>JARGCV010000009.1:3017500-4217500 GCA_034064705.1 Bothrops alternatus | reverse complement strand
CAACCAGGCCACACAAACAAGCAAAGCCCCATCTGCTGGAAGCAGGCAGCACACAAAACCATGCACCCTCCAGTCCGCAGAAAAACCTCTCTCCACGTAACTGGTCTCTGGTGCCCAAAAGGTTAGGGACCTCTGTTCTAGGCCATTCTCTTGACAGGGCTCAGGAATAGCAGAATAAACAGTACAAGCTTCCTGCTTTTTTCTCCTCATCTAAAATGGTCATGCATCAGGCATACATCTGAACCATTTGGGGATAGTTTTTAAGTATGGATTGGCATAGTCTTGCTGCAATGGGTGGGACCTTTCTTTGATGTACTTTGAATGCATATAATGTGGGAATGCAGTCCATTTTACTATGGAGAAGAAGGAGCAGTAGTTTCATTAAGTCATACAATGCATTTTAGTAAAATATTACAAAAATAAGAAAAATAATTTACCCCACTAAGGTCACGTCACCTAAGAATTCATATTCCTTCAACTATAAAAGAACTAGGATCTGAACTGGCAGACCTATAACCTTTCAAGGTGGGATTTCTGAAATGGCCATAATATAAGGACCACTTCAACTTAAGAAAGCAGAACTCTTGGAAATGGTCTCTTCCAACAGGAACTTTTATTAAGAGAAATGGATAGCAGGCATGATAGACAGGATGTGAGGGATTTCCTTACAAATCGATGTTTTAAAATGTCCCTAAGCAACCCCCACCCCGCAGTTCTTCCGGGAGATTTAGACCGGCATATTTCTAGGTGTTAAATCCAGGAAAGATAACATCAATTGGGCTCCATTGGGCACGATCATTCAACAGCTCCTCACACAGATTCCGGAGGCTGCATCTTTTCACACACACCCCTTTTCCTCGCTGGCCAGTGAGAAGTGCAGAGGGACATAGGATGAAAGGCAAATGGTTACATTGTGATGGTTAACAGACCCGAAAGTGAATCAACAAAAGATTACTTTGTAGTGAACAGAGGAAGTGAAAGTAATAAACCCCATGCATACCCCTGTCTCCCCCTTAGGAGTATGACAGGATCCAGGAGACAGTAAAAATTGGTTTTATATCAGAGAAGATAGATAGAAAGGAAATATAACTGGATTCTGACATCCTGCCTCCCTTAAAAATAAGGGAGATCCACCTGTAGAGAAAACAAAACAGGTATAAAAGTTAGTCTGGCTTGTTAGGATACTCTGTATGAAACTTCTTTAACAGCTTCGGGGCTCTGACATGATCTTTATGGACTCACTCATTTTGTGAGGAGGGGAGGTGTTTCCATGCTACTAGGTATTGAGTTGTCCCATAATATCTCCTAGAGTCTAGGATTTCCTTTATCTCGAAGACTATGGAATTGACATGGAACCAAAACAACTAGATAAACTATTGATAGGCCCCGAAGGAAAATTAATCTGCTGAATTTTCAGTCTCAGGTCTGTCTCTGTATCTCTCTGTAAGAAATCTTCATTGAGCTATGTTGCTGTAAAGAAGAATGTATGGCATTGTAAATATTTTGATATGAATATAAAAAGGTTATTTTGAATCAGCTAAATGCAGTCAACTGTGAGAGCTTCTGATTTATTTTTCACCAACAGAGAAATTAAAATTCTCTAATAGTATTGGACTAAGATACAAGGGTGGCTACAGGAGCTAACAAATTGCCAAATAGAACTAAACCCGGAAACATTTCTCCTGGGAATATTTAAACAGAAATTTGACAGGAAAATAAGATATCTGATTCTACACATATTAACTGCGGCAAGAATTGTGTTCGCGCAATATTGGAAGGAACGTAATATACCACCAGAGGGATTGATTATTCAGAAGATATATGATTGTGCCGAAATGGATAAACTCACTCTAGAACTAAAAGAAAAAGATGATTGGGAATTCTACGCAGTTTGGGAAAAATGGTATACATGGATAGATAATAGAAACAAAAACTGGAAATATACATAAGGCTAATGTGATTTAGATATTGAATGTATATAGTGTATATATGATATAGAACGTTGAACCGAAGTATATAAAATTGACACAGTTTGCTGAATATGTATTAGAGTTGTAAATTGCAAAATGGTAATAAAAATTAATTAAAAAAGAAAAGAAAGTTGCAAGTCTTATAATCCACCAGTTTTAGGAAATAGAATTCCAATTAGGATCCCAGTATTTTTCCAACGTTTTAAACTCCCGAGTGGTTGATTGCCGCTGTTTCTGGAGGGAGGGCTAAAATTCCCCTTCCCTCACCACAGGGAGGAAAGTACTTTAGCAGCTTATGCAGGTAATTAAGTAATTAGGATATAAGAGAGGCAGATCTCACCCAATTCTTTCCACGCTGCTTTGAAGTTGCCAGATGGTAATGTGACTTCGGCTGTTAGCAGCCTAGGGATGAGCCATATTTCTATAGCCGGTCCTTTCATCCGGTGGTTTGGAGGGATTGTCAGATCTAATGGGAGAGTTGCTACTCTCCTGCAACCCAGCAAAAGCCCCTCCTTGCTGGTCACCTCTTCGGGGCGACTTTCGGCCCTTTTCAGGGCCCCCTAGTGATGCAAAATTGAACGGGGGAGAGAGAGCAAATCTCCCAGCTATCCATGACAGCCGCGTGATGAACTGGAAGCCAGAGAGATTCCATCTTGCTTACTATATTTACTGTTTTATACCTGACCATAAAGATTAGTTTTGCAATTTTTGTTAATTCTGCCATCTTTACATAGTGTGTATGAGTAGTCCTCAACTTATAACAGCAACTGAGATGGGAATTTCTGTTGCTAAGCAGAAATTGTCACGCTTTGTGTCTCCATCCAGATACAAAGCATGACCACACTACTTAGTGATGGCAATCTCTTTAGTTCCAGATGGTCATTATTAACTGAATCTCCTGGTCATCAAGTGAGGCAACTTCTCACAACCAAAGTCAGTGGGGAAGCCGCCAGGAAGTTACAAATCCCAGGCAGGCAGGCAAGTATTTATTTATTTATTTATTCGGATTTGTATGCCGCTCCTCTCTGAAGAGAGGAGGAAGGAGACTGCTGCCAGATCAGGAAGCAAGCAATAGATTGCAGTGGAGAATCAGGACAGGTGCAAGGGAAGATAGTTGTGTTGAAAGAGGGAAAAATAGAAAAAGCTGAAGTGTTTGTTTTCTCCCTCCCCTGATATCAAGGAAAAATTATGTGGAAGCTGTCCAAAGTAAGCTTCTCTAAAAGATGAAGCGGATAACAGAGTTAGAAGGGACCTTGGAGGTCTTCTAATCCAACCTCCTGCTCAAGCAGGAGACCCTATATCAGTTTAGGCAAATGGTTTTCCAATCTCTTCTTAAAAACCTCCAGTGTTGGAGCACCCACAATTTCTGGACGCAAGTCATTCCACTAATTAATTGTTCTAACTGTCGGGAAATTGCTCTTTAATTCTAGGTTGCTTCTCTCCTTGATTAGTTTCTATTCATTGCTTCTTGTCCAGCCTTTGGGTACTTTGGAGAATAGATTGATCCACTCTTCTTTGTGGCATCCCCTCAAATACTGGAACACTGCTATTGTGTCACCCTAGTCCTACAACTCCAGGTCATTTTAATGTGATTTGGGGCAGATAAATTCAGTAGATTGTGCTATTAGATATGGAATAGGCAAATGCTCTTCATTTTACTTCTATAAAATAAGAACATTGGTGAAAGATGGGTGGCAAACAAATTTAATAAACAAACAAACTTGGTAAAAATTGCACGTTTCTGCATAATGGAACAAAAAGTAGAAAAAAATGTGGGAGAAAGCAAAAATCCAGATACTGAGTTTTCTTTGCTTTATTACTATTTCACTCCTTTTGTGCATACATCCTGAAGAAAAATTCCAGAGAGCATGAATATTTGAATACATTTCCAATCTTTTGCTTGGTTCTAAAAAATAGGTACATTGGTTTATTTTCTCATGGATCACTGGCACAATAGTCTTTATTTTTTTATCAACTGGTCGGTAAATTTAAGTTAAAAATGCTGTCTCTTCTATTCAAAATTTGGGCTTAGTTAAAAATTTTCTTAATGGTCCTTGTGAAACCACCCTCAAGGCATTTGATAAAGTAGATCACAACCTACTACTTGACAATTTAGAAAAATGTGGGGTAGACAGCACCACCACCAGATGGATCCGTAGCTGGCTGACCAGCCGTACTCAATGGAACCGCATCTCCATGGAGGGAAGTGTGTAGTGGGGTGCCCCAGGGCTCTGTTCTGGGCCCAGTGCTCTTCAACATCTTCATCAACGATTTGGACGAGGGGATAGATGGGGAAGTCATCAAATTTGCAGACAACACCAAACTGGCAGGAATAGCCAACACTCCAGAAGACAGGCTTAAGATACATGAGGATCTGGACAGACTTGAACAACGGGCACTATCTAACAAAATGAAATTCAATGGTGAAAAAAGCAAGGTTGTACATTTAGGCAAGAAAAACCAAATGCACAGGTATAGTATAGGGGGTACCTTGCTCAATAGTAGTAACTGTGAAAGGGACCTCGGAATCCTGGTTGACAATCACCTAAATATGAGCCAGCAGTGTGCTGTAGCTGCCAAAAAGGCCAACACAGTGCTAGGCTGCATTAACAGAGGGATAGAATCAAGATCACGTGAAGTGTTAATACAACTTTACAATGCCTTGGTAAGGCCACACTTGGAATACTGCATCCAATTTGGTCACTACGATGTAAAAAAGAGTACAGAGAAGAGCAACAAAGATGATTAGGGGACTGGAGACTAAAACATATAAGGAACGGTTGCTGGAATTGGGTATGTCTAGTTTAACGAAGAGAAGGATGAGGGGGGATATGATAGCAGTGTTCCAATATCTCAGGGGCTGCCCCAAAGAAGAGGGAGTCAAGCTATTTTCCAAAGCGCCTGAAGGCAGGACAAGAAGCAACGGGTGGAAACTAATCAAGGAGAGAAGCAACCTAGAACTAAGGAGAAACTTCCTGACAGTTAGAACAATTAACCAGTGGAACAACCTACCTCCAGAAGTGGTGAATGCTCCAACACTGGAAGTTTTTAAGAAGAGACTGGACAGCCATTTTTCCGAAATGGTATAGGGTTTCCTGCCTGAGCAGGGGGTTAGACTAGATGACCTCCAAGGTCCCTTCCAATTTTATTATTATTATTGTTGTTGTTGTTAGTGTGGGACATAAAAAAGACAAATTTTAGAAATGTTGACAATTTCCCCTAAAAGTAGCAGTTTTCAAGATTAAGATGTCAGGATTTTAATTGCACTCAAATGTGGTGGAAAATTTGCATGGCAGAGATATCTGTTTAATATGTACAATAGATCTTGGCTCTGGAAAAAGGCTTCTTTCAGTAACAAGAAAGACTAATTGCAATTTTCAAGAGTGTGTTTGTGTTGTACTGATTTAAAAATAGAACACATGCTGACTTGGATCAATATTCAAAATTACTGCAGACTAAAATAAAAGTATAAATAAAAATATGTTTCTGAAAATGAATTAATCTTTGGCTACAGAAGCTATATCTGTTTCTGCAGCTTGGCAACCACAAAGTGTAATCAGATAACAACAGAGAGAAGTTTAATTGGATACAGAATTGGAAAGTAAAATTAATTATCCTCATTCCCTTACCTGACCAAAGTACTCCTTACAATCTGCCACTATTTGACAATTTGCACATGATAATCTTAGGATGTATGAAAGATTATATGAAATTAATAAAATGTTCTATGGACTCTTCCGTGTCACTGCTAGTTCCTCAATGTTTGAAACATCTATCTCTCATTAATGGATAAGCTGATCCAGTTCAATATGAATTGCAGATACAGTTCAACAAAGAGGTTACATTGGATATATGTTGCAAAATATAACAGAAGGAAATGTAAAATAAATATCAGTTTCATGGACATGGGACAGGTAGTCCTCGACTTATGACCACAATTGAACCCAACATTTCTGCTGCTAAGCAAGACAGTTTTAAGTGAGTTTTGCTCCATTTTATGACCTTTATTTCAGATGTTAAGTGAATCACTGCAGTTGTTAATTTAGTAACATAGTTGTTAAGTGAATCTGGCTTCCCCATTGGCTTTGCTTGTCAGTAGGTCGCAAAACGTGATCACATGACTCTGGGACACTGCAAACATCATAAATGTGAATCAATTGCCAAGCACCTGAATTTGCAACGGTTGTAAGTGTGAAAAATGGTCATAAGTCACTTTTTTCATTGCTTTTCAGTTGACAAGATCAGCATTTTATATGTGTGTGTGTGTGTGTGTGTGTGTGTGTGTGTGTGTGAAGTGGTTATTGTTTTTAGATTGCACCCTATAAACCCAAATATGAGAGGAAGAAATCATTCTTTCCTTTGCTTGTTTCAGCTCAACCCAGAGCCATCTGCAAGCACAAATATATATATGTTTTTAAAATTGTTAACAAAGAAATAAGGGATTTCTGAGATAGCTATTTCGAGTTATTTAACTCTCTTCAGTCAGAACTCACCCTTTCTGGGATTCGAACCTGGGCAGTCTGCATGTTAGGCAGAAGCTTTAGTCTCAAGCCACAGGCTCTCTCCCGCTTTGTTAATATTCAGGGAGTGAATATGTGTGTCAAGTGGTTATTGTTTTTAGATTGCACCCTGTAAACCCAAATATGGGAGGAAGAAATCATTCTTTCCTTTGCTTGTTTCAGCTCAACCCAGAGCCATCTGCAAGCACAAATATATATATGTTTTTAAAATTGTTAACAAAGAAATAAGGAATTTCTGAGATAGCTATTTCGAGTTATTTAACTCTCTTCAGTCAGAACTCACCCTTTCTGGGATTCGAACCTGGGCAGTCTGCATGCTAGGCAGAAGCTTTAGTCTCAAGCCACAGGCTCTCTCCCGCTTTGTTAATATTCAGGGAGTGAATATGTGTGTCAAGTGGTTATTGTTTTTAGATTGCACCCTGTAAACCCAAATATGGGAGGAAGAAATCATTCTTCCTCCCAAATCATTCAGTTCTTCAGAGCTTGAAAGGCAGGATGCATTTCAGGGAGTCTAACTATACCACAAAGGTTTTCCTCTTATAGGAGAACAGAAGACAGATATGGGAATGCACGTTCTTCTTGAAGTGAAGGAAATAAATTCTTGTTTGTGGCAGAATGAGTTAACATTTGGTTACTTGCTATAAGCCTCCAACGGATGTTCTTGAGGAACTCAAGTCCACCGGAGCTATCTCCTGGGTAAACCATGAATTTTTGTGCGATTACACATTTTATGGCTGAGAATGAAGTATGTTCAGTAGGAAAATTTTCATGTTAGCCAAATCCTGAAGCTTAGCAAAATGGCTAAGCTGAAGCATGACTTCTATGAAAGTTTCAGTTTTCAGAGCTTGAGCATGTTTAAAAATTTAGACCTACCACTATTCTTTCCTATGTTAGCTAATAACATCTACTAAGTGAATTGAAAAAAAGAATTGTCATACAGACAGTGTATCTAGCAAATATTATATAAACTGATTTACCCGCCGAGAAGAAAGACTGATTTACCCGCCGAGAAGAAAGTGTTGTCTTCCTTGCTGCATTGAAAGTGCAGCAGGAATAAAACAAGAATCTAATTGCCATGAATAACTCATAAAGAAGTTACATAGAGTTAGTTTGGTGTAGCGGTTAAGGCAGCAGGCCTAGAAATCAGGACACTATAAGTTCTAGGTCCCATTTTAGGCATTCAAGCCAATTGGTATCTTTGGGCTACTCACAATGTGTCAGTCCAGGATTGTTATGGGGAATATAGGAGGAAGGAATATTAGGTATGTTTGCCACCTTGAATTATTTATAAAAATAAATACTTGTAAACAAAATTACTCGCTGGGATTGTTGTGCTCCCAGTTCAACCATTCCTTAATAATATATTTTATTAACCTGAGCTCACAGAAGATGGTTCTTCGTTATTCTCCAGTCCTTACTATTGCTAGGAAAATCTGAGAAAAATGGTGGTTAGAAGTGGTGAAGGAGGCAATCTTGATTTTACTGATTGTTTCTGAAAAAAGGACTCATACGAATTTTAATCTCTGATCTTATCTCTCTTCTCTCTCCTCTCTTCACATTGGTGAAGCAAATGCTGGAGAGCTAATCTGAGACATTTTGGAGGACATAAATTATTCTGGATTAGATTACCCTCTTAGAATCTGATTTCTGATGCAGGAAATTAGCCTTGGTGATGTTCTTTGTTAGGGTCATTTGCTAGGCTACGTTATAGATTCATCTCAAAATGGGTGGCCTTCAAATGACTGGAATATAACTCTCCAATTTTCAGTCAGTAACAACTATTCTTAAGAACTATAATCTATCACATCTAGAAGATACAAATCTTGGAAATTCTGTCCATGTATTTTTGTGTAACTTGCAATATCCTAGCCTACACACTTCATATGAGAATCAAAAGAAGCATATTGTGTTGCTTCCTAGTGTTATGATTTTAAAAGATGGGGGCAGGAGACCTCTATTCTGTTCTTTAGACATTGTGTTGTAAGATTCTGCACAGTTTTGTTCTGTATTCATAGATTTTAATAGATTTTACTCCACTACTTGTTGCTGACTATGGGGGCAGTACTCATCTCTGTTTCTTTGAGCCAGCGCTGTCTGAAAACATTTCCATAGTCTTGTGGCCACTCCATGATGCCATGGAGTGCTATTACCTTGCCACCAAAATGGTACCTATTTATCTACTCGCATTTACGTGCTTTCAAAATGCTAGATTGACAAGAGCTGGGATGAGGACAAGAGCTCACACCATTGCATGGAGCTGGACTGCCGGCTTTCCAGCCAACAAGCCCAGAGTCTTAACCATTGAGCTATCATGCCACCCCTATTCATATTGAATATTCATATTTTACTTACATTGACAAAAAAGTAAAACATATTTTGACATGTTAGGACACATAAGAGAAAATATTGCATTAATTTTATAGTGATTTCCCCACTAGTAATATATAGTGTCTTCCATAGTGATCTAATTATTGTTGTGCCAAAATAAGAGTAATGGTTGGGTGATGCTGTGAAGCTGGTTTAAGTGACTATATTATATTTATTAAAGGTAAATGACTGCATATTTTTAAAGAGTAAGATGTCAAGATAGCTAAAGTTCTTAACTGTGCTTGAAACTGGTGGAATCCACACACCATGTTTAAATGATAGTAAGACAATAAGAAATTAAATGACTACAATATTTTGGAAAACTATCCAGTCATAATAAAGTTAGCTAGTAATATCTATTGATTCTATATTAGTAATAACTCCTGTGCTCTATGTTGTGCATTATTTTGCAGTTGGGAAACATTTAAAAGAAATATTAGATTAATCAGCTAAATGTAAGAGAAAATCTATTTTTATTAGGTTGTAATTTTTGTCATGTTTTTATATTGACAGCATGCAGAGAAACAGATTGTTTTTAATCATAAAAGAGTGAGAAGTCTGTAAGACACTTGAAGCTTCTCAGTTTTTACTTCTCAATAGCAACCTAAGATTTGGTTTAGTGTGATCAATTACAAATCATGCAGGTTGTGTTGGGACCACTGGCAACCGAAAGGTAAACCAATAAAAATCCAGTAAGTATAATCCAGAGCCAAACTAATCATTAGGCAGACTCATTTGCCCATAAAAAAGGATCTAGATCTTCTTCATCAGGTAGTGTGAGAAATAACCCCAAAGCAAAGTTAGATGACATAAGAGTTAACATCACTCAGTTTCAAAGTCAAGAAAGTGTCCTAGGAAAGGTGGGAAGAAGCATGCATAGGTATAAGATAATTCTACTCTCAAGTGATGACAACGGAGGTGGTGAGGTGACTGTGGTATGTTTTCTAATTATATAGGAGCTTTATTACAATTTGGGGAGCCACTGCAATGGGCAAACCATTTCTTTTAAATCTGGTACAACTTGCTAACAATATTATAGCAAATGAAATATGTCTTCCTTGCTCTTTTGACTTCAGGAATACCTTCCATGTGCCATGTGTTCTGCAAAGCTAGCTGACTGATTTAAAAGAGTCTTACTGGTCCAGTTATTAATTGTGGCCAATAAGTATTATTAAGCAAGAGTGCCTGATCTAAGGCATTGTCCATAGGGTAACTACATCTTTTTCTCCTTCGGTGATCACAGTTAGCAAAGGCAAAGGAGTGTTATAAAGAAATTACTCTCTTACTATGCTCATTCAAGAAGAAACAGTTGCTAGTCTTATCTAAGTAATTTAGATAAGTGCAGTAATTTAGCTATTTAGTTTGAACTATGCAGTTTAAGAAGCTCCCAGTGAGGTCTTACTTTTGCCTTTTGGTTTTCTTGTGAGCCAGACTTTTGAAATACTTGCATGGATCCTTGTTGAATTTCTCTGAAAGGATTTAGATGAATTAAATATACTACATGGAGCTACAATACACAAAGCCTCTCTTTGGGCTTAATTGTTGATAATAATTTTGAAGCTGTTTGTTTAATAGAGTCTATTATATTGGGGCTTCAAAAGTCTGGAAGAACACTGCAGGGGTAAGAAAGGCACAGACAATTTTTGCATTTTGCTTGCATCTAAAAGTAATGCATATTTTTGCAACAAGATACAATAGTTCCATATTTAGATCTATGCTTTACTACCAGAATGGACAACTTGTAACAATCCATTTCTTGTTCAACTCCAGTTCTTATAGGCACCGGCTGATCAATACAGGTAGTCCTCGACTTACAACAATTTGCTTAGTGACCATTCAAAATTACAGTGGCACTGGAAAATGTGACTTATAACAATTTTTCACAGTTATGACCTTTGCAGCATATCTATGATCATGTGATCAAAATTCAAATGCTTGGCAGCTGGTTCATATTTATGACTGTTGCTGTGTTCCAAGGTCATGTGATCTTCTGACAAGCAAAGTCAATGGGCAAGCAAGATTCACTTAACAACCACTAACTTATCAACTGCAGTGATTCACTTAACAACTTTGGCAAGAAAGGTTTTAAAATGGGACAAAACTAACTTAACAAATGTACTCCAACATAAGAGGCCGTGATTTCCCATTGTTAGATAAAGAGCAGTTAAATTCATGCAATCTGAGTGATTTAAACCATGCCCTATGGCAGTGAGGGCGAAATGTTTAGAGACTGAGTGACCCAAAACTGCCCCCACCTCTCCGCCCACCCCCGCTCTGCGCCCTGCCCACCTGCATGGCCACCCACTGCCTCCATGGCCCACTGCAGCAGATCTCCCAGGCAGCCCAGCAGCGCCATGGCGTCCACGCCTCCGCCCATGCCTTATCCTCCAATGCCACTTATCCTATGTAGCCTTGTTTTCCATTAATAAATGAAGACCCCTGCCTTTACTAGATCAGGGGTTTGCAACCTTGACAACTTTAGTCTTAAAGTTGTCAAGGTTGTAGACCCCTGTATTAGACCAAACTGACTCTTACAGACAAATTGGCTCTCATAACAAGAACTGCTAGCAGTTCTTCCTGTCTTCAGAGCCTTTTCCTATAATGCACAAAAGCCAGATCTGAAGATTTGTAGCACTGTATATAAAAAAAAACCAGTTTTTCATTTTTTCAGGTTTATTTGCCACTTCACTCATGACCCAACACAGCAATAAGTTAAAAGAAAGACAAACAGACTTCCATAATCAAAATACTGTAGACACTTTAATGACCAATGTAACCAAAACCTTACTCAAAAGCCAAAAGCCATGTACTATAAATCTCTATAAATATCATGCTAATAACTGTCTATTTTGTTTTATTTTATTATTTTACTTATATTTCACATTTCTGAACTGCCTTTCTTCCTCAAAGAGGCACACTGGGTAATGTATAATAAAACATCAAAATAGAAAACACTATATAAAAATTAAAATGTTATAAAAATTAAAATGTTAAAGTTAAAATTTTGAGTTAAAATTTTAAAAAATTATAAAAATGTCAAGGAGCAAAAATAATTAAAACCTGTTAAAATTGGTTGGCAAAGGCAAAGGGAGATCTCTCCCGGCACATACCAACACCACAACTCCTTTGGGCTCCTTTTTGGAAGGCCAAGAAGTTGGGGCTTGCCTCGCTCCTGGGGAAAAATATTCCATAGGGCAGGGAGAATGGCAGAGAAGGCTCTTTTCCTTTGAATATATTTTTTTATTGCCTTAATTTCCTATCTACAGATTTATCATCCAAATTTAATAATAATAATAATAAAGTTGGAAGGGACCTTGGAGGTCATCTAGTCCAACCCCCTGCTCAGGCAGGAAACCCTATACCATTTCAGACAAATGGCTGTCCAGTCTCTTCTTAAAAACTTCCAGTGTTGGAGCATTCACCACTTCTGGAGGCAGGTTGTTCCACTGGTTAATTGTTCTAACTGTCAGGAAGTTTCTCCTTAGTTCTAGGTTGCTTCTCTCCTTGATTAGTTTCCACCCGTTGCTTCTTGTCCTGCCTTCAGGCGCTTTGGAGAATAGCTTGACTCCCTCTTCTTTTTGGCAGCCCCTGAGATATAGGAACACTGCTATCATGTCCCCCCTTGTCCTTCTCTTCATTAAACTAGACATACCAATTCCAGCAACCGTTCCTTATATAGTTTAGCCTCCAGATCTCTAATCATCTTTGTTGCTCTTCTCTGTACTCTTTCTAGTGCAGACATGTCAAACACAAGGCCCGGGGGCCAGATGCAGCCCGCAAAGTGGTTTCATGTGGCCCGTGAAGCCATCCTGGAAACAGTGAGGGAACGGCCCCTGCTGCCTTGGCCCTGGCCCAGGCCGGTCAGGAGCCAATGTACAATTTTGTGGTGGCCATCTATGCTGAAGCGCATTCAGTCTTAGCTCCACAAGGCCGTCTAGAAACACCGAGGAACCAGCCCCTGCTGTTTCAGCTCCACCCTCTGGGTGCATGCTGGAGAGGTGTCACCCTTTTTGAGGAATGAAGAAATGGACCATGCCTTGGCATTTGCTCCGGTTCCACCCCCTTCTGCCAGAGACCCTCAGATCTGTCCCACTCCTGCCCAGGCCCCTACAGGCACCCTTGATGCGAACAATGTAGAGCTGGCCATGCCCACCCAGTAGGCCACACCCACTCCATCCACGCCCACCCAGTAGGTCACACCCACCCGGCCCTCCGAGGCAACCGCGATGCTGATGCGGCCCTCAATGAAATTGAGTTTGACACCCCTGTTCTAGAGTCTCAACATCTTTTTTACATCGTGGTGACCAAAATTGGATGCAGTAATTCCAAGTGTGGCCTTACCAAGGCATTGTAAAATGGTATTAATACTTCATGTAATCTTGATTCTATCCCTCTATTAATGCAGACTAACACTGTGTTTGCTTTTGTGGCAGCTGCAGCACACTGCTGGCTCATGTCTAAGTTGGAAGCAGTGGTGGGATTCAGCCAGTTCGCACCAATTCAGCAGAACCGGTAGCTAATTTTTTTGTTGCCCAGGCCAAGAACGAACATCTGGAAGCAGCATCCACACAGAGAACTGGTTGTTCACATATTTGAATCCCATCACTGGCTGGAAGGGACCTTGGAGGTCTTCTAGTCCTCCTTCCTTTCCCTTTCCTATACCAGTGATGGCGAACCTTTTAGAGACCGAGTGCAACCCAAAGTCCACTTATGTATCGTCGGATGCCGGGTGGCATGGCCCATTGGATGGGTGTGGCCCATTGGGTGGGCATGGCTGCGGTGGGTGGGACTAAAAAGTTCAATCAATCAATTCCAACTTTGCAAGATCTTTTTTTTTCCCATGAGAAGTTGAAATTGATTGATTGAACCTTTTTTTTTTTGCACATAGCGGTGGAGGCCTAAAGTGAAATGGTTTTATAAAACCCAGTTGAAGGCCTAGGACTGGGGCAATGGCATGTGTGTCCACAGAGAGAGGTGGCAGGCATGCCATAGGTTCGCCACCACGGCCCTATACCATTTCAGACAAATTGCTGTCCAGTCTCTTCTTAAAAACTTCCAGTGTTGGAGTATTCACAGCTTCTGGAGGCAGGTCATTCCACTGATTAATTGTTCTAACTGCTAGGAAAAGATTTTAAATTATTTTTAATTTTAAAAATTAAATGAATTGCACAGTATATTCATTCTCTACTAAATATGCTTCCTGCATATCTCTCTCTCTCTCTCTCTCTCTCTCTCTCTCTCTCTCTCTCTCTCTCTCTCTCTCTCTCTCTCTCTCTCTCTCTCTCTCTCTCTCTCTCTCTCTCTCTCTCGATAGGGATATGAGAAACACTATTCAGACTCAGATTGGAAGTGTTTATCAAGTTTATTTATTTAGCATGGTTTATCAAGTGATAGAAAATCAACTAAATCAAATCAACAATTTTAAAATATACAAAAATCTATAGTTCTGATAATTAGCATTTGGTTGATTTATAGAATAAATTAATAAACAGTAAGATTCTGGAAAACTGTCCTAAAGATTTTGCAAAAAAGGAAGGTCAGATAAATTTGTTCTACTTACTTAATTTGTTACTCCTTATTTTCTGTTTTTCTTTGCCAGCTGACAGTCAATGTTCCATTTAGAGCTGGTTGGGGAATTCTGGGAGTTGAAGTCCACAACTCTTAAAGTTATCAAGGTTGGAGAGCCCTGATTTAGAGCATGGATGATATTAATGTACTTGTTTGTGAATGGTTATTCTCAGATCTATATTTTTCAATTGTTGGTGTTTTTTTAAAAATGTGGGCTTTGTTAAATGTGCTAATAGGTTCTACTTATCTATCAATAGCTCTGTGGGCATTAACCAACTGTCCAGAGTAATGCTATTTCTTATATTAGTGTTGAAGGAAAAGTCTTCATCATGGTTCAGTCCAAGCTGGGAATAAATAACATGGCAACTGCTTTAGAAAGAAGGTTGCAGTTTATTGAAGAGGAGAGCCAGACAGAAAGATGGCCCTGGAAGAAAAGAGAGAGCACATGTAGGGAATTGGTTTTTATACCCTGTGGAGTCTTTTGTTTGTAGTTGTTCCTGTGGCATGAACTTTGACCTGAGTCTGAGTGTGCCCTTTGGTATCTGTGGGTTAACCCTATTATGTCCTGTCTTAGAGTTTGGGTGGGGTATGTAGATTTTAGGTGTCTTTTGTCTTCTTAATCTTCTAGCTGGGGGCCTCCATCCTTCCTGGATTATTTACATCTGCATTTCTACAGAGCTGGTTTCTGCTTGAGGGAGGGAGACTTGGGGCTATTAAAAAAACTGGGCTATGCTTTTCAGCCTCTTTAATATTTCCTTCTCTGGGGGGGGGGTGACTTCCCACATTAGCAAAGGAGACCAAGGCAGAGAACCCTGCTTTTCAAAATTCAAATAAGCAGTGATAAAGAGATTATAATGCCACTTACTTGATTTATCTTTTTTAATTTATGTTTTCCCCAATATTTCATGGCATGTTTGCATAGTTTTCTTGGAAGTAGGGCCAGCCACAACTCAGATTTACAAGCACACTGCTAATTTCTGAGAGCTGGCAATCCAAAATAAAAACAACAAATGGGATTTTTGAATGGGTGTTCCAGGTTCTAGGGACACATGGGTGTCCAGTTTTAGGGACAAAATATCCAGGTAATAAGAAGCAAGATTGTGCAAATATTTTGAAAGAAGTTCCTTGCAATGACAAGGAATACGAACAGAACATCTCTCTTTGGATCATTAAAGCGGTTGCATCTTTTTCCATGATTTGGTGGCTGCTTCTGAAGCAGCCCCTGGCTTTTTCTACATATATATGTTTGCCTAGCCACTTTGGTTTGCTTTTCTACCAGCACCGGCAATGGATTTGCATGGCTCTTAGTAAGTGAAGCAGAGAAGCTAGGAGACCAAGAGGTTCTAAGAGCAGATTACATTCAGTTTGCACCCCTTTTGTAAAGAAGAGATGATCCCAGTTCTGCATGGTACCCTTATCTCTCTGGATAAGCTCCATTGAGGACAAATATATGAAACATATGCTCTCAAACTAGAGCCCCAGCTGGACAAAATTACTTGAGATCATAGCTGTGCAAAGTAAGTTTTTGTTTTGTTTTGCCTTCAGAAGTTGTGGGAGCTTCACCACTGGAGGTCTTTAAAAGAGTGAAGAATGTATCCCTATTGTTGTATGTTATGTTCTACGATGATCACTTCTCAATATGATTGCTTATTTATATGATCTTATGTTTAAGGTTGAACACTTTAATATTGAAAAAACAGACTGAACTTCTACCCCAGGTTACTGAATCTCTACCTCAGGATCTTTTGCTAGGGATCATAAAAGATAAAATACAACGGACATATAGTTGAGGATGGAAGTGAGGAGTAAAGAATATTTACCAAACCAGACGTTTACAAAGATTAATACCTGGTGCTATATGTAGTGATCTATGATGACTGATTATTAATATGATCTTATATTTAAGGTTCAACTACTACCTCAAGACCTATTGTTAGGGATCATAGAGAATTAAAAAATGTAACAGGTGTATAATAGAGGGTTGAAGAGAGGAGTGAAAAATGTTTACCAAACCAGACGTTTACAAAGAATATTATGTAATGTTGTATATCAGATGCTATGATGTTTGATGCATACAAAGATTTTATGTACAATGCTGATTGTTTTAATAAAGGACTTCTTTATTAAAAAAAAAAGAGACTGGACAGCTACTTGTCTGAAATGGTATAGGGCAGAGGTTCTCAACCATTTTAATGCCGCGACCCCCAACCGGTCGTAAGTCGAGGACTACCCAACTGGTCGTAAGTCGAGGACTACCCAACCGGTCGTAAGTTGAGGACTATTTCCCTGCCCGGGAGTGCCACGCATGCGTGGTGCCGCCCCCTGCGCCTGCCGAGGCATAGCTGGCAAGGGGCAGTGACGGCGCAGGGCGACCACCGCTGGGCCACCAGCTGGCCCAACCCAAGGGAGGTAAGGCACCCGCCGGGTCCCACGCGCGCCAGCAACCCTCCCTGCACCTGCCGGCCTCCCACCCCAGGCCCTCTTTTACTTACATTTTTAGTAGTTGCTCAGCAGGGAGGGGTGGAAACTTCCAGACAGCTCGCCTTCGCTGCAGACAACTTACAGCACCGTTTGCAGACTGGGACTTTTGGCGGGCTCATCAGGGCAGAGACAGCCTGGACAATTCCTATTAGCTTTTGAAAGCCAATAGAATTAGACTCTATTCAAGACAGTCTATTCTATTGGCTTTCAAAAGCCAATAGAATAAGAGGGAGTAGCACAGCTAAGGAAAAGGGGGAAAAATGGCGGACTGCGTTGTTTGGCGACCCCCGTGAAATGGTCGTTCAACCCCAAATGGGGTCGCGACCCACAGGTTGAGAACCGCTGGTATAGGGTCTCCTGATTGAGCAGGGGATTAGACTAGAAGACCTCCAAGGTTCCTTCCAGCTCTATTCCAATTGATTGATTGAACTTTTGCTTTTTTTAAAAAAAAAAGCTTCTCAAAAGCTTCTCTTATATTGGCTTTCCAATATAAGAAGTCCTTGTTTAATGACTGCTTTGGACAATGACTGTGATGAGGGTGATGAGAAAGTAATTTTGCAAGCAGTGTCTATATTTATAATTGTCACAGAATTTCTCCATCATATGTTTACTGTTACAGTCACGTGTTATTTTCTCTTCCCTATCCCAGGTCAGAGATTATGTCTAAACAAGCAATCTCTTCTTGAGTTACTTTTCTCCCCAGCCCGGCCTCACTAGCACATTCCTTTCAATATATATTCCCCACTGTGTCTCTGCTTACTCTGTTATAATCCAATGAATGTAAATACAAACATCAATCACTTTCTTAGCTTCATTTCCCATTGATTTTTGTGGGAAGATTTATCCCTAAAATCTATATGTTTGATATTAAAATACTAATAATGCAATTTTAATAATGTCCTCTTCCATGTGAGACCTGCTGTAATGTTTGTTTTTAATTAAAAAGTATTTACTTACTGTAAGTCTGTCTTATGGCATTTTTAACTTCTCCTATGCAGCAATTGAATTCTACTGATAAAATAGTGGAGTTCATTCTTTAGAATACTATGCTGATAAAACGGGTTTATCTACCTATCTTTTATTGAACTTGCAATAATTGTTTTAAAAAGATTAGATGCATTTTTTTTAATCCAAAGATCCTTCAGGGAAATTGACTGTAACCAAAATGTCTATACAGGAATGTAGGTCAAATATCACTACATTATTTTTATGTCTAAAAGCCCTCAGTATCCCCTTTCAATTTTATTTCATGGGCAATTGGCATTCATAGTGTCAGGTTTTAGTAAAAATGCTTTGGTATAGTAAAACTACTTGAGCTGCATTTGAACAAGTGTGTGAAGCTAGGCTGTATGTAAAGAGAGATTCTATTATGGAATGTTGCAGAAAGTCAGATATCCATAAAATGGCAGCAAAGAGACACAGGAATTTCATGTTCTGTGCTGCCCTCTGGTAATCTAATGGATTATTGTACAGCAGCCATTGAACAGAGATCAAGTAAGGGAATTGTCACACATGTAGCTATCTAGCCATGTCACTAATCAAAATATCTGTTAATCACCAAACATAATGGCTTCCATTTGCTGTGTTCCCTGATGTCTGCTCATTTAAACTCACCTTGGATGGATTCACACATGTCAATAAGTTTATTTAAGTTTTTTTTTTTTTTAATATGAATCCAATGGATTGAAAACCCTGTTGAAGCAGATCAGGACTTAGCTAGGCTGCCACATCTAGGCTGCAGAAAATTGTACTGCCACTAGATGGCAGCAAAATTTGTTGTCCCCAATTGGTCATCTGATTTTTTTTTTTCCAGCCTAGACCAGATAGGCCTGCTTTAGCCTGTTGTGTCAATCCACCTTGTATTTGATAACAGTATTTTATTTTTTAAATTTAACTTATTTAATTTGATTGTGGTTCTACTCAACTCCAAAACAACTCTTGGCAGCTCACAGAATAAAAACAAAAAACATAGTAAAATAAATAAAAAAGAAACACAATAAAGGAAGTTACATGGGAATCTGGACACTGACAAGATATGTATGATAGATGACAAATACTCTTAACAAATTAGTGTGTCTTTTATGTCATTCTTCATGTGAACTGGGCATTCACAGAGGTGGGATGAGAGAAGGGATCCCAATAATGACACAATCATTACAGTTTATTGCAGATTGTCAACTCTAGATTCTGCAGATTTTTTTAATACACTTCCCTTCTCTTATTTGCCTTAGAAGCTTTTATTGAGGAAACTCACAACTTTGTTGCTCATCCCTCTGCTTTTCCATGACTCATTCACTAACTGCAGGATCAGAGGAAGTGTGTTAATTCATCCTATTCTGACCTTCTTATGTTGACAGGCATTGTCTAAATAGCAGCTGTGAGTATGTTTAGATAAACATGGCCACAGTCATTACACATGGAAATTTGTGTAATCAGGTTTTTGAATCCTGTGAAATAGTCCAACTGCTTTCTGCTGAACAAGTGACGTGGCCTTTTCAGAACTTTCCCATCAACATCAGGAAAGGATGCAGTATTGGATCTCCTATCTTTGGTTCCTGTGTATACTTGCTACTTAAATATCTGAAGACAATATCTTCAGAGACTTACTGTATAATTATTGCAAGCCACTAATCGTCCCAGAATGCCAAGCTACTGGTCTATAGTTTTTTTGTTTTTATATTGGATTGAATTGGATAGTTATTGGATTATTCTAATTCTGGGATTTGACCAAGTAGCAATACAATTTAAGTTTTAGTTCCCTTGATATCCTAGATTTGGAAAATGCCCACTTCTGTTCTTGTAACACTGAGTTGACATCAAAGCATGTGGAAGTAAATCTAGGGTTTTTCTCTTCAATGGGGTAGCAAGAGGAAGGATCTTCCAATTAAAATTTGTTTAAAATAAGTGAGTTGGCCCTTTTCCCCATATTGCTAATATAACATTGCTAAATTTAATTCTTCCATTACTTTTAAAGAACAATACAGAAAGAAATAATGGCTTTAGTTTGCTTCTCTGAAATGCTTCCAGTCTAGTTATATCTATTATTTTTTGTTCAAAACACAGCTGGACTCTGCTGTATGTTACCTTATCTGGTTCTTAAAACGGTGAGCTTCTTAATGTATGCAAAATTATAATGTTCACTCCATCCTGAAGTTCTGATCCTTGCTCTTTAAAGTTTTGCAGTTGATTTTAAAAAAGATTCTAATTAACTTTGGCCACGTTTATTGCATGCGACGGACCCTATTAATTCTAAAGAATTAAAAAGTGGGCACTCTCCAAATATTTTCAGTAGACTGCTTCATATACAATAACGGTGGCATAGATAATACATGGATTACTGATAAGATTAACACTTTCTGTCATTGGGTAGTGTGCAAATTACTTGCTAACTGTACTTGTCGACACTTTTGTTGCTGTCATTTTGAGTACTTAATGGCATTCTGGATCATCAATCACAACAGATTTTTCCAATTTAATGAGGCGCAAAAAATATTTGTAGTGTTTTCTTAATTTTTTCTGAGGCTATAACCAATAAAAATATTTATTCCTTGGTAGCATATATCTAAGTCAAATAAAAATGATCTATAGGTGGTTCTTGCTTAATGACCGATCACTTAGCAGCCATTTAAAGTTATGGCAGACCCCCCCCCCAAAGCTACTTAGGACTCTGTTTTGAAGCTACGGCCTATGCTGTACCTCATGGTCATTAATTTTTTTTCAATAAAGAAAACAGAAAAAAAAAGCTGGGAGGGGACAGAGTTCCGCCTAGTTAGGTGTTGAATCTAAACTCTCCACCACCTCATTTGCTAGATTTACTGCATGTCTGGAAATAGAGTGACAAAAAAACCCCTCTTCAATGTCTTCATCACTGACTTAGATGAGGGAATTGAAGGGGAACTCATCAAATTTGCAGATGACACCAAACTGGCAGGAGTAGCCAACACCCTAGAAGACAAACTCAGAATCCAAAAAGATCTTGACAAACTTGAACAATGGGCCCTATCTGACAAAATGAGTTTCAGTGTGGAGAAAAGCAAAGTTTTACATTTAGACAGGAAAAATCAAAGGTACAAGTACAGACTGGGTGAGACCTGGCTTAAAAACAGTAACTGTGAGAGGGACCTTGGAGTCCTAGTGGACGATCATTTAACCATGAGCCAGCAGTGTGCAGCAGCAGCCAAAAAAGCTAATACAATCCTGGGTTGTATAAACAGAGGCATAGAATCAAGATCACGTGAGGTATTAGTACCGCTTTAAAACCCTAGTAAGACCATACCTGGAATACTGCAGCCAATTTTGGTCACCGTATCACAAAAAAGATGTTGAGAGTTTGGAAAAGATTCAGAGAAGAGCAATTAAGTTGACCAAAGGCCTGGAGACTAAAACATACGAAGAATGGCTGCAGGACTTGGGTTTGGCTAGTCTAAAGAAAAGAAGAAATAGCAGTATTCCAGTATTTTTTTTTAGTTTTTATTGAGTACAAAGAAAAAAAAGGATTAAAAACATTGAGCATGGTAAATCGTCTTTGACTGACATCTCAGTCCATATTGTACATTAATTACATATAATATATCTATATACAACTATACATTTCTGGTCTCTATCTTAACTTATCTCTTTGCTGTGACCTCCATTTTTTCCCCTCCATCTATAAAATTTATTCCATATTCAATAAAATTCTGTTTCTTCCTGATTTTTTAATCTTTTAGTTATCCTGTCTAGTTCTGCGTAATACATAATTTTCTTTATTAGTACTTCCCCACTTGGTACTTCCATTGCTTTCCACTTTTGAGCAAATAGTATCCTTGCTGCCGTAACCACGTGAATAATTAAATATGTGTCCTCTTTATTTACATTTTTCTCTAGTATTCCTAATAGTAATGTCTCAGGTTTATATTGAATGTTTTGCCTAGTCATTTCTATTGCCCATTCCCAGACCATACGCCAGTACACCTGTGCTTCTCTACATGTCCACCATACATGAAAAAAGTGCCCTTTTCTTTTTTACATTTCGAACACATAGATGAATATCCGTTATACATTTTGGATAATCTGGCCAGAGGGAGATGCCATCTGTAAACCATCTTATACAGGTTTTCTTTATATGATGTCGCCACTGTGATTTTGTTATTTTGCTCCCATACTTGCTGCCATTGATCCATATTTATATTATATCCTGTATCTATTGCCCACGTCACCATTGTTTCTTTAACCTGCTCCTCATATAGCTTATATTCCAACAGGTGTTTGTAAATATTCTTTATTTTTTTTTCTCCGGGCCTAGCAATATTTTATCTAACCCCATATCTTGTCTGTTAATACCCCATTCTTGCTTATCCTTCATGTATCTTGCTTGTATCTGTAGATAAGACCACCACTCCATGTCTATTCCTTGTTGTCTTAGCTCTTGTTTTTGTTTTAAATAACCTTCTTCTGTCAAGATGCCTTTATATATAATAGCCTTGTCTTTCCTATACAGATTGGGATATGTAACTGCCTCCAATGGCGACAGCCAAGCCGGAATCTTTGTGTAATATTGACGTTTAACTATATTCCAGTTTTTTAATTCTTGCCGAACCTTATGTCTTAAAAAAAATTGGTGGTTTCTACTTTGCCCCATCCATATGTGAGCATGCCAACCCTGCTGGAGATCATAACCCTCTAAATGTAAACATCTTTTATTTTCTAAGGTTATCCAGTCTCTAATCCATGTTAGGGCCGCTGCTTGGTAATATAGCTCCCAATCTGGGAAACCTAAACCTCCCCTTTCTTTGGCATCCTGTAAAGCCTTTAATTTTATTCTTGCCTTCTTACCGGACCACACAAATTCTAAGGTTAATTTATTAAGCTCCTTGAAAAATTTCTTGTCTAATTGAATTGGGATATTCTGAAACAGGAATATAATTTTACGTAGGATGTTCATTTTCACTGCAGCAATTCTCCCGAGTAATGAGAGATATAAATTTTTCCAGTGGTCTAAATCTACTTTTATATTCTTTACCAATTTGCCATAATTGTCTTCTTTAATTGATGAGCAGCGTGCTGAAATAACTATCCCTAGATATTTTAATTTGGAAACTACTTGTATATCTAATTTTGCCTAGAGGTTTCCTTTTTGTATGTTAGTCATGTTTTTTGTAATAATCTTTGTTTTGTTTCTATTTATTTTCAAACCTGCCAGATCCCCATACTCTTCCAATATTTCGAATGGTTTCTGCCCTGATTGTTCTGGGTCTTCTAATATAAATACTAAGTCATCTGCATAAGCTTGAAGTTTGTATGCTTCTTTCTTAATCTTAAGTCCTTTAATCTGCTCTTCTTGTCTTACTACTCTAGCAAGAATTTCTAATGTATATATAAATAACAATGGCGAGAGAGGACATCCTTGTCTTGTGCCTTACTGTATGTTGAATTTATCAGTGGCCTCTCCATTTATCTGGGCCTTTTGTTCAGAATATATTGCGGTTATCATGTTTAAACATTTTCCCCCAACATCCATTAATTTCAGTTGTTGGATCATAAATTGCCAATTGACATTGTCAAAAGCCTTCTGTGCATCAAGGAACAGAAGTGCCACTTGACGATCACTATGCGATACATAAAATTCGAGAATGTCTAAGATTGTTCTTATATTCCGCTTAGTCTGCCTGTTTGGTAAAAACTCATTTTGATCTGAATATATGAAATCAATTAGGTACTTTTTGAATCTTTCCGCCATTATGGAGGCAAAAATTTTATAGTCAGAATTCAATAATGATATAGGTCTATAATTTTGTATCCTTGTTTTTTCCGCTTCTTCTTTTGGAATCAATATTATATTTGCCTCTGACCAGGACTTAGGTATTTTAGCTTCAGTTAATATGGCATTGAAAACTTCTAGTAGGTATTGATTGAGTGCACTTTGTTGTTCTTTATAAAGTTCCGCTGGTATTCCATCTGGGCCAGTCGCCTTATTGATCTTTTGTTTATTTATAGCCCTGATTATTTCAGCCATTCTTATTTCCTCATTTAACATAGATTTTATTTCCTCCGGTATCTTCGGTATGTCTGCCTTCTCTAAGTATTCTATTATGTTTTCTACATTTTTCCCTCATTTCTCTTATATAGTTTTCATAGTATCTTTGAGCGATTCCCCTTTTTATAGTCTCCTCCCCCTGAATCTCTCCTTTCTCATCTTCCAAATTAATGATCCATTGCTTCTCTTTCTGCCTTCTTAGTTTATACGCCAGCCATCTTCCCGCGTGCTCAAAGTTATTTTATTCATGTGCTCAAAGTTATTTTGCTTAGCTGCCTGTAATTTTTGTGCTAACTTTTCCGAATCCTGTATACAAAGTTTATGTTTAATTAAATCCATTTTGTTTTTCAATCCTTTGTTTTCAGGATCTCTCTGAAATTGTGTTTCGGCCTGTTTATATTCTTTCTCGAGCCTCATCTTATATTGTTTTTTCTCTTTGTTTCTCTTAGCCATGTACGAAATTGATACACCCCTCATGTATGCTTTAGCCATATCCCAAATGTTCTGCAAGGATGTATCCTCATTGTCATTCGCTTGAAAGAAAAAGTGCATTTCTTTCTCCATTCTTTCCTTAAATTCTTTTTTTTTTAAGAATCACTCTTTGGAGAGTCCATCTTGGCCTGCTTCTTTGTCCTTTCAAGCGAAAACTTATCGGATTATGGTCTGCCCACAGGCTAGGTTCAATATCAATTTCTTGAATTTCGAAGGCTAATTCTTTTGTAAACCATAGCATGTCTATCCTGGTCCATGATCTATGTCTATTAGAAAAGTATGTGTATTCCCTCTTATCATAATTCCTTTCCCTCCAAACGTCATGTAAGGTAAGATCTGTACACATCTCAAAAAAGGTTTTGGGAAGTGTTTTTTTTTGTTTGTTTCCTTTCCTTGTCTTTTGTTTTATTTGCAATCACATTAAAATCTCTGATTATACAGAAACCATCTCCCTCTATATCACTCAGCTTATTATGAAGGTTTTTAAAAAAGGATACTTGAGCTCTGTTTGGTGCATATATTACAACAATTATTATATTTTTTAAATTCAGTTTAGCCTCAACTATCAAGACCCTTTCCTCTTTGTCTTTATAGATTTGTTTTGAAATTATCTTCTGCTTAACATACAGAGCTACTCCTCTTTTTTTTCTCGTCTAGTAAAGCATATAGCCTACCTAATTTAGTTTGTTCTAATAGATATTCTTGATCATTTTTATGTGAACCTCCTGTAAGGTGATAATGTCCGCATTTAGTTTAATAAGCTTACTAAAAACTTTCCTACGCTTTACTAGTGCGTTCAACCCTCTAATATTTGTTGACCAAATCTTATACTCCTCTCCCATTGTCCTGTTTTTGTCGTGTCTTTGTGCTTCTAGTAATTCTTATTTCCTTTGCCTCCTCTGAGCTTCTCCCCTGTTGTTCTAGCCTATCTTGGCCTCTTCCCCCTCTCACTTCCTCCATGCTTTGCTCTGTCCCTCTTTTCTCCAACATTCGTTCAATATCTCTTCTTTTTTCAACCATAACTGTTTCTTCTCCGAGATCCCTCAGGTTTTCCTCTGAATCACAATATTGCCTGTAGAAGTCTTCCGCTTTCTCTACTGTATCCAATCTAAACCTCTTCTCTTGCCAAGTCACAATAAGCCCCTCTGGTGTTAACCATCTAAAATTTACATTGCTTTGATGTAACCTGGACGTCAGGAAGAGGTAGTTCTTTCGGAGGTCTCTCATCCTTTTTGGTATCTGTTTTAACACAATAATTTGTTTTCCTCCGTATTCTAACTGTTCATCACGTGTTCTATATAATATTTCATCTCTAATTTTTTTTATAAACTTTACATGGACCTCTCTGGGAAGGTTATGTCATCTCCCATAGTTTGTCTGCACCCTGTATGTCTCGTCCATACCAGCAATCATCTCTTCTTTGTCAATCTCCAAAGCTCCTGCCAGCAAACCCGCCATCTTGTCTGGAAGATCTTCTCCTCTTTCCTCAATAACATTTTGGAATCTAAGATATTGGGTCACCTTCTCCGCTTCCAGTAACATTACCGCTGTCATTAACTCTTTATTAGCTTCAGTTAAGTTTTTGTCCATCTCTTCCACCTTCTTTTCTTCATTATCTAATCTTTGCTCTACTGCCAGCAACTTCTGTTCATTTTTTGTGATTTGCTGCTGAAAAGCTTCAAATCTTCCGTCCATTGCCTGAATCTTCACTCTCATTTCTCCAGTAACATTCCTAACTACTTCTAGTTCCGTTTTGATTTCCTCATGGTTCTTCATCATGACTCCCTGGATTGCCTGCATCATTGCCTGCAATTCTTTAAGTGGATTGGACCATTCTCTTTGAAGCATGTCATCTAATGATCTTTGGCTTATAGGGCTGGAACCTTGTGTTACATTTTTCTTTCCCCCACCACCAATCTTAGCTAAATTTGAATTGCTTGCCATTTTAAATAAATTTTCCCACAACTTACTCTTCTTCCAAAATATCCACTTTCCACTTCCCTATTTTCATTCTTCCACTTTCTCCCCCTTTACGTTATTTCCCTTCCAGGTGTTTAAACAACAACAATATCGCTGGTATATTCCATCTATGTAACTCCATCAATATAATACTAATACAAGTACAGGTTCTAATATTTCAATCTCAGCTGTTAACTTTAAGCTTTCCCAGCATTTTCCTTTTTTCTTTATATAATCCAATAAACCCTTCAATCTCTCTTTAATATCCTTTCTCTTTTCTTCTTTCTTCTGTCTCACACCATTCCGTTCTATACATCCATATAGTCACCTGCTATCTTCTCAACAACACTTTCCAAAGTTGTCAGTCTCTATATTGTTCCAGTTCCTTCTATCATGCAATCTCTATCTCTTTCCGGGGAGAAGAAAAAAAACATTAAAAGAAAGAAAACAGACACCTTCCCGCCGGCCAATCCACTCAGCAGTCAAAGGCAAAAGCTAGAGGCCATAAGACAAGGTTCTTAGCTTAAATGAAGGTTGATTCCTGTCCTTTTGTGTGGCTTTTAAAACACTACGTCTTTAATCAGTGCAGCCTGGCTCCTCCACATCAGGCCCTTCCGGGCGCTCTTCTTGTCACTTTCACTCGCCGCTAGCTTTCCACTCCTTCAGCTTTTCTTTTCCAGGCTTCCCCTTTCCACTTTCTCTTTTGATGTATCTACCAAAACTGCTCACAAAGCTTTGGGAAAAAGTCAATTTAGTTAAATCCAATTTACCGTCGTTCTGCAATTTCCTCGCTTATTCTGTCCAGCTGTCAGCTTCAGCGGCCATTTTTGGCTGTCTTCTTCCTGATCCGCTCGGTACCAGGTTTATCCGTTACCCTTCGCCAGTCACCACCGATGGCAGAGCAGCTGATCACCCACACCTTCCGTTGCCCTCACGAGATTTCTTTCAGCTCAGATGAGCCCCACGGACCTAGGACGAGCGTTTGGTGGTGCCAGAGAGTCCATTCACACCGCCCCCACTCTGACAGCTGGCTCCGCCCCCCAGTAGTATTCCAGTATTTGAGGGGCTGCCACAAAGAAGAGGGGGTCACGTTATTCGCCAAACCACCAGAGGGTAGGACAAGAAACAATGGTTGGAAACTGATCAAAGAGAGAAGCAATCTGGAATTAAGGAGAAATTTCCTGACAGTGAGGACAATTAACCAGTGAAACAGCTTGCTTCCAGAAATCATGGGCACTCCATCACTGGAGATTTTTAAAAAGAGGCTAGACCAGTGTTTCTCAACCTTGACAATTTTAAGGCATGTGGACTTCAATTCCCAGAATTCCACAGCCAGCATTACTGGCTATGGAATTCTGGGAGTTGAAGTCCACATGCCTTAAAATTGTCAAGGTTGAGAAACACTGGACTAGACAGTCACTTGTCTGAGATGATACAGGTTCTCCTGCTTGAGCAGGGGGCTGAACTAAAAGATCTCCAAGGTCCCTTCCAGCTCTGTTCTATTCTGTTCTGTTCTGTTCTATTCTATTTCTGTAAGTTGCTTATTTGATGACTGACTGGCAGGCTGAAGAATAGAGGAAAAGAGTGGATTGCTGAAGGAAAATGCTTAGCTTCTGAGCAGCAAACTGCCAGGACAGAAGCTGGGTTCTAAAGGACATCAAACAAGCAGGAAAAAGCTTGAAAACCTTCTTTGGAAAGCTTTTTGCTGCTTCTGTGACTCCCTTTAGAACCCAACTTCTGCGCTGGCCATTCCTAGTCACTCAAAGCATTGGAACCAGTGTTGGGATTCAGCCAGTTCACACCACTTCGGCAGAACTGGTAGCTAATTTTTTGTTGCCCAGGCCCAGAATGGACTTCCGGAAGCAGCATCCACACAGAGAACCAGTTGTTTACATATTTGAATCCCACAACTGATTGGAACACTGTGATCATGTCACTTGCTAATATTCTCTTCTTTAAGCTATGAACATACCATGTTCTTTGAACTGTTTTTCATAGATTTTAGCTCTAAGCCCCTCACAATCAAGGTGAAGGAGTGAATCTGCCTAACTAGTATATCAGTTTTTAGCCATTGCTAGATTGGGACCATTTTGCAATGTTTATCTGTGCCCTGATTACATTCGGCTACTGTGTTTTCTCTGGAGTTACTCTGAAAGAGTGTTCAGAGCATTCCATGTTACAAAAAAGCAGCAATTACAGTAACTTTTAAATTTGTGAATGACTTGGAACCTTGGAAGCGTTAGTCCAACTTTCTCTGCTTTTAGCATCTTCAGACAGACTTTAATAAATGTTTGGTGCATTTGGAATCATGGTGGCGCAGTGGTTAAAGTCCAGACGGCTAATTCTGCCAACTGCCAGGAGTTAGCTCCTAACCAGCTCAAGGTTGACTCAGCCTTCCATCCTTCCCAGGTCAGTAAAATGAAGACCCAGATTGTTGGGGGAAATATGCTGATCCTATAAACCGCTTAGAGAGGGCTGTAAAGCACTATTAAGTGGTATATAAATCTAAGTTCAATTTAAATGGAAAGCCTCTGTAGACTGTAAAGACAGAATAGAAATCAAAATTATACCCTTAATACCTCATAATACCAAGAAGCTGTGCACAACAGTGATTTACTTTGTCTTACACTGCATTTTTATTCTGTGCTAGCAATTTTAGGAACTTTCTAAAATGCATGCATAAAAATAATAGAGCTTATTTCTTGGTAAAATTTTTCATAAATGTAAACCACAAATGAAGGCTTGATAGTCATATGTATGTGTTTTAGCACTGCTTAGTTACAGCTTTATTGAGATCCTACTGTAATTTCAGTTCTACAGAATAAATGCACGTATTGAATAGTTTTTGAGGGCTACTGTGATAACTTACTTACTTACTTACTTACTTACTTACTTACTTACTTACTTACTTACTTACACCTTTGTCTCTCCACAACAACCCTGTGAGATGAGTTGGGTTGAGAAAGAGTGACTTGTCCAAAGTCATCCATCTGGGGTAGGGCACTGGTGGGATTCAGCCAGTTTGCACCAGTTTATCAGAACCAGTAACTATTTTTTTGTGGCCCAGGCCCAGAATGGATTTCTGGGAACAGCATCGACACAGAGAACCAGTTGTTCACATATTTGAATCCCACCATTGGGCAGGGCCTTTAGAAAACCGTAATCTGGATCCCTTTTGGGAGGTACTAATTATTCTGGTTGATCACTGAGATTGAGATAGGATGACTACAATCCTTTCCTGAGCCTGGGCCTCACTGGTCTCTGAGCTACCTTTTATAGCCTTGATCATAATATTTTTCTGGATCCTTGGGGGTAGGGTAGGTGGTGGGATTCAGCTGGTTTGCACCACTTCAGCAGAACCGGTAGCTAATTTTTTGTTACCCAGGCCCAGAATGGACTTCCGGAAGCGGCATCCTTTACTTTACTTTACTTTTATTTGACTTATATGCCGCCCTTCTCCCAAGACTCAGGGCGGCTCACAGCAAAAATACAAGTACAAAAATATAGTATAAATCAATTAAAATACTAATTAACAATGTAAAAACTATAAAACTATTTCCACTCATACAACACACAGTCACAATCAGAGGCCCCGGGGCAGAGTACAACTCACATGCCCCAAACCTGCCTGCATAAACGTGTTTTTAAGAGTTTTCGAAAAGCTAGGAGGGAGGGAGCAGTACGAACCTCTGAGGGAAGTTGGTTCCAGAGGACTGGGGCAGCAACAGAGAAGGACCTAACCCTAGGCCCCACCAGATGACACTGTCTAACAGACGGGACCCGTAGGAGGCCAACCCTATGCGCCCTAACCGGTCGCTGGGATTCATGGGGCAGAAGACGGTCCCACAAGTATCCTGGCCCATTGCCATAAAGGGCTTTATAGGTCATAATCAACACTTTGAATTGTGTTTGGAGACCAATTGGTAGCCAGTGCAGCTCACGGAGGGCTGGAGTGATATGAGCATGTCTTGGGAGACCCAAGACGGCTCGCGCGGCCGCATTCTGGACTACTTGGAGTCTCCGGACATTCTTCAAAGGTTGCCCCATGTAGAGAGCATTACAGTAGTCGAATCTCGAGGTGACAAGGGCATGGGTGACTGTGAGGAGTGACTCCCGGTCCAAATAGGGCCGCAACTGACGCACCAGGCGAACCTGGGCGAATGCCCCCCTCGCCACAGCCGAAAGATGGTGTTCTAAACTTAGCTGTGGATCGAGGAGGACACCCAAGTTGCGAACCTTCTCCGACAGGGATAAAACTTCCCCTCCCAGAGTGATGGATGGACAGATGGAATTGTCCTTGGGAGGCAGAACTCATAGCCACTCCGTCTTGTCGTGATTGAGTCTGAGCCTGTTGGCACCCATCCAGACCACAACAGCCTCCAGGCACCGGTTCATCACTTCCACTGCTCCGCTGTAATGACGCGGGGTAGAGATATAGAGCTGAGTATCGTCAGCATATTGATGATAACTCACCCCGTGTCGACGGATGATCTCACCCAACGGCTTCATGTATATGTTAAAAAGCAGAGGTGAGAGAACAGACCCCTGAGGGACTCCACACGGAAGAGGCCTCGGAGCCGATTTCTGACCTGCAAACACTGACTGCGACCGGCCAGAGAGGTAGGAGGTGAACCACCGCAAAACAGTGCCCCGCACTCCAAGCCCTTCCAACCAGCGCAGAAGGATACCATGGCCGATGGTATCGAATGCCGTTGAAAGGTCAAGAAGCACCAGGATAGTGGAGTAGCCTCTATCCCGGGCCTGCCAGAGATCATCGGTCAGCGCGACCAAAGCAGTTTCCGTGCTGTAACCGGACCTGAACCCAGACTGCTGAGGGCCCAGATAATCAGTTTCATTCAAGGACCGTTGGAGTTGGAGTGCCACCACCTTCTCAACAACCTTCCCTAAAAAGGGAAGGTTGGAGACTGGACGATAATTATTTAAAACTGCCAGGTCCAGGGAAGGCTTCTTGAGGAGGGGGCGCACAAGTGCCTCCTTTAAGGGAGCCGGAAAGGACCCCTCCATCAGTGAAGCATTAGCAACAGCCTGGACCCAGCTCCGTGTCACCACCCTGTTAGCCGAGACCAGCCAGGAGGGGCACGGGTCCAGTAAACAGGTGGCAGAACTCACAGCTCCAATGGCCTTGTCCACGTCATCAGGAGTTACTAGGTCAAACTCCTCCCATTCAACAGGACTAAGACGGGCCTCTGTCATCTCGACTGACTCATTGTCAGCCGACACTGTATTCCAATTGGAGTCCAAGTCAGCCCGGATCTGAGCGACCTTGTCTGCGAAAAAGATGTTAAATTCTTCGGCATTGCCCTGCAAAGGTTCCTCTCTCCTCCCCGTATCAAGGAGAGAGCGAGTCACCCTAAACAGGGCAGCCGGATGAGATTCCGCAGACGCAATCAATGCGGAAAGATACTGAGATCTTGCCGTAGTGATTGCTTCCAAATAGGTCTTAATATAAGCTCCCAATTTGGTTCGATCAGATTCGGATCTGCTTTCCCTCCATTGCTTCTCTAAACATCTCTTCTGGCGCTTCATCCCCCTGAGTTCCTCGGTAAACCAAGGAGATCTCCTGGGTCTGCTACCACAGAGAGGTCACAACGGCGCAATCTGGTCTAGGGCCCCCATAGCGGCCATATTACAGGCCGTCACTAGGGACTCCGCCAAACTGTGTACGAGCGAATCCGGCAATTCCCCAAGCGCCCTTTGAAAACCAATAGGATCCATCAGGCGTCTGGGGCGGAACCATTTAATCGGTTCCGGCTCCCTGCGAGAGAGGACTGGTGTCGTAAACTCAAGCCGCAGCAGAAAATGATCTGTCCATGACATGGGCAAAACTTCTAAGTCCCTTAATATCAGATCATTACTCAACTGTTCCGAGAGAAAAACCAGATCAGGTGTGTGTCCCCTCTCATGGGTTGGGCCCTCAATTACTTGTGTCAGGTCCATGGTTGCCATGGAAACCATGAACTCCCACGCTAACCCAGAGGACTCACAAGTGACGGCACATTAAAGTCCCCCAAGACAATAAGTCTGGGGAACTGAACCGCCAACCCGGCTACCTCCTCAAGTAGCGTGGGCAGGGCTGTAGAAACGCAGCTGGGAGGCAGGTACGTAAGCAACAGACCCACCTGTACACCTAGGTCCAACCTCATAAGGAGGGACTCACAACCTGATATCTCGGTAGCAGCAAGTCTGCGCAGCCCGAGTGACTCCTTAGCTATAATCGCCACTCCTCCCCCCCTTCCCTGTAGTCGCGGCTGATGCCATACCTGAAACCCAGCTGGACACATCTCAGAGAGCGGAACTCCTCCCTCTGGGGTCAGCCAGGTCTCAGTTATACATGCCAGGTCGGCCTCCTCATCTAGAATCAAGTCCCAGATGAGGAGAGCTTTATTTACAACCGACCTGGCATTGAGCAGCAGCAGCCTGAGTCCAGGGTCCGGATTTCGCTCATTACCAGTACTCCGGGAGAGGTTCCGGGGGCCGGAACAAGAGATCGCTTTCAAGCAGCAAGGCCTTGTTCCCCGAGAGCGGCCTACCCCAGGCCTCCCGTCATATCTGCCTCTTCCCCATAAGACCGGTATAGACTGGCCCTCTGATCCCTCAGAGCAAGGCTCCTCCACTTCACTAGCTTCCACAAATGCAGACAGGTCGGCCCTTCTATTTATCATACAACCACCCATCCATTCAACCCAATTCACTCCACAATCAAACAATCCCCCCACATCATTCATAACATCCAGAAGAATAAATTAAAACAGTATTAAACAGATTTAAATTATTTAAAATTTAGACAATAAATAATTAAAACAATTCAAAAAAACATAGTAATAAAAACAGGCGTGCCAGATGTTAATCCTGCCACAATAATTATTGCTATGCTTGTATTAGTCCCTCCTAAGGTAAAACCTGTGGTAGGTTTTTGGCTAAAAAGTCCAAAACCCACCGGAGGGGTAGTTGTACTAACAGTAATTGTGGAACCCAACATCCCAAAGATAAGGCCTTCAATAAGTTCAACATAATGGCGGCAGCAACGGAAGGGCCTCACCCGCAGGTCTTACATTTTAGCCGGAAGCACCCAGCCGACGGAGCAGGCCCGTTAGCCACGATAACCACGATAACCGAGGCTTCCTCCCGTTAGCCACGATAACTGGGGCTTCCGACGGGTGTCTACCCTCCTTTTCTTTCCTCCTTTCTCCGTTTCCTCCAAGTCCGGGCAGGGGGAGGTGATCTCTCAGGCGACGACGAGGGTCCTGCGTTCTTCCAATCACTCCCCACTCTCTCAAACAGCAAACCTCACATGCCTGCAACGGCCGAAGCCTCACCGCTGCTCCTCCCACATTCCAATAGTCCGGAGTTGGCGTCAGCAAAAGGTTAGCTGGGTTTGAAGCAAAGGATGTCTGAGCCTGAATTACTCTGTCTACCTTCAGGTCTTCCAAAGAAGGATACAGCGACATTTTCACGGCTCAATACCCAAATTCGAGCGAATTAACACAGAGAACCATTTTTTCACATATTTGAATCCCATCACTGGGTAGGTGATACCATTTGCAGTGGTTTCCATTCTCTGAAGATGTTTTCAGTCAGTGGTGAGGGAAGAGAGGTCAACACCTATTTAAGTTGTGAGGGTTTTCCTCTTTACAAAGGGATTGATGAATTTAGAGTGTGTTTTTCTTATTAACTTTTCAAATCTTTGTTACAGTACGGTGTGTACATTGCTTTGAATCGATTGCAATCTAACAGGCTAATAAACAAATGAATATCAGGTGCTATGATGATTGATGCATACTATGATTTTATGTTCAATGCTGATTGTTTTAATAAAAGAATTTTTTTATAAAAAATAAAAAAATATAAACAAATGAATAAATATCATTGACACCAAACAGGAGATTGTTCCAATAGCATTTGATCAAACTGTGCCTTCAGCTGCTATTTGGTTGTCTCTGCATGTCATGTTCAATCTGACACATTGGGTGAACTCTGGGTCTCATTAATTAAAGCAGAGGTGGGGAACAATGGCCCCTTTATGACTTGTGGACTTCAACTCCCAGAATTCCTGAGCCAGCATGAATGGCTCAGGAATATTGGAACTGAAGTCCACAAGACTTAAAAGGGCCATCGTTCCCTACCCCTGAATGAAAGAATGTCACTTTGTGGAGCCCAGGAAGTGTGCCTGCTCTGATCTCCTCACAGACATTTGTGCAGCTTCCACTGTTATGTCATTCAGGAAATTACTGAAGTCTTGGTTGTTCTTCCAGGCCTTGTCCCCAGGAAGAACTTAGAGGGAACAGGCCACCGAAGTAAATAAAATAAATAAAATAAAATAAAAAGTTTTATAACAACAGAGATATAGAGGTTGTATTCCAGATTGGATCTTGACACAGAGGTCTGCCCAAGTGAAGCTTGTATCAGTGATAGCAATATTGATTCTTCTATTGGGGATCCCGTTACATATTTTTCTGTCAGGTCAAAGGAAAAGATACTATCTTGTGAGGGACAAAAGAAACCGTTTTTGTATTCCCAGTAGCAGGGAATATGGCCATTGCTCATCTGAATTTTATTCATCCAGCTGGCCTTGGGACAGAGATTTTCAGGAATGTGGGACACTGGTGCAGATTCTCCACATCTTCATCTAAGTATATAAGTCATGGATTGGAGGATTATTTTTAAGACAGGAGGAACACTGTGGTAATTTTGGGCTATACCATAAGAGAAGTGGATATGATTTCTGCAACTGTTAGCATTCTGTTCCTTGCTTATTGCATTAGCTTCATATGCTTTCTAGCTCTCTCTAAGCTGTTTACAGAGTTAGCATATTGCTGGCAGTCAGCAGAATTAGCTGTATTTAGACTTTTAGAAAGTGGATACTGCATTGTAACCACTGTGCCACCACAGCTCCTTATGGGTTTCTGAAACGATGAGACAAGCAGCATTGTACAATCTTAGGGGTGGGAAGAAGATTTTTTTTTTTAACAGCTCCAGTTGATTGTACATCCTGAAGCTAACCATTCCTTGCCTCCAGTGTTAGCAAGGGTGGTCCCTTTAGTTTGTAGTGCATGAGCCAATAATTGCATATAATATTTCTTCAGTAGAAGATACAATTGTGGTCTGGATTGACATGTCATCTGACAAGATGTCTCTGTGACTGTGATGCTGATTATTCCTGAAGACTATTCCTCAGATTCCACAAGAGTTCAATGACCCCATTTTGGGGGTCAGTGATTAGACAATGGTTCTGGATGGTCAAACCTACAGGGAACAACTGTGGTAGGCAGAAGCTTACCACTTGACAGTGAGAGTCTGTCTAGCTGTTGTCCTATGATAGGATGAACTTTATTCAAATGATGAAAAACATGCCTTGTACATGGGAATGAATTCTGGTGCCCAACAACTTTAAGATAGTACCAGACTTAGAAGTTAAGATAGTATCAGACTTAGACTATAGCCAGGACTAATTTAAACCTCTTTCTTAAACACAAACTGAAACTTTCACTTCTTTTTAGCTGGCTTATTTTAGCCACAGCCTAATTCTATATAGTATATATATACCATGGAATGGAGGCAGGATTGATGGATCTTCCTGCCTCTGGGCATAAATTAAAATGAAAAGAAACACAGATTTAAAAAAAAAATTCAGGGAGGGATACTGTACATTCTGGAGCAAAGTAAATATTTGTAATTCATTTTTTTTTAAAAAAATCCTGAGCAAAAGGAAATCTTAAAATATATAAAAATATTGCAGACACATTTTATCAAAGAACGTCTTTATATCCCACGTTGGTCTATCACCTTATCCCTTAATAAACTAATCTTGGCCACCCATCTAATAATTGTAGCAGAATCCACCTTCTAAAATTCTAAATGTGGCTTTTAGTTTTTGAACTTATGTTCTCATTTTATTCTTTATGTAGCTGGCAAGTCAGTCTGTCCTCACTGACCGGGCCTGGAGCACAGCCAGTTCATTTTGCCTGGCACCAGAGTTATATATATTCTTCCAATATAAAAGGATATGTAAATCTAATTATCTGACTTAAAAAAAATTAAAAAAATCTTCAAGAGAAAGCAGGGCTCTTGTTGCTGTATTGCCAACAATCTAGGATCCAACTTAGAATTGAGTTTCAGCCTTTCTATTATATCTTTCAGTTCTGGTTGATCAGGAAATAGCATATTTGTGAGAACCTGCTACAGTGGGTCTGAACGAGGTTAGTAATTTTCACAACATGCATAATTTTATCTGATTTAGGAATTAAAGCAATATAAACTTAATTAAGTACAGGTAGTCCTTGACTTACAACATTTCATTTAGTGACCGTTCAAACTTACAACGGTCACAACTGACCTCTGCCATAGATATAGTATGTTTATGCATAGCCTGTCTTAGTAAATAGCAGTTTATTTAATTAATATTTAGCACTTTCAAAGACCTTCTAAAGATCTGAAGAGGGATGAATAGAATATTGAGATAATAAAAGCTTACTCTTCCTGTTCAGGATCGCTTGTTCTAATTTTCTTCCTTTTATCCTCTGTGCACCAGAAGAAATGACTTGCCTTTCCCCGTATGCTTTCCCTGTTTGAATCTCCATTTATACAAAAATATTTTTTGAAGTTCTATAGCAGCGGTTCTCAACCTGTGGGTCGCAACCCCTTTGGGCGTCGAACGACCCTTTCAAAGGGGTCGCCTAACCTGCGGCTCCAGAGCCTCCTCTGCCATTTGCAGAGAGAGAGAGAGAGAGAGAGAGAGAGAGAGAGAGAGAGAGAGAGAGAGAGAGAGAGAGAGAGAGAGGCACTTGCGCTTCCCTTCTCTCTCTCTCTTTCTCTTTCTCTCATGCAGACTTGCCCCCTCGCAGAGTTCCTGATTGGCCCTGCAGCCGGGTGCCCTGCCCCCTGGGAGAAGGGTGGCCAGGAAGGCCCTTTCCCTGGCTGGCCCCGTCCAAGGTGCATGTGGCCAGGGAACCGCGCAAGGAAGCCCTGGGATCCCCGCTGGGAGGGGCCTAGCAGAGCCTCCGTTGAACGGGCCAGCCCTCCTACAAGCTGCAGCCCCAGTTGGCCAAGCAGCAGCAGAACCAGAAAAAGAGGGTGAGTGGCTGGGGTAGGGAGGGGGCTTTGAGTTCATGGAGCATCCCCACGAAGTGGTCTCGGTGCAGGTAGTGCAGCCCCCCTGGCTTACCTGCACCAGGTGGAGGGGCAGCCACGCGTCTCCCCAGGCCGGCAGCAGTCCTGGCTGGGCCGGTGGCCGGCAGGGCATTGATTCCTGGGCTATCCCCAGGCTGCTGAGCTGGCCATGTGTCTCTCCGGGCCGGGCGGCAGTCCTGGCTGCAGTGGTGGCATCGCTTCGGTCCCGGTGGGGGTGGCAGCTGGCGAGGGTGGTAGCCGGTAGGGGCATTAGTTCCTGGGCTGTTTCCAGGCCGCTGAGCCGGCCATGCGTCTCCCCGGGCTGGGTGGCAGTCCCGACTGGGGCAGTGACATCGCTTCAGTCCTGGGGAGGCAGCATCCTGGTCCAGCCCGTGGTGCCCCGGGCGCCTTTCAGCACCTTCTGCTGCCTCCTGCCCCCCCATGCTTGGCCTTCCTGGGTCCTCCACCCATTTTCCCACATCTGGAGCAGGAGAGGAAGTGCTGCTTTCCGGACATGGGAAGGGGCTTCTCCCTCCCAGCCCCCCATCCACCGGGGCGGGGTCACTCCTCTGGACAGGGACTGGGGTTGTGTAAATTGCAGCGCACCTCCTTTCCCGCTGCCAAGCCTGGCCCGGCTCACCCTCCTGTGGCAGGCAGAGCTCGGCAGGATTTGGACCTGGAAAGGCCTGAGCAGCCCCGGTGAGGGAGCCGTTCCCGCCCCATGGCCGGCTGGCCAGGAATCTCATCCGGCTTGGGAGCCGCCTGACCGCCGTGGGGATGTCCATCTCAGCCGCCTCCTGGTGGGCCCGCTAATTGCGGGCTCCCGGCCGGCTTCCTCCATGAGTCAGGCTCCCGGGACTCCATGGAGCCACCCCTAACTGCGCCTGGGAGGGCCCGACCGAGCCCCGGGCTGACTTGCGTGGCTCCAAAATGCCGCTTGCCTGAATTCTTTCTGCCTCCTGGGGGGAAGTTGCACCTCATGGCCCAATTATTATGGGCGTTATTCCAGCGTGGTCACTTAATTTGGATGCTTCTGTTGTTTATATTGGCTTTGCTGTCATTACTCTTTTAAAAAGTTTTTAGTAGTTTTAATTGTAATACATCTTTGAACTCTAACCTGCCCAGAGTCACTGAAAGGGGAAACCTGAGATATTGAGGGGAGAGAGAGGGGGGAAAGAAAGAGAGAGGAAAGAGAGAGAGAGAGGAAAGAGAGAAGGAAAGAGGGAGAGAGGAAAGAGGGGGAAAGGAAAGAGAAAGAGGGAGAGGGAGAGGAAAGAGAGGAAGAGGAGAGAGGGAAAGAAGAAAGAGGAAAGAGAAAGAGAGAGAGGAAAGAAACAGGGAAGAGAGAAAGGGAAAGAGAGAAAGGGAGAGGAAAGAGAAAAAGAGAAAGGAAAGAGAAAGAGGGAAGAGAGAAGGAGGGAGAGGAAAGAGAAAGGAAATAAAGAAAGAGGGAAGAGAGGAAGAGGGAGAGGAAAGAGGAAAGAAAGGGAAGAGAGAAAGAGAGAGGAAAGAGAAAGGGAGACAGGGAGAGGAAAGAGAAAGAAGAAAGAGGGAGAAGAATGAGAAAGAGAGAAAGAGGAAGAGAAAGAGAAGGAAGAGAGGGAGAGGAAAGAGAGAAAGGGAGAGGAGAGAGGGAGAGGAAAGAGAGAAAGAGAGAGAGAGGAAAGCATAACCACTGTGCTTTAATTATGTTCAATTCGTAACAATGAAAATACATCCTGCATATCAGATATTTCCATTACGATTCATAACAGTAGTAAAATTACAGTTATGAAGTAGCAATGAAAATAATTTTATGGTTGGGGGTCACCACAACATGAGGAACTGTATTAAAGAGTCGCGGCATTAGGAAGGTTGAGAACCATTGTTCTATAGTCATTTTATTCTTAAAGTTCTTGTCATTTAATCCGGAAATACCCAAATGATAGATATTTTTATTTTAGAAGAATTCCCTGTTTGCAAGGAAATCATAGTTGGAACATGATTGGATATTGAAACCATACATTCCGGAGCAAGATATAAAAAAATATTTTTAATAGAATGTTGATGTATGGAAGAAAGAAAGAAAGATATTCTCTCTCTAAACTACATGTAAAAGATATTACACATCAGTACATGTTGACCGCATGCATATTCAAACTTTGTGATAACCAAACTGAAGATTAGAGCTTGAATGGCATGATTTACAAATAACAAGGACAACGTGGCTTAAACAATCAGGGAAAACATCAAAAGTATTTAAATTAGGGCAGTAATATTGTCCAAATTAATTTTTTTTAAAAGTCTTAATCATCAGAGTAAGATAAATGCCTTTTTCATCCAGTATGCTGTTCAACACAAAAAACAAATCACTTTATGAAGTATTGGAGCCTTTTCTACTTCTTTTTCTTGTAAAAACATTAAAATAGATATTTTTCATTCTATTTTTCCACATTCTATCATTCTCATCCAGTAGATGACTTTTGTCAATTTACAGTGGCAGCCTTGAGACCATTAACTTCATTTAAATATCTCCTCTCACTTTTTCTTTGTCTAAATGCAAAATATTGATGAAACATCAAAGTACACTAAAAAAATCTACATAAATAAATGAAACAATTTTTTAAATTGCTCCTAAGGCTACTCAGTTGTTCGCATATTATGCCATTGAAAGACTTAACCCCCAAGCCTTAAGTAGTGGAGGATATCACTTCTTCATTGTAAGTTGCATTGTTGCATCAGCACAATTCTCTCCCATGGGACAAATACCCACTTCACCTACATAAGCACACAAATATATTAGAAAAGTTTTAAGGCAAGACATAAAAAAGACATACGGATTGATAAATTTAATTCTGTCTACCAAAACAGAGGTTAAAATAATGCAGAATCTTCAAAGAGAAAAGCTAACTGAAATATTCAAAACAAAAAAAAAAAAAGAAATCTGAGAAAAAATTACACAAAAACGGAAAAGTAATATTGCTTTCTCCCAGTTAGATGATTGTGAGTAAACTCCTGTTCTTTCCAAGCTTCTCTACAAACTCCTTAATTATTGAAAGAAAAAAAGTTGAACACCATGTTTCTGTAATTGAATTTTTTTTCCACACCATCTAATACTGAAACAGAAGGAGAATCTTTTAGTATTGAATTTGATTCATGCTAGACCAGGGAAAAAAATATTTCTAGAGAATGGACTGCAGCTAATTGGATTCAGCCAAGATTTCTCCTTCTCCAACTGAAAGACCACTGGCAGGGCAAATTCCTTTTTCAGGAAAGTCTCAGTAACAGTATATCAGACATCCCTCTTCCATAATCTTCACTAGCCTCATCTCCATTTATGTTGCTTCTATGCAACTGTTCTCCCAAACATGCGATTTCTGTTACATTTAATTTATTTTCTGTAAAAGTTGTTAGTGCAGTTTCCAAAGACTGTTCCCATGTCTTTTGAGTGAGAATTCATACTTTCAATTTTAACAATTTGAACTGTAATTGTATCAACAGATGCTTGAGTCAACTCTAATTTTTTAAACTCAACTGTCATGTTTTATTTACTTATTAAATATTTAATATTTTAAATATCGGTTTGTCTATCTATCTATCTATCTATCTATCTATCTATCTATCTATCTATCTATCTATCTATCTATCTATCTATCTATCTATCACAAATATTCTCTTTTATTGGTTTGTTTTTTTTAATATATAAAATTCTTTTATTAAAACAATCAACATTGAACATAAAAACATATTGTGCAGCAATCATCATGGCACCTGATATACAATACTAAGTATTAGTCATTGAAAACGTCTGAATTAGTAAGCCTTTTTCCCACCCCTCGCGTCTAGCCTCAACTATACTCCTGTTACACTTCGTTTGATTGATGTTTCTCTTATCTGGTTCCATATTAATGTGATCAACATTAAACCAAGGATCCTATTGCTAAACAATCATCCTAGAACTTAGCATACAACATTAGGTATTAATCTTTGTAAACATCTGTTTTAGTAAACGTTCTTCCCTCCTCCCTTCCCTCTTCAAGTATACTCCGAGTACCTTTTGTTTGGTTGGTGTTTCTCTTATATATGGTCTATCTGCTGTATCTAGTCTGTTGCATATTGTTCGTTTGCGCTTCTGAGTTGACTTCATCCCCTTACTAGTGCAATCTTTTATGGTCCCTAACCAGAGATCCTGAGGTAAAAATTTCATATCCTGAGGTAGAGATTCCGTCCGCTTTAACAGTATTAAAGCAAACAACATTAGTCCTAAGATTATGTTAAGAGGCATTAGTTATAGAACATATACATTCAACATTGGGTGTTAGTCTATGTAAACACTTGATTTGTTAACCCTTCTTCCCTCCTCCCATCGAGCCTCAGCTAAACGCCAGCTGCATTCTGTTTGATTGATGTCTCTCTTGGATATAGTCTATCCACTGTTTCCAGTCCGTCAGAAATTGTTCATTGGAACGACCCTTCAAGTATGCTGATATTTTCGCCATCTCCGCCAGGTTTGTTACTTTCACAGTCCATTCTTCCGTAGGCGGTATTTCTGGGTTCTTCCAATATTGTCCCACCAACAATCTCGCTGCTGTAATCAAGATCAGAAATAAGTTTGTCTCTGAGGTAGTGATGTCCTTTGTAATCCCTAACAAAAAAACTTGAGGTAGAAATTCTATACGCTTTTTAAAAATGGTTTGAAGCGTCCACCATATCTTCCTCCAGAATGCTTTGATTTTTCTGCATGTCCACCATATGTGAAAGTAGGTAGCCTCCCCATCCCCACACCTCCAGCATTTGGGCTGGGAGCCTGGGTAAATGAGTGATATTTTTTTCGGGTCTAGGTGCCATCTATAGAACATCTTGTAGAAGTTTTCCCTTAGTTGTTGCGATTTCGTGAATTCTACGTTCCTCACCCAGATTTTCTCCCACGTGTCCATGGTGATAGAGTGTCCAAAATCTTGTGCCCACCTTACCATACAGTTCTTGACTAGTTCGGTTTCAGAGTCCATTTCTATCAGAATGCTGTACACTCGTTTGATGTGCCTAATCCCCTGTTCTCTAATCTGTTTAATTAGATTCTCGTCGGTCTGGGAGAAGCCCTTCTTCTTGTCTTTACGCCACCTTGATTGTAGTTGTATATATGATAGCCAGTTACTTCCTATTCCTCTGTTTGCTAGCGTTGCTTGAGATTTCAAGAGGAACCCGTTTTCTTCTCCCAGTACAAGTTCACTGTAGGGCACCACTTCTTGCCCTTGGGATGTGTTCATATCCCCTGTTGCGTGTCCAGGGATCGTCCAGGTGGGAATCTTGTCGTGTAGGAGGTGCTTATATTTCTTCCAGACCCATAGCAATGGGATTCGTAGTGGGTTCTCCTTGAAGTTCCTATCTGCCTTTTTGTCGTATACTAGGTATGCGTGCCAGCCGAATCATAGACCATGCCCCTCAACATTCAGAACTCTATCATTTGTCATGTTGATCCAGTCACTAACCGCCACCAACGTTGCTGCATAGTAATATAGCTTTAGATTAGGCATTTTGAGTCCCCCTCTCTCCCTTGCGTCTTGGATGATTTTTAGTTTCACCCTCGGTCTCTTGTCGTCCCAAATAAATCTGTTGATGCCTTTCTGCCAATTGTCTAAGTCCGCATCCTTCTTGAGTATGGGTAGCATTTGGAAGAGAAATAGAAATCTGGGTAATACATTCATCTTTACTGTCGCTATCCTGCCGAGCAGGGACAGACATAGTGATTTCCACCTTTCCAGGTCTGCTTGTATCTTATTCCACAGGACCTCGTAATTATTCTTGTATAATTTCGCATTTGTTGATTCTATTTCCACTCCTAAGTATTTGACTTTCTTGACTATTTCACAACCCGTTATTCTTTCCAGGTTCCGTTTTGCTTTGTTGTCTAGGTTTTTGACTAGCATCTTTGTTTTTGATATATTTACTTTGAAGCCTGACACCCTACCATAGTCCTCCATTATCTCCATCAATTTCCTTGCTGATTGTGCTGGTTGCGACATTGTCAACAGCAGGTCATCCGCAAAGGCACATAGTTTGTATTCTTGCTGTTTAATCTGTATGCCCTGTACATCCTCTGCCGCTCTTATTCTGTTCAGTAAAATTTCCAGTGTTAGGACAAATAGCAGGGGGGACAGCGGGCAGCCCTGTCTCGTGCCTCTCTCTATATTAAATGAGTCCGTTAAGTCTCCATTGACAATGATCTGACCTGTTTGTTTCTGGTAAATTGCCGTTATGGAGTTGAGAAACTGTACTCCCATTTTCATCTTCCGGACCAAGTTCGTCAGGAACGGCCAGTGCAGTCTGTCGAAAGCTTTTTCTGCATCCACAAACATAAGAGCGGCGGGTATCTGGTTGTGCTTTTGCAGGTATTCTATTATGTTCAGCAGCTGTCTCACGTTGGTTTTCATCTGGCGTCCTTGTATAAATCCCCTTTGGTCCAGGTGTATTGTTTTTTGTAGTACAGTCATTAGTCTATTGGCCAAAATTTTTGTGAAGATTTTGTAGTCTGTGTTTAGTAGTGAGATGGGCCTGTAGTTTGTGGGCTGTGTGTTGTCTTTCCCCTCCTTTGGGATTAATGAGATGTAGGCTGTTTTCCAGGATGGTGGGACCTGGCCTCCTTCTTGAATGTTGGCAAATAGTTTACTGAGGGGTTCTAGCATCTCCTCTTGGAGGTGTTTGTAGTAGGTCGCTGTTATCCCATCTGTCCCGGGCGATTTTCCTGCTTTCAGTTGTGTGATCGCTGAGTGTATTTCCTCTTTTGTGATTAAGGCATTCAGGGCTTCTCTTTGTGTGTCGGTAATCGCCTGTATCTTTTCGTTTTGTAGGAACTCATCTATCTCTTTGTCTTGTATCTTATCCTCGGCATATAGTTTCGAGTAGAACTCCATGAAGGCTTTCTTGATGGTTTTTTGTCGGAATTCTTCCTTGCCTTTGTATTCTATCTTTTCAATTATGCGGGATTTCTGTTTCTTTCTTATAGTGTAGGCTAGCCAGCGGCCCGGTTTGTTGGCCTTGCAGAATGTCTTATGTTTTGCATATTGTATATTCCTTGCAACTTGGTCAGCCATCAACATGTCAAATTGCTTTCTTAAGATCTTGAGTCCTTCTTTGGTGACTTTGTCCTCTGGCCTTTTTATTAGTAGCCGCTCCCTTTTACTTATCTCATTTTCTAACTCTTTTCTTTTTTGTTCTTGTTTGCGACGGTGCCTGCTATTCATGGCTATGAGGATCCCGCACATGTACACCTTGCTGCCTTCCCAGATCGTTTCTATCGGTGTTTCGTTGTTCATATTTGTGTCGAAGAATTCCTTCATAGCTTTTTTGCATTTCGCCACATTGTTTTCATGTCTAAACAAGCTTTCATTGATTCTCCAGGACCTCCTCTGTTTCGGGCCATGTCTTAATTCCATCCTCACAGGGTTGTGGTCTGTCAGTGTCTTGGGTAGGATTTTCACCGCGTTTAGACAAGTTAGCAAGTCACTAGAAGTTAATATAAAGTCGATTCTGGAGAATGATTGATGTCTGCCAGAGAAGAAGGTGAATTCTTGTTCTTTGCCGTGCCTTTTCCGCCATACGTCTGTCAGTTCGAGGTCCTCCTTCATGTCGAAGAAGGATTTAGGCAACTTGGAGTGTTTTTGCGGGTTCGGTGCAGTTCTTTTTTTGTCTAGAGCAGTCTCTATGACCCCGTTCCAGTCGCCCATGATGATGTAAGATCTGTAGTTAAGTTGTGTTATTTTCTTGTGTAGCTTTTTGTAGAATTTGCCTTGTTGCTGATGTGGTGCATATACGCCCATTACTAGAATCTTCTTGTCTTCTTGTGTTATTTCAATTGCCAGGTATCTACCTTGGGGGTCGGACTCTATTAGCTTAGCCATTACATGTTTCTTTACGTATTTTAAATATCGGTTTGTCTATCTATCTATCTATCTATCTATCTATCTATCTATCTATCTATCTATCTATCACAAATATTCTCTTTTATTGGTTTATTTATTTGTCTAAGACTGGAGTTCAAAAATACAAAACAGGCCACACATGCTGAGATGGAAGTATTGGGTGTGGAACTGCAGACAAAGTGGAGATTGTATTTTTCCAAACTTTTCTCTATCCAGTGGATTTTGAGAAATTGTAAGGGACAGTCTTAAACCTTGAAGAGGCATATAAAACCATTGTATTGCTTTAATAACATCTCAAAGAACTTAGGATGAATTTTTTTCTTCATTTTAAGAGGTGACTCAGGATGACCAGATGTAAAGTAAAAGGAGGCCATGTCCTCCTTTTGCGATAATGTCCTCTGCCCAGCAGGCATAACCATAAAATCAATTTCTCCCCTGCTTTTTCAAAAATCTATGATCACTATAGATTTCCATTGTGGAGTTTGGAAAGTGTGTCATTGTCCATTCTCAAAATGCTAGCATATGTTCTTGAAAGTAAATATTTGTTGGAAAAATACTGTCATTGAAAAACCAGTCTTTTTGATTCTGGAAGAAGTAATTTCATATACATAAGAACATAAGAAGAGCCATGCTGAATCAGGCCAAAGCCCATCGAGTCCAGCATTCTGTGTCACACAGTGGCCCACCAATTGTACATGGGGATCTTGAGCATAAAGAGAAGGCAAAACCCTCCCTTTCCCTTGACCCCCAACAAATGGTACCCACGGGAATCCTGCCTGCCTCAACCAACATAGAGGCGGCACATGGACATCCGTTTTAATAACCATCGATACACTTTGCATCCATGAATCTATCTAGCCCTGCCTTGAAGCTGTCAAGGCTGACAGCTGTCACGACCCCTTCAGGAAGTGAATTCCATAAATCAACGACCCTCTGGGTGAAGAAATATTTCCCTTTATTTGTCCTCACTTTCTTAGCTATGAGCTTTAGGGAGTGCCCCCTTGTCCTGGTATTGTGTGATAGAGAAAAGAATTTTTCTCTATCCACCTTTTCTATCCCATGCATGATTTTATACACTTCGATCAAGTCACCCCTTAAACGCCGTCTTTCAAGGCTGAAGAGACCAAGGCGTTGCAATCTGGTTTCATAAGGGAGGCGCTCCATTTCCTTGATCATTCTTGTTGCCCTTTTTTGCACCTTTTCCAGTTCCATTATATCCTTCTTCAGGTGCGGTGACCAGAACTGTACACAGTACTCCAAGTGTGGTCTCACCATCGATTTGTACAGAGGCAATACAACACTTGCTGACTTATTTTCGATTCCCTTCCTAATCATGCCAAGCATGGAATTTGCTTTTTTTACTGCTGCTGCGCATTGGGTTGACATTTTCATTGAGCTGTCCACCAAAACCCCAAGATCCCTTTCTTGGGTTGTCTCAGAAAGTTTGGTCCCCATCAGTTGGTAAGTATAATTGGGGTTCTTTGCCCCGATGTGCATAACTTTGCACTTGTTTAGGTTAAAATGCATTTGCCACTTTGTTGCCCACTCACACAATTTCGAGAGATCCTTCTGGAGCTCCCGACAATCAGTTTCACTTTTCACAACCCGGAACAATTTAGTGTCATCAGCAAATCTGGCTACCTCACTATTAACTTCTACATCCAGATCATTGATGAATAAATTAAAAAGTAAAGGTCCCAAAACTGAACCTTGGGGTACACCACTTCTCACTTCTTTCCATCCGGAGAATTGTCCATTTATTGCCACCCTTTGCTTCCTACAATTTAGCCAGTTACCAATCCAGGACAAGACCTGTCCTCTAATTCCGTGGCTGGAGAGCTTTTTTAGGAGCCTTTGGTGAGGGACTTTGTCAAAAGCCTTTTGAAAGTCAAGATATACAATATCAACTGTTGTGGGTGTCTCTAGACCAGCTGGGGAAATGTCAGAGGATGACAAAGAACAACCAGGCCCCTCTGGGAATTTCCCCTCCCGGCAGCCGAGCCAGACAGTGAGGAGATTTGTATGCAGTCTGAGTCAGACTCTCAAAGCGAGGAGTCAGACTTGGAACAGGACAATATATGGCTTGATCCGAGATTCCGAAGGTTTGATAGGCGGAGTTCAGTTTCAGTTACGTGGAAAAAGGAAGTAATGGGGGAAGTGACGTATCGGAAACTATATTAGAAGATAAAGGAGGGACTAATTCTTTGTTACGAGCAACGTTAATATCAAGGAGTAGCCTGATACCTTGAGAAGTTCATTTGAACTCAGTTTTCTGGTGTTTTTGGAATGTACGGAAGATTAATGAGATCTTGGACAACCTGAGAGATAAAGAGTGAGTTAATTGGAAGGGAGGGAGAGCATGTTTAAGCTGAATGTAAATAAGTCAGATTTGGCCGGTCCGCAAACAAAATGCCAGCAGCTTGCTTTGAAGTGAATCTCTTGAACTATGTTAAATAAAACTCTTAAAGAAATATTTCTGTGGATTTTACTAAGCTGAGAAGGGCCAGATACAACATCAACTGGGGCCCCTTTATCTATGTATTTATTTACACCCTCAAAGAATTCTAACAAGTTAGTAAGACATGATTTGCCTTTGCAGAAACCATGTTGATTTTCATTCAGCAATGCCTGTTTTTCTATGTGCCCTGTAATTTTATCTTTAATAATGGTTTCCATCAGTTTGCCTGGAACTGAGGTTAGACTGACTGGTCTATAGTTTCCTGGATCACCTCTGGATCCTTTCTTGAAGATCGGGGTTATCTTTGCTTCCCTCCAATCCTCCAGTACAGTGCCTGATCTTAGAGAAAGATTGTATATTTTAGCTAGAAGTTCAGCAATTTCACACTTGAGTTCCTTGAGAATTCTAGGGTGGATGCCATCTGGACCCGGCGATTTGTTGACGTTTAGTTTAGAAAGGCATGCAAGAACATCTTCCTTGTTTATCTCTATCAGGTTTAATTCTTCTATTTCCCTCCCTGGGAAAACTAATTCAGTGGCAGGCAGATGTTCTCTATCCTCCTCGGTGAAAACGGAGGCAAAGAAGTCATTTAGCCTCTCAGCAATCTCCTTGTCTTCTCTGATTATCCCCTTCTGACCATTGTTATCAAGTGGCCCAACTGATTTTCTGGTTGGGTTCCTGCTTCTGATGTACTTAAAAAAGGTTTTGTTATTATTTTTAATATTCTTGGCTATATGCTCCTCAAAGTCTCTCTTGGCTTTCATAACTATCGCCTTGCATTTGGTCTGCCAGAGTTTGTGATCCCTCCTGTTCTCCTCGGTAGGAAGAGCCTTCCATTTCTTAAATGAGTTTTTCTTCTTTCCAATAACCTCCTTTACCTCATTCGTAAGCCATACTGGTATTCTCTTGGACTTTCCAATCCTCTTTCTTCTTTTAGGAATGCATTTTATTTGAACCTGCTGTAATGCATTTTTAAACAGTTTCCAAGCATTTTGGAGGGATTTGACTTTTTTTACTGTTCCTTTTAGTTTCTTCTTTACTATTTTCCTCATTTTGTCAAAATTTCCTCTGTGAAAGTTTAAGGTCTCTGTGTTAGTTTTCACTGACAATTTGCTATCCATGGTTAAGTTGAAGGTTATTGTGTTGTGATCGCTGGTTCCTATGGGCTCGGTTACAAGCACATCATGAACCAAATCCTGTGCATTAGTTAGAACCAAGTCCAGGATCCCCTTTCCCCTGGTAGGTTCCATGACCATCTGCTCAAGGGAATAATCGGCTAACATGTCGAGGAACCTTGTCTCTCTTTCATGTGTAGAACAAGAATTTACCCAATCTATTTGGGGATAGTTGAAGTCCCCCATTATGACTACCCTATTTCTTTTTGAGGCCTCCTTAAATTCTTTTTCCAAATAGCAATCTGCCTCTGGAGTTTGGTTGGGAGGGCGATAGCAGATCCCTAACGTCAGATTAGTTTCCTGTCCTGGGATTTTTATCCACAATGTTTCTGTGGGTGAGTTTGAATTTTCTTGAATTTCGAGTTCATGAGATTCTAACTCCTCAATTAATAACAACTCTTTTTTCCTTATTTCCTCTTCTAACACTCTCCTTTTTTCCTCTTGTTTACGTCTATACCTTTTGTTCATTTCAATTAAAATCCCACGCATATAAGCTTTACTAGAGTCCCACACCACTTCTATTGACGTTTCCTTATTCATATTCAACAAAAAATTCCTTCATAGCCTTTTTACATTCTTCCACATTTGTATCATATTTAAGCAAATTTTCATTAATTCTCCAAGATCTTCTAGAAAATTGCCCAGTCTTTAATTCCATCATAACTGGATTATGATCTGATAAAACATTAGGTAAAATTTTTACTTTCTTTAACTTTAAAATAAAGTCACTAGTAGTTAAAATAAAATCAATCCTAGAAAATGATTTATGTCTATCAGAAAAGAAAGTAAACTCTTGATCCTTGCCATGCCTTTCTCTCCATATATCTGACAAATTAAAATCATCCTTAATATCAAAAAAGGATTTAGGCAAAATAGAGCGCGATTGTGGAACAGATGAGGTCTTTTTCTTATCCAAACCAACATCAAGAATACCATTCCAATCTCCCATTAAAATACAACACCTATAATCCAATTGTATTAATTTTTTATGTAATAGCTTATAAAATGTACCTTGTTGCTGGTTTGGAGCATATATACCCATCAAAAGAACTTTCATCCCATCTATTAAAATTTCAATAGCTAAAAATCTACCTTGATTATCTGTTTCTATTAATTTAGCTCTTATATGATTTTTAACATATATAACAATTCCATTTTTTTCTCTAAAGATGCTGCCACAAAATGTGTACCTAACCTATTATTTATCAAATATTTCTGATCAGAAATTCTAATATGTGTTTCTTGTAAACAAATTACATCATTTTTACATTGCTTCAAATAGTGAAATATCTTCCTCCTTTTCTGTGGCAAATTTAAACCATTCACATTCCATGTCAAATATTTATTTGACATGAGCTTTTTGTGAAAGCTTCTGCAAGACCAAATCCACTTCTTGTTTCTTCTTAGGCCTTGCTCCCATGGCTTCCAGTGATGCTGCTTGCTTTGTATAAATTGGCTGTACTTTTTCTCTTTGATCCGTATATTTAATAACTTCACGTGCATGCCTTTGTTCTTTGGGCTTCTCTACTTCCAAAGGTTGAAAAATATCAATACACTGCGTTGTCTGCTCAACCACGACTCCTTTATCCAAATCTAGCGTTGATGTTAGTTGAGATTCCATAGATTGTGATGATTCTGTATCTTTAGCAGGATCCGCCCTCTTAAGTCTTGGAGATGTAAATTTAGCACCCATCAATATATTCTCAAAAAAATATTTCGCTTTGGCAACTGAGGTTAAGCGATATCTATTATTCTGAAAAAAGAAAGAAAGTCCAGAAGGAGCCTCCCATCTATATTGTATCTCTCTTTTCTTAAGTTCCTCCGTCAAAAATGAATAGTCTTTCCTTGATCTCAACATTTTTGGAGGTATCTCCTTCAGAACCTGTACTTCTTGACCTGCAAAGCTTAACTGTTTATTATAAGCTTTAGTAAGAACCCAATTTCTAAATTTTCTTGTACTAAAATATATCACAATGTCTCTGAGCAAATTTCTTTGTGCTGCTATACGTGAATTCATCCTGAATATCCGCTCAATCTGCCAAGCTACATTTTGAGCTCCATCTTCCAAAAAAGTTGCCAACGCTTCAACAAAAATTCTTCTTAATTCCTCTTGATTCTCCTTTGCGACTTCTTTAAAGCCCCTGATTCTGATAGCCATCTGCATCTGATTGTATTGTGTCATAACAGCCTGATCCTGAAGATCAGTTCTAATCTCTTCTATTTTTTCCTCCATCTGTTGTTCCATACCTTCCAACTTCTCCTCAACTCCCACAGTATAATCCCATACCCCTTTAATGGCTTCAACAATATCTTCTCTTATCTCATTATTGCGAATTTCTATCATGTCTTTTAAATCTTTTGTCTGTTCTTCCATCTTTTCCTTCAGCTTATCCAATTTGTCAGTCACTGTGGATAATACAGTAGATAATGCAGCCTGCAGATCTTTCATTGTAAGCATTTCTGGAGGGGCTTGTATAGGAGAGGCTTGAGATTCTGTGGGAATCGGGGGTGCAGAGGTTGAGGAAGCAGGCAAAGTGCTTGATTGTGATTTAGAGAGCTGACCTGGGGAAGGCAAAGCTGCCTTCGTTATAGCCGCCCTCTGTCTCATCGTCATTTTAAATATTTTAGTTATAAAAAGAAAAAAAATTTTATTGCCAGATTTACTCCTCTTCTTATTTTCTTATAACTTCCAACTTGCTTTATAAAGTAAAAATTCCAGTCAAAATGGTTGCTGCGGCTTGGCTTTCGAAAGAGGAAGAGAAAGTTCACTTTCACTTTCCATCACTTTCACTCCGCAAAGGAAACTGTCGCCATTTTGAAAGAATTATGTTGATTTTAAAAAGTTTTAGATACATAGGCAGAAACAATGTAGCAAAATACTTGCGATAAACAGAAGACTCCTGTATTCACTCCGTCTGTAGAAAACTTCTATTATTCATTCTTAAAAGCAGAGGCGGTCGCGACGTCTTTTTCTGTCAGCCGACAGAAGCGTCTCTGGGCAGGAGCGTTTCAAGTGCCTAGGGATCACACCCTCTTTGTCCCTGAAAATTTTTTCCAGGGATCTTAGAGGGGCTCAACCTTGCTCTTGATGCTCTTCACCTCTTCTTCGCCCAAAGAGGGGATTTTTCACCGCAAAAAACAGCTGGTGTTCGCTGTTTTTTTGCGGCTTTACAGACCCAGGGAGCGGAGCCTCACAGAGGAGACTCTAGCGATGCCGGCGGTGCCACCGGAAGCCAGATGATAGTAATATTAAAGAAGGGATAAAGATTTTACGGAAACAATTTGATTTGTTGATGACTGACCAAGTAGCCAGGAATTTACAATATGCTAAACACAATACATTTTTTAACTCTAATAAACCTGGCAGATGGTTGGCATATACATTAAGGAAAAAACAAAAATCTCGTATAATTGAGAAAATAAAATATAAGGGCCAAGAAGTATTTCAGCAAGAAATTATTAAAAAAGCTTTCCTAGAGTTCTACACCAAATTGTATTCTGAAGAGAAAGTTCAAGAGAAAGAGATAGATGCCTTTTTACAAAATCAAAATATTTTGAAAATTACTTCGGAACAAAGAGATAGATTAAATGCATTGATTATACCAGATGAAATTATCGCTGCGATTAAGCAACTGAAAACGGGAAAATCTCCTGGAACTAATGGTCTAACAGCGATTTATTATAAGCATCTTCAAGAGGAAATGGTGGAACCGTTGAGAGAGTTATTTGTAAATATACAAGAGGGTGGCCGGGTACCACCTTCATGGAAAATGGCTTTTGTTTCTTTGATCCCTAAAGAGGGAAAAGATAATGTTCAAGTGGAAAATTTTAGACCTATCTCATTGTTAAATACTGACTACAAGATTTTTGCGAAAATTTTGGCTAATAGATTAATGTCAGTCCTAACTCAAATAATCCATTCTGACCAAACTGGATTCTTACAAGGGAGACAGATGAAAACCAACGTTAGACAACTTGTGAATATATTGGAATATTTGGATAAACATATTCAAGTGCCGGCAGTTCTTATGTTTCTGGATGCAGAAAAAGCCTTTGATAGACTGAACTGGTTATTCTTGAAAAGATTAGTAGTTAAGATGGGAATGGGGGATCAGTTTATCAATGCTATATCAGCAGTTTATCAGAAGCAAAAAGGGCAGATTATTGTGAACGGACAACTAACAGATTCATTTAATATAGAGAAAGGTACAAGGCAGGGTTGTCCTTTATCTCCTTTATTGTTTGTTTTAACTTTAGAGGTTTTACTGAATAGGATTAGAGCTTTAGATGAATTAAAAGGAGTCCAGATCAGACAACATGATTATAGACTATGTGCTTTTGCGGATGACTTACTTGTGACGTTGACATATCCAATACAATCGGCTCAGACATTGATGGAGATTATTCAAAATTATGGAAGAGTATCTGGTTTTAAATTAAATATATCCAAGACAAAGATGTTGGTTAAAAATTTAGATGATAAATCAAAACAAGATTTGGAAAGCGTAACAGGCTGTGAGATAGTTAAGAAAGTTAAATATTTGGGAATTTATATAGAAGCTTCAAATTGGAAATTATATAAGAATAATTATGAATTTTTATGGAACAAGGTACAAATAGAAATGGATAACTGGAAAAAACTACAATTATCTATGCTGGGTAGGATAGCTGCAATTAAAATGAATGTATTGCCGAAATTTTTATTTTTATTTCAAATGTTACCAATACTTAAAAAGGATGGGAATTTAGAGGAGTGGCAGAAAGGTATTAACAGATTTATTTGGAATGGCAAGAAACCAAGGGTTAAATTAAAAATTATTCAAGACATAAGAGAGAGAGAGGTGGTCTGAAAATGCCTAATTTTAAACTATATTATTATGCAGCAGCTCTAGTAGCAATAAGTGACTGGGTTAACTTGACTAACGAAAGAATATTGAATATAGAAGGGTACGGATTATTGTATGGGTTTCATGCATATCTAGTTTATGACAAAAAGTTGGATAGGGGTTTTAGAGAGCATTTATTGAGAAATTCACTGTTGCGGGTCTGGAAAAAGTATTATTATAAGTTAAGTGGGAAAATTCCTTTATGGACAGTTCCCAGGCACGCAATAGAGAGTGTAAATAGACAACAAACTCAAGATGTTGTGCCCTATGAGAGGCTTTTAACTAAAGAAGGGAATAATTTAGAGTTGAAGTCACTAAATAGATTAAGGGAAGAAGGTTTAGACCACAATTGGTATTCACATATACAACTTCAGGCAAGATGGCAAAAAGATGTAAAGCTGGGTTTTTTGTTAAAGGATGAAAAATTAATTAAACAAGTCAGAGATCAAAGGATTATGCATATTAAAAGATTATATGATGTATTACTTGAAATTGATTCTGGAACTGAATTAGTTAAAGATTGTATGATCAAGTGGGAACGTAATTTTGGACATCCAATTACGATGGAAACGTGGAAAAGGATATGGGTGAAAAATGTAAAATTTACGCAAGCACAGCATTTAAGAGAAAATTTTTATAAAATGTTTTATAGATGGCATTTAGACCCAAAAAAATTGTCACTTATGTATCCAGATATGCAACCCAAATGCTGGAGATGTGAATCGACAGATGCTACTTATTTTCATGTTTGGTGGACTTGTAAAAAAATTAAGGCTTATTGGATAAAAATTTGGTGGATTCTTCAAAATATATTGAAAAAGCGTATAGAATTTTCACCACAGTTGTTTTTGTTGGGCATTACGAAAGACTGTACCACCATAGAGACTAAGCTGATTTTGAACTTGATTACTGCAGCAAGACTATTGGTGGGACAATATTGGAAGACATCTGAGTTACCATCTATTGAAGAATGGACATTAAAAGTGGTTAATTTTGCGGAAATGGCTAAGATATCTGCATACTTGAAGAATCATTCAAGTGAAGAATTTGTGATGGATTGGAAAAAATGGATAGACTATATACAAAAGAAATATCAATTGAAGGAATTACATTTTGTATATAGTTAAACAGTTATATAATAGTAGTTTAGTGGGGTTTCTTGCGTTTTTACCCTGTACTCACTCTGGGAAGCCGGGGGGGAGTGTGGGAGGGTGTTAATAATTGTTATATTATGTTTTCTCAACGGTAATTGGGGTTTAGATGAGAGTAAGTATTTATTTATAGGTATCAAGAGGTTGCTCGGAAGGCCGCTGGGCACCACATTAGATGGAAAAGGAAGGAGGAGTGAAGGTGAGGCAAGTAGGAAGAGGGCAAGAGGGAGTAGAAAGGGGATAGAGGTGGGCGGAGGGGAAGTGGAGATGTAGAGAAAGGGAAAAGTAGGTAGTTAGATGGAAAGATGAGGGGGACAGTATAGATTTAGGAGGATGTGGTGGTGGGGGTACCGAGCACTTATTTTGATTATATGGCAAATGTTTTAAATGATTGTTACCAGTTGAGTTGTTGTTTTTTTCTGTAAAAAACTTGAAAAAATTAATAAAAATATTCTTTAAAAAAAAGAGAGATTCTAACTCCTCATTTATGTACAAGGCCACGCCACCACCATTTCTCCCTCTCCTGTCCATCCTATACAATTTGTAACCTGGAATCCTTGTGTCCCATTGGTTTTCATCTGTCCACCAGGTTTCTGTTATGCCGATAATATCAATATTATTTTCCTTCACCAAGCATTCCAATTCCCCTATTTTTGCTCGAATGCTTCTAGCATTTGTGTACAGACCTTTATATGTAATTTTCTGGTGCACTTTCAACTTTGACTGTGGATTTTGACTGTAGAATTTGGTTGTAGAATTTGTAGATGGTCTACCATGTCCTTGTGCTTGACTATTACAATTTAGTTTTCCTGTTGACTCACCAATGTGTGCATAACTCCCTCCCTCCATATTAGGCAGTGCGCCTTCTCGAACCGGAAGCTGCCCAGCTCCTGTCGACTTGCCCCTATGAATCAGTTTAAAAGCTGCTCTGAAACCTTTTTAATATTAATCGCCAGCAGTCTGGTTCCATTATGGTTCAAATGTAACCCGTCCCTTCTGTACAGGTGTGGCTTGTCCCAAAATGTTTCCCAGTTCCTAATGAATCTAAACCCTTCCTCCCGGCACCACTGCCTCATCCACGCATTGAAGCTCCTGAGCTCTGCCTGTCTAGCTAGTCCTGCACGTGGAACAGGTAGCATTTTTGAGAATGCAACCTTGGGGGTCCTGGACTTTAATCTTCTACCTAACAACCTAAATTTGGCTTCCAGGACCTTCCGCTTAGCTTTTCCAATGTCATTGGTACCGACATGTACCACAACAGTTGGCTCCACCCCAGCACTGTCTATCAGCCTGTCTAGATGCCTCGTGATGTCCGCAACCTTTGCACCCGGCAGGCAGTTTACCATGCGGTCAACGCTTCCATCACAAACCCGTCTCTCTATATTTCTAACAATTGAATCACCCACTACAAGAAGCCCCCCTCCCACCACCCGCGGAGAAGTATCCTCGGTGCAAGAGGATATGGGCACATCCTCCAGGGAAGGGGTCTCAACTAAGGGAGCCTGTCCCTCTTCCACAGATTGATGTCCTCCCTGCCCAAGATCTCCATTTTCCAAAGCAGCTGGAGAGCTGCTCAGCATGGAGTGGGACGCTCCTGCTGCATCCCTGAAGATCTTCTCCTGCCTCGCTATCTCTCTCAGCTTCTCCAGGTCTGCTACCTTGGCTTCAAGGGAAAGAACCTGTTCCCTGAGAGCCAGGAGCTCATTGCACCGATCACACACCCAAGACTTCTGTCCAGCAGACAGATAGTCATACATGTGACACTCAATACAAAACACTGGGAAGCTCCCCTCCGTCTGCTGGCTATCTATCTCCATTTCTTGTTATTATATGTTTGCTGTTATTATTATACTAGTTATTATTTAAAAAAAACACAGCTTTTTTGGGTTGTTCAAATTTTTTGTTTTGGTCTCAGTTTACTTTTTGGATTTTTTTTCTTACTTGTTTTAGGATTTTATCATGCGCCGTCAGGGGTGCGATGGCTGCTAAAAAAAAGGTGAATTTGTAATTAAACAAGAAACCCCACAAACTTACCAGGGCTCAGCAGGTTCCTTGCCCCACAAGGAAGAGTGAGCTGCTTGCTCCCAGCTACCAGGGATTAGCCAGCAGGGGGGCTGCAGCAGAAAGCTCCACCCCCTCCAAACCTGTGCTGAGGGCAAACTTTAGAAGAAAGGGGAAGGAGAAACCCCTTTTATGGCTTCTAAAAAAAGAAAAAAAGGTGAATTTGTAATTAAACAAGAAACCCCACAAACTTACCAGGGCTCAGCAGGTAATTCTTCCCAAGGTTCCTGCCAAGTTCTCTAGTCCCCTTTTATTTCCTGTTTTAATTCCTTATTTGAAAGAGCTCTGCCCAAGCAAAAGCAAAAGCAACTGCCTCTCTGGCCCACAAGGAAGAATAAGTACATGTAAGTCTAAGTACAGCTTTGTGGCTCTTTTTGGTCATTTCTTTCTCTTTTTTTGGCATTGATGCAGTGGTAGGATACAATATGTGAACAACCAGTTCTCTGTGTGGATGCCACTTCCAGAAGTCCATTCTGGGCCTGGGCAACAAAAAATTAGCTACTGGTTCTGCCGAAGTGGTGCGAACCAGCTGAATCCCACCACTGCATGGATGCCAAGAAAGGTAAGGGTATGTTTCCTCCCCCCACACACACCTCCCAAATTTGTCTTTCTTTCCACTTGTCTGTGTCCTCCTTTGCCTATTCAGATGTCTGGTAACTGTAGGTGAAACAGACACTTTAAGCTTTGGAGAGATTTACTTTGTCTTTTAACCACTTTAATCCTCTCCAAACATTCACACAGAAAGGCTCACTTCTGTTTGAACACAAATTCAACTCCGTTCTCATCCTTTTGAACCAGGTTCTGGAGCAGCATTTTACTCTTATTCAACAGACATGAGTAAAGAGAGTCTATGCTGACTTCCCAGCGAATGCAATCCAAGCATACTGTACACAGTGAGAGGCGTACAGCTAGAGAACATGATCAGGTTTTTCAGAATATGAAATTAACTACTGATGTTAACCATGAAACTGGTTATAATGAATGGCAGCGGAGGGTCTCAACCTCCTGACTTGCTGCTCCCCGACTTGGTGGGGCTTCTTGATATGGATTACGTAGCGCTTCCTGCTGTACTCCGACAGCTTACAGTGGTACAAAACTTACAAAAGTTGAGAAAGCATTAAAGACAATTCTGTTTCCGATTCAAAATAGAGAGGTACATGTCTGGAAACAGTTTATACCTTTCAAGTATCAGAATCCATAAAACAGATATGCATGTTTTGATACAGAAATCTGAACACAAATCCTGACCTTTTGCTTCCAAGACGACATTGTTCCTGGCCCTGACTAATCCATGTGTCCTACAGCTGTAGCCTTCAAACCAGAAAGACATTTCCTCTTAGCTCCTGCTGACTTCCTAGAGCAGGGGTCTTCAAACTTGGCCCTTTTATGACTTGTGGACTTCAACTCCCAGAATTCCTCAGCCAGGCATGCTGGTTGAGGAATTCTGGGAGTTGAAGTCCACAAGTCATAAAAGGACCAAGTTTGAAGACCCCTGTCCTAGAGAATCTGGCCACTGTTTGGCATCTTCTCTTATATCCAGTCCAGAGACACTGAGCCCTGTAGCTGCAGAATGTCTACCTCCTCCTTAGTCAGCAGACGTTTGAAGGGTTTGGGGTTTTTTTTTTGCTCCCATTCAACATCTTTCCTCATATCCAGTACCAGATAAGCTAGCTTTGCTCTTATTAGGGCTCATTCTCATATGAGCTCTGTTTATCTCTCTATTTCTTGGGGAAACTAATACACTCAAACCATATGGCTGTTTTCAATCTCTAATTTGTCTACATTTTCCAAAAATCTCCCTCTCTCCTCCTTCCAGCACAGGTAGTCCTTAACTTACAACTATAATTGAGTTCAAAATTTCTGTTAAGTGAGTTTTGTCCCATTTTAAGACCTTTCTTGCCACAGTTGTTAAGTGAATCACTGCAGTTGTGAATCTGGCTTCCCCATTGACTTTGTTTGTCACAAGATCAATCATAACTCCAGGACACTGCAACCATCATAAACATGAGCCCATTGCCAAGCATCTGAATTTTGATCATGTTACCATGCTGCAATGGTTTTAAGTAGGAAAAAATGATCATAAGTCACTTTTTCCCCTGCTGCTGTAGCTTCACATGGTCACTAAACAAATGGTTATAAGTCAAGGACTACCTGTAGTTCTTTTCCTTGGCCCCTTCCCAAGTGAGCTCCTTCTCCTTTACCTCAAAATGAAGAGTTTTTTTAAGCATGAAAACTGTGGTGGAGGAAAATATGCTCCAGCAAAACTTTTCCACACACCCCTCTCCTTTTGGAAGCCAGGGTTTCAAAAATGCCAAAAATTCTTTGTATTCAAAAGTTAGTTGTGGATCATCCCTAGTGTACATGCTTATCTTTGGAGCATTTGAAGGCATTACAGAATCTCCTTCCTGTTTATTCAGGCATCCAGGTCTCTGAGGCTCTCTGCCTACATGTAATTCAGGCTTGGGTGAATGGCTGAGTGAATGTGGGCAGGAAGGAATTTGCCGTTCACTATGCTAACATTGTGAATTTAATATAGATATTATAAGGCATTGCTTTCAAATGACCCTTGATGACATGAGTTTTGAAGGAAACCCATGATTTAGAATCAATGAAGGGATTCATTTAGAGCACTGTAGGGCTGTTTATACTCCAAAATGATATAATTCTAAGCATTCTATAAAGCACTTATATTAGCTACATACTTTCGCAGGGTGAAAATAATATGTTTCAATGTCTGAAATGAAAAAAGTTATGCAGAAATCTCTGAAAATGTAGTTTATACTATAGCTGTAGACACTAATTCACACATATAAATAACTACTTATGTAATATTTGATATGCTTTGTGATTTGATAGGCTTTGTTCTATATGAGTGAGAAAGATAAGGAAGAGAATTGGGGTTATTTTCATTTTAAATCTATCAGATGGTTCAGCAAAGCTATTCTGTTCAATATCTCATGAAAATATTCATTTTGAAGAGTGTTTTATGTCATTTGAGTATGTAGCAACATCGCCCTAGAACTTGTTTGCAACATTTATTTTGTCTTGTTTTAAATCCCCAACAAAATAGTTTCTGTTTCTTTATGGAAAAATAAATAAAAAATAATAAAAATAAAAAATAAATTTATATATGGAAAAAGAGCCAATGTTTGTTTACAATTCTGCTAGTAATAGGGAGCATAAGAAGAAACCTGTGAAGTCAAGATAAATTTAGGATTAAGTATGATTTGGTATTACTACAAATTTAGGAAAGAACTTCAATATTAGTGCTTAGATTGAAAAGCTATTTAAATGATTAAACTTCGTAAAATATGGCTAAAGTAGGTGAGGCAGTCAGAAAATAGCATGGTATTTTAATTATATAAAATGGATTTCCATACCTTTTACACAGTTTTCTGCAACCCATCATCAAATCAAAGCTTTATGAGTCTATAAACTCAAACTCTTTGAAATTGTCAGTATTGTTATATACAAAAAAGAATCTTCATAATTTTTGTATAGAGTCCCAATAAACATATCATCAAATCTCACAACACATATAAAATAATAGTGCTACATGCCATCCTCTGTAGCAATCATAAAAATCCATAAGAATCCATATTTTTAGTCTATGTTTTTGTGTTAATTCTAGAAAACTATCAGACAAATGACATAAAGGAAAGCTTCAGTGCTTGCTAAGTTGAACAGAATCACCCTCCCCTGTTAAGGAATGCAAAAGGCAATTACATCTTCCATTCTTTATCCATCATTTGTAAGCTTTCCATTTTTCCCCAGAGAAAATGTACAAATGAGGAAATGGTGGGTATACAGTGCAGTCACAAGGACTGGGATCCCTCCAACCAGAAGTAAACATAATGCACATTAGCTACTTTATTGTTTGTTATTCCATCCCAAAACAAGTGAGAGTGGCACGGTGGCCTACAGGTGAAGATGCCTGCCTCCCACCTGGAAGGTTGAGAGTTCAATCCTAAGCAGTGGCAAATAGAAAATATCTGCTGCCAATTCCATATAGGCATCAGGAAGGGCATCTGGCCAGTAAACGCTCAGCTCCATTCAATTGCCCTGACTCCACATTGAATAAAGGGATTACAGAATCATAAAAAGAAAATAAAATTCCACCCCAAAACAAGTATTGTCTGAATACATACAGAGTGACATTGTAAACAAATCACTAGCCTACCAGGACAGATTATCTATCTAGGGTCTGTAATCTCTGCTCTTCAGGCAGAAATTAGGTGTCCAGTTCAGCCCCTCTACTCTAGTAAGCCTCCGTGCTATCAGCCCCCTCTACCACAAAGATCCTGCAGGAGAAGGGCAGTGTGGACAACCGTGGGATCTGGCAGGGTGAGAGCTGTGAACCATAAACGCAAAGCTTTCACTGTGTCCCTGCACAACAGTTACAGTGCCCTTGCTGACCTTAATAGGGACATTAAGGAGACAGGTAAAGGTATTTGTGAAGATAACTCGAATAAGCAGGGGATTGTGGTCCGAGATGAAGAACTAGATTTCGACAGGGAGAAGGGTGAATCAGATATTACACATCAGTTATGCAAGAACAGAAAGGCATCCAAAAAGAGAAGCTACCTTCTGGTAGGTGATTCAATTATAAGGGATGTAAATTTAGGAAAGGACACAGAAGCTTTGAAAGAGGTCAGGTGTCTTCCAGATGCTACTGCCAGTAGGGACAAGAAGCGTATTTCTAGAATAATCAAGAATGGCAGCAAGGACTGTGATGTGGAGGCTATCGTACATTTTGGCACTAACGATCTGTCCCAAAAAGATGTACTCTCTGTGCAGAATGATTTCCAGAGCTTGGGGAAGGAACTTAGCAAAATAGACTGTAGGCTTACTTTCTCAGAGGTTTTACCAGTGTACAAGGAGCAAAATGGAAAAGGCCAGCACATAGCACAATTCAATGTGTGGCTAAAGGAGTGGGTAAAGGGGAAGGCTTTGGATATATTAGTCACGATGTCTGTAGCTGGTCCAGTGAAAAGATGTACAAAAGTGATGGTTTGCATCCATCAAAGAAAGGGACTGAGTTACTCGGCTATAAATTCACAGATTTTCTGGAGGAAAATTTAAACTAAACAGCGGGGACAGTGAGTTAATTGATACAGAACAACCCTGTCCCCAGCAATCTAAAAATTATAGGGCTATCAATGCATGTAAGAATACCAACCTTGCTTCAAGCAAAATCAAGCCTCTAATAGTGAGTACCACACGAAGTGCACTAACCAATTAGGTGGTAAGACAATAGGGGAACTCAGGCACCACACAGGTTATGTAGAAAGTAAACACAGGGCCGGTCATAAAGGACTCAAATGTCTATACACCAATGCACAGAGTATGAACAGCAAACAGGGTGAACTAGAAATTCAGGTTAATGAGGGCAGATATGATATTGTTGCCATTACAGAAACATGGTGGGATGAAACCCACACATGGAACACACAGCTAGAGGGATTTAAATTATTTAAAAGAAACAGACCAAATAAAAGAGGAGGTGGAGTTGCTCTCTATATAAGAAATAACTACATCTCTACAGAAATAGAGCACAACAATGATAAAAACTGTCTTGAATGCATTTGGGTCAATATAAAAGGGGGGAAATGACATTGCCATAGGTGTATACTACAGGACACCCAGCCAAACAGAGGAAATAGATGAACTTTTTGCTAGTCAGCTAACTAAAGTATGTAGGAAGCACATCACAATAATAACGGGGGACTTTAACTACCCTGACATCAACTGGGAGACAAACTCTGCACCAAGTGGAAGATCAAATAGGTTCCTAGCAAACCTAGCAGACAACTTTGTCTCCCAAAAAGTAGAGAAGGGAACTAGGGGATTAGCCATTTTGGATCTAATTCTCACTACAGAGATGAAATGATAGAAGGTGTTGAAGCCATAGGAACCCTGGGAGGAAGTGATCATGCAATATTGGAATTCAACATTATGGAAGCACAAGCAATAGAACACAGTCAAACTAGAGTCTTGGACTTCAAGAGAGCTAATTTCAATAAACTTAGAGAGGACTTGGAAGGATTCCATGGATGAAAATCCTCAAGGGGAAAACAACTCAAGAAGCTTGAGAAATTTTGAAAAATGAGATAATAAAAGCCCAGTCTAGCACAATACCAACAAAGAGGAAAAATAACAGCTCTCAAAAGAAACCTGCATGGCTGCATAAAGAACTCTCTGACAAATTGAAAGATAAAAAGGACAAGTATAGAAAGTGGAAAGAGGGGCACATAACTAAGTCAGAATATCAGCAAATAGCCCGAGCCTCCAAAGATAAAGTGAGGAAAGCCAAGGCTCAAAATGAACTAAGGCTTGTGACCAAAGTCAAAGATAACAAAAAAAGCTTCTTTCAACATGTACAAAAACAAGAAAAAAGTGAAGGAAATGATTGGTCCATTAGTGGGTGAAAGTGGCAAGAATGTGACAAGCAATAGGCAGAAAGCAGAACTATTTAACTCATTTTTTGCATCTGTCTTTACACAAAGGGAAAAAACCAGACCAACCTATCGAAAATAGTGCCATAAAAAACAGAATAGAAACGCAAGTTAAGATAGGCAAGAAAATGGTAAGTGAGGACCTGTCCAGCCTAGACGAGTTCAAATCGCCAGGACCAGATGGATTGCACCCCAAGGTTCTCAAGGAACTGGCAGATGTGATCTCAGAACCACTGAACTATATTTTTCAAAGATCCTGGAGCACAGGGGAACTACCAGAGGACTGGAAAAGAGCTGATGTAGTTCCCATCTTCAAAAAAGGGAAAAAAATGGATCCAAGAAATTACAGACCTATCAGCCTGACCTGAATACCTGGGAAGATCCTGGAAAAGATAATCAAACAACGAATCAACGAACACCTAGAGGCAAACAAAGTCATTACTAAAAACCAACATGGGTTTATCAAAAATAGATCATGCCAGAAAACCTTATTGCATTCTTTGACCAAGTGACAAAATTAGTGGATCAGAGGAATGCTGTGGACATAATTTACTTGGACTTCAGTAAGGTATTTGATAAAGTAGATCACAACCTACTACTTGACAAGATAGAAAAATGTGGGGTAGAAAGCACCACCACCAGATGGATCCGTAGCTGGCTGACCGGCCGTACTCAGCATGTGGTCCTCAATGGAACCGCTTCTACATAGAGGGAAGTGTGTAGTGGGGTGCCCCAGGGCTCTGTTCTGGGCCCAGTACTCTTCAATATCTATATCAATGATTTGGACGAGGGGATGGATGGGGAACTCATCAAATTTGCAGACGACACCAAGCTGGCAGGAATAGCCAAAACTCCAGAAGACAGGCTTAAGATACAGGAGGATCTTGGCAGACTTGAACACTGGGCACTATCTAACAAAATGAAATTCAATGCTGAAAAAAGCAAGGTTCTACATTTAGGCAAGAAAAACCAAATGCACAGGTATAGCATAGGGGGTACCTTGCTCAATAGTAGTAACTGTGAGAGGGACCTCGGAGTCCTAGTAGACAATCACGTAAATATGAGCCAGCAGTGTGCTGCAGCTGCCAAAAAGGCCAACACAGTGCTAGGCTGCATTAACAGGGATAGAATCAAGATCACGTGAAGTGTTAATACCACTTTACAATGCCTTGGTAAGGCCACACTTGGAATACGGCATCCAGTTTTGGTCACCACGATGTAAAAAAGATGTTGAGACTCTAGAAAGAGTACAGAGAAGAGCAACAAAAGATGATTAGGGGACTGGAGACTAAAACATATAAGGAACGGTTGCTGGAATTGGGTATGTCTAGTTTAACGAAGAGAAGGATGAGGGGGGACATGATAGCGGTGTTCCAATATCTCAGGGGCTGCCCCAAAGAAGAGGGGGGTCAGGCTATTTTCCAAAGCGCCTGAAGGCAGGACAAGAAGCAACGGATGGAAACTAACCAAGGAGAGAAGCAACCTCGAACTAAGGAGAAACTTCCTGACAGTTAGAACAATTAACCAGTGGAACAACCTGCCTGCAGAAGCGGTGAATGCTCCAACACTGGAAGTTTTAAAGAAGAGACTGGACAGCTATTTGTCCGAAATGGTATAGGGTTTCCTGCCTGAGCAGGGGGTTAGACTAGATGACCTCCAAGGTCCCTTCCAACTTTACTATTATTATTATTATAATTATAATTAAGAGAATAAGATTTCATGTTCAGATGAATGTTATCCTTCAACTGAGTCTGAGTTTTACTAAGGCACATGTGGAAAAATACACTGAGTTTTAGTCTCTCTCCACATGTTTTGAGAGAGAAAGGAGAAAGAAAAAGAATACTAAGGAAAGAGGATTTCTCACAAAGTAATGTGTTAAATGGAGAATCAGCTAGTATAATTGGTAGATGACGTTTTTCTTTAGTTGGATTTATGTAGAAGCTACTTGAGTTTCATCTGCAACAGGCAGTAAACTTTGTAGATTTTCCCAATGGGTGGTTTTGGGGAAATCAGATATGACTTCCACTTGTCACCGTGGGGAATCAAGTGATTTCCATGCATAAGCCTGGCTGTTTTGTTAGATTAGTGTTTCTCAACTTTGACAACTTTAAGAAATGTGGACTTCAATTCCCAGAATTCTCCAACATACTGATGAAGGTCTCTTGGCAAGAATTAATAGCTGCTGGAGAAAGAAGAGGGTAATCAGAGCTTTATAGGATCTATAATATTATTTTTATTACAACAACAACATAATGAACAATACATTCAATTAGTTTTAATTTCTGGTTAGACAGGAAGTTAGAGTAGATAGTAGTTTTTTTTAATATGACATTTCTAAAGCAATAAAACAACGGATTGCTGTAATTTTTGCTTGTTTAGTTTGGGGATTCTGTTCCCTTTTTCATTGTTTTTTGGAAGACATGCATTTATTTTATAATTCAAAAATATGTTGATATCACAGACAATATTAATTTGCTGTGGAAATGATAAGATGGTTATTCACTTTTTTATATAAAAAAGAATCCCATAGTAAACATTTTGCAAACAGACCAGCGTATCCTTTCATATTTATTTTTCTAATATTATCATTTGACTATTAATTTACTTCACATACCAGATGCTTGTTTGCTTAAAATCCCTTACATAGTATTTAAACAATTACAGTCTGTAATCTTTATGTATGGGGCATTATCAGATGGATAAAATAAGATTTGATAGACATTCTGGGGGGAAATCCAATATGCAAATGAGAATGAAGACAGAATTGTTAATATTTGTGCCTGACTAGCTCAGAGAAGGAGATAATCCATCAAGAATTGATAGTGCTTTATTAAAAACTTGTAAGACATTATGAAGAACAACAGAACTGATCCTGTATGCTTTGTAAAAGTACTGAACCATGGAGACTTTTGAAAAGGTTATCCACAAATTACAGAACAATTGGAAGTACACAATTGAAAAAACAAATCCACTTAATGATTTAAAAAGTATAAAATATATGGTGGTCCTAATTTTTTAAAATTAAATTATTAAATTCAGGCTAATATTTGTGATAGCAAAAAAGACCAGGTGATTAACATTTTATTCAAAAATTGGATATTCATGTTTCTTTGTTTTGCTATAGAATACTGAAGGACTATTAGTGGATGGGAAAAATACTAAGTTTCCCCCAGTAAAGGACAGGATCTGCTAGATGGGGGTGAAGCTCAAAAAAGTCAATAGGATAGATGCAACTGCATGATTAAAGGCCGTTTTAGCATGCATCACATGTGCGTGTCAAACGTGGGAAAAGTGGACAGGAATTTTCCAGACATTCATGCACAATTCTGTATTTAATATATACAGTTGATTCCACTTCACTAACTATGCATATACCATTCTACACAATTACAAATTGAGCATTTTACAGTGCCTTCTCTGTTTTCTTCTCTTGCTTCTGTGGTTTCTTTCTGGGGTTTTATTTCTGGCTTGCTTTATCCTAAAAAAGAAGGAAACTAACTCTTTTCTGGGCTTGTGGGACTCCAACGCCCTTGTCAAGCTATCCTCCTTGACATCTAGCCCACTGTCTGAGAACTATAGACTTTTCCATTAGCCATTTTGCTCAATGGATCTTTTTCTTGGGTTCTGTTTCCTCCTTCTGGGTCTCCGACTGCAGATGCCTCCTCCTTGATAATACAATATTATTAGTCCATGCTGTACAACAGAGGTCCCCAACCTTTTGGACACCAGGAACCAGTTACATGGAGAGAGATTTTTCCGTGAACCGGAGGATGCATGGTTTCGTGTACTGCCTGCATCTTGTGGATGGGGTTTTGCTTGTTTGTGCGAACCGGTTGCTGGCATGCCGTGGCCCGGTACCAGTACACAGACCGGGGGTTGGGGACCCCTGCTGTACAAGAATGACTCCAAGAATGACCAACAGTCTTATCTTTCATTATTTGATGCTTCTGCCCTTTTATGTTTTAATATTTACAACTAGAAGACAGGTGTTTTAATTAAGCTTGAAGCTTCTCTCTGTCTATGTGACATTGAGAATAATTTTGACTCACAGACTTTGTGACTGTTGTATCTTCCCAAGTCCATCAGAGCAACTCACCCAGTCATGGTGTAGCATATATATATATATATAAAGGAGCAGGACATTTCTTGAATGGTCTCGGTCAGGGGTCTGCAACCTTGACAACTTTAAGACTTGTGGACTTCAGATCCCAGAATTCCTCAGCCAGCAATTCTGGGAGCTGACGTCCACAAGTCTTAAAGTTGTCAAGGTTGCAGACCCCTGGTCTTGGTCACTGTTTATTCTCCTGCTTCTACATGTCTTCCAATGATAACTGTTGTAATTCAGTATTTGTGAAGGACATCAGGTTGGAGCTGATTACTGCAAGCACTTACTAAGGACTAATGCTGATTTAATAATCTACTTCTTCATAAATAGAAATTGGCTGGCTTTGTGAGATTATGCAAATTTTATATTTTCTGAATTGTATAGATAGCTAACAAGGTCGTTAATCACTGTACTGTCCTATATTCTTGGGTGGCAGGATAGGGTCAACTTCTACATAGTCACTTTGGGAAACCAATGCAGTAGAGGACACAATGCTATTTTGGTACAGGTAGAGCAAGGTGGACGATATCTGAGCCTGTTATTCTAGGTTCAGATTTGGGGTTTATGAAAAAAAGTTTAAATCTCCCATTTCTACATGATCTTTATAAGAAGGCTGATTGGTACAACCAACTTGTACAGTACAACTTTACTTTCTCTCTCTAGGTCCAAGGAGCTAATAAAGGAAGCTATCCTCGACAATGATTTCATGAAGAATCTGGAATTGTCTCAGATCCAGGAGATTGTGGATTGTATGTATCCAGTGGAATATGGCAAAGACAGTTGCATCATCAAAGAAGGAGATGTTGGCTCACTGGTATATGTCATGGAAGGTATGTTAGACAATTGAGAACTGAGCATTTATATGAAGGGTATGCATATGCTTTCCCCTTTATTTGATGGCATAGAGGTGACTTCTGCCAGGCAGGAAGTATTCCCAAATTGTTGTTGTTGATGATGATGATGATAATAATAACAATACTACTACTACTACTAATAATAATAATAAAGTTGGAAGGGAACTTGGAGGTCTTCTAGCCAACACCCTGCTCAGGCAGGAAACCCTATACCATTTTAGACAAATGGTTGTCCAGTCTCTTCTTAAAAACTTCCAGTGATGGAGCAGCCACAACTTCTGGAGGCAAGTTGTTCCACTGGTTAATTGTTCTAACTGTCAGGAAATTTCTCTTTAGTTCTCTCCTTGATTAGTTTCCATCCATTGCTTCTTGTTTAGATGCTTTGGTGAATAGCTTGACTCCCTCTTCTTTGTGGCAGCCCCTGAGATGTGGGATAGAGATGTTCAAGAGCATCATAATACTGTGAAACAATTCTTGAATGATTAGGTCTGGTGTGCTGCCATTTGGATTTATTCTAATGAGGGGAATCATTACATATCATAATTCTCCCCATGATTTGCTGCAGGGTTGTTTAAAATAATCCAGGTGAAGTAAGAATGTTGACAAATACACTCTCTTAATATGGGAGACTTATATAGGATACATAGAACAATTAATCAGTGGAACAACTTGCCTTCGGAAGCTGTGAATGCTCCAACACTGGACATTTGTAAGAAGAGACTGAACCGCCATTTGTCTAAAATGGTATAGGATTTCCTGCCTGAGCAGGGGGTTGGACTAGAAGACTTCCAAGGTCCCTTCCAACTTTATTATTATTGTTATTTATTGTTACTGTTATTGCATATTTCAGTCATTTCCCCCTCACAATTCTTTACAAACTAGTGTGAAGACCCAACTTTTGATTGTCTTTTCTTTGGCCTCATAATGCTTGAAAATGGGTGAGAAATGCTGGTAGCCATTCCATTTTTTTTTCTCCATTTGACCAAAAGAAAAGTTCTAAAAATTGGACTCAGGTAGTGTCTCACCCTTTCATCTAACCACAACTTCTGAAGTCATAAAACTCGCTCATTTCTTTATGTTCAGGACATTAGGAATATGCAACACAAACATGCTCTTGAGTGCTTTCTAACATTCTACGTTCTTTTGGTGTACATCTGAGTCTGGAAAAACATGCATTTGAATTTAAATAAGCTCAAATATACCTGCTCTAAAGCATCTTCTCACACCCGTCTCAGCACCTCTTTTAGTCAAACATCTATTGTCCTGGAGTTGTGTGGCTATTGTGAAAGCTCAGAAAAAGAGGCTGCTTTTTTGAAGGAAGCACTCAGAAATGCATCATGCACACCCACATCCTTTCTGAAATATCTTTCAGACTTTGTATTATAAGTAATACATATCCCCATAACACATGTTGCATATCTCTGTCTAGCCAATGCAAAATCATCAGCAACAAACACACATACACACATACACACATGACCACTTCTTACAGCAAGGAGCAAGCCTGTTGTGAAGATCCTCTCTTCTCGATTTTATTGAAATGCCTTCGGTGATAGTGATACTGTACTGGAAAAAAATAGCATGGTGCCAGGCTTTTTACAATGATTCTAGCTAAGGGGAGTGTGTGTGTATGTGTGTATGAGTGTGACTAATAGTTTGCTTGATCCCTGGAGCTGGGATATGGGGCGAGGGAAAGATTTGATACAGTCTGCTTATATAAGCAGAGAAAATCAAGCCAGGAATCTTTTTGCAGGGGTAGTGAAATTGACTGGAAACTAACCAGGAGTATTAAGATCAAGTCGGCTGATTAGTTTTCTGTATTTCTTAGCAGTTAGGTTGCTGTGGATGCTGGAAAAAAGAACTTGTTGTCTGTAAAACCTGGAAGATTTGATGCAGCAAAAGCCAAATGCATATAAAACCAGACCACTTGTATACCTTGGCATTATAAAAATATTCCAGCTTTGTTCTACTTACAAGTGCAGAGGCATAAAAATGCCAGTTGGGTCTTCAAAAGATCCAGCGTCATGAGAATGAACAGAACTTAATCTGGAGCTGGTGAAAGGAAAACAGTAATTACCCTGCTGATTCTGTTACTGAGCTGATTGCATTCTCTATGCAGATATTCACTGTATGGACAAAGGGCAGATTAGCTACTGAATAACTGGTTCACTTGTTATTTTGAAGACTATCTAATGCCAGTTGTAAGGCACCTCTTTCCCTCTTCTTACAGTTCAAAGATTGGTGTTTGTTTCAAATCCAGCTCATGGAAACTGACAGAACAGTGCAACAGATTATGCAATTTTACTGCGATGTTTTCTAGGATTCTAAAATTTTAATCCTAAAATTAAAATGATTTTCCCCATTTGCAGTTGATTCCAAAGGCAGCAGTTTTATTTTGAAGAATGCTTGAGATTTGTGGTATATCCTATACCAGTGGTAGCAAACCTATGGCATGGGTGCCAGAGGCAGCACTCAGAGCCCTCTCTGTGGGCACGTGCGCTGTCGCCCCAGTCCTAGGCCTTCAGCTAGGTTTTATAAAACCTTTTCGCTTTAGGCCTCCGCCGCCATGTGCCCCAAAAAAAGGTTCAATCAGTCAATTTCAACTTCTCGCGGGAAAAAAAGATCTTGCAAAGTTGGAATTGATTGATTGAACTTTTTAGTCCCACCCAGTCTGCCATTACCACCGCAGCCACACCCAGCCAATTGGCCACACCCAGCCAATGGGCCATACCCCCCCCGGCACTCGACGATGCATAAGTGGGTTTTGGGTTGCAGTTTGGGCACTCAGTCTCTTAAAGGTTTGCCATCATTGCCTCACACTGTTTCATTATTTGCTTACCCTTAAATTTTTATCACCCTCTTTAGAATATACCGTAACTTCCTGAGTTTCAAAACAACACATTCATTTGTAATATTGGAACCTAAGAAACAAGACAGAATCTTTTCTCACTCTGTCAAAAGACTAGAAATTTTAAGGACAGTATATTGCAATTGGTATTGTTCTTATTGTGTAAGAGTAATTAAATTTAAAATCACTGTTATTCCTCTGCAAGGGATCAAAATGGGGAAAAATACAATATTTTATGTCATCATTGATGGTTGTAAAATACCTGCATGTCTTCATGTATTTTCCTTAATATTCTTTTGTACATTATGTGAAATACAATGTTATTGCAGTTGTGTCAGATATTCTAACAGAAGAGACAAAGGGGCTTACATTCTCAAGAACCTCGAATAGGTTTAATAATCTGTATCCATGTGTAACAATTTCTGGGCATATGATACATTTGAGAGAATGAGAATGAACTATATTCTGTCACTGTATTTTCAAACTTTTGGAAAAAAGCAAGTGCTGTTACTGTACTTCTACATTTTTATAATTTCAAAACATAGTATCACACATTATAGACCTATTGTTGATCACAATCAGTAGTGTTAAGTTAAGGTAAAATTCTGATTAAGCTAGCTGTCGCTTTTTTTGAAAGCACAATGAAACTAGCAAATTTAGGTAATCCAATAAGGCTGTAAACAATATAGTGTAAACAAGACCCAAGCTAATGTTTTAATTTGTATATTCCTTATCTAATACTATACTTTTCATACAAAGTTGTATACTATATGCATTGTCAATTTATATAAATTCCTCTTAGCTTTTCTGTCTATTGCTTGTTCAAGTAGGCACATAAAAATGTGTTGGTAATTTTTAACTGGTTCATTGATCACAGGGTTGAGTAGATTTATACTTTGTGTTTCAGCATTTTCATGAAATATTACGAATAGGTTTCCAAAATCATTTTGTCTCTAGGTCATATCCTACACCTGACCAGGTGTGTGTAGGTGCTTTCTCAAATTCCTGTCTTGGACTTTAATCTACATCCTCATATAATCAGATCAAGTTTATTAAGTTTGCCAGAGGGAATTAACATTGTGCATACATTGTGCGCTTCCTAATATGTTAAGGCAGCTATTAGAGATAGATTAAGTTGTTAATTCACTAAGGCATCACATTTTGTGTCTAATACTGTCGGTTTTCCAGTCCAGTTTTTATTGGGATCCCAAATTATTTAAAAGAAATACTTTGAAAAATATTCTAATGTTCAACCATTGTGGAAAAAAAAGTTTAAACACATACGGTAGCTAAAACTTCCCCTTTTGTTGTCTTAATGACTGTCTACAACCTTTTTTTAGAAATTTGTATGCAGACGACAGTTTATAAAACCTGAAGGTGTAATTTGCAGACATTTTAAGCACTGCATTCTAAAAATCATGTAATGTCTCTGATGCTCTCCTGAGCACATAGACTCCAGTGTGTAAAAAAAACAGAAATTAAATTACATAGATTTTATATACAACTATCAATAGAAACATTATTTTTAATGAAGTGTTATATAAAACCATGAGAATTGCAGCTAATGTCATTTTATGCAGATTTAATTTCAGTTTGCTAACCTTCATCCACCTCTGGATCCCTAATGACCCCAATTGAAGGTGGACATGAGATACAGATTTTGATGCTCCCTATTTGCTAATGGCCCTTCTTTCAAGTTTCTTAAGGAGCATCAAAACAGAATAACTTGATAAAGTATGGAAGTATCTTCCAACACCATCTTTCTGATTTATCAGGTGAGGCCAGACCCATCAAACTTGTCTTCTGACTTAGAAGAATGGAAGAAGCAGCAGACCTAACAAAGATATTCTTCCCCAATTGAATTTTTCAACTGCAGTTCATCAGCCCACACAAACAAAGGCCTTTGGGTAATGAGTCTAGGCCTGAAATCAGATTGAAATAGATTCAAATAACGGATTCCATTTTGTGTAATTTTTTTTAGTTGTTAGCCTATTGATATTTAGAGGCTGTATCAAAAGGAGACAGGCTTATGTGAAAACCCTCTTACGTTCCTTTTTCTGTGGTTCTCCTATGTTTTGAGGCTGACAATAGTGTCTCTACACAGTTTTAAGCACAGCAGGACAACTGTCCTTTGTGGCAAATGAAAGTTGCCAGCTTTACTTTAATGAGACCTTTTCACAAGACCCTTCCTTCAGCTTGTTTTAATACTTTGCTGAATCTCAGCTGAGAATTCATTTCCATCTCCTCAGTGATTCCTCTCAGCTGACACAGTAACTGTCATCTCAACTTTCACCTCTGCCTCACCTTACCATTGTTGGGGCTTGTTTATTTTTCAGTACATATATAGACTGGGCAGCTTCATTTAAGCTCTGAACCAAGCCTTGAGTGACCCAGGTGAGTTCATCCCATCCTGGCCACAAAGAAGCTGTGGTTAGGATCTAGGTTCGCTTTTAGTGCTTGTTGATTCTGTCCACAATAAGATTTTAGAAAAGCCTATTTTCAGCTAAGTACTTTGTTCTGTCCGATACAGTTTCTGTTGAAAAATACAATCATTGTAGTATCAAGCATGTTTTTTTTAAAGGAAACAATTTTACTTTTAGTTCCTTTAACATTTTTCTTTAATGATACATGGATTGAATGTTTTATTAAAATATTTCCTGCATATAGGGTTCAAGGCTTAGTATGTATATGCATTCAATGGTATATGGAGAGAGGAGGGGGAGAGAGAGGGAGGGGGGAGGGAGGGCAGAGAGAGAGAGAGAGAGAGAGAGAGAGAGAGAGAGAGAGAGAGAGAGAGAGAGAGAGAGAGAGAGAGAGAGAGAGAGAGAGAGAGAGAGATTTGTTGAATTACTTTGCTGCATGCACTAACACTTCACCATGGGTGCCCACAGGGTATGGTCTAGTGCAGTGATGGCGAACCTTTTAGAGACCGAGTGCTCAGAAACCTGCCCCGCCCCCACCTTGCACCCCTGTGCTGCCCCCACTCTGCTCCTCCTCCTGCTCTGCCAACCCACAGGGCCACCCATCACCTCCACAGCCCACCAATTGCCTAGGTGGCCCAGCAGTGCCATGGCAGCTACACCCTCTGCCTGCACCCCGCAACATCAACTGCGCATGACGGTGCGAGGGCAGAGTCTTGTCCCTGCTGCCTGGCTGCCATGTCCTTGGTTGCGCTGCTCCGTGCGGGCTACGCTCGGGGGTGACTCTCCTCCGGGGGGACTGCTGATGAGGGGGCCGCGCTCAGGCGGGGCTGAGGCAATGGCACATGTGCCCACAAAGAGGGCTCTGAGTGCCGCCTCTGGCACCCGTGCCATAGGTTCGCTACCACTGGTCTAGTGGTTAAGGCTGGAAAACAGGAAACCATGAGTTCTAGTCACTCCTTAACCATGAAAACCAGCTAGGTGACCTTGGGCCAGTTATTCTCTCTCAGCCCAACTCACCTCAAAAGGGTTGTTGCGGGGAAAATAGGAGGAGGAAGATGGGTTGGATATGTTTGCCACCTTGAGTTATTTGTTAAAATAATGAAGCCTGAATACAAATTAATAAATACGTTAACTTTGAAACTTTGCATTTTTTAAATATCTGTTGCATTTTTTTAACCACACTACATATACTTCTGTATATAAATTCCAATATTTTTCCTTATCATCCTCCTTATCTTAGCCCATGTTTATTTAGAATAGAAATGACTATCTTTGCTTGGATGTAATTGTTGTAAATTAGTTTCCAGCGTGCTTTTTTAAGTAGTTGTATTCTGGTTGCGTACGGATGTGTGAGTTTTCTAATAGCACATACATAAACAATAGCAAAAGAAGTATTAATAATTTACTGTGATCCACCTTTAGTGTTTAAACATCAAAGTTCAAGCCCATAGAAACTACCAGGAGTTAAATAAGCCACCGTGACTATATTTTCACATTTGTTGCAATGGAATTAAACCATGAGAAATTTAATCAATGTATTTCTGGGAAATATACATTTCTATTCAATTATGTGACAGAGTGGTGCATGCATGCCTGCAATGCTTGTTTTCATATTGGATATGTCGTTTTATTTTATTTTTTGCATTTTGTTCTGCAATATCCCACATGATGTTCACTGCTTTTAGTTAGTGCCATCCATGAGCTGTTGAAAACAGATCTTCATGTAGGACCTATCTAAACTTAATCTCCAACTCCAGTTCTACTGCCTGATCTCCCAATTTTTCTCTCATTTTTCTTCTGACCCACTAAAGAGGCATGCAACAGTCTTCGTTGGCATGCAAAGGAGTAAAATCTCATCTCCACCCCATCTGTATTGCCTGGCATGTTGTCATGGTGCAATGATAGTCTGAGGAGGGGGTGTTCTCCCTAGTAGAGCTTGCAGATGGATGAGCATCATGAGTCCCTTGGATTTGACTTTCTAAGCATGGTAATTACATCTCAGTGATATCACATTGCAGTTAAAAAAAATAAAAAAGGACAAGTAGTTGGAAATTCAGTGTATTCAAGTTTTTGACTTGCTGAATGATTGCTTTTAATTTCTAAATATCCATTTCCTTCCCAGGGCATTATCTTATATGCTGCGCAGTATTATCCTGTGAACTGAGCATTACCTGAAGGTTACTTAGCAACCATGTTTTAATGAGTAAACAGTTGCTTGGTATGTGTGTTTGTATATGTGTCTGTGTGTGTATTTGTGTGTGTGTCAGGCAGAGATGTGAGTAAATTTTCACTACAGACTACTTGGAAGAATCAAACTACTTGTCTGTGTTCTCTCAAAACAGCGGGGTTCCATTCTATTGCTGAGACTGATAGAAAATAAAATAAAAGGAAGGCTTTTGTGACAGTAAGAGAGCAAAGTTATTGTGGAATGGATCAACTCTCTCCAATCTGGTGCTTTTCAAATAGAATTCCACCTTTCAGAATTAGATGAAAAATTAGGAGATGTGGTCCTAACACATTTGAAGATCCAAAGCTGGGGAAAACAGAGTTAAAACCTTACCCTATACTATCAGGAGAGCCCGGAAAGTTTATGTACGTTTAGCAAAATACTATTTCTTAAGAATTCTCAGTTGTATTTTAAAAGCAGTATATTTTATATTTATACTAAACTGGTTGATTTTTTTTATGTTTTAATAAATTGTGGTTTCTGGCAAAATACAATAATTTTTCAACCCTGTACTTCTTTATTAAGCTATCACAATCTTTGCTTAGTTAATACCAAATAAAGAGTTGAAGTTCAGCGCCAATTGGAAATTTTCCTTTGTAATCTTAATGCAAAACATTGTTCACTGTTATATTCTTTATATGCATGCCTCCTTTGGTTGAATAAGCTCATCTTTCTGCAATCATTATTTTTAATTAAACTATTCACAAAGGTCATTATGAGGAGACCAGGCAGCATTTTAATATTGCCAATCATGTGCTGGGTTAACAGCTATCAGATGTGTGGGTGTCATCTTTTCTTAATGAGGATCAGTGTGGAATTTCATAATTTAGAACTAGAAATCTTTATTGTTTTTACACTTTCTCCAAAGAAATATGCATTTTGTTAGACATTTCTTTAACAGCTGAAATGTCAGGTGAAATTTTTATTTGGTATTATAGTGGCCAAAATACATCAAGTTAGGGAATGTTTCTTTATGGAAGATCATGGTCAAGTGCCCAATCTCTTTGATAACCAAATCTGTTTAAATTGTATTTGATTTATTTAGTATGTTTAAAGTGTCTCTGAGAATTTTGTCAAAAATATTTTTTATTCTTTAATTATACTATAATAATAAAATCTAATACAATCAAAACTAAACAAATTTAGTGATTGTTCAAACTGTCTAAAGTTATAAACATCTAATATTTCATCCCATTCCCAGCTCTTATCTATAAACATCCATAAAATATCTTTTCAGTCTTGGTGTCAGCAGAAAGTCTATAAGGGCCTACCAGAAGTAATGAAATACTTTTTTTTGACTTTGATCAAATAAACCAACCTTATATACATGTCTCTTATGTCATGCTCTCCAACATTTATTTCTAACAGTTTTAATCTTTAGTTTGTTCAAATATTGTCAAAGGAATTTATTTCTCTTCATTTCTTCTTTCTCCCACTGGAGAAAGTTAGGGTTTAAGCCTTTTTTGTAAATTCAATAGAAAGAAAAATATATCCAGATCAGTCTCTTGGTTTGTCATTTGTATTTATCTTTTAAATTTTAAAATATCAGTGAGTTTCATTTGTAGATTCCAATGAAATTCTTTTCATAAATCATTCTCTTGGCTTATCAGGTTTACATCCACTTTTAATACAATCTCTATCTATCTTGTCAGATAAAATTTATTCTACTTCTGTCATTTCTTCAAAATCTTTTGGACATAGACTTTCTATAGAAGCAGATATCATTGCTGACATTATTGAATTAGATAGAAACTTTGCTGTTGATATTGTGGCTACTATTTTCTGATTTCATTCTTCAAAAGCCTCTTTCAGTATTTTTATTGTTATAATGCTTGCAATTATTTTTCAAATCATGAAATTATGAAATCATTAAATTTGTTTTCTCTTGTAAAAATCAGAATCTATTTCTCATGAGAAGCTGTTTGTTCCTTATAATTAATTCCAAACTCTTATTGTAAAAATTCCAATATTCTAATTTTATCTGGACTGTTAGTCTGTTTATAATTTTCTAAGATCAAAATCTTATTTTCCTTTTTGCTGTTTATTTCATGTATTCTTAAGCTTATGTTTAAAATTTTCTTTTGTACACTCATTTGATGTTTTTCAGCTTATCATTCCAAAGGTCTCTAACACCTCAAAAATAATTAATGAATAATTTCTAAAATTAATTAAAATGTGAGGATTGTGAACTTAGCATACTTTAAAAGTATCTGTCATGGTTGCAAGTAAGATGGCTAATTTTGTGATGTCTTGGCATTCAAACCAATGGAAAAACACTTTCCTGTTGTCTCCTGTGAGGAGCAGTTGTCTAGCACACATAAGGTGATCTCCTGGCTTCTTGTTATCGGGAGAGGTTCTAAAGAACCAGTCTGTTCACTGGTTCCTTGATCTTTGCTACAGTTGTCTTCTGTATTTTTGCAGAGCCAACTTTAGTTTGTCATATCTTTCCCAGAAGTCATTTGAAAAAAATATTTATGCCAGAATTTCAAAAATCCCAGCCACCGAAATAATTAAAGTTTAATTTCCAAACTTTGCTGCTAATTGCTTCTTTTCTGCAGTTTTAGCCTGGAAAATTGGGGTCATTTTTTTTCAGGTTTAGAGGCCCCTGGGAATGATACTGCCTGCTTCTTCATTTTGTAACACTTCTTTATCATTATGAGCACTGCCATTTGCTTGGTTTCCTTTTTGGGCCACCACTGTGTAGAAGGAGAGCATGGAAAAGGAAGCCATATCTTTTTCCTGTTATTTTTGTTGACACATTTGAAAAGGTAACACGGCAGGGAGGAAGAAGAGGGGAAAGAAAGGCAAGGCAAATTTGGTATCCCGTCAAATTTGGTTTTTTTCAAGTCTCTGCTGATGAAATGGTACAACAGAAAATCAAATGAGGACATACACTGTTATTTAATTTAATTTATTTTTTAAACTAATTTAATTTTCCTAGGCCGTATCTTGGCTAATTGTTGCTGTTGACTGTTTTTTTCTTGAGTGCTATATATCTCATTTATAATTTTGTTATGTTTATCTTATTTTTAAATATTATTAACTGTCCAGAGTCATCAGCTTGAGAGATACATCCATATAAATTGAGTGAATGAATAAATGCATCAATTGCACAGCAAAGGGCAAACAGAGCTGTTATATCTGCAAGCACTTTCTCCCTTGTTCAAATGCATTGGGAATTGCATTTTATTAACATTAAAGAATTAGAGAAAGTTTTTCCATGTGTATTTTACAGATTACACATTTGGTTTGGGATTGTATTGTACCGGTATCACTGCAGTGTTACAGACACTGTCCCTGGCATTGCATCTAGAAGGCCAGAATGTGTTGCAGGCAGATAGGTTGGCTCTGGACCAGTTCAAATATCTGAGATTTTCTGTAACTTTCCCTTGATTATAAAATGTTTCTCTGAATATCAGAAGACCTCTTCTCTTTTGCTAGAAAGCTTGTTAACCCACCTGGGCAAAGTAGATGATAATTTGAAAAAGAGCATATATGGGGTACAGATTGTTTTCCTTTTAATTCCTTGTTATATAAAACAAGGCAACAATAAAATTACTTTGGAATTTGAAAGTTTGCATAGCACTGATTAAAACTGAAGGACATTTTTGTATGACCATATTTACTTTGCAGATATTTAAATGAACACACTCATAATAATCTTTCTTGCAAGGGAGGCAGTTGGTACACTGCAAAGCAGTTGGTACACTAGCATCTAGTCCATTGGATGAGAATCAGTATTACACATGCAAATTTCTACTCAAGAACACCACAAAGAGTTGGCTACCTCTTATCCTATGAGTAGAAAGTTTTTTTTGGTTGATATGCCCACTTTTCTGTCATGCACTTAGTCAATCCAGATAGATACCAAACTCTGGAAAGCTTTTACAGTAAATTGTATATATGCTCGGACGATTTTCTTTGGGCTAAAATAATAGATATAGGTCTGACTATATCAGAGATGAGCAAAGCACTAGCATGGAACTGTTCTAAACCCAGACTGCATTCTGTGAGCAAGGACAAATTTGTAACTACTATGAAGAAGAGGAGTTCTCCATCTGCATTCCTGTCATATATGACTTTGTGGGCTCTGTGCTGTAGTTCATACAGTTGGTAGTTCATTCTGGTGGTGACTAGAACAAATGGGAGTTAAGAGTCCAATTATCTCCAGAGCAGTAAGTTCTCTAGTTCAGCCTAGGCATTAAAACTTCAAAAGAATTGTCAGGGGGAACTGAATCCTATGAATGGAATTTGGATTTAGTTCTCCAGTGTCTTCAGGATTTCTTTCAAATACTGTAGCTGTCTTATGCAACAGTAGGGATTAGGAAGTCTCTAAAGCTGTGGCTGCACAGAGAAACTCTCTTTTTTATGAACAGGTAGTCCTTGACTTACAACCATTCATTTAGTGACCATTCAAAGTTACAATGGCAGATTTTAAACCTGAACTTTTTTTTATTAGATATAATGCCAGAAAAGATTGATAAACAAAGTATATACTTGATTCTACATGTGATAACAGCGGCAAGAATCTTATTCATACAACACTGGAAAAAAGAAGAAATACTACCAGAGGAAGAAATAATTAAAAAAAATACTAGAATGTGCAGAAATGGACACACTCACTTTGAGGTTGAAAGAAAAAGAAGAAACAGAATACTTTCAAATGTGGGACTTATTTTATCAATGGCTGGAGAAAAGAATAAAGGATTAGGAATGAAATTTGTATTAGTAAATGATAAACTCAGACAACACATTTCTTGATTAGGTACTACTGAATTATATGAAAAAATTAACAAAAACTTTTTTTAAAAAAAACACAAAAGTTTTTTTTTGCGACCAGTGTAGCATCCCCATGGCCACATGATTAAAATCCAGATGCTTGATAATTGGTTCATATTTATGACGGTTGTCCCGGGGTCATGTGACCCCCTTTTGGGACCTTCTGACAACCAAAGTCAATGGGCCAGATTCACTTGGTAGCCATGTAACTAACTTAACAACTGCAATGACTTAACAACTATGGCTGTAAAGGTCATAAAATGGGGCAAAATTCATTTAACAAATGCTAGCAATGGGAATTTTGGCCTCAATTCTGGTTGTAAGTTGAATGCTATCTGTATTAGAAAGTTAGAAGATGAGGATCCATGAAAAATGGTAGGGGCATGCTTTGTAGGCCATGCTTTTTTGAACATTTTTGATTGTTTCATAATTTAGAGTATAGACAAGGCATTTTCTGAAAAATAATATATTATTATGAAATGAATAGTGAAATATACATGCCCATTCTTCTTCTCACAATATAAACCCAGTGGAGATGGGGCAATGGGGTGAAACAACCCCCAATGCATTCCCTGAGATTTAAGCTATTGAGTTTTTGTTAACGCAACATGAGTAGCTTGTAAGAAATGAAAATCACAATAAATTATACGTTAAATCAAAGAAGCATTTATACAGTTCTTTCATTAGTCCTTGAGATTTAGTACAGAAAGAGACAGCATATTTTGACATGTAATTGAAGGCCTTGTGCATATAAACAGTTTTTGTGGGATGTAATAGTCAAAGCCATTTGACTGAAATCAGAGAGCTCTTTGTACATCAAAAGCTTTGATATAATAAAGGACTGAAACATTTCTTTAAAATGTTGGCAGTGCATCACTTGCTTAAAAATTTGACATTTTGATTGCTGGAAGTCAAATGCATTTAATGCATTTCCAAAAGAAATTCTTAAATATATTAACATTAGTGATAACCTACAAATGCTACCTTGCATTATAGCACAGACAGGAAATGTGTGGTTCTTGAATTGTTGCTAAATTACATCCCTTACCAATCTTGATTGTTAGCCCTGTTTGCTTGAAGGGTGTAATGTCAGGATTATCTGGAGGGTTAAAAGACATCTTTCACCATGAACTGATCTTTCAATAAAATTCATTATTTAAGTGAGCATATGCGGTATTTCCATCCCACTACTATTTTATCTATTGTATACTACTTTGATGTTCTCTGCAGTAAAGATAAATTATATTTCAGCTGTTCAAACACTTAGGGTAATGTTCCTATTTTGTCCCAGACAAGTTTAATTATTTAGAGTTTTCACTGGAGTGTGCATTAGAAATACTCATATAAACTGAACTATCAGGGGGAAAAAATAGGTACCTTTACCAAGGTACAAGAAAGGAAAACTGGTAGGTGTCAGCAGTAAGTTTTTTTTCCCCTCCCTAAGCCTATATAAATTTTTCCCCAGTTTTCTATAAAACTACAAGGATATTGCCTTATTCTAAGACTTTTGACTCAACCTTAGTATTTTGTTTTGTTTTGTTTTGAGGAATAATAATAATAATGTCATCAACAACAACAACAACAACAACAACAACAATAATGTTGGAAGGGACCTTGGAAGGAACCTATATCATTTCAGACGAATGGTTGTCCAGTCTCTTCTTCCAGTGTTGGAGCATTCACAGCTTCTGGAGGCAGGTTGTTCCACTGATTAATTGTTCTAACTGTCAGAAAGTTTCTCCTTAGTTCTGGGTTGCTTCTCTCCTTGGTTAGTTTCCATCCATTGCTTCTTGTCCTGCCTTCAGGTGCTTTGGAGAATAGCTTGACTCCCTCTTCTTTGTGGCAGCCCCTGAGATATTGGAACACTGCTATCATGTCCCCCCTCGTCCTTCTCTTCATTAAACTAGGCATACCCAATTCCAACAACCGTTCCTTATTTTTAGTCCCCTGTTTTAGGCACCAGTCCTAAATTGGTATAACCAATTCTTTTTGTAGGATACTTGTGCACAACCTTCACTTATTTCTAATTAATTAGAAAAGAAAAACAGAGGTACTTGCTTCACCCATATTTTCAATATACATTGTTTTAATTTGGCATTTTTTTGTAAAAAAAAAAAAAAGAGAGAGAGAGATTCCCCCTTCCTCAATTTAGCTATAAGTAAAAGGAAAAGCCATCATGCAATCAAAAAGAGTTTAAGCAGCAGGATTAGGCAACATTTTCTGCAAATAGGAAAATGGCCAGTGAGTGCAGCCAATCACAAAATGTAGTTTTTTCTGCACCTGAGCTCAAATTAACTGAGCTGCTCAACGAAAAAAAAAAATGTTGAGGGAGCACAGTGGCATGGCCCCAATGATGGATCAATACAAAGGACATATGCAGGAAGGCCTGAAGACCATCCAAACTTCACCCCTGGTGTCCAGCTCCTAGTAAGAGAAAACAAGATTCTTCTAAAAACCTTCATAATTAGTGGGACATGGAAATAAGTTAGGTTACACAAATGTTGAGGATGCTTGGTTCTTTAGAAGCCAGTTTATCTCTGAGTTGCAAGGATCAGGCTTTTTTGTTTCTTTCATTAACCCCATTTTGGTAAATATAGTTGTCTGTTTCCCCTGATTAAAGAGGAAGTTGCAGTTGTTTAGAACCTATTTTGTGTTCCAATATGTCCTCTTCTTTCTTAGGTTTGGCAGGGTGTTACTACACCTCTTTCTTGCCTCGAAATGAAGTCTTTTTGTAACTAGCTCTCTTAATGTGGGTTCTATCTATGAAGGTTGGCATAGAGACTATATTTAAATAAACATTTAACCCCTCTATTCTCTACAAAACTACGGGAGTTCCAGGGTTATATTTTCAGAAAGGCCTTTTCTTCTCTAATGTTTTCTTCTAAGAAATGTTCAAGTGCTTTGGAAAACTCCTGGGGAAGCTCTTATCTTGGATTTTTGTTGTTGCTCTTGCCAATATTATGGGGACTGACATTTTTTCCCCTTGATCTGAAATTAGAAGAAAGATGGTGGAGGATTAAAAACCAGGCTACTACTTTTGCTTTTCTTTTGGATTATTAACAGTCTGAAAGTTCTTGATGATGATTGTTATCCATTCAGTTGTGTCAACTCTTGACTGGGTCTCTCCACATCTTACAATCTTGCACTACTACTTTGAGTTGTTTTATGCTCTAGCTGAGGTCAGCTTTGATGGTGTCCAGCAACCGTGTTCTTTGCCAGACTGGTTTTCTTTTACTGCTAACTCTTCCAAGCGTAATTGCTTTCTCCAGTGAATTCCCCTGCATAAAACTCTCTTTTAATGACCCTGTAATCCTTTAATTTGGGGTAGAGTTGGGGCAACTGGATGGAGCTGAGTGTGTATTGGCCAGATGCCCTTCCTGACACTACATAGAGTTCACAGCATATATTTTTTCTTTGTGCCCTAGGAGAGAAACATCTGCTACCTAGAGCTGAACTGTCAGCCTTCCAACTGGGAGGCGAGCATCTTGACCTCTAGGCCACGACGTTACTGCTCCACATGACAAGGCCTAAATTTATACTACTCTTTATTTCGGTATTTAGGTCCTTGGACTAATTTGTGACCTTGTCTATGAAAGGAGACCCATAGTGTGTAGTGGTAGCAGAAATGAAAATATCACTTAATGGGAAGAAAAGAACGTAGAAGGGCTGGGTGATTGAGTATTGAAGCAAAGGATGAACAGTTATAGCTAGGAATACCCTGTAGTAATTTTAGCTATGACCCTCCCTAAGGAAAATGCCTTTTTTGCACTTAAAAATGAACTGGCGACACTTGGATTGAATTGCTCTAATTGCTACCCGTGGCACTTCACCTGATGAGGAATCTAACCACTAAGGTACCCTATTGTGCTGAAGGCCAATGTATTGCCAGTCTCAGTTCAATGGGCAAAATGGGGACATATAGTGTAATGAATGGTTCTCCAATGTCGATATTAATTTGGGAGTATTTCTATGTTATATACACTCAGAAATAATTATATTATTAATCTAAGGACTATTGTTAAATGAAGGCATGGTAGAAGGCTATCATCTAATTAATTTTTGATGCAAGTTATCAGGGCTGATAGAGATTAATATGATTTTTAAAAGGATTAGTCATTAGTGAACATCTCCAATTACATTAGATGGGACTTAGAACAACAGCAAGGAAATATCCTGCATTGTACAGGATATTTATCTTGGGGAAAGGTTTCTCTGGGTGGAAAAAAATGATTGGTTTGAGTATGGAAGTTGAATATAATTGCTAGAAGATCTCTTCTGTGCCATCTGATTTCATTTGGAAAATAATAAGAATACTGTAACTGCATTCTTGGTAAAAAAATGATGTTCTTCTTTCAATTTCATAGTGCTTATTGTTTTCTTTTTCCTGAAAATTGCCCAAAGAATTTTTGTAAGAGATTATCTCTTCCTTTAAAAATAAACATTCTCTGCATAAATCATGAAGGGCAGTCAAAGAGGTTTATGAAATGGATATATTATGTCCAGAATATTTTTGATTGTTTTTAATTGGTTTTAGTGGTTGAATTATGTTAATTGTTTAGCTTGTGTGCTAATTTTGCACTCTGAGCAGAGTTGCATGCAAGTAAGGTGGGTGGCTATATAAAATGCAAGAAATAAATACATTATGGAGAGCATGAAGAAAGGATGGGATTTATGCTAGTACCAAAGTTGGCCAAAACTGGATATTTTAATATACAAAGATAAACAACAATTCATTATTTGCACCTGTTTGTCTTATGACTTGGAAACTTGGAAACACAACCCTACGGTTTTTAGTAATGAGCGGTACAGCTTCACAATGTCATTGTGATGGAATGTGCATCTGCAGGAGCAGTGGGGGAGAGTTTTGGCAGCATAGATCTTTCCCAGAGAGAGGCCCGGATTAAGAGATTATGCAATCCAGAGCTAGTTGGGGCAGGGAAAAAGAAGTTCAGGGTAGCCGTAACCTAGAATCTGTCAGGATCTAACTCATCATTTAGAAATTTACACCTTTAGTTCAGCAAGATTCTGTCCATTCGGTGTAAGAAAATAAAGGATTGAATTTTGCTGTGTCATCTCAGAGCTTGGGCCTGACAATATTGAATCCTTAAGGAGAAGTGTTGTTTTGTTTTCTTTGGTAAGAACTTAAGAGTTCAGCTCTTGGAGTTTGGGAGACTGAATCTTTTTCATAATTTCCATATGAAATATGATGTGCCCTGAGTTACAATGGGTTGCATCTGTCAGACAAGGCTATCTAACATGGCACCTGCTGTCTGGATAAATATCTCTCCAGTGGTCTCTGTGACTTCCACCGTGATGATCCTCTGGAAGTCCTTAAAAACCTGGCTGTTCTCCCAGGCTCTGGATTAAGGTAGCTGTTGAGCTCTTCTTTGGTATATTTTGAGACATGCTTGTGTCTAGAGGATATACTCTTCTGTTTACTTTTTAAAAACAATATTTTATAATGTAAAGTGCCCCAAAATCTCTCTGTAGTCAGGCAGAATCAAATCAAATCAATAAGTAAACCGACTTTTTAAGTGTTCATAGAGAGTGCAACTGTACTTTGAAACAGAAGGATGAAGCTACAGTTATTTATCTATTGAAAACAAAGATAGGGCTCTATGTTCCTTGATTCAGCAGCATTTTAAGTTGTATTTAAATTCAATGATAGATTCCTTTCGTCTAGTAGTGGGAGAAAGCAATTTTGAACAGACCTCAAGCATTGCATTTGTTTGATAGCTAATCTACTCTATTAGAAGTGTCAATGGACAAACTGCAGTTAATGAAAGCTTATGCAATTCAAATTCTGAAGGAAACCATTCAAATAAAAGCTAATGAACAAGGTATTAAAGAATTGGCCTGCAAGCCACTTAATTTATTAGAAATAGAATATCTAAGAAAGCATGGCTAAAATTATGAGTGCTAGAAGAATCAAGCATCCCTCTGGTGGAAATGTGCCCTCCAGGCTTCCTTGCATTTCACCAGCCGAGAACTCAGGGCAGGGGTGGGGGAGTGGCGGTTGTGATTAGAGAAGGTCTCAGGCCGAGGGAGGTCACTGTTCCTCAGACGGCAGGCTGTGAATCCCTCCTTGTGAGGTGGGACCTTGGGGGTCTGAGGGCTGTGTTTCTCACGTACCTGGCTCCCTGCTACGTGTCAACCGCCCTGCCCGAGCTCTTGGGCATCATCGCGGCGGTGGCAGTTGAGGTCCCCAGGCTGGTAGTCATGGGTGACTTCAATCTGCCATCTGCGGGCGAGGCGTCTGGGGAGGTTCGGGAGTTCATGGCTTCCATGACAGCCATGGACCTGACCCAGGTAATTCAAGGCCCCACACACACACGGGGAAACACGTTTGACCTGGTTTTTGTCTCTGGTCAGTGTCTGAGTGATCTGGATACGAGAAATATAGTTATTACACCTCTGTCATGGTCCGATCACGCTTGGACTTTCAGACCGCTACACCCCGCCACAGGGAGGCGGAACCAATTATTTGGTACCACCCCAGGTGACTGATGGAACCCGAGAGGTTCCAGACGGAGCTTGGGCCAATACCGGAGGCTCTAACACACAACTCGGTCGGGGCGCTGGTGGCTGCCTGAGATAGGGCGGCTGCTGATGCCTTGGATAGGGTTGTGCCTTTGCGGCCTCTGAACCGGCATGGTTCTTGATCGGCTCCCTGGTTTAACGGGGAGCTGAGGGAGATGAAGCGCCAGAAAAGACGCCTAGAGAGCAGTTGGAGGGCGAGTCGCTCTGAGTCTGACCGAACACGAATAAGAGACCATATTAGGACTTACCTAGTGGCAATAAGGGCAGAGAAGTGTTCTTATGTCACTGCCCTTATTGCGTCATCAGATAACCGCCCAGCCTCCCTGTTCAGGGTGACCCGCTCCCTCCTTCATTGGGAGGTGAGGGGGGATCCCTTGGAGGGAAGAGCTGAGGATTTTGTGCAATATCTGCATGATAAAATCGCTCAGATTCGGGAAGGCTTTAACTTCGACGAAGGAGGTCCAGCAGGAGTGGCTGAGGCCGGTCTTGAGACTGTTACCTGGGCTGAGTTTGACTCCGTGACACCTGATGACGTGGACAGGTTGCTGGGAGGTCTTAGAGCAACCACATGTTTACTGGACCCGTGTCCCTCCTGGTTGGTACTGGCCTCCAGTGAGGTGACGCGAGGCTGGCTCCAGGCGATTATCAATGCTTCGCTGAGTGAGGGTGTCTTTCCCGCTGCCCTGAAAGAGGCGGTGGTGCGACCCCTCCTCAAGAAGCCTGCCCTAGACCCGGCTGTTTTATCTAACTATCGTCCTGTCTCCAACCTTCGCTTTTTTGCGAAGGCTGTTGAGATTGTGGTTGCTCGACAGTTCCCTCAGCACCTGGAGGAATCGTCGTATCTGGACCCGCTCCAGTCGGGCTTCAGGCCAGGCTACAGCACGGAAACAGCTTTGGTCACATTGGTGGATGATCTCTGGCGGGCCCGGGACAGGGGTTGCTCCTCTGTCCTGGTGCTATTGGACCTCTCAGCGGCTTTTGATACCATCGACCATGGTATCTTGCTGCGCTGGCTGGTGGGGCTGGGTATAGGGGGCACCGTGCTTCGGTGGTTCTCCTCCTTCCTCTCTGGTCGGACACAGTTTGTGTTGACAGGGGGTCAGAGGTCGACCCCAAGGCCCCTTGATTGTGGGGTACCTCAGGGGTTGGTCCTCTCGCCCTTGTTGTTCAACATTTATGTGAAGCCGCTGGGTGAGATCATCCGAGGTTTTGGGGTGGAATTCCATCAGTACGCTGATGATACTCAGCTGTACATTTCCACCCCGAACCACCCAAATGAAGCTCTTGACGTGCTGACCCAGTGCCTGGAGACCGTGCGGATCTGGATGGGGAAGAACGGTCTCAAGCTCAACCCCTCCAAGACTGAGTGGCTGTGGTTGTCCCGGTATAACCAGCTGATTCCATCGCTGTCTATTGGGGGCGAGTCAGTGGCCCCCACGGGAAGGGCTCACAACTTGGGAGTCCTCCTAGATTCACAGCTGTCCCTTGAGGACCATCTGACGGCCGTGGCCGGGAGGATGTTTTACCAGATTCGTCTGGTACGCCAGTTGCGCCCCTTCCTAGATAGGGACACACTACGCACAGTCACCCATGCCTTCGTCACTTCCAGACTGGACTATTGTAATGCTCTCTACATGGGGTTCCCCTTGAAGTGCGCGCGGAGGCTTCAACTGGCGCAGAATGCGGCCACGCGGGTGGTAGTGGGGGCACCCTGACGGGTACGAATGGCCCACATCCTGCGCGAGCTGCACTGATTGCCGGTGGCTTACCGGGTGCGCTTCAAGGTATTGGTTACCACATTTAAAGCGCTCCATGGCATAGGACCCAGTTATTTACAAGACTGCCTTCTGCCAGTAAATACCTCCCATCGACCAGTTCGCTCCCACAGAGAGGGCCTCCTCAGGGTGCCATCGGCTAAGCAGTGTTGGCTGGTGGCGCCCAGGGGGAGAGCCTTTTCTGTGGGGGCACCGACGATGTGGAACGAGCTCCCCCCAGAACTCCGGACGTGTCATGATCTCCGCACCTTCAGAAGAGAATTGAAGACTCATCACTTCAATCAAGCCGGCCTGGCCTAGATCTTCTCGGGTTTTAAAATTTTTAAACAAGGGTGTTCGGGTTTTAGAATTGGGATTTTAACAGGTTTTAGTAACAGCCTTGTATTAATTTAATTTAATTTATTTTTAAATATTTATTGTTATTATATGTTTTTAATTGGGTTGTAAACCGGCTCGAGTCCTACGGGAGAGGGGTGGTATAGAAATTTAATAAAACTAAAACTAAAACTAAACTAGATATAATGTAACTTTCCCCATTCATTTAATTAAGCTGGATGAACCTCTCTAGAGGTGAGAAACTAAGGCCAAGTACTTTCTTTCAGTAGACTTATAAATGTAGATTTTATTTGTACATTTTCCCCTGTGGTACAAATCCACCTTTGAGTCATATATGAAAATGACCTGCACATTTTGGTGGAGTATTAATAATGTACGAGTGACAAACAGGGCTCACTATCAAACTAAGTCAGATTCATGGTCTTCTGATTATGCCTGACATTTTGCCTGCTATGTCTCTTGCTCAGTTCCTTTCATTTGCATAAAGGTTAGAAGAAGGAATATGAAAAAAGGGAGGGCTGCAAAGAGAGCGTAAACTGAAACAAAACAAAAAGGGTAGATGAAGCATTTAGCTTCATAACACATTTGCCACACAACCATTCAAAAAATCCAGCAGTTCTGGAATCACTGGAAACCAACTTCTCTTTTGTCCCTCTGCTTCTTCATTACCAAAAAAGCTGCTTCCAGGGCATCTCTTGAGGAGCATCTGGGAAGCTTCAGCTGGTATAAAATTCAGCAGTTCAGGTAGTTTATGGATGCATTTTGTTCAGGGCATGTGATACCTCTGCCCCACAAGGTGTTATGTAGGCCTTCATGACATGGGGCTGGGTTTCTTGCAAGACAGTTTCTCTCAATTTGTACCTATCATCCTGTGAGATCCAAAAGGGAAAGGTATGCTTCAGGTCCCATTTGCTAGGGAGCGTCATCTCTTGGGTCCTTGGGAGAGAACTTTTATGTTGTGGGCCTTGCCCTCTGGAACACCATTCCCCACAGAGATTAGAATTGCTCTGACCCTACAGGTTTTCCACAAGGCCTTAAAAACCAGGTTTGTTTGCCAAGTGTGCAGTCCAGGTTGTGTGGCTGAGCCTTATCTTGATTATGTTGATGGTGTTGGTTGGTTTTTATTGCGGTTCCTGTATTGTTATTTATTGTTTTTTATGATGTCTTTATCATATTTTTTTATGTTCTGTTAGCTGCTCAGAATCATGTTTGAGATGGGTGGCCATATAGATTAAATCAATCAATCAAAATAAATCTCTACCACTGAACACCTCACTGATCAGGGAGCAAGCCTATCATGTGAAAATAGAGTTGATGAATACAACAGAGAGGAAGGCAGGTGCAGACGTACCGTATGATGCTTAGCTTGCAAATTACATGGGTTATAATTTGTCAGAGCTCACTGACTTATCCCATCAATAAACTCATGTTCATCTCCTAAGGAATTCCTCTAAGCTTCAGAAGAATCACAGAAAAGCCCATAGATAAAAGAGCTCCCTTTTGATTCTGTGTAAAGTTAAATTTTAAAATTTGCTTCAAATTCTAATGAATAGGACACTATCCTTCATTCACCTCAGGAGAACAAGCAAGGAAAATTGGGCAGGTGGATTTTTTTCCATACTTTCCATACTTCTATCCAATTGATAAATAGCTTTGAGGGAGTCACAAACATGAAAACCAAGAATGTAGGATAAAAACTAAGAAAATAACGTAGCTAATACCAATATCTACAGGCAGAATGATTCCTATGAAAAGTAAAATATTACAGATTAAATGCTGCTAGGAGAAGAAAGACTAGCCTAGTGGCTAAACTTTATAGTGAGAACATTAATTAGTGACTTGGGGGGGGGGGAATTCACTGTGCAGAAGGAGGCAACTTCGAAGAAAGATCTTTCCCCACTGATCATTTGTCACTTTGTCTGAGGTATCCACTCCACAGGGACTCTGATGGCAATCTTAACAATCAATCAGGCTTTTTATAGATTGCAAGAAGCCTGAAGGCAGAATGTATTTAGGAAACTCCACCTTCATTTTTTTTAATTGCATCCTATTTTTTTGGTCATTAAAATGAGGACTGTGCAGAGAAGCAAAAATATGGAAATAAATCTATGGGTTTAATTGATTAGGGTTTTATTTGATTAGAGTTGGGGTTTTTTTTTTTGCCTTGAAGGAAATGTATCATCTTCCAGCATTTTTAAAAAAACAAATACTGTATTGTATTTGTACTGTATATTTAGAGTATTTCTCCATAGCCCCTGCTTTTTTAGAAGGAGCAAAGGCTTACTCTGACAAATAATATGATTGACTTGGAGAAAATTCTGTATTGGCTTGTAGGTCATAAGCTTAATTTATTTCGACATTTGTACTTCTTTTTGAGAGCTAGCAGAAATCACCCTTAGACCTGTGGTATGGACCGACATCTTGGGGTGGTTAAACAATCAAGGTGTTGGCTCCAACTGGGTGATTGAAGTGAACTGACTGAATTTAGAATTTGAAATTCTGGGTGTTGTTTGGAAAACACAATAAACTTTTCTAAATTAAAGGAATTAAAATGAGTTTAACTTGGAAGAAGTTAGCCCTAGATTCAGTTATATGTGTTTTTCCCCCCCTCTCATTTTGCACTGTGGGATGATGTGTGACACAAATCAACATGACTGGCTAGTCTTTCCAAGAATACCATCACTGAACAAAGCCTTCTTTTATCAGGCAAATGGGTTAATAATGGAATCATTTATTTTTTCAGGAGAGAATAGGGTCACAAGAGCCTTTCTGATTGTCAGCCCTCCTACTTGCCTCTCCCTTCTTTCATTTATAATAATTTTTTAAAAAAAACAAATCACAAGCAACCATTTGGAATGTAATGGAAATGTAATTGTCATAGTAGTGGATCAAAAAGGGAAGGAGCATTCCTTCCATTACAGTAACACAATGACCCCCAACCTTTTGGGCATCAAGGACCAGTTACGTGGAGAAAGGTTTTTCCACGGACCAGTGGGAGCATGGTTCCTGCAGATGGGGTTTTGCTTGTTTGCACAGCCCAGTTGCTGGCATGCTATGGACCAGTGCCGGACCAGGGATTGTGGACATATGGTGCTAGCATTCTCAGACATTTTTCTGGAGATTGTGAGCTGTGTTTTTTTTTTTTTATCCTGCCTCAGCAAATCCGTCTATCAGTAGTCTTGGAATCACAGAGAGGGTTTTGAATGAGGAAGGACATAAGCAGCTTCAGAACAGGCTTCTCTGTTGGCATCCTAGCAAGGAAATAAAGAATTAAACTTCTTGCATTGTGGTTTCATTAATTTCCTAAAGGAATTTTTATATATAACAAAACAAAACAAAAAAGGAGCCCATTAATTGCATTTTTTCAAAGAATGTTACATCTAGTTTGGCCATGAATTTCTAAACTCTTCAGGACAGGATAAGCTAGATTCTTCTAACTTCTCCTCTCCTCTTCTCTTCTCTTCTTCTTTTTCCTCCTGTTGTTGAGCAGAATAAGAGCTCTGCTTGTACCTGATACAAAATAAAATCCAAAAGGAAATGATGGACAAAATTGGTAACTACAAATTAAAAAAAGAAGTGTTGCTTGCATGCAAAACAAAGCCTGACCCAATCACATTAAAGAGGTGGCATTCTACCAAAAGAAAGCAAGCAATTACAAGAGGTATTGTTTAATTCTCTTTATGCTTCATTTAAAGCTAATTTACATTTTTCTAAGTTGCACTTCCATCAAAATCGCAACTGCATCCAATTATACCTAATTGCTAGAAAAGTTTATTAGACGGAAATCCGTTTCTCACAGGCACAGGTTCAAAAAAGGTTTCAGTGGAAGGCAGAACTAGGGTTAAGCATCAGGATTTTGAATCTGTTAGTGGCTTCCAATTGAACATTCATTAGCTTTTCTGTGGCAAACCATACGGAAGTTTGATGGTTTAATTTAAGACACCAAAATGAACAAAGTTCTCATCTTGAACTACACATGTCTATTTCTCACTTGATGGTATTCCATCAAATTTCCTACTGTAGGGTTTCATTTGTTTCCTTATATTTCTTGCTACTTGTTACCTGCTGGATTAAATAGCTAGCAATGATATAGCTAAACTCAGATAGATTTTTTTTGAGAGCAGCAGAGAAGAAAAGGGTAGAATTGTTCTTTCTCTGCCTCTTGTCTGCCAATGAAATACTTCACTATATAAGTAGTCCTTTACTTATCACCCCAGTTGAGCCCAAAATTTCCAGTTGTTAAGTCAGTAAAATGATGTTAAGTGAATCTGTCTTTGCTTGTCAGAAGGACGCAAACGGTTATCGGGTAACCCTGGAACACTGCAACCGTCATAAATATGAACCATTTATCAAGCATCCGAATGTAAATCACGTGACCACGGGGATGCTGCAACAGTCATTTTTTAAAGGGTCATTGCAACTTTGAATGGTCACTAAATGAATGATTGTAAGCCGAGCTTCCCCAAGGTCACGTGATTTACATTCGGTTGCTTGATAAGTGGTTCATATTTATGATAGTTGCCCTGTTCCAGGGCTACATAATAACCTTTTGCAACTGTCTGACAAGCAAGGTCAATGGGGAAGCCAGATTCACTTAACAAATGTCATAAAATGGGGCAAAACTCACTTAAATTTCTCACTTAGTGACATAAATTTTGGGCTCAATTGTGGTTGTAAGTTGAGGACTACCTGTATTGCATAAATTATTTTACTGGATTTATAGTGATTTGATTTTTTATTATTATTGATTATTTATTTCATTGTAGAAATGTATAAGGCCACCCAGCCCTATAGCAATTGCAGTTTTCTTGGTGATAATTGGGCAATATTTTGCCATCATTTTCTTCTGGGATGTTTTTTCCCAATCTAGCCTGTGGAATTTTTCTGGTGATGTTTTTTTTATCAAACTACAAGGCAATGGATGATCCCAAAATACCCCATGGGGCTTCCTTTGAGCCTGAAATCTATTTTTCAAGACCAGATAGGTCAATTCCTGATAATTGCAGAAAGAAAAATAATAATAATAAAAAAGACATTTACATTTTACATTATCAACTGCTTCGCATACTTAAGTGGTCTTTATTTAAAATGTATTCTGGTCAATTCCCCCTTCCCCCATGATATTTTCTTATAAAATATCACAGTTACTTTCTGATTAAAGAATAGAATGATATTCTTACAAAACAAAGAGGATTTATTTGGAAATTATTTTCAAATTCAGGATTATCTACTATATGGATTAGCAGAGAAATAATTACGTTTATTCTTCTACAATGTAGCTTTTGCTCGAAGGTTGAACATTTGCCCTCCCCATTAGTTGTATTGGGAATGTTGAGAGAGTCTATGCAAATTGTGTGTCCCATTTTGGTAATATAAGAAACAGCACTCTTCAATCCAAGAGTATTTTTATAATTTCCATACTTAACATTCCAAATGTATGAGGAAAGGTAAGAAAGAGATAGGAAATTATGGGTGTGGTTCTGCATAAAGATATATGCAAAGAGTCTAGTTGGTCTAGTACAGGGGTCCCCAACACCTGGTCTATGGATCGGCACTGGGCCGCGGCATGCCAGAAACCGGTCTGCACAAACAAGCAAAGCCACATCCATGGGATGCAGACAGTACATGAAACCATGCCCCCCCTCCGGTCCATGAAAACACCCTCTCTCCACAGAACCGGTCCCTGATGCCCAAAAGGTTGGGGACCTCTGGTCTAGTAGTTAAGGCATTGGGGTAGAAACTGGGAGACTGTGAGTTCTAGTTCTGCCTTAAGCACAAAGCCAATCACTATCTCTCAGCCCTCGGAAACAGGAAATGGCAAATCATTTCTGAAATCTTGTCACGAAAACTGCAGTGACTTTTCCATTGAACTTCCAGGAATCAACACTGACTTAATTTCATACATATCTACACATTCTGCATAAATCTTGATCAATTGACAAGGTTTTCTGTCTACCAGTTGTTTAATAGAGAGCAATAATTAAATATCTTTCTGGGCTAGGTTAGGTTCAGAGTCATGATGTTCTTTAATTCTCCCCAACTTGAATTGCTGTTGTACATCTGGCTTCAAATAGTGGATCTTAGTGTGCTAGTAAAACAACAACAACAACAAATTAGTTCCCACAAGCCAGATGTCTGCTTACCTTAGTTCACTTTATGTTAGGTCATGTGAATGTTGTCAGTGATCTCTATGATGGTATTACAAATTACTTGTCATGCCAGCATCTCCAATGGATAAAGAAGTTTGGAAGGAGTATTCCATTTTCACAAATCTACATCTCTCTTAACTAAGTGGAGGTAGTCTGCTTACTCTTGGGTCTTACCCTAATTTTTCGTGCACAGAAATATTTAATGTTATTTGTTTCAGTATATAAACCAGACATTCTGTTAAAGTTTGTGCCTATTACAAACACAAACACACACACTTTTATATATGCAATATAATTTCTCCCTAGGTTTACCTTTCAAATTTACTTGGCAATAATTTCCAAAATTTCTTGGTCTAATGTTAAAGAGCTTTTTGATGGATTTGTGATAAGTAGCCTTTTCTTTTCTCTGCATCCGATTCACCCCACATGCCTCTCATTCTGGGTAAAAAAGAGACATTTCCATTATTTATCACTTCTTTTCTCTCACATCCTCTGCAGTGATTTCTCTTCAAATATATTATGGACAAACTTTGCTTCAAAAAATTTTTGTATTGAAAACATGGATAGTGTAAGTGCACAGTAGATAAAGATAAGTTGTTCTCAATTGTTTTTAACTTCTTCTAGCATGTATTTATTCAATTCTTATCTTTCATAACATTTCATTTGGGACCTTGGACTAGATCCATTACGGCAAACCTATGACACGGTAATATACCACAATGGGTGACATAGTTCATCAACATTCAACAACTGCTCTCAAAAGCATGCCTAATTCTTAATTTTCAGAGTCTGCGCAAAACTGGGGTGTGCTTTTGTGTGGCTTCCAGATCCTCCAAAAATGTGTTTATTTTACTCATAGTTCATTTTTGTATTTGACATTTCTTTATGTAATATATACATAGCACCACACATGATTGGATTTAATTTTTTAAAAAAATAGATGAATGTGTAAAGAATTGTTTCTCTTTTTTGGCGGGAAGGAGAAGAAGGACATGTCAGCAGAATCAAGTTAGGTATTTTCTGAATTTTTCACACCCTGAGTCCAAACGTTCACCATCATTGAATTAGACTGAATTTTTGTTTTTGAAAATATAGCCAAGTAACTAAGCACCAGGTAACTTTTTCAGGAACATGCTGTAACCCAGAGGGGAAAAGGGATGTCTACAAGCTGTATCAAAGAGCAATGAAGGCTGTGGTCAGACTGAGTGATCAAAGCATCACTCTTTTTATATACATTGCACATATGGCACACATACGATAGGGCAAAATCTGAGTTGGTCAGTGAGACCAAAAGTTTATTCTTCCAAGTGTTCAGGCTCATGCTAGTTGCCCATCATTAAAGAACTTCTTTCTTTCTCCAGACTATATGCACTGGGCTGTTCTACATATTGTATTTATATGATTGCCGGTTGTGAGTAGATTTTAATTGTTAATTATGATGTTGATGGGTAGCTATTAAGTCATTAGTAGTTGTTTTCTTGAGTTGCTGTGCACTTGGCTCCTAAGTACCTGATAGGCTGGTGATAAATCAGCACTCCTATTGATTGACAAGGGGCCCATTTCCCAGGCTTCAATTATTTCTTTGGCTGTTTTTGTCCCTGCTCAGCCAACAATCATAGTAGCTGCGAAATTGAATTCATGTCCTTGTTTATTGTAATGTGAGGCTACCAATGAACTCGTGTATGATATAAGTTAGAAAGAAGAGAAAAGGTAATATATATAAATATACATAAATATATATAAATATATATAAATATACATGACTCTGCCTGCTAGTGACTTTAGACTTAGCTGTTAATTGCTTTCCTTCAGATTAAAAAGGTATATTTTGGAGTTACGATTAGCCTAGTTCTAGCAAGCAGGGAATGGTAGCAGCTTTAAATAAGCCAAATGAGTTTTAGCTTGACTTAATTCCAGAGAGCATGTGGCTGCTTTTTTTTTTTCAAAGATACCTCCTCTGAACATTAGCCCACATGCCTTTCTTAACATTTGAATCAGTTTCTAAGATACCATCAAAAAAACAAACTAACCCTTTGCTCCACTGGAAAGTATGAGCTACGTACCCATCTGTTCCTCTGCCAAGAGGAAGTCAGTGATAGTACATCATTCCTCTTGTAGAAATGATGGTGGAAATGTAAAAACCATACGAAGAGCTTATTACAGTCATTCCTGCTCCTGTTGCTGCTGTTGAAAAAGAAACACAAGTACACATTTTGAGATTCAGCAGTGCAATCTTATTACATTGTTCTGGAGCTTCTACAAGCTTTTGCTCTTTGGCCTAAATACTTTAAATGACCATGGATTTGTTGGCTGTGCAGGTAAATACCTCTTTAGGATTCAAGAGAGAGAGAAAGCTGTAGTGAGTTCCTTTCTATACCTAACTTTAACAGGCTACAAATAAAGAAAACTGAAAATATACAGTTTTCAGTAAAGGCACTTCCATGCCGATATAGATAGTTCTTGTCTTATGACTACAATGGAACCTTCAATTACAGCTGTAAGTCAAGACAGTTGTTAAGTGACCATGCCTGATATGACTTTTTTTGCAGTGGTTATTAAGTGACCCTGTTGTTTGATATGGGTTGTTTTTTGCCGGAAACCAGAAGTAAATGGCAGTTTTTGGCAAAAATGTTGTGAATTGCTGTCATGGGACCACAAGATACTACAAATGGTCATAGATTCAGGCCAGTTACTGAGCACCCAAAATGTAGTCATGTGACCACAGGAGAGCCAACCATCAGAACTTCAAATCTGTTTTGTAAGTCCCTTTTTGGGAGTAACTGCTTGCTGCACCTGATCCAAGAACATGTAGGGCAGAGAAAGGGCAGGAGCAGAGAAGGTAGCCAGATTACTTGTGAGGAGAAAGCCTTGCCCTTTTTGTTGCTTCCAGAGAGAGGGAAGTGAAGCTGGGAGCAATGTGTTCATTTCCTAGCTGTGTATTTTCTGGTCGTTGTGATTCTTGCTACGGATTGACACTGTGCCTTGATTTGGATCATACTTGTGAACTCTGGACTTTTCTTGCCTTGTGTACCCTCTTGTATTGTGGATTTAATTTTGCCTGGTGGGTTTATTTTGATTGGGAAACTTTCAAGTGCCTTGTGGACTCGTTGGCCATTGCTCTGTGGACTAGCATTGATCTGCTTGTGGCTGGACTTAATTGGGACAGTTCTAGGTTTTTGGTGAAGGGAGTTGTGGAGGGATATTAATAAACCCACTAAACTACAGTTATGTTTGTGTGTGTGTGGAACAGCACAACCAATGGTGGTCTGTGACATTCAGGATCCAATCATCTTAGTGGTCTTCTTCTTTTCGGATCCTGACCAGTCACTGTGACCTTGAAAGTTGCTCCACAACTCAGTTTCAAAACAATGCAGACCAGCAGCATTGTTCAGCATGAAAGGAAAAGAAATATACCAATAGGAACCATCAGTTCTGGCATCAGGATCATCACTTTAAAACTGCAGGTTTAGTGATTCCTTCTGAGTCACAGTTTAGTTGGACTTTAGTTAGTTGACTCAGCTGTCCAATAACTATGACAAAGTGATCTGTGCACAATGTTAAATCCTCATTGGCAATGCCCTAAGTATTGCAGACTCTCTGCTAGCAGTCATATAGTAAGGATGAAACATTGTGAAATTTTATATATATATTTGAACCTGAGCTACTCTAGCCCAGCATTGGCCAGAGTAGAAGTGAGGGGCACTTCAAATTTTAAATTAGCAAAATCAGAAAAGTCACAGATTCTCCTCCTCTTGGCTTTCAAAGATCAGATACTTATTTATGCCTAATTAAGAATGCAGTTACAGGACTTTCCTCAGCATGTAGCTACCACTGTGAAATACAGTGTATATGTTGAGTTTCAAACGTTCTGGCAGCACACACTGAGTAGGATTGTAGGGCTATTATAATCATGCTAAGTGTTAAATGGATAGTCTTTTAACAGACTTTTCAATTGGGCTTCTTTAGAGACTGGTACTAAAAGCCAATATGTACGCAGCTAAACAGGCAGTTGCACATACCTAGGTACTCTGTATGACTGTATTTTCTGGCAGCAGTCAAATATTCTGGTAGTTGAGTGACCGAGCTGTATGTCAGCCAAATTCTCATTTAGTACAAATCAACTTTCTTGAAGGCCCAAGTGATATGATGTGGCATTCTGTCCCTATGCTTGTTGCAATCATCTCAGTGTTTTGATGAGAAATGGGAACAGTCTGATCTTAAGCGTGGGTTCCTAACAGAATTAGCATATAAGATCTAACAACAGGCAATACTATGGTTTGAATGAAATAGTCATAAGATCTAACTCTGATACAGTATTGGATCTGTATGAGTGATATTCTGCATGATACATTGATTTATAAAAACTTGCATGCCCTTTGTAGAAGGGAGAAAATGCAGCACAGAAGGTGGTGGATGAAATGATCCAGACTTCACTTAAGTTTATTACAGTTCCATTGCAATTATATTATGCTTTTTATAGTTTGGGTTTTATCATTTCTTTTGAGCCACCCAGAACTGTGTTTTTAGATGGGTGGCCATTCTAATCAATCAATCAATCAACCAACCAACCAACCAATCAATAAATTCCATTATACTAACTCCATGGCAAGCGTCTCCCCAGCAGGATAGAATAGAAACCCTTAAGCAGGCACAACAGAACCCAATAACTTATGGTTAGTAAATTTTACTGTACATAAGGTAGAGAAGCCAATACAAAATAATTTAAGCTACTGCCATGTTTCAAACACAATTTCTGTTGTGTTAATGCAATGAGTATTGAAATGGGAATTCATTAACTTGACTTGAATTAAAATTACGCATTTGAAGAAATACTTTTTCTTTTATTATACGCAATAGTTTTAAAGGTGGAAATAGTTTTATGTGTATCCAGGTATGTATATTGTATAATAAGTTAAGAAAATATTCAGGAAAAAACATGGGCTGACCTATTGTTGTTTTTTCTTCTGATGCTTCCACAAAAGTAATTGTCTGCTGCCAGTTCTGATTGTCATAAAGAAAGTTGGTTTCTTATATTCCTGATGATTCTCAGCTGTGATCTTCTAACCACCATTATCTCTTCTCCTAATTTAACTGTTGTGAAAATAATGTGAAACAAGATGCATGTATGCTCTTCTGCTTTTCTTGGAAGAATGATAGAGTAGAAGTATAATTTTGAAAAAGTCTTGAAAAATGTGGCTTTATCAACTCTGTAAAATAAATGGCTAATGATGCAAATAAGGAAATCAGTGATTTTCAGAACTTCCTTTGTGATCTAAGATCAACATAAAATAACAATAAAAATAGGAATGGTGCAATACATTTCCTGTGTCAACTCAGAAAGTTCAGATTACCCAAGAATCGGCTGATACAATTCTACTGAGGAATTACTGAGTCTCCTCTCTATTCTAAATCAAAATAATGCCATCTGAAATAATATATTTTTCAATCATGATCTGACAACTGGGGAGGGGACAAGTCTGATCTGGGAGGGTGTAGAAGAATATGGAGGTAGCCTTGAAGAAAATATACACAACAATTAGGAAAACCTGAAGTTAGTCTGAAAAAATATGGAAGGTTGAGGAAGAAACTCAAGATTGCCATTGCCTTGAAGGATTTTTTTAATGTAAGAGGAAATAAAAGAGAAATGCTATCAAGCTTTCAAGGTTCTGTTAAGTAGCCTAAATCAATAGAGTTCTAAATATAAAGAAATGTTCATCTTTCCCTTAGTATCCTCTTTCTTCTGCGTAATACATTTTAAAATAGGTAAACTAATCCCCAAATATTTTCCTCACAATCTGGATCTGGTAGTGTAACTTTCAACATACACTCTGTTGTACAATATAAACTACCTTATATGCTACAACCTTTGAGTTCAATAGTTAGAATATGATATAAAGACTATAATCAGTTTGTGTACATACATCTTTTTAAAAATCTATCATTACCTTTGGCTGCATATTGTAGTTGATAGAAGGCTGATATTAGAATCAGCGTACTGTATTCTAGGGAGTGATTTATATAAGTGGTATAATACAGCTTTAAATATGCTTACCTTGCTTTTGATTATAACTTTGTAATAAAGGCATGTTGCAGTATAATATAGAATTAGAGCATATTTTCAGTGCTAGGTATTATTCATACTGAGTATTTTGTTATTCTGATGCTAATATATCCTTAGGTTTTATTTAGACGGTGCCATATTAAACATTGTTAAAGAAATTGAAATCACTTTGTTTGAATGATGATGTGGTCATTCATGCAAGTGTTCTAACATAATTTCCTCCGTGACAGTCATTCTCAACAGTTGTTACACAGATGGGATTTAAGTGGGACGCAAGGTAATTCACTGAAACTTTAATTAAGGCTTCAGACTTTACTGTTCAGAAGTGCGCTGTAGGCAACTCTATGATGGACGCACGGTGTCAGCTGGTGATGAGAGGAGTGGGAAACAACGAGTGCGAGCGATTGGACTGCAATCTCCTGGACTTTCACACAGGCACCAAGAGGGCAACAGCTGTCAAGGTTCTGACTAATGAAACACTTCAAAGAACTTTCAGGCATGTTTATCCTAAAGCCTTTATTACAGTGCTACAAACTGACAGCACATCATGGACATTTTATGCCAGAATCTGACTTCCTCTTGCTGGCATCTAACTTTTCTTGCTAAACCCCTCCCTTATCTTGCAGTCACAAATCACATTATCCAATTAGTGTGAAGGTCAAAGGTTTACTTCCTCTTTCTTTCCCGGGCTTTTTACCCCCCCCCCCACTCTAAGCTAGCTATGTATTAACCCAATAAATACCAGACAGTTTTGCATATTGTCAAAGCAAGAATATACAGTATTTGCAGCATTGACATCAGCATTGGCGAGCGGAGGAACAGCTCTGGGAGTGCACCTGACAGGCAGCTCGTTGGCAGACTCTCAGGCTCAGCCAACAGCAAGAGGGAAGGCAAGCGAAGGAGGGAGGGTAGTGGACAGCCAACCCCCTGGTGTTTGCATGCACGCAAGGGGAACAACAGGGCGTGGGAACGGGAGAATGGTGTTGGAAACGCACTCCGCAGTCAATTCTAGGACTGAGGCACAGGTGCGGCCGGTGACGAGTGGGGTGGGGAGAGATGAGTGAGAGTGGCTGGATAGCCAACCCCTGGGCACTTGTACATGCACCAGGGGAACAACAACAGCAACCGGGGGTGGGAGAGCAACTTCGAAAACCGCCAACACATTGATGAGTGTGGGTCCTTTAAGAACAACATGATCGATGGTAATGAGCGGGCCAAATAGACCCGATTGAGGAGCAGGGCACAAGGGCAGCCAGTTATATAAGCATACTCCCGGATCCTACGTTTTAGGATCTGACGATGTCAGCAGTTTGGCCGACAAAAGCTAAGTACTCTTGTATATTAAACAGTTTCGTTTATATTCTTATCCTGGTGATCAAGTTTATTTGTTATTTTTACTTTATGTGTATACCCAGGATTTGCATTTTTAACATAATTTGGGAAATAAATAAATAAATAAATAAATACCAGTAAATCATATAAAAGCAAGCTTGCAGTTTCTATCCAGTTGAGACTTATGTTCTATGTTAGTGCGATTGGCAGAATAGTGCCATACCCCTATTCTCTAAAGGGGTATGTGTTGAAGCTGCAGGGGAGAAATTGTGGCCCTTGAAACATTATCAAAAAACATGTAGGAGCCTTGGCTAATTTAGCTTTCAGCATCCCTTTCCATTAACTATCTGGAGGACCATAGAGAAAGACAATATATAGAATTTTTATGCACCTGAATGTGCATAGAGCAGTGTTTCTCAATCTTGGCCATATTAAGATGGCTGGACTTCAATTCCCAGAATTCCCCAGCCTGTGTACTGGCCGATGAATTTTGGGAGTTGAAGTCTACATGGTTGAAAAACACTGGCAAAGTATATATACATGGATGTTAAAAGTCATTTAGTCATGCTTGTCCTGTCACCACAACCCACTTCTTTTTAAGCTAGGTCATAGCTAGTTCATCCATAATGCTAAACTAGAGTTTATATAATTTGCATCCAAAATCCCAGATACAATCACTGGAATTTTTAAATGTGACTCAAAAAACTTTAACAGCTTGTGAATAATAAGTAATTCTAAGTCAGGTTTGACTTACTGTAAGAAGAGTTTCTTATTTTTTCAAATATGGGCGCTTTCTCTGTTCTCTCCTCCTCCCACTTGCACTTTTGTTAAATTAGTGTCAAAGAAAATCAGTTTAGTTGGAATCTAAACTATCACCTCTGATCATATTGTCATAAATTATTTGTGTTCTAAACCCATTCCAATATGGACAGCACACACACACACACACATTAGGATACAGACTCACACATTAAAAAATGTTAGAGCAAAGATAAAAATATATGAAAAAAATCTAAGAACAAAGCTGTTTATAATACTATACTATAATCAAACTCTAAATTAAAGGTTTACTACCAGTTGATTTCAAAAACCTAAAGTCATAACAAATATATTAAATAAAAGATAATAAAATACAATTCACATTTTACTCAAATATATTTTACACTAGGTTATGCAAAATGTCATACTGTATTCCATAATATTCCAGAACACTTTCCCCCCCAGATGTAACTGAGTGAAGACCAGGGATTTGATTTGTTTGCTATTTGGATGGTTGGATTATCCTTTACGAATCCTCTATTATGGATTCATATGCAGTGTAGAATTATCTCTACCAAGGAATATTCTAGGAAGTTGTAAGGTTGACTTGCCTCCCCATCACCACCACACTGTTACAGACCAGAAACTATGTCCCAACTTTTTCCATTTCTCCCCATTTCATATTTGCTTATTCCAAATATTAAGCCACAGATGAGAAGGAAATGACTGCAAGGGTCAAGTTCCTACTAGTAATGTATTTAATTTTGTGTGTGTGTGTGTGTGCCTGTGTGTGTTTGTGTGTGTGATTTGCCATTACCACCTTCTTCCAAGGGCTGAGAGTGACTGGCCCAAGCTGACTCTGTGCCTCAGTGAATTTATAGTCTTCTTGGTTTCAGCCTACTGCCTTAAACCTCTGTTGAAGGAAAAATCTTCACCAGGGTCCAGTCCAAGCAGGAAATAATAAAAATGGAGACTGCTTTAGAAAGAATGTTGCAGTTTATTGAAGAGGAGAGCCAGACAGAAAGATGCCTCTGGCTGATGACTGTTGGATTTTTGGTGTGAGGGATTGTTGATTCTAGGGATCTTTCTTTCTAATCCCAGCTTCCTGGCTCCAATCTTTCTGACAAGATTATCACATCTGCATTTCTGCAGACCTAGTTTCTGTTTGGGGCAGAGATACTTGTGGGGGAGGTTGGTTTCTGCCTTTAAAATCCTTTGGGGAAATATATTCTGCCTTTTTAATATTTCCCAAAATATTTATTTCTCTGGATTCTTCCCACACCCCTTTACCAGTCTGGTTCTTTTAATCTAATTAATTTATCTTAATTAAGATTCCTGCTTAAAGTGACTTTTCAAATATGGCTTTTGTATTGGTTGAGGTATATATTTACTTTGTATATATCATTGATACTGAGATTAATATCCTGAAATGTATTCATCCTTCCATGTTTATCACTTGGGTGCAGAGTGAATTCAATTCAGTTTGCAGATGAAGGGGTCTCAACCATAATACTAAACTACTTCCATCCAGCAGTGCTTTTCCCATTACCTTTACATGAAGAAAATGTCTGTGGCCAATGAACACAGGAAATAAGTTGCAATTCTTTATATCTTAGCAATCCAGATCATAGTTATCTCAAAAGTGCTTTTTTCTTCAAAAGACAACTGGACTGTTCTTTTTTCCTTGAGGAAGAAGAAGAAAACCTTTCACTTCTCATCCAAGGAGCTTCATCATCCCTGCCATCAGAACTGATGAAGCTTCTTGGATGAGAATAAAATGTTTTTTTATTATTCCTCAAGGGGAAAAAAACAGTCCAGTTGCCTTTTGAAGAAAAAAGCACCTTTGAGACTGCCATTCTTTATTTCCTTTTGCAGTTATTACAGACAAAAGAAAAAAAAGGAAGAAGTAATCTTTTTAAACATCTTTCATTAAAAACAAAAATCATTGTCTGAATTGCTGTTGCATGAAAGATTTCCAGTAGATGAAAAGAGGCAGCCACAGAGGCACTGCAATAAGATAGAAAGGAGTGAAAGCAATTTATAAGTTAGACAACTGTGTATATTTGGCAAGCCGAGCAGGCTAGTGACTATTCCTGCTACAGAAAACAGCTAAGTTGGACAGGCTGAATAAATCTCAATTGATCTGTTACAGCGAGGCAGACAAATAAACATCATAAAAATGCAGTAACTAGTATTGAATTAAAATCTACATGCATGATGTCTTCTTTCTGAGCAGAAGACAGAGCAGGAGAGCTGCGACATGCCTCAAAATGAAGGGAAGCAGGGCTTTGGGCCTCATGCAAAGACAGCATCTCCTTGCTGTTCATTATAGCAATTCAACCTTCTGAATCTTCTGTCTAAGTTTGATAATGATATGCTTTAATGTATCTCCTTAATATTTGCATGGATGGCTCTGATCACTCCACTAAAAGTGGAGCTGGAACAGAGCAGATCAAAGAAGGGACAAGCAGACATTATTGGGGGCTGGCGCAGATCTCCTCTCCAGAAAGACTACATCATCTAGAACTCTTCAGCTTTGATTAGAGACAGATAAAAAGAGCCTAGGCAGAAAGCTACAAAACTGGGCATAGTATGGAAAATATGGATAGCCAGTATATTTTCCTCCTTCAAAAGTTGTGTTAGCTGTTCTCCCGGGGTTCCATGTGGTCAGTGCTTGATGATATTCTAGAACAGTGGTTCTCAACCTTCCTAATGCCGCGACCCTTTAATTCAGTTCCTCATGTTGTGGTGACCCCCAACCCCCCATCCAGCTGGTCGGGGGGTATCAAAAACTTGACCAAAAAAAAGGAGGAAAAAAATGGGAAAGTATAGGTAGTCCTCGACTTACAACAATTTGCTTAGTGACTGTTAGAAGTTACCAACAGCACTGAAAAAGCGAATTATGATCATTTTTCACACTTATGATTGTTGTAGCATCCCCAGGGTCATGTGATTTACATTCAGATGCTTGACAACTGATTCATAGTTATGACATTCACAAAGTCCCAGGGTCATGTGATCAATGGCCAGGGGGCGTGGCCAGCTGATCACTCAAGTTGCAGAGTGCCTGTGGGGGGGAATTTGTGAGTCTCTGGGGTGGGTGCCTGCCTTCCTTCCCTCCCCTTGTCCCTTCCTTCCTTCTTTCCTTCCTTTCCTTCACCTCCCTTAGTCTCTTCCTCCTTCCCTCCCTCTTTCCCATTATCCCTTCCTTCCTTCCTTTCCTTTACCTCCTTCTTAGTCTCTTCCTCCTTCCCTCCCTCTCTCCCATTGTCCCTTCCTTCCTTCCTTTCCTTCACCTCCTGCTCAGTCTCTTTCTCCTTCCCTCCTTCTCTCCCATTGTCCCTTCCTTCCTTCCTTCCTTTCCTTCACCTCCTTCTTAGTCTCTTCCTCCTTCCCTCCCTCTCCCATTGCCCCTTCCTTCTTTCCTTCCTTTCTTTCACTTCCTTCTTAGTCTCTTCCTCTTTTCCTCCCTCTCTCCCATTGTCCCTTCCTTCTTTCCTTCCCCTCCCTTAGTCTCTTCCTTCCCCCTCCCTTTTTCCCATTGCCCCTTCCTTCTTTCCTTCCTTTCCTTCACCTCTTTCTTAGTCTCTTCCTCCTTCCCTCCCTCTCTCCCATTGTCCCTTGCTTCTTTCCTTCCTTTCCTTCCCCTCCCTCTTAGTCTCTTCCTCCTTCCTTTCCTCTCTCCCCTTGTCCCTTCCTTCCTTCCTTCCTTCCTTCCTTTCCTCTTTGTCCCTTCGTTCCTTCCCTCCCTTCCATTGTTCCTTTCTTCCTTTCCTCTCTCATTGTTCCTTCCTTCCCTACCTCTTCATCCCTTCCTTCCTCCCCCCCTCCATGCCCAGGAAGGGACAAGAGTAGGGGGATAGGCTGCCAGTGTGGCTGGGGGCTTTGCTGCCAGCAAACCTACCTGTGCATGGGCAGAGACAGAAGAGAGCTCTGCCCAGCTCACTTGCTCAGCTTCACCGAAAGACATGCGGCTTGCTAAGTTAGCAGAAGCTCCAGGATAAGCGCTGGGCTACAGCTGATTCACACTTCTGCTAAATTAGCAAAGCTCGAGCAAGTTTGCTGGGCAGGAACCAAGGAAAGCAGCTACAGCTGCAGAAGCGCGGATCAGCTGTAGAGGCTCGCCCCGATCCTGGACAGGGGCGGTATAGAAATTTGATTAATAAATAAATAAATAAAATAAATAAAGGAAGGAAGGACGGAAGGGACAAGGGGAAAGAGGGAGGGAAGGAGGGACAAAGAGGGAGGCGAAAGGAAGGAAGGAAGGAGGGAAGGAAGGAAGGAAGAAAGGAAGGAAGGAAGGAAGGAACAAGAGGGAGAGGGAGGGAAGGAGGGACAAAGAGGGAGGCGAAGAAAATGAAGGAAGGAAGGAAGGAAGGAAGGAACAATGGGAGAGGGATGGAAGGAGGAAAAGACCAAGAGGGAGGGAAGGAAAGGAAGTTCCAGCCAGGAGAGGCTTGCCAGCCCAGCTGCCGAGAAGCAGAAAGGGGGCTCCTTTTCTCCACCCCTTCCCTGGGTTTGTGGGGGATTTCTCATCACCAACGCTGACAGGTGCTCTTCAAGCCCGCCACGAGCTTTCTCGCCCCCTTTGCTTCTCTCCCCCCCGCTTTTGTGATGATTGTGGCACCCTTGGGAAGCTGATCGTGCTTTGAAGCTTAGGGGAGGAGGAGGAGTCCCTTCCTCCTTCCTTCCCTCTCTCCCTGTCCAGCCCTGGTGGGCTCGACATGAATGGACAGAAGAGGAGTCGAGGATGGGCAGGGTGGCAAAGGAGACCAGCGGCCGTCGCCAGACCTCCCGCCTGAGAAGCGCAACCACGAATGCGAAGCCAAACAGCTATGCAGCACACCATCTCTAATCCCCCTGTAACTCAGACTAAACTGAGCACAACTAAGCCCCCACCCAAACAGAACACTCCCCCAGCCAATCAGAGCACAGCCAACCCCTCATCCAATCAGAGCACAGCCAACCCCCTAACCAATCAGAACACAGCCGAGCTCCCAGCCAATCAGTTCAAACCCCCACTGGCAGTTAAAAGGAAGAAACAGTTGCAATCACACATTGCTGCTAGAAGCACGAAGCCAAAAGCACCAGCCTGAAGATGACAAATGTGACTTCGTCGAAACGTCACCAAGACACTTCAAATTGTACGTGGGAGAAAACCCGAAGAACCAAAGACCTACACACACACACACACACACACACACACACACACACACACACACATATATATATATATGTGTGTGTGTGTGTGTGTGTGTGTGTGTGTGTGTGTGTGTGTGTTTATTTAAATTGCTAACAAAGAAGGGAGAACTGGTATAGCTAGACCACAGGCTCTGTCTCGCTTTGTTAGCAGTATCAGGGAGGGAAGAGATGTATATCGATTTCTTTCTCCCATATTTGGGTTTACAGGGTGCAATTTAAAAAGAAAGACTCGATATACATCTCTTCCCTCCCTGATACTGCTAACAAAGCGAGACAGAGCCTGTGGTCTAGAGGTTAATACAACTGCCTAACATGCTGACAGCCCAGGTTCGAATTTCAGAAGGGTAAGATCTGGCTGAAGAGAGTTAAGGAACTCAAAATAGCTATACCAGTTCTCCCTTATTTCTTTGTTAGCAATTTAAATAAAAACATATATATATATATATATGTTCCTGCAGATGGCTCTGGGTTGAGCCGAAACAGGTAAAAGAAAGAAAGATTTCTTTCTCCCATATTTGGGTTTACAGGGTTTACAGGGTGCAATTTAAAAAGAAACACTCGATATACATATGTGTGTGTGTGTGTGTGTGTGTGTGTGTGTGTGTGTGTGTATGTATATATATATATATATAAATTGATAGAGTTTCATAGAGAGAATATACCAGCGATATTGTTGTTGATTAAACATCTGGAAGGGGAATAACGTAAAGGGGTTGAAAGTGGAAGAAAGAAAAGAGGGAAGTGGAAAGTGGACATTTTGGAAGAAGAGCAGGTGGTGGGAAAGTTTATCTAAAATGGCAAGCAATCCAAATTTAGCTAAGATTGGTGGGGGGAAGAAAAATGTAGCACAAGGTTCCAGCCCTATGAGCCAAAGACCGTTAGATGACATGCTTCAAAGAGAATGTTCCAATCCACTTAAAGAACTGCAGGTAATGATGCAGGCTATTCAGGAAGCCATGATGAAGAATCATGAGGAAATTAAAACGGAACTTGAAGTAGTTAGGAATGTTACAGGAGAAATGAGAGAGAAGATTCCGGCAATGGATGGAAGATTTGAAGCTTTTCAACAGCAAATCGCAAAAAATGAACAGAAGTTGTTAGCAGTAGAGCAAAGATTGGAGAATGAAGAAAAGAAGGTGGAAGAGATGGACAAAAACTTAACTGAGGCTAATAAAGAGTTAATGACAGCGGTGATGTTACTGGAAGCGGAGAAGGCGACCCAATATCTTAGATTCCAAAATGTTATTGAGGAAAGAGGAGAAGATCTTCCAGATAAGATGGCGGATTTGCTGGCAGGAGCTTTGGAGATTGACAAAGAAGAGATGATTGCTGGTATGGACGAGACATACAGGGTACAGACAAACTATGGGAGACGACATAACCTTCCCAGAGAGGTAGGTGGCCGCTCCCTTTTTTGGGGGGTGGCTCTTGCTTAATATTTTACTGATGGAAGGGGTCCTGACTTGCCCAGAATAAAGTCCTTTCAATCTTTCTCTGCCCGCTCAGTCCTCCTCTCTCACCAGAACATCTCACGCTCCGATGCCCCCCCTTTGCTTTCCCGAATCCCGCCGGTCACGGCTCCAGTGGAGCTAGCAGCGGGTCAGGGTGCAGCTAGAGGGCACATGGAGGGAGTGAGCTCCAGCTGGTTCTAAGACAGCTGTTCTCAACCTGTGGGTCGCGACCCCATTTGGGGTCGAACGACCATTTCACAGGGGTCTCCAAACACTGCAGTCCGCCATTTTTTTCCCCTTTTCCCCTCGGCCGGTGCAGGGGGCAGCATCGCGCATGCGCGGGGGCAGCACTGCGCATGCGCGGTTCGGGCCGTCGCGCTGCGCATGCGCGGTTCGGGCCGTCGCGTGCGCTGTGCATGCATGGATTGGGCCGTCGCGCCGCGCATGTGCGGTTTGGGCTGTCGCGCACGCGCTGCGCATGCGCAGTTCGGGTTGTCGTGCCGCGCATGCGTGATTTGGTCCGTTGCGCGTGCGCCGCGCACACGCAGTTCGAGCCGTCGCACTGCGCATGCGCGATTCGGGATGTCGCGCATGCGCGGTGCAGGTCGGGGTCGCGCCGCGCATATGCGGCGCAGGTCGGGGTCTCGGCCTGAAAAAGGTTGACAACCGCTGTTCTAAGAGGAGGGTGCCTCGCACACATACTCATACATTCTTCCTTTCGTTCCCCCAGACCCTTTAACCTAATGGAATTAAAATTGGTGGCACTTACCCTCTTTCTTGGTAGCTGTTCGAGCGCAAGACTCAAAAACTCCCTTTAGTACCCGATGCTGACCGGGCAGGGTCCAAGGAGGCTTCCCCGTGGATCAAAGTGTCCGCTGCCGGCTGGGTGATGACTCTTCCGGGCCCGGTCCGGTGGCTGGGTGAGCTGGAAGTCCCTTTGTGGTCGCCAGATTGTTGGGAGGAATTCCCCCGTTCGGTCCTTCCAGCTGGGATTCCCCTTGACGGCGCAGCGCGGAAGAAATAGATCATAAAGCCAGCTACCGGAAAGAAGTTTAATTTCGAGGATCAAAGTTGAGTGACAATTCAGCTCAAGTCCCCGGCTAGCTAGGCAGAAGGATCTTTAAACAGGGGTTTTTATACCTTTTTGTGGTTTTCGAATTTGTCACTTCTGATTGGTGTGTTTGAATCTGTTCTTCCTGATTTGTTGGTCAGTGACTATTGTTGGTCAGATTTCTTCTCTAATCTTGCCTAAAAGGTGTTAATTACTTTTATTGTTATGTGTTTGTTAATCCTGATTGCTGCTAGCTGGTTCCTCATTGTGTGTGTCAAGTGTTTGCCCTTTTAGCCTTAGGCTGCTGTTGATGCAGGTCAGTTTGCTTGGGGTTTTTTCCAGATTATTTCTTCATTGGAGTGGGGAGGGGGTGTCCAGCTTCCATCACTAATAAATGGTGCTCCCTCATCTACTTTGCTTAAATTGCTATATTTGTGGAGTTAATACTAGTCTGTTGTATTTTATAACTGCATATAAATATTATATACCAATTATCTGCTCCTTTGCAATACAGTTTACAGTCATGTTTTGACACTGCAATTTCCTTTCCTTTCTTTCTTTGTGTGTTTGTGTGTGTGCATATCAGAGATGTGATCCCATTTCTTTGGAAAAATAAAGGGACATCATAAATAAATAAAACTTATTAAAATGTAGCAGCTGTATTTTTCTCTACCAAGAAGCATGAATATTCACCCACTAATGCTGGATTTAAAAGAAACTACTACCTTATGATTGTTTTGCCTTTAACAAAACTGCAGGCCACATATGGTTAACCACAATAGATATGCATATTGAGCAGTCAAAGCTTTATATCTGAGCTCAAAGGCTGTATGAAAAGAAAATTAGCTGCTGCAGAAATAGATGATTGCTAAACACTTAATATACACTTGTCAATATCTGCAGTTTGTCATACTACAAAGGTCTTTTGTTATATATCTGGGCATGAATGTATCTGAAAATTAACTTTTTTGCCTAGTGGTGTTAGGGTTCTGAAATGTCACAAAGTCAAATGGATTAGAGATATGAAATTAAGTGGCACACTCATGTTTTGTCATTGAACAGAACTTTTGTTCAGCTCTATTAAGAAGCATTCTTTAACAAATCTTCTAATACTGTTATAAGAGACTAAACTCCTTCCTAGGTGTAAATGAACCACTACTATAAACAATTAAGCCCATTCATTCCTTCTTTTCTATTAAGTTCAAGTACTTTGCTAATAGAATTAATATCATTATCAAGTAGTATGCTAATGGCATTCTTTTAAGACTTTGGAAATAAATGGGCAAAAGAAACATCTGAATAGGAGAATTTGGGTAGGCAATAACAGTTTCATCCATAGCAGTTTTGGTGCCCACTGAGCTCTGTCATTTGACTTAATGTTGGTTTAACTAAAAAAAGAGAAAATAGGTACCTGACAGTAATTCATTTTATTCAGAAATACAGAGTCAGATCCACAAACTATAATGTAATTCTGAGTTGGCATTTGATTTGATAGTGTGAGCTAAGCTAGAGACAAAGTACATTGATAGTTACTTCTAGCAGTACAAAAATTATATGTACTTTTAAAGAGTCAAGTCTTTTAACAACATAGCTTGTAGAGAACAGTTAAACTAAAAGTGCACATTAGACTTTCTAATAATTAAATATTAGAACAAGTCTTTCTATCCTTCTTTCTCCATTATTGGCAACAATTATATTTATGAGAAGTTTTTCTAATTATGAAGGTAGTTTTGTATATTCTTACTTCCACTCATACTTACTTCCAGAAGGCAAGACAAGAAATAATGGATGGAAACTAATCAAGGACAGAAAAACCATAGAACTAAGGAGAAATTTCCTAACAATGAGAACAATTAACCAGTGGAATGGTTGCCTTCAGAAGTTGTGGGTGCTCCATCACCAGAGGCTTTTAAGAAGAGACTGGACAGCCATAGAAGCATTGGTGGCGAACCTACGGCATGCGTGCCAGAGGCAGCACATAGAGCCCTCTCTGTGGGCACGCACGCATGACATCGCCCCAGCCCCACCTCCCCTCGTAACCCCATCCGTACCAGCAGCCCCCCTGGAGGAGAGTCGTCCCAGGAGCAGCCTGTGTGGAACAGCGCAGCCAAGGACAGCAGGGACAAGACTCCGCCTTCATGCCCCATTGCATGCAGATGATGCTGCGGGTGTGGGCGGAGGACGTGGCCGCCATGGTACTGCAGGGCCGCCTGGGCAATCTTCTGCAGCGGGCTGTGGAGGCGTAGGTGACCCTGCGGGCGGTGGGTGGGGTGGGCAGGGCGTGGAGCGGGGGGGCAGGGCAGTTTTTGGGCACTCGGTGTCTAAAAGGTTTGCCATCACTGCAATAGGGTCTTGAGCAGGGGGTTGGAATAGAAGACCTCCAATGTCCCATCCAACTTTTTATTCTGTATTAATATATTATACACATAGGTAAAATAGCTTGTATAATATTTGCATTAGCAATTATAGCATAGAATATATATTTTAATATTGCTAGTAAATCATTGCATAACTGAGTTTTCAGACATACCAATGCATAATTCAGAAGTCATTGATTTAGTTTGTTGCTAATACGTTTAATAAAATATCAAACCTGTCTCTATAAAAACAGCGCTGAAAATATCTTTCATTAGCTCTATTTGCATTTTGCAGAATACAGAATTGAGTCCATTTATATTGAACATGTACATAGTCAGACATTTGGACAAATATCATTTATTATATTTTGTGCTATTTTCTGAAGAAAGCTAATAATACCTTCTACATGGTAAGTCAATATTATCTCTTACCAAGTTTTAGTAATGCTAATTTTTCAAAATAGAAATAATAGCATAGAAATCCACCCTAATTGACTCAAGAAGAAAATTTTGATTAATTTAAGAAAAAACTAAGGTTGGGATACTTAGGGGGTTGACAAGAAATATATAACCAAAATGGTCAGAATTGCTAGGATGCTAGATGAGTGTTATATTTCATTGATTTTACATGCATAGATAAATGTATACATTTGTTAAAACAGTGATGACAATGATGTTTTGCTTAGTGTTGCATTTGTGCTGAAATATTTGTCAAGTGTGTATCTGGGAACTGCAGATCCTATGAGCCCTTTTCCCCAAAGCCCCTTGAAAATTCAATTACTAACTATATTCTAAAAAGCCAAATATACTTAGAAACATGAGATGGGAAACCACTAAGTAAGAACTGCCACAAGAAACAGTTAATAATACTGACCCCAGCAGAAAAGTTGATTTTCCTTTTTCTCTAGTTTTACAAGTTCAATTATTATTTTTTGAACATATTTTATTAATTTTTCAAATTTTTACATCCAGGTGCTTAGGAAGCAGCGTGGTGATAGGGTAATCAATAGTCCAATAACAAAATCATTCATGTATATCTCAGGTTACATCAATAAGGATTCCCTCTCTAGTTCCCTTAAATATTATATCATGTTCATATTAATACATTTTTAACTAAAGCTCAATCAATCAATACTTTACCAATGACATTTTACTTATACATATCCAAGTCCTGTGTTTAAGTTTTACTTAATTCCAATTGCCATGTTTCAATTTAGCCTTTTATAGCCAATATTTAAGTTTCAGATAACCTTAATTTCACTCATTTCATTATAAAATATTTAACATAACTAGAATAGACATTTTGTTCCAAAATTTACCTTCTTACTTTGTTCACAAATATATTCTATTTTATTTACTAACAAAAATCTTCCATTATCTCAAATGTATTTCCATCTGAAGATCAAAACTATAATCTAACAATTAATTTTAATTTCCCTTATAAGTTTTAATCCTTGATATTAAACCAATCACTCCAAAGAGCTACTTAGCCCATTAAGTGAATTTTTAAATCCCATTTTTAAATCTAACTCTGGCTTTCTTTTTGTGCCAGGCAGGCTTCCATACCAGTGCCTTTGAATCCACTGATGTGTCTCCCTTCATTCCCACACATGTTGTTTGAACCAAGGGAGAACATCCAGTTATCAGTTTTTCAAAGGAACTGGCCCTTTTGTAATAATTAGGTTGTTGCCCTAATAATTCAAATCTTCATGTTTGGTTTGGAATGTTTGTCATCAGTTCAGTCTGGTCCTCTTGTTCTTCTTCCAATTTCATCTGAGTAAAGTAGAAAGTCATATCCGGTGTTGTAGTTATTGTTTGGTTAGCTAAGTCCTCTGTCTAAGGATAAGTTTATGGTTGAGTTGTGGGTAGAATTCCTCTGTTTTCATGGTGATTAGAGATAGTCCTTTCGTGGAGGCTATATTTAGTAAGAGTCAGCCAATGTTCACCTCCACACTTTCTAAAAATTGTTTTCCACCAGCCAGCTGTTTCCAATTCTTATCTTTTGGATAATATGAAGGACAAATCAAGGGAGTCAACAGGCACAGTTGAAAAAAAGAAAAGAAATTCAGTTGCTATGCCACGTTTCTCCACAAGGTGTCCTCAGCAGACCACAAAATCTTTTCCCAAACGCCAATTAGCTTTTTTATTTTTCAGTTAAAAAAGTAGAGAAAAAGATATTTCCCAAAATTAATACTTTAGGTAAATGATAAGTCTCTATAATAAAAAGTTTTGGGACCCCAAGGTATCCACAGAACAAAAATCCAGTTATCTAGTTGTTAAAGTTAGTTATTCTTTTCTTTTCTTTCCAAAGCTGAAATTCCCAAGTATGCAAATGCTGCTGAATTGAAAGCGGGGAAAAAGTTTCAAGAAGTTTTCACAGGAAGGTAGTTAGGATAAAGAGAGAGAAAAGGAAAGGTCTCACCCAGATTTTCCACAGTGCTTCATTGAGCTTAGAAGTGCTTTTGGCTTTTGGCTGGTGCATCTAGATGGTTGGCCAAGTTGATGGCCGATCTTTCTTCCATCGATCCAAAGGAGCTGCCTCAGCTCAAGCGGGAGGGCTGCCGCCCTTCCACGCTCAGGCAAGAGTCCTTCTCAGCAGTGGTCGCCCCTCCAGGGCGACTTTTGATCCTTTCTAGGGTCTTTCGATAGAAAGAAACCGGACGGCGGGGAGGGAACTCTCTGTATACGTCCGAAGGCGCTGCGATCCAGAAGCGGAAGCCCAAGTTCAATTATTTTGAGTGAGATTGAATGGTTTAGTATCAAAACACCTGCATCCATGTCTTCACAACTAAAGCATTTACTCTGCTGAATTGTAATCAGTTTTGTTTGAATATAAATCAGAATATAACTTTTTGTCTGCATGTTTAAACTCTGTGAGTTAGACAAATCTATATTCTGAAGAAAGTAGTTGCTGTATTAATTTTGGCAACATCATTATTTTTTAGGCTGATAATGTTGTCCATGCTTGTAAAACATAGATATTATTTATTTGAAATGTTTCAGTAATTAAGAAATAAGGATTTAACAAGATAAAAAGCATAGTCAGAAGAATAGAGTTCATAGAATCAGATTGTGATTGGCCACTGACTTTGAGATGAGTTCATTAATGTCTGTACCTACCCAGTATGTATACAAGCCAGATCAGGTTAATTATAGAACTGCCAAACAGCTTATTGTAAATCTTTAGCTTGATTTTTTTTAATGAGTGAATTAGTTTATAAGAAGTCAGAGAATAGAAATTTGTGATTTTTTTTTCCTACTACAAATCCAGATGAAAATTCAGAGTAGTAAATCATTACTATAATGATCATCATAATTATAACAGAGCTAATGTTCTTTTGAGCTTGTGGGTTACTATAACACAAGGATCTTTGTGATGTTTGAAATATGATGCATGTTTCCAATTTGTATTATTTACTTTCTGAACTAAATGCGCTATGCAGTCACATATTCACACATTCTGTGTGTTCATCTGTCCGTCCATCCATCCATCCATCCATCCATCCAACTCCTTCAGGTCAGTGTTGACTCCTGGATATTGCCTGAACTAGTCGCTACAGTTTAATTGGCTAGATTTTCAGAAGTGGTTTGCCCTTGCCTCCTTCCTAGGGGTATGAGAAAGAGGCTGGCCTAAGATCACCCATCTGGCCTTGCATTCAAGGTGGAACTAGAATCATTGTCTCTTAGTTTCCACTTTGATGCCTTAATCATGACATTATACTGATTTTTACCATGTATATCCCCAGAATTCAAAATGTACCTGGGGAGGTTAGGTTTGATTTCTAGAAGAATTGTGGAACAATTGTCACCATGCATAGTGCCTTATTTTGTATCATGGCTCAAAAGCACTACAGTTCCCTTACACATTTATAAGTTTCGGTAAGCTTGACCAATCCATTAAGACTGGCCAGTTCCACCTTAGCTCTTCTCCAGGTACAAAAACTGAAGAACTGTTATTTTGGGGTGGAGTGGAGAGTACTATATCTTAATCATTCTCTACATATTTCATTAGCTGATATTTTTCCGCATAAATACTGGTATATATAAAATGCATGGTATTGAGCTATACATTATCACTATACTATGGCATTAAGCAATGATTATTGTATCAGGCTGATGGCAGTATTAATAAGGCAATTGATAAGCTTATACACAGTAAACAGTTTCATTGCTTCTATTCTAGGGCTGAGTACAAAGGAGGCAGTAGCTCATAAGGCAGGCAAGGGAATATTAATCTGATTTGATGCTATTATTAAATTTAACAAGAAGTCCATCTTTTTTCCTCTAACTAGATCAAAAATGTTCAGTTATTCATAGGGATATAAAGTCCTGGGTTTAAAAAAGATAAGAGAGGAAACAACATGTTTGAGGAGATAGATGTTAAAAGGATATAGGTCTTTTTTTAGCAGATAACCCAGCGTATAATGGTAAAAAAATTTTAAAGTGGATGCAATTTTTACCCTGCTTTAACTGACATAAAACATTCAGGAGTCATAAGTGATATGACAGGTCTGACAGCTGGCCTGAAAAGCTCTAGTTATATATCTGCCAAGACTTTTAATTTAGTCTGGATTGTCCTATTTTTCAAGGTGTAATTTTTACTACAAAATAAGGTTCTGTTGATCCTAGGAACTGAGAGCCACAGTGATGTAGTGGTTAAGGCACCAGGCTAGAAACTGGTAGACGATGAGTTCTAGTTCCACTTTAGGCATAAAGCCTAGGTGATCTTGGTACAGTTCTTCTCTCTTAGCCTGAAAAAGGAGGCAGCAGCAAACAATTCCAAAACTCTTGTCAAGAAAACTTCAGGAACTAATCTAGACAGTTTCTCAAGAGTCAAGACTTACCAAAGCAGATTTTGTTTTTAAAATCCTGGAATTAGCCATTTCTCACTTCCATCCAACTTTGTTTGTTGGAATGTTCTCCAACTGGAGAGCTGGGAGATATTTGAGGACAGATACATGCTTCTTACTTGGCTACTGCACTACAGTAGTCCTCGACTTACGATCACAATTGAGCCCAAAATTTCTGATGCTAAGCAAGACAGTTAAGTGAGCTTTACCCCATTTTACAACTTTTCTTTTCACAGTTATTAAGTGAATCACTGTAGTTGTTAAGTTAGTAACACAGTTGTTAAGTGAATATGGCTTCCCCCTTGTCAGAAGGTTGCAAAAGGTAATCACATGATCCCGGTACACTGCAACAGTCATAAGTACATGCCAGTTGTCTAGTGTCTAAATTTTGATCAAGTGACCATGGAGACGCTGCTACAACAGTTATGACTGTAAAAAAAATGGTAGTAAGACTTTTTTTTCCAGTGTCGTAATTTTGAATGATCATTAAATGAACGGTTGTAAGTCAAAAATTACCTGTAGTAGGTGAGTATCAAGGAGCAACGTCTCTCTCTGTTATATCTAAAGCTGCCTTGTCATGTGACTGATTGGAGGAGATGAGGAGTATGGAAGTGGTCACTAGCATTTTATGTTTTCTGTTTTACATTTTTGTAGTATTCTATTTATATAGTTTTATTTTTTAATGTTGTAAGCTGCCCAGAGTTACCATATGGCAAGATGGGCAGCTAATAAATTTGATTAATAATAATAAGGAGGCACTACTGAGGATGAATAATTAAAAGTTTTAATATCTTCTGGCATTAGAGTAAGTGGCCATGGAAGACGTAAGACTTAGTTGCTTAACTATACCATAGTATTTTATTGTCAAAATGTAAGTATTCCATTCAAGGACATTTCTTATCCAGGACAGTATTTTATTTTCAGAAAGTTCTCCAGACAAGGGTGTTTCTTATCTAGACAGTATTTTATTTCCAAGAGTTGCCTCAGAACAGAAATTATTTTTTTTCCTTATCTAGAACAGTGTTTTGCTTTTTTAAAAAATGTAAATGCTCAGGCCAAGAGCTTATCCAGAGTAATATTTTATTTCAAATTCTTGCTTCCACACTGATCTCAAGCTCTTTTCTTATCCTAAATAATACTGTATTTCCACAATCTTAAAAGTTCAAGTATGCTCAATAGGAATCCAAGCAAAAGTATAATTAAACTAAAGTATGTTCAGTTACTCATATTCTACAGAGGATGGTGGATTTATTTGGAAAAAAAGAAATGTGTGTTTATCTTGTGATAGATGTGCTTGTAACTTTCAATACTCTAGGGTTGAATTTAATTATAGATAGGGATGTATAACTATTATTATTTAAAAAATAAATGCAGAAAGTCAGAAGTGTTTAAAATCATCCTAAGCAATTAGGAGACTTACTTAACTCTATCCAAACTACTGACTAACAGTAAACACAGAATGTTGATTCTTTTTTTTTTTTTAGTGGCAACTAAATTTGCCATTTGCAGTGAAATACAGTCTTAGTAAACTGATAAGGTAATAGTTCTCACATAGTAATGTTGACTTTGGTTTAAGGAAAGTCTATTCCCACATTGGAAAACATTCTTCATTTCCAGTTAACAATGTCTTTATCTACTGCATCTACCTCTGTAGAATTTTGGAGATATGCTGGGGGGGGGGTAAGCGCATAGAAGATCATAACAAGCAAGCAAACAAACAAAATAAAAATAGATTTCCCCCAGATTGTTTCACTCATAAAGTGATTATATGTTTTAGTTCAACATGTTTCCATGATGGCCAAGAGTTATTTAGCTCTGATTATTTGTTTTGGACTTCAGCAACTAAAGGAATCATAAAAATAAAGGATTTGTTTTTTAACCTAATAAACTGCTGTAGTTCATATTCAATCATGTTGGCAGATACATAGTACTTGTGCCATAAAAGCCACATGAAATTAGCAACCAAAATGGTAGGGAGGCTGGAAACTATATCCTGAAAGGTATACCTGAGTAAATTTATTTTGATGAAAAGAAGGTGGAGAGATATTGAAGTAGTCAAATATTTAAAGGGGCATTCTTGGTGAAGATGTTATTGATCTTCTTCTTCTTTAATAATAATAATAATGATGATGATGATGATGATGATGATCTTCTTCTTCTTCTTCTTCTTCTTCTTCTTCTTCTTCTTCTTCTTCTTCTTCTTCTTCTTCTTCTTCTTCTTCTTCTTCTTCTTCTTCTTCTCTTCCTCCTCCTCCTTCTCTTCATCTTGAAGAACTTGAACCAATGGTGGAAATTGCAGGAAAGCATGTTTTGGCCTTTAGCTGAAAATGCCTAAAAGGGAACATTGCTTTCAGATTGGGTTTTGCCTCCCCTTCACCAGAAATACTTAAGCATAAAATTGTTGAACCATTTGTGGATGATCATTAGTAGATAGCCTATATAATAGATTTTGTATCAAGTAGAGAGTTGAACTATGTGCATGAAGGGCATTTTCAATAATGGTAGTCACAGGGAAAGAGGTTATCCATTCATGTAAATGACTGCTATGATGATTTTGTTTTTATTATTTAAAAAAGATATGGTAAGAACTCTGTGGTGGAATCACCACTGAAAGGAAGGAGTCCCCAGAAGGAGGAATTAAGAAATATGTTAGCTTGGATGCTATTGGGGGGAGGAAGCACATGGGATCAAACACTTGAGACTATATCAGGCTTTCCCAATGGAAAGTAGGCAGTCTGGGGAGATTCTTATGAACTGGTGAATCAACAATAAAAAAACCCTCTTGACCTAAACCTCAGTGCTGTTCTGGTTGCATGTGCCTTCAAAATCTAATGGATTCCAGATAAGGTGTTTCTGGGTACATATTTTTATATTTCATTTTCTAGATGCTATCCAAGTTCTCTTTCAATTTTTACTCCTAAGAAAAATTATCTTTCTGCCTAATATTTATTTCTGAATAATAGTTTTCTGGATTATGACACTTGGAGAAGAAGAATAATTTTAAGAAATCATTAAAGTTTGTATCTGTTGTTTGTCCATGCTTGAACTTGTTATTTCATCAATTGGGCTTCTTTAAATCTCTTAGGTTCCCATGCTCTTGACATATTCTGGGCTGACTAGCCCAGTAATTTTTTTACTACTTGCAATGTTAAACCAAAGCACTTACCCTGTAGGAACTGTAATTTCCTCAGACAAGGATATAAGTTGGCAACATTTTACTTGAAGAAAAAGAACATTGCTCAGTTTCTTCTATTCCTTTTTTTTAAATCTGAAGCTCCACTCTCCTTTCTTGGATTATTTGAAATAAGTTTGATTTTATATACGAAAAAAAAATCAAGTGATAAAGACAAGAGGACAAATATATTGAACATTAGACAACAATTGCCATCCTGTGTAGAGCTTGGCTGCTTAATTCCAGTTCTCTTGGAGGCAGAGTGATCTTACGATTCATTAAGTGCTGTAGTAGCAGTGGTGGGATTCAGCCAGTTTGCACCGGTTCGGTAGAACTGGTGGTAATTTTTTGTGGCCCAGGCCCAGAATGGACTTCCAGAAGCGACATCCACAAAGAGAACCAGTTGTTCACATATTTGAATCCACCACTGTGTAGTAGACTGTATACAGTAAGGGCATAATAATGTTTGTCTATGTATATGTTTGTATATGCTTTTCATTAATAGGCAAGTCTAGAAAGGGAAGAAATTATATTAGTCTGTACAATTGTCAATTACAAAGTATCAAACTAATTTCTTTTTGGTTGATTATCTTGGTTTTTTAAAAAAAATAATCAAAGATATTTTAGACTTTTAAAGACTTTTTTTTAGAATTGGGAGGTATGAGGCTGTCTAAAACCTACTGGTTAGTTCAGAGGAATGTAGATTGCATCATGAGGAACCGGGGATGAAAACTCAGAAGTAGTAACTTTTTTTCCCCCTCTACATTTCTGTTTATTGAGACAAACTAATTAAAAGGCACAAACATGGGGCGTATGTTTACATGACATTATAACAAACATATACATTAAAAGTGTAGGAATGTGTTTACTGAAGATGTTAGAGTGTAATTCTAGTGGAGCCTATTAAACCACCTAGTGAGAAATCAGAAAGACCATTAAGTTATAAAGTGCTTGATAGGCAATTATAACTACATAACAGAGACCTTGTGGAATGATCTTCTTGACTATAATACAGGTGGCCCTCAACTTACAATCATTCAAAATTACTACAGCACTGAAAAAAAAGGTGATTTACAACTGGTCCACGCACTAAGGAGTGTTACAGCATCTTCATGGTCTCCTGACCAAAATTTGAGCACTCGGCAACTGGCATATATTCACCACGGTTGCAATGTCTGGGGTCATATGACCAGCAATTTGCGATCTTCCAAGCTGGCTTCTGACAAGCAATCAATGAGGGGAAGCTGGATTTGCTTCACAATCATGTGATTCACTTAATAATTGCAATATTTATTAACTATAGGATAAAACCTGCTCAGAAAGAAAAGATTCTGTAGATGGGAAACGAGTTTAAACATTAAAGGTTTCCACTTCTGCCTAGACGTTCAGAAAAACAAACTAGTTTGAGAGCCTTTGAACTAAACTAAGTGCAGAAAGAAACAAAAGCTATACTATTGTTGGATGAATTGCAAGTATTTCTAAAAGATAGGGAATGTATATTATACAACTAATATATACTTAGGCAATATCTTATGAACAACTGTCAAATCTGTCTGAAAATTAATCATAGATTATAGGTCCCAGTTACCAACTTTACAGAGAGTATACTTGATTAAAATGCTACATGTGACATGTAAAATAATAATAAGCGTTCATTAATTGATCTCCTCTAGATAGAATTAAAACTGAACTAATCTGAAATTTATCTCATTTAAAGGTAACAATTTCTTGGTTTTGTTTCTTAATAAGAATTGTATGAGGGGAAAAATACCCATCATCCTATTTTTTAAAAAAATATCTGAAATTTGTATAAAGCAATGTGCAAGCACAGTTTTCATTTTTTTAAATGTTTTTCTGTCTGCTAAATAAAACAAGACCTATAAAGACCTATGCAAGATTTTTTGAATGTGGTAGAAAGAGTTTGTAGGCATATCAACACATACATAGATAATCCTCCCCCCAATGTATCAGCAATAGAAAGAAAAAAATGAAAATGAATTAAAAATTTGAGTCAAACTACACACTCCAGTTCTGGAATAAATTTTAGAAAGTTCCTACTTAATCTGAGGGATAATAACATGATTGAAGGTGTGATAATAACATGATTCAGAACAAAAAAGGAATATAATCTGTGTGCTCTGCTAAAAAAAATCACAAAAAATATTAGAGAATTCACTTATAGAAAGGACATATTTAAAACTGATGCAGATAAGAGTAAATATACAAACTGCTTTTTACTTTTTGTTTATTATTTTGAATCCTATATCTTGAATTGTTGAAAGCCATTAACCAACTAACTTTTGGAAGTTAGAGGATAAAAAAGCCATGTCTACTTCAACATTCACACTAATGGTGGGATTCTTCATGGTGATTCCTTGATTAGCCTGTTGTTTACTGTTAGCTTGTTTGTCTGAGTTAGTAATTCCTTGATTTGGGATATTATTTACTTCTTGATTGTGGGTCTAGTGTTAATCTTGGTTTTAATCTCTGTTCATCTGGGTTTGACAGCACCATGGACCCCACAGTTTGGCTCTATTGACAGACCTATGTAGACTTCAAAATGTAAGAACTAGCAAGAGTTAATATTACTGGTACAGAAGTGTAAAACTTTATATATATAAGAATGATAAATTACAAATACTACGATCATACAACTATGATTTAGGACATTAAAATGGAAAATATAAAATACAGTGATACTGTATAAGAGTTAATAAAAATTAAAACTCTAAGTGGTAGAGCTAGTCAGCAAATCAAAATAATCTGAGGTATGAGATAGAGGAAAAACTGTTAGTATTCCTAATGCCTATAACATATACAACATTATAATTCTAATCACCTAATACATCATGTAGAACTGTCTTCCAAGAATGCCGCAGATAATAACCAGTAACTGAATATCTATTTATAACATCTTGCATTGCATTACTTCAGAATTTACCAAACTATACTTTGGAATAAAACTGCAATAATTGTTTAGAATATCCCTGACACTTGGATGTTCCAATTAATGAACATTGAAAGAGGGCATGTGCAATGGACTCAGCTTTCCTACTCTACAAAGACATAAATGTTCCATATGTGGGAACTTTTCATATCAATACTTCAATACTACATAGAGAGGAAAGGATTAAAATGAATTAACATGAACACCCATCTATATTTGGAAGATTTGAGATATGTTGCTGGTGCTATTATGCACTCTGATTATCAAGACACAAAATAGTTGTCACCTTACTGATATCAGCTTGCCGCTGGATATCCAGTATTTATTATTTCAACTTCATGCAGGTCTTTTTATATCCCAAATTAGACTGGAAGAAGAGGACCATAAAAATACTACTTTCATTACAATGTATTCTTTGATATCGAGTAAAATTAACAACTAAGTTTAAAGAAGAAAGACAGCTGAGCTGGAGAATATGATGACTTTAACCATTACCAATATTCTAGCCTCTACTTCTACCACACTAGTGTCAAAATGGTGAAAACATGAATTGAACCTGAAGGTCCATCTTCAGTCCTCTTTCTCCTTCTTAGAATGAGGCATTATCAATAACCTAATGATACCCAGTTTATATATTTCCACCCTACCTGGAAAGGAAATGTGGTAGAAAACCTGATCAGTAGAGTTGACTCCTTGGATTTCTCAGCCAACTTAGTTAGGCCAACTTTGACTTTAAAGGAATTCTGGGAAAGAACAATGATGTCTCCAAAACCTGGCAGATGAAGACCAGATGGACATTCTACCCACATTACTCACTAATAGGATAGAATAAGAATATACTTACCTAGCTTCCAATATTACACAACCTTATTCTTTACATTAAATCTGATTAATAAGACTCTTTGTGAATCTAGATTGCTAGTTTGTATTTTGGTCTTAGCAATGACTCTTGATGGGGTTGCTGTTCCTTGACAATTGGCTCACTTTCTCAGGATACTTCTGGACTCAGAGCTTCTTCTTCAGGTAGATGCTTTGGCCAGAAGGACCTTTGCATACTGTATTTACATCTTGAATACCAGTTGCAGTCATTTCTAGAACAAGAATTTTGTTCTTTCCTTATAACTTCACAGATGAGCAAGACTACTGAGAACTATTCATATGCTTCAACCACACACAATGTCCTGAATATTTAGGGGGGGTACCTAGTTTTCATCCATGTTGTTTATGCTCGCATTACTGAAATAGTAACATCAATATGATATTGCTATTTATAACTGACTGGAAATAGAATAACATAGAAGCCAAATAAATAAATAAAAATTTCAGATGTGTACAAATAGCTCTCACTTAGTGACCACTAATTCAGCAACTGTTTGAAGATACACTGGTACTGAACGGGCAGACTTACAACCAGTGTTCAAAGTTGTGGTCATAGTAATAGTATCATCTTGTAGTCATATGATTGTGATTCAGGTGCTTGCCAATTGGTATATTATGGAGTGCCATTTGTGACTTTCACTGCCAGGTTCCAACATACAAAGTCATAAGAACATAAGAACATAAGAAGAGCCATGCTGAATCAGGCCAAAGCCCATCGAGTCCAGCATTCTGTGTCACACAGTGGCCCACCAATTGTAATGAGGAAACCAGCAAGAAGTTGCATGTTGTGATCAGACGACATCATGCTTAATGACCCTGCAGGATTCGCTTAACAATCACAACTGGAATAGGGTACACATGATATTTTTGTTTATGGCCACATCACTTAGCTATTGAATTGCTGGTCTCAATTGCAATCATCAACTGAGGACTACTTATACTTGATAAGAATATTAGAAAGGTGTTGTATGTAGCCTTTTTTAAAAAAAATCTTAGTTTAAAATGAGTTAACATATACTGGCATGGACTAGAAATAGTCTATCTCTAGTTTCTATCAATGCTCATATTACCTGTCAAAATAAAGGTGTACACGTCCTCTAAATCGGAGAAATAATTTATTATAACCTGTCTCACTGTTAATTTTTCAGCTTATTTTGTGTCTGACCTTCATAGAATATGGAAATCAATATGATTGTGTATGTTTCTGATAAGGTTGAACTGCAAATTCTGGACTTGCTGAAACTCCGTCAATTTTGACACGTGTTTCAATAATTTTCAGTTGTAATTAAGTATTGGTGAATTGGATCTCAGGGTACCAGAGGGAAGCTATTAACATTTGAATTACTTGCTTGAGAAGGGCTATAGTTTAATTTTCAATAAATTAATACTTGTGCCTTCAGATTACTCATATGTATTATAGATGAAAGGTTGATGGCTTAGTTTCTATAGTTACAGTAGTCACATTTCTGCATTCTAAAAACACGGTCTTCTATGCCTGGTTTTAGAGGTTTGTAGTGGTAAATCCTTGAAAGTCAAGCATTTACAAAGCAGAGGAACTGTAATTAAGATTGACAATAAAAGACTCTTTTCTTTCTGCCTGTTTTTATGTGTATACAAGTATGATGTTTTGTAGAAAAGGGAAGAGTGTTAGATATTGGTTTATTTGTGTGTTTAGAAGGGGGGGGAAATCCTCCAAATTAGTAACCTGAATACTATAACAGGAGTCCAAACTACACGTTACATTTAGCATACTAAAAAGAAAAGGGAGCTTTATTCTTTGCCACCCATAACCTAGATGTTGCCTTTCCACTATGTAGGCCAGCAAGCGGGCAACACAAACAAGCAAAGCTCCAGCCTTGGGATGTTGGCAGTATTGAAAACACAACCCCTCTGGTCCACGGAAAAACCTTTCTCTATGGCACAGGTCCCTGGTGCCCAAAAGGTTGGGGACCTCTGATGTAGATTAAAGGGTGAGGAGAGGAGGGGGGGAGAGAGAGATGGATATAATTGGTGCTAGTCTAAACATTAAGCATCCTGAGTTTAATATCCCATAATTATTAAATCCTTTCAGACTTGACGAAAGATGTAAGTAAAATTTGTGGACGAAATCTAAGATGGGAGTGAGCACCATTCAGATAGGAAAATATGAAAATATGTTGATTGTCAGCTGTGCAAAATGTATATGCTACACAGATCAATTTTCTTGTAACAGCTATAATAGCATAATCTTGCAATCTGAGTGTCATTCTCCACCCCTCACTTTATGTTAGAGTGAAATAGGGAGGATCTTGTCTCAAACATTTTCTCAAATTACTTTCTTGGCCTGGTTCAAATAGCAGCTCTTCTTCCTGTTCTTCAAGACCGTTTCCTCTATGCCCTCTGTATCACCTATCCCATCAACTTCAGTTCCCCCTTCTGTATTCCCAGAGAAATCTGACTCTGGGCCAAGGGAATGAAATGCAAAAATGCTTTTCCTCTCCTTTTTAATGTAAACTTATTACAAAAGTCACCTTGATGCAATCTGTGGGAAACTCCACTGATCTGTCCACCATAAAAAGTTTATATTGAGATGCTGGAATTGGTTGTGGTCTCCTTCAGATTTTACTGGCAAGCTCCCACGAGTTGCATTACAGGCTGCTGTACTGCTTTGGGTTGAGGCAAATTCTATCCCAACTTTTCAATTAGCTGCAGCTTGGCATTTTGTACCTTGGTTATTTGTACAGCTGATGGTTTTGCAACAATGCCGAAGTGAGTTGCATGATAGTATAGCCTAAGGATCATAGGCCATAGATGTAGTCCTTGACTTATGACCAGAACTGAGCCTAAATTTTCCATTGCTAAACAGGGCAGTTATTAAGTGTGCCCATTTTACGACCTTTTGCCACCTTTGATAAACGAATCATTGCAGTTGTTTAGTGAATCGTTTGGTTGTTAAGCGAATATAGCTTCCGCCATTGACTTTGCTTGTCGGAAGGCCAGCTGTCAAGGCTACAAATGGTGATCACATGATTGTGGGGCAGCGCAACTGTCATAAATACATGCCAGTTGCCAAGTATCCCAATTTTGATCACATCACCATGGGGACGTTGTAAAGGTCGTAAGTGTGAAAAAGATCATGTCACTTATTTCAGTGTGGTTGTAACTTCAAATAGCTACTAAACGAATGGTTGTAAGTCAAGGACTATCTGTATAGGTCAGGATTACTTTCAGTGGAACAGCTGTAGTAACAGAATCTTACAAGTTTGAATGTGCTTCTCCCTTTTTCTCTTTATTGTCAGGTAAATTAGGAATGGCCTTGCCTGAGAAGTTTAATGAAGTTATTTCCTTGACCTAGTAGGCTCAAGCCCTGCTTTACTGACTGTTGCCATAGTAGCAACTCTTCCGTCTATCCTTCAAGGCCATTCCTTATGCTCTACAACGATAGAGATTTATTAAATCAAAAAAGAAGAAGAAAAAGGATAACCAAGATTTGAGATATTTTTTTAAAAAAGGGAATATCTTCCAAATTGATAGAAAATAACTCTTTAGTTTTTCATGTTCTGGTAGAAATAGAAGATCCATGAAATTAAGATGAAATTAAATTTACAATAAATCAAAAACAATATTCCTCACAGATCCCACAGATCCCATTCTCTATAAGAAGGATGTCAAGGGCATTCTCTGAGCCTGTAGTTATAAAATGCTTTCCTCAAGGAGGCTAACATAGCAATAATCTTTATATTTTTGATGCTGGATAAAAATCATTTTATTAATGCCGATGTAATATTCCAATGCATTACTCATTAGTATATTTTCCTAAATGTAAGGCCCATTGAAGTCACTGGGATACCTGAGTATGTATCACTACTAAACTGGTTTTAACCTCTACTAAAAATATCCAGAAAAACTTTGGGTAAGCTGAAGATCCTCCAACCACAAAAAAATTTATAAGTTAATACTAGTACAGTATTTTGAAATGGGACCAGAAATAAACTGATAGAACTTGTGAAGTTATAAGATTTATAAGTTTATAAGCTAGTTCTAGTCAGTATACTACTAGTATTTTGCAATAATAATTGATGTTTCCAGACTATCTTCAGAGATAACTTCATGTCTAATGTATTAATTTATGTAACTGATACATTACCAAACATGAATTAATGCCAACAAGGCTATTTCTATGCAATTAGAACTATAATTGGTGCACTAGCCTAAGTTGGTAAAAGTGTTTAATGGCTTAGAAGACACACATACCTCTACTGATAAAGAGATCTAGTAATACCGCCAAGTTATGAAATTGATCTTTTAGGCAAAGTATCATTCCTTCCAGAACCATTTGCATGTCATGCCATTGGACAAAATAATCAGCAATTTTAACTTTTCCAGTTTTCTGGCCCTCATCCATACCATTAGCAGGAAATGGCACTGGTTCAACATTTCCATTCTCTTACCTGAATATCATGAAAATGAGAGATGGAACCATGTATTATTAATAACACTCTCGGAAGTCACCAATTGCAAGCACAATCTCCTTAAATCATCAAGGTCAGAGCACAAAGTAAATTCTTCATTTCAGTGGTAGAGATGGGTAAACAGACTGATCTCTTTATTCCCTGTGGGGGGGGAACTCTCAGAAGTTTATTGCACAAAGTTTTTGCCAGCCCTTGAAAATCATCATGGGCTTCTGCAGGGACTGGAAGGGAGGTGTAATATTATGTGAGAATGACCTTGAGGAAGAATATGGGAAGAGATACTATCTAGGAAACAATCAGGGGAGGAGGAGAGTTCCCAGTGGTTTAGAACGTGGTATCATAGGGCTGAAAGGGACCTCAGAGGTCTTCTATAAAGCAGGAGACCTTATACTATCACAACCAAATGGTTGTCCAATCTGTTTTTGAAAACCTCCAGTGATGGAGCACCCACAACTCTGGGAAGGCAAGCTATTCCACTGATTAATCGTTCTAACTGTCAGAATTTTTTTCCTTACTTTTAATTGGATGTCTTTTTAACAAGTTTCTACCCATTACTTCTTGTCTTCCCTCTGGTGCTTTGGAGAAAAAGTCAACCCCGTCTTCTCTGTGACAACCCCTCTGGTTTAATACTTAGAGGAAGAAGATTAATGTCAGCTCTTTCAAGAAAACCAGATAAGTGTGACTAGATGAGCTAACATCTAAGGCCACATTAAGAGATTCTTGCAAACCGGAAATGTCAAGTATCCCTCCTCTATTTTTAACCACTGATCAACTTGAGTGGGCTCTTCCTAAGTTTCTTCTTCTGACTACAGGTAATCCTTGACTTACAACAGTTCATTTAGTGAACGTTCAAAGTTACAACAGCACTGAAAAATGTGACTTATGACCATTTTTCAGAGTTACAAACAGAAGCCACATTCATTTAACAATCAGGTTACTAACTTATCAACTGCAGTCATTCACTTAACAACTGTGGCAAGAAAAGTCATTAAATGGGGCAAAACTCACTTAACAAATGTCTCACTTAACAACAGAAATTTTGGGCTCAATTGTGCTCGTAAATTGAGGACTACCTGCATTAAGCTACTGGGGGGCTCCCTTTTTCCTTGTTTGACTGTTCCCTTGCCAGTATTTCTTCCCCTTATCCCTCAAGGTCATTCTCAAATACCAATACATAAAGCAAGAAATGTATACAACATCATTGTGCATATGTTAGGTGTTACTACTAGTAAGTTACAGCAAAATGGTTTCTAAATGAACTAAATAATTGTGAGAGAGGGAGAGAAAGAAGAAGATGGGGATGGGGATGGAGATGGAGATGTTGTGAAGATTGCAGGTTGCTGCTGTTTCATTTAGACAAAGTTCTGTCATGCAACAACACCAGCATTGCTTTCACTCCAGCATGCATAGTTGTCAGGTGCAGAAATTTGGGTATAAGTGTGTGCATTGGTTGAAAAATGTTTTTTTTTTACTACTGTTTACTACCAATACTACTATCTCAGAGAGATGGGTGGCGAATCAATTTAATAAAGGGATAACATTTGTTATCATTATATTTGCAAATGGTTGCTATTCAAACCTATGTCATTTGAATTATGTTGCAACTTGCATAATTTAGGCAAATCATATCATTGCTCATTTGATATGTTTTATGTTATTAAATCTGTAAGACCACCCAACTGTACAATGGCTCTGGGGAGTGCACAATAAGAACAACAACGAAAAACAACTATTCTTGGTGGGGGGGAGTACGTACAGAGGACTCACCACTAACCCAAGGGTTGGAAGAAGAACCAAATTGAGGTTCTTTTAAGCACAATGAAGGTGAATCTCAGGGAAGATGAATCTCAGGGAAGATGGAGCTCCAAAGGGCAGATCCTATGAAAGAGAAAGCAGCCATGTTACATCATCATAGCTCCAGCCAAATATCTAGGTAAAAAAAAATAAAGGAATACTGTTAATACATAAGCTGCCCTGAGAATAGAAACTGAAAAGTGGCCTTTAAATAAGTTGAATATATAGTAAATTTAAAAAAAAATTGGTAGCAAAATGATAAAATAGGGCCTACATGGACTTTTTTTTCACATTGGAATGACTTTGAAATGGTTTATGATGCTTTGAATAATGCAAAACAGGCCTAGATGGTGATTTCTAATCTCCCAAACAGTTTTTCCACAGAAGCATAGGGAAGATGTGTTTTATTCATATTCATAAGAACATTAAAAAAGCATTAAAAATAAGAAGAGTTCTGATTTACTTAATTGAGGAATACACATAAAAATCTACTAAGGGACAGGTACTCATCTTGGATTTTTGCAGCAAGAAAACAAGATAGTTTTGAAGATTAGCTTTGGGTTACTCATTATGTTACTGATATTGGATCCTTCTCCTTTGGGGGGGGGAGATTTTTAGGTATATATAGTCCTTGACTTACAACCAGTGGTGGGATTCAGCCAGTTTGGCAGAACTGATAGCTAACTTTTTATTGCCCAGGCCCAGAATGGACTTCTGGAAGCGGCATCCACACAGAGAACCAGTTGTTCACATATTTGAATCCCACCACTGCTTAAAACCATTTGTTTAAGTGACTATTCAAAGTTACAATACTGAAAAAGGTACTTATGACTAGTCCTCACACTTGCAGCATCCCTGTGATCACGTGATCCAAATTTGAGTAGTTGGTAACTGGCATGTATTTACGACGACTGCCACATCCCGGGGTCATGTGACCTCAATTTGCAATCTCCCCTGTTGGCTTATGACAGCCAACGTTAGCTGGATCCATTTAACAATTACACAATTCACTTAGCAATTGCAGTGATTCACTTAATAACCCTGGCAAAAAGGTGATAAAATTCAGTTGTTGCTCACTTAACACCCGCCTTGCTTAGCATTGGAATTTCTGCTCCTAATTGTGGTGATAAATCAAGGACTAGCTGCTTTGGGTTTTCAGTGTTACCCTCGCCTCTCATTCACCTATGCATTTTCATACAGGTGTTTGAGCTGGCAGTATTGTGCACACCGAGAGTCTCATGTCAGGTCCTGCTATTATATTGCTGACAAGCTGATGAAATGAGAAAGGCATGCCAGCTCTCTATTTAACTAATCCTCTCAAAGCACCTGGCACTGGTTACTTTCAGACAGAATGACATTTTAAATGCCCATGTGACCAACGTCTTTAGACTCTCTGGTGGAAAAAAAGGTGATTAGGTGGTCTTCAAAACATTCAACCTGTTTGACTAAATAATAATGTTTTATTGTGTCCCTGAGCTGGACAAAAATAATATGCACTCATTAAATTGGGCATTTGTTTTGATTATTAAATGAATTTAGCTAATTAGCATTGCTGGTACACAAAGCAATAAATGACTAAAATAGAGTAAGATATTTGTGAGAATTTAGTGCTCTAGTTTGTGATTTGTAGTAATGCAGCTATGGCATTTTGGGCACTTTGTAACCAATATGGTAATTGCTATCTGTGAGGCTGGTTATAGATCTATTAGTATATGTTTTGAGTTTGCTTTGCTGCTGGTAATAATTCTTTATTATTCAGAATAATTCTCCAGCTTGTTTAACTGATTAAATAACTTCCAGCTGAAATCCTCACCCTTTTGGAAATGTAATTATTTGTGCATTGAAAACCCTGGTCCTTTTAAAATGGATAATTTATAGCTGTTTTCTGTCTTTGCCCTCTGTTTTTTTACCTCTTATTACTCTAAAAGGATCTACATCATTCAATATTGTAAATTAAATGGTAAAGTATGATCAAGAGAACTGTTGATAACACAAGCCATTAATCAATGTGAAGATTTATAAAACAAGGGGCTGCATAAACCATCATCATGGTTCAGTTCTCTATTCGCTCTTGTTTTAATTTGAACATCCTGCTAACAATCTTTATGCGAGGTAAAGTCAATAGAAGGGAATGTAGCTGAAAATGTATAATGTTTATTTAAGGCTACAAAGCAATAGTCCACTGCATTTAGCACATCCGGAGATCTCCAGCTCTACCAATGTGCACCTGTGAAAAACTTATGAGTTTGGACTGTATGTGTTGTTTCATTTTTTTTCCCTACCAGGTTTTGCAAGACAGAACAATTGTTTCTAAGCTCTTGATAGAACAGATTGGAAACCTTCTCAGGTCCATGTACAGAAGCTTGACACAACACTGGTAATGAGGTGTAGTATTCTCCATCATTATTGAGGAAATAGCTCAGTGTAGAGGGATTGTGTATCATGTTTCACTTTGCCTTCCAACAGAGTGGAATGGTCAGGAAAGATGGTCATGAAGAAGGCCTGAGGCACCTTTATCACTCTGTCTTATCATAAGTCTGACCTTGAATCTGCAGGGACAAATGCCTTGCTCATGTCTTCATTAACTCTTAATGTTAATGGCAGCTTGACTTTCAAGGAGGAATGACCCTGTTCCAGTCTGTCAAAAAGATCTTCAGTTCCATAGTGGTGGCTGCCCTTCCTCCTTGATATCATTGTCATTTTTAGCTGGAACAACTAAGACAAAAGCTGGAATATATAAGTGGCTTGGCAATGTTTCATGTGTGTGCCATGCTGCAATGTATAATTGGTTTGGCCTGAAGGAAACCGTCAAACTCTTTGATTGCTGCCTAACATTGAAAGTGGTTATTCTCCAATCAAGATTTTCACAGACTTCTCTTTAGTAAGATTGATTGAGATGACTGGGCTATAAGAACTGCAGCAACAGGATTTCCCCCCATTTTGGAACAATACGGCTCCTGTGTACAATAAGGCAGGGATTTGCTATGATCCAGCCAGGAGGTAGGTCTCTTTACTGATGATGGGGAACTTTGCAGTTGGCTATTTGTATAATAATCTCCAGAATCTTTGTCAGTCTAAGAACTAATAAAAACTGAATTGATTTTTGTTTTTTGTTCCAGTTAAAATTCATCCGCAATGTTAAAAACATGGACTTTTTGTATGCCTGTAAAATAATTGACATCAGAAAATTTGGTCTGGAGGAAAGCATAGACGGCTACTCCACATTGTAGAGTAGACCAACTTTACCTTTACCTAGAGTGAGACAAGATGACAGATGCTGAGAATTTCCCTGGGCAGCTTCTTCTGACTGTTATTTCTAAACCTCTGGCCATTCTCTTGTCTCCTGAATTGATCAGGTATTTGGCAGGGAATATGAGCAAATCTACATTTTAATTGACTGGAAGGGTTCTCACTTATTTTTAATGCATTCATTACTGAAGAGTACTGAAAAATGATTATGATAACGGTTCATTGCTGAAGCTTTTGTAGATTGCTGTGTTATCTCCAGCATTTACAACTAATGTTAACTGCCTTTCCACAAGTATGCATGTTGTTTAAATCAGCATGGCCTGCAGGGTGTTTAATTTATAATTTATTGACTTCATGTTTGTTTTAATTTGGAGGATTATACTTTTCTAGATACATGAAGGATTCCTACAATTGTTTGCAAAACTATAAATTTCAACACAGAATACCAGTGATGTTCCAGATGGCTATAGAATTATGAAACAAGCTATTTCTTATGCAGAGCAATCCTAAACAAGTTTACACAAAAGTTAACTTCTGTTTTTTTAAACATGCTTGTTTCCAGAAACAAAAAACTTACTTGGGAATTATGGCCATATTTCTTGGATGGAAAAATGGAAATGTCATTCTGTACTAAATAAATATCTGCAAAAGGAAGGAAAGCTAAATATTTAAACCCGCTGCAAAACAGAGAAAAGGTTGTTTATTTTCCATAGATGTTTCCAAGTTGTAAAGAGTGGAAAAAGGATAATTTGTAGAATAACACACAGAGGCTCCAAACAAAACTGGTGCATTCTAAAGAAAATATTAGGATAGTTTTTATACACTTTGAATAATTTATGTTGTTTACTTCTAGCAGTGTAGCAAACTAGATAGTGTCTCAGTTATCATTGAATTTATTGTCTTCTACATTATATATTTAGAAAGGTTTAATATAGTTTTATGGAACATAACTTTTTATTGCCCATCAAATCTTCTGAAACAAGGGTCACTAATTATCATTAGCATACACATATTGAAAACTAAAATAAGCTCTGTTGACATTTTCTCTTCTCCCTTTAATGTAAGTGGCCAGCAGCTGTCATAATATACAGCACTGAAATCAGCTTTATCGCTCCCTCTAACATATTGTGTGAATGAGAAGATAACATGCTGGTCTCTGTTAATACGTTCTTCTCTCTCCAGCTCTGTTATTGATCAGGCATATTTTAAATTTGTAACCATACAGAAGCTAAGACTACACATACTTTTTTTTTAACTTTAGGACTGGCTGCTTGATCTAATGTAAATCAGGGTACAGAATGTATACTTTGTTTATACTATGATGTATGCTTTGTTTATGGGATCACTGGACTTCAGAAGAATTCATCCCTTCACATGTACAATGAACGTGCTTTTAGCTCCAATGCGTTCCCCCCCAGCTTGTAACATTTTATTAGATTATAGAATAAAATACAAAAATATAAAAACAACTAGTAGGACACAATGGGGAGGGAAAAGAAAAAGAAGAAAAAGCATTGCAGTAGATTGCAGTAGATTAGGGGTCTTCAAACTTGGCCTTTTTATGATTTGTGGACTTCAACTCCCAGAATTCCTCAGCTCTGCAGTAGATGTTAAGTCGTACATTAAGTCACCATTAATGACAAATTTTTGCTTGCTATGATGAATAAATAGCTTTAACTCCTTGAGTAAAATTCTCTCCAAAGTCCATTTCTTCCAACACTTTAAACATAAATACCCAATTTAGATTGTCAAAGGCCTTCTCTGCATCTAAAAATATTAGAACTGCCTGTTTCTCATTATGATATTGTAAATATTCAATAATATTCAAGACAGTCCTCACATTATCCCTTAGTTCAGGGGTGTCAAACTGCCAGCCCGCAGGCGGATGTATCATGTGGAAGCCCACCCCAGTTCCAGCAAGGGGGAAAAAGTCATGATACATCATAACATGTCGTGTGACATGGCAGTAAGCCAAATTGGTCTTCATGTATATATTCTTGTAAGAACTTCTTTAGTCTTTCTGCCAAAACTGCAGCAAAGAGTTTATAGTCTTTATTTAATAATGAAATTGGTCTGTAATTCTTTGTCTTTGTAGTATCTTGGCCTTCCTTCGGTAACAACACAATATTTGCTTCCACCCACATTTGAGGTATCTTTCCCCTTTGTAACATTTCCTTCATTATATCCTTTAGTGACTGCAGAAGTTCATCCTCAAAACACTTATAATATTGGCTTCTAAGGCCATCTGGGCCTGGAGCGTTACCTGATTTCCTTTTTTTAATAGCTTCTAATATCTCAAAGATAGTTATTGGGTCATTCATAAGTTGTCTCTGGGTCTGTGATAATTTAGGCAACTGTTTATGACATCACTGGATTTCAGAATAATTCATCCCTTCACATGTATAATGCACGTGCTTTTAGCTCTGATGTGTTAAATATGTACCATAAACAAGAGGACTGGGTTATTGGTCACTCAAATAGTTAATTCAGGTAGTTTCTCAGGAAATGGCTATTTATAGATGAATTCTATAATTTTGATGCCAATTTACTTGAGGGAATGCTTCAGTACTCAGAAAATAAGAGGTTTTTCCCCCTCTGACTTATTTCCTTTGTATCAGCCTTGACTCTTGGCAATTGCTTGCACTAATCCCTGCAGTTTTCTTAGCAACATTTTCAGGAGTGGTTTATCATTTCCTTTTTCCTAGGACAGAGTGATTGGCCCAAAGTCATCCAATTGATTTCAGTGCTTAACTAAAATTTGGATCCCCCTCTCCCTATTCTTAGGCCAGTGTTTAACCACTAGACCAGTTATTTATTGTTATAAAATAAAATAAAACAAATACATTTTACAATCTTTGAAAATCCCAAAGAGGTTGTGTGAAACTATCTTCTTTTAATAAGCTACTGGCCTTCATTTTTAGGAAGAAACCATATCTAAAGAAGAGTACTATGTTTAGAAGTTTCTTGGATTTTGGATAAAAGCTATGGTGGTGCAGTGGTTAGAATGCGGTATTGCAGGCTAATTCTGCCAACTACCAGCAGTTTGATTCTCACTGGCTCAAAGTTGACTCAGCCTTCCATCCTTCTGAGGTTGGTAAAATTGAGGGCCCAGATTGTTGGGGGCAATATGGTGACTCTGTAAATTGCTTAGAGAGGGCTGTAAAGCACTATGAAGTGGTATATAAGTTTAAGTGCTATTGCTACTTTATCTCTTCATCTCAGGTTGATAAATGTAAAGGATACCATGTGGACTATAACAACCCTATTTCACTAGTGTACCATCTTACCCCCAGACTGTTGGGCCAAGGACTAATGTGGTATATAGAAAATGGCAATTGAAGCTCTGTTATTCTATACCTTTGTCGCTATATTCAGTTGCTTTTCTGTTCTGTCAACTTTTCGGTGAAATTGAAAGAAAAGGAAGCTGACATACTGAAAAGCAGTAATTTCCATTAATGCTTTCAGGTCCCCAGACAGACTTCATGAGGTTCCTTAGGAAATAAAAATGATGGATGGTTCTTTGTTTGCAAGTATGCCCAAGAAAAGGGCAAACTTAAATAAGAATAGAAAGAATGCTTTGGGAAGGGGGGTGCATGAGTTGGAGATAGTATTTGGGCAAATGAAAAATTTTGTGAAGGAGCAATTTCAACAATTAGCCATTTTGCAAAAGGGCTTAGCACATATTTTCAGAATCAGGTCAGAAATATTCTGTACTAATTGATATTAATTGATAAGTGAAATGTTGGATTCTAATTCTCACAATTTTCACATTTTAGCTGCTTATGTAAACTAACAGTTACTAAAAGTTTAGTGTAGATGTACAAAGTCTCTGCAAAACCAAAATAAAATCACTGAAATGTTTTAAATGTTGCAATGCATATTTTAAATGAGACTATATATAATCATTTGTATAAACAGCAGTGAGAGATACAATATGTTGTTTAAATTTCATACTTTCCGGTTATATTGTGTTCCAACTTAAACTAACTTTTTAGTTAGTTTTCTAGAAATAATCTACTTTCAAAATGATTTATCCAACATTTGAACCTCATGCTGGCTTTGTGACGGTTTCTTTTCACTGAAGTGGACGATTAGGAGAACTTCCTTTTTCTGTATTATTATTGATTTATCAATATTTGTTATTACCCAGTAGATGAAATATGTACAATTAACATTTTTTTAGCTTGTTTGAAAGTTGGCACCACCTTTCCTGCTGCGCTTAGTGATTTTCCCCATGCAGTTCTGTCTAACTAGTGAGTTTAAGTGAATCTAGGAAAAGAAAGACACTTGTGCTGGACCAGTATGTAACCATATTGCCAGAGCATATACTTGAGAACTGTGTTATTGTGTTTAGCATTTATAGGGTTAATATTGTATCATTGAGAGAACTGTATGTTAGAACGTTTAGCATTTAAAGCAGTGGTTCTCAACCTTCCTAATTCCGCGACCCTTTAATACAATTTCTCATGTTGTGGTGACCCCCAACCATAAAGTTATTTTCGTTGCTACTTCATAACTGTAATTTTGCTACTGTTATGAATTGTAATGTAAATATCTGATATGCAGGATGTATTTTCATTGTTGCAAATTGAACATAATTAAAGCATAGTGATTAATCACAAAAACAATATGTAATTATATATTGTGAAATATTTATTTCTAATTACAAATATGTTTTGAAGCATGATGTAGCATGGGTAACAGTCTTAATATAACAACAGTAAACTACATTGCTACATTTTGCGACAGTATGCGTAAAAAGCCAACGTCAATGTGAAGGTTGAGATTGCTTCTTTCTCACCTAGAAGGAGGAAAGTGCAGTGTGGGAAATATTTTTTGTTTTTTAAAAGTACCTCAATTTTTCATAAAGTTTGAAGGGCCTTTCCTCTTCCATTCCCTATTCTGTAACTCGTTCTCGCCAGTCCTTTTTTCGGACTATGGAAAAAAATGGGACAAATTTGAAACTCCCCCCCCCCGAATACAGAGTGATCCCCAATCTGCTCTGAGAAGGGTGTATGTCCATTCTTTCCTCCTCTTCATTTAGCTACGTTCGAGGGCTGCGAGCGGAAGGAAGGGGGGGAGGGCAGAAAAAAAGCACAAAAGTGACTCCTATCTTTAGCAGCGAAAAAGACGGCGGTGGGGGGGTTGCATACTCTTTACAAAGTAAATGCAACCAGCAGACTCCACTTTGCAGCTTGCATTTTCAGAGACAAAGTAGATGTCCAAAAGAAAATAAAAACTAATATCTTAAATGAAAAGTTATTTTCTGCGGCAGAGGAGTAAATGCTGTACTTACTGCGTCCCGCAACAAACATTTTACTTGACTAAACAAGGACCAACAGAAGCCGCTTTATCTGCTTTTTCAAGCCAGGTTTCAGTCTTTTTTTCGTGCCGATTACAATCAAAACCTCTGTCTGAAGCTCTTCCTTTTCCTCCGAGCATCCTACACGCCTGTTGCTTTTAGCTACGAAGGTAGAGTTACTACGATTTTTTTTCTAGTTTACTCATTTCCTGGAGATGAGCTTTTCTTTCTCTCCCTCCCAAAAACTCTCTCCACCCATCGGAGAAAAAAAACTGGCGCGTCCAACTTTCTGTAGAGTCCCAAGACCTTCTTAAGGTGGTAAACGGTGTCTTAAACACCACACCGACAATTGCCAGCTTTTTCAGACTTTACTTTTTTGCTGGTTGGAGTGTAGAGCAGAAAAGACTAGTGGATTTTTAGCAGACACTTTCCAAGTAGGAAAGGATGTGGGGAGGGAGAGAGCGGATGGTGAACGCCCTTAAATCCTGCCAGTTGTGCAACATGCGAGGAAGCAGCAAAGCAGTAACTTTCCAGAGTTTGCTCCTCTTGGGTTTTCTAGTTGTGAAAACTGTGTGTAACAAAATCTGTGCAAACTTTCTTGTACGATTGCCATGAGAGGAGCGGTGTCTCGGTTCCTAAGACCATCGGAAATATGTGTTTTCCGATGGTCATAGGCGACCCCTGTGAAAGGGTCGTTTAACTCCCAAAGGGGTCGTGAACCACAGGTTGAGAACCGCTGATTTAAAGGGTTAGACTCTTTTTCCTTAAGAGAAGGCTTATGGGTAATGTAGTTCAGTCATTAGTCTATGCTGTAGCTTATCTAGTCAGTGGGAGGAGTTAAAAGTTATTGCAGCACATCCTGTTACATGCCTTTGTTCCTTTGTATTATCTCTCTGCATGGATCCTCGGCTACCAGGCTGGGAGCTCCGTGCCCATGTAACTTGTATGCAGGATGGAGAAATCCATTAATCTTTTACCTGTGAAATGGATCCAAACTACCATTGTATTCCCGGACGAACCTCTGCTGCAATTGATTGAGGATACCTGTGAAATAAAGTAATCTTTCTTGATCTATTCATTGAGTAAATTTCTGCTTGTCCTACATGGAAAGTCAGCGATACAATCTGCGTGGGCAGGACAACACTTCACTGAAAATACATCAGAAATGTAACCAGCTGTGAAAGCAAAGAAAGGAGTTTTTATTGTTCTTTAAAGTAAGAACTATAAAGTTGTACATTGGAAGTACAGTGATTACCTTTCTACCTTCCTTGCCCAAAAATGTACCAACTGTTCTGAGAGCACTGAGAATAGAGAACTGTTGAGCTTTGTTTCACAAGCAGGTCTTACTTTCCACCCAAGCCATGCTATGTAAAGTTATGAGACAGAAAATCAATAGGTTTGGCAAAGTGTTAGCAATTCTGAAGATGTTTTCTTCCAAATAGATTTCCTGCTACTTTAATAACATGTACAAGAGTTCCAAAAGCTTAGGAGGCCAACCTGGCAAAGATTTTATTTGTTGTGAAATGGGGGACTAGATGCATATGTTGAACTGTACTCTGTAAATCTATCATTACTGTATTCAGAGCTGTCATAAATATTAGACACAGTAAATGTTATTCACAAACTGCTAGGCGTGCATTCCACAGGTTGTTCCACAGATGATAAAATCAAGGAAGGAAGGAAGGAAGGAAGGAAGGAAGGAAGGAAGGAAGGAAGGAAGGAAGGAAGGAAGGAAGGAAGGAAGGAAGGAAGGAAGGAAGGAAGGAAGGAAGGATGTGTTTCTGCTAGCCAGCAGTTATGGAGTTAAGAGATACTTTTTCCCATTTCTATATCCTTCCTTTGCTTTCAGTTTCTGCTCTTTTGGTTTCTGCCTTCTTTTTCCTCAGCCTATTTTCTTTTCTCACACACTGTTGGCCTTTTGAGAACAGGTGCTGATAAGAGATAAGAGATGGTTTATCATCAGTCAAGGGAGATTCCTGATTTTATTTTATTTAAAACATTTATACAGCTGCCCATCTTGAAAGCATTAATGATGTCAGAAGCTCACAATAGGTTTCTAAGTCCTCATGCAAAGGTTTAAGGCCTTACATTCAATCTAAAAGCCACTAAGATGCACATATCGATATAAAATACACCATTGGTGCAAAATTGTTACCTTGACTGTAGCAAGAGAGTAGGCTAATTTGAATGTTTGAAGTATGATTTGTGAAAATCAGAGCTGAATTATTAACATTCAATGGCTAGAAGTATTCAATATTAAGTATATTAGCCTTATGGCTTAAATTTACTTGGGACAAATCACGAATTCGGCAGGATGATGAATGGCAAAATAGATGAATGATAGCAGTTCTCTTACTGGGAAAAGTATTATTAATCTGATGTTTACATCTTTACTGAGAAAAGGTGCATGGTGTACGTGATTCATAAGACTAAAGAAAGTCTGAACCTGTTTATAAGCTTTAAGGCAGAATCATTTGAATCTTAGGAGATTAGCCATATTGTTCAATTTGTAGTTGTTTACAAGCAGTTGGAAAGAGTTATGAGTCTGAACCATGCCAGAAGAACAAGTGGAAAAAAAGAGTCCTAGACAAATTGCTTTGACATCACTACAAAACGTGTTGAGCATCAGAAGGATGGTCAGGTGTGATTCTAATTCTGGTTCATTATATATGTCTTTGCATACAGTGTATAACCCTAACCTTGAAAGACAGGTGCAGACAGAGCAAACTGGAATAGCAATAGCACTTAGATTTTATACTGCTTCACTGTGCTTTACAGCCCTCTCTAAATGGTCAGCAGATTGCCCCCAACAATCTGGGTCCTTATTTTACTGACTTTGGAAGGATGAGAGGCTGAGTCAACCTTGAGCCAGTGAGATTTGAACTTCTGACAGCCTAGCAGTCAGCAGAATTAGCCTGCAGTACTGCCTTTTAACCACTGCGCCAACAGGGCTCCTAAGAATCCAAATCTATGAAGAAGCTTCTTAGACTTGATACCTGCCATTACAAAATGTTTTATTTGGGTCAATAAAATGAAACCCCAATTTCTCCTCACAAATGCCATATTGTAAAGTAAAGATTCCATGTCCTTTGAATTGTTCTCAACTCTGCTGAGTTGACAGATGTGTCTGCTAGTTTCCTTGGCAAGAATACAGATGGGCTTTTTCCTCCTTAGTTTTACAGTCTGCAACCCCAATATTTCTTGGTGGTTGCTCATCCAAATATCATCAATTGTATGTAAGCTTTTTGTGCCTTACAACAGTAATTGTGTAGATGCTCCTGTAGATTTATAATCCCTCAAGCAATGCCTTGAAAAGCTGGACAACAGAAACAGTCAGCCCAGCTGCATCACAGTTGTGTACAAATTGGTGTGATTACCTCAGAGATTTTTTATTTATTTATGTCTTTATGTATTTCTGTCATATAGAGCATGTCAAAATCTGCATGTTATTCCCAGGGGTTTACAAAAGAATATTAAAATGGAGACAACACATTAATAATATATTAACTTAATACAGATGGTGTACCCTCATTATTATTATTAGAAATTACCCATGAAATGTACCACAAGCCAATTCAGTTTTCAAACTGTACTTTTTAAAATGAAAATAATTTTATAGTGAGATGATAGATTACCTACATATGTTAGTGGTGCAAATATCCAGTTCGTTTCTAATGGGTATGTTTATGTGACAAAGGATTGAAGATTTGAGGGAGAAAAAAGATTTATGTTGATTAAAAAAAAGAATTGATTTATGTCACTTGAGATGTCTTACAAGTTTCTTAGCAATGACTTTCTACTAATAAACTCATTAATAAAATATATTGATGGTTTGTGTTTATGTATGAAATCAGAGCAGTTGATATTTGAATCCAAAGGCCATGATAGGGCTCAGTTTGATAGGAAATTTATATCACTGGAAAATGACAGTTACTGTATCTTCCACGATATTTAGCTAAAAGCTACACAAGCTTCATTTAAAACAACTTCCTTAATGAGAAAAAAAATTAGGTAGCGCCTAGCTTCCCTACCTCATAGAATCATAGAATAATAGAATTGGAAGGTACCTAGGAGGTCAAGCAGGAGACCTTATACCATTTCAGACAAATGGCTGTCCAGTCTCTTTTTGAAAGTTTCCAGTAATGGAGCACTCACAATTTCTGAAGGCAATATTTCATTGGTTGATTGCTCTCACTATTAGGAAAATTTTCCTTAGTTCTAGGTTGCTTCTCTTCTTGGTTAGTTTCCATCCATTGTTTTTTGTCTTGCCTTTTGGTGCTTTGCAAAATAGTTTGACCCCTTCATCTTTGTAGGAGCTACTGAAATATTGGAATACTGCTATCATATCTCTCCTTCTTTTTACTAGACTAGATATACCCAGTTCCTGCACCTGTTCTTCATATGTTTTAGCCTCCAGCACTCTAATCATTCTTGTTGCTCTTTTCTGCACTCTTTCCACTTCCTCAGCCTAGAATTTCCAGCTTCAGCTAAGATCAATCCCAAAGATTTCTCTTCCAGTGAATGTAAAGTTGTATTGTACTTAGGTGTGCACAGAAGCATAGTCCATAAAAGGGCAAGACCAAGACAAAAATATTTTTGAATGAGTAACTATAGATTAATATTACTTTTTATAAAATAAAATACCTGTTATATCTTTGGTTCTTTAGGCATTGAATGAGGCAGAGTGTTCAAACAGCAACAGAAGCAGCCCTAAAGGCTACTGCATAGCTATTTATACAGTTAGCCTCTAGGTGGCAACCAATAGGTTTAAAGTAACAGTTTCCCACCCAAACCTCATTATCAGCCAGTCTGACTTTCAGTAACACCAATTGTTAAACAATACAGCAATGTAGGTCAGACATTAAGCAGGTGATTTAAAACAGTTGTGTCCAATACACTACACCCCTTCCCCCTAGATGACTCAAACTCTCAATTGCTGGACATAGTCCTGCAGATATTTAGGCAGCCTTCTTGACTGTTCTGAGCAGGGGTCTCCCGGGTGCTCGCCTGCCTGCCTGGGTAGACTAGGACTTGGAGGTCCAGTGAAGTCAGGTTGACTCGGGTCCCTTTGGCTGGCCAGTCCCGGTTGGCCCATACCAAAGTCCAATTGTGCAGCAAAGTCTGCAAGATTGTCCCTCAGCGCAGTTTGCCGGTCCTGTTCAGCGGATACTGTCTGTCCGGGGGAAGCTCTCCTACGGCCTTTTCCTCGTCTCCTTGAGTAAGAGTTCTGTTGGAGCATGCAAGCTCCTCTGTTGGGCCGCTGTCGCACGGCCCTTGTGTGCATCCCTCTTGAGAAGCCTGAGCCAACGACTGGTTCGCTAGCTTCCGACGCAGCTGATCAATGTGCCAGTGAATGACTCGCCCGTCATCCAGGACCACCTCATAAGAGAGTGGTCCCGGCACCTTAACAACCACGGCTGCCACCCACAAAGCCCCTTGCCTGTAATTCTGGGTCCAAACCTGGTCACCCACTTGCAAATTCCGAGGTGCCTTTGGCTGAGCAGAGTCCAAGGCAATCCAGTTGGGGTGTAGCCTGTTCAGCTTGGTGATCAAACGTTGGTCCCATCTGAGTTCAGCAGGGCTTTTGCTTGTGGCAGTACAGGGAGTTGTGCATTGGCAGAGTAGAAAATCTGCCAGTCTGTGGTGCCAATCCCCTGTGACAATCCATTTTAGTGATTCCTTGGTTGTGTGGACCATGCATTCCGCTTGGCCATTCAAGGCCGGGTGAAAGGGAGCCGATGTGGCATGCCATATTAGATTTGCTCTGAGGAAAGACTGAAATTCATAAGCGGTAAACTAACACGTCTGGAAGTCTGTGTGTTGCAACAATTCTGCGCACTTCCTGGATGGTCCTGGCAGTAGTCATAGGAGGGACTGGTGTGACCTCTAACCATTTAGAATGGCTATCTACCACTATTAGAAACAGCTGTCCCTGAAAGGGCCCGACAAAATCGATGTGGATTCTTGACCACGGTGTGTGTGTGTGCTCCCATCGGTGGACAGGGGCTTGCGGCATCTCCGGTCTGGATTGCTGGCACATGTAGCAACCTGTACTTCGGCCTCGATGGCTTTATCTAGCCCTGGCCACCAAAGGTAGCTCCTCGCAAGTGCCTTCATCTGGACTATTCCCGGATGACCCTCGTGCAGAGACTCTAAGACCCTGGGCCTTAAAGAGCTCGGGACTATGACCCTACTTCCCAAAGGATGCACCCCTTATGAGCTGAAAGCTCATCTTTTCTCATAAACTCTGAAATTCTGGCCCTGAACATTTGTCCAGGCATCCTGTGTGTACCCAGTTTAGCACACGACTCACCATTTTGTCAGCTGCTGTCTCAGCAGCTATGTCCCCAGCATGGCTTTCAGTAACAGCAAATGTTAAACAATACAGCAATGTAGGTCAGACATTAATCAAGTGATTTAAAACAGTTGTGGCCAATACATTACAATATCCATTTATAAAATTAATATCTTCAGTTTCATGTGTTATGTACGTAAAGATTACACAAATATGTGCACACAGGAACACATGCACATTCCAGAAGATGAGGAAAAAATAGGATGAAAATTGTGTGAGGGGAAGGGATAGTTGCATTGTACATCCATAATTCAAGGCAATTGTTTTGGGAAAAAACCTCTCATTTTTTTCTTGTGCATCAACAAGGTACTAGTAAACTCCAGGTATCTTTTCACAAAAGATACTTCTACTTTTTAAAAAATTCCTTTGTTTTTTTTCCTAATGCTAGCTAGATCTTTGCTTCAATGACCACATTTCTGGAGGCTATAATTACACCAAAGAATCTTTTTTGTGATGTTTCTTGGAAATGGGAGTCCTGCCAATAGGAGTAAGAATAGAAATGCCATAGCTTCCTTGGCAAACAAATCTGAGGATATTTTGGGAGATTTCAGAGATATTTATGTCCATATATATTTACGTTACATTCCCTCCATTTTTACCTCTTAGATCAGCGGTTCTCAACCTTTTCCGGGGCTCGACCCCGGGCCATGCTGCGCAAGCGCGGTGTGACCCCGGCCCGCATCGCGCATGTGCGGCGGGGTGCATCGCGCATGCGCGGCGCGACGGCCCGCATCGCAATAGGGGAAAAAAATGGCAGACCAAAAAAAAAATAAAAATGGCTGACCAAAATAAAAAAAAATGGCGGGCCCGCACCGTGCATGCACAGCGCGATGGGGCACATCGCGCATGCGTGGTGTGACGGCCCGCATCGTAATAGGGGGAAAAAATGGCCGACCCAAAAAAAATGGCCGACCCAAAAAAAATGGCGGGCCCGCACCGCGCATGCACGGCGTGACGGGGCACATCACGCATACGCGGTGCATCGCAATAGGGGAAAAAATGGCCGACCAAAAAAAATGGCCGACCAAAAAAAAATGGCGGACTGCGGTGCTTGGCAACCCCCGTGAAATGGTCGTTCGACCCCAAATGGGGTCACGACCCACAGGTTGAGAACCGCTGTCTTAGATTATCTATTCTGTTGTTCCCAGACATCCAATGTCAATTACAACTCACTAGCTATCCTTCCCGCTCTCTCTAGTCCCAACCAGTCAACAACAACAACAATAGTTCAGCAACTCTTATACACCTCTTCCATTCAAACAATCTACCCTACCACCTACTTACAATAAAGGTCACATGGTGTCTGTGGTCTCCCTTCCTTTTATCACTTCAACTAGGAGCACTTTTTCTTAGCTCTTCACCATAGGAATGTTCTTTCCTATCTTCTCCAAAGCTGCTCCATTCATGGTTTCTCCTCTCCAGTGGAATACACCTCCAAGCAGTCCTGAGCAGGAGACATGTCTCCTCTCTGTCCCCATTCTTCTCTAACACATCAACGGAATGGAACCAAGTGATCTGAATGTTGACTCTGGCATTGTCCTCAAACCTGTATTTTTCCAGCCACCATGCCTGAAGATTCAGTTGGGTTAACTTGTCGAAATATTTGCTTTATTAAATATTTTGGAGGTTTAAAAAGTTACTACTAATGTAGATTTTTCCTGTCAAAATATATTGATTGTCGAGGGTATTTTTTCCCATTTTAGGTGAAGTGTTGTCCCTTGGAACTGTGCCTGGTTTTGGTAATGAATACTTTATGTCAGTAACATGCTAATTATACTAGTTAAATTTTCTCTTTCTTTCAAAAGTTCTCAGTACCAGAAGTGCTAAACAAAATCACCATCTGCTGCTGAATCATTTCAAGTAGCAACACATCTTAAGACTTGCTTTCCATGCTTTCATAGATCTTTTTAGTAATTAATGACATATGCCAAGTATCTTGATCAAGTCTGTAAAAATATCTTTGTAGCAGAAATTAAAACTAAACACATTATGGAAATAAGTTTAGAGTAACTCACCTGGTAACCTTTGAAGGAAACTTGTTTCCAGGTATGGAAGCTCCTCCCAATTTAAGAGTTTCCCAAAGGTTTTCCCCAGGCACAATTAACATAATTGTGATGTGGGCATCTTTTTACTGCCATCTATGATGCATGCATAAAATATGTAATCCTAAAGAATGACTTAATCCGTTATATTTCCAACATATAAAGTTTATATAATATATCTGTCTGTTTATCTGAATATCTATCTTCTGAATATGTTCTTAGGTTAGTTTATTTGGGTTCAAATTAATAATAATTGTTATTTCAGCAGACGGCAGTACAGTATGTAGCTGATCATATCTGGGCTTGAAAGCTAATTTGCCCTAGTTGATTACAAGGGAATTCCAGAGCTGTGGCTAGACAGGGAAAGTGGGGAAAAATATGGAAGAAAATAATAAATTACTTCCTCACTACTGTTGAGTAAACTTCATAGAAATGTTTGAGAAGTCACCAGGACAGAGCATGACTTGAAGGCAACTTTGCTTCTTTATGTCAATTAGTAGGCTAGTGAAAATATTGCAGTTTGGAAGTAGGTCTTATTTGAAAGGTAAAGTTACCCTGAAGCTTTATAATACATAAGAAGGATAATACTTTAGTTATATACGCTAAGAACGTTTCTATTCATCTTAGCATTTTAGGTTTTATGATGATACTGCTGCATTTTGGTGTCTTATGTTTACATTATTTTATAGATGGCATTTTAAAAAATCTTAATGTATTTCTTGCATTTATAATAGTGTAGTCTTCCTGGAGGTGCTTTCCATAGTAAGGAGCTTATACCATTTTTAATGTTACTGACAACAGAACTGCAGAGTAGGTGAATTTGCTTTGAAGTTACTTTATTTGAATCTTAACAAGGATGCTTGCATTGTAGACAGAAACTGTATTTGTTATCCTGCTATACTCTGTAGCAATTTGTACAAACTGCCATCCCAGCAGTTGAAGCATGACAAGTAATTTTAGTGGAATAGATTTTTCCTTGGCACTTGAGTGATACAGGAAGATGGCAGTAATTGACCACTGAAAGATGGGTGTGTATATTAGTCCACGCATTGAGGACAGTGTTGACAAGAGTCCAGCAGTACTTTGGCCAAAAGATGAAAAGATACTATTTGTTTTGCTGGAAACTTGCAGATATCTAATTAATGGTAGCTGTAGAAGACAACCTTAATATATGTGGGCTATAATGGATTTTACTGACACCTTTGTGAGAAAAATGTCATATCAGTGCTCTTTTTTTAAAAAAAATGAAGCTGATGGACAGCTGGTTTCCAAATATTTGTCAGATATGAAAAAGGGCTGTCTAAATTCTAATTGCATAAGAACAGTTGTCTTAACTGTGTAAAGAATGTTCTGAGGATTTTGAGGTTTACAGAAATATTCATTTGATTCTTGAGTTCTTTCATCACCAAGCAGTGCACACACACACAAACCCATATCCCACACAAGAGAGTTGCACACAAACATACATTATAAAGAAGGTCACAACATAAAACCATAAACTCAAGAACACAATACACTAAAACCAAAAAAGCACAATAAGACAAAACAGTTCTTCCTTTCTATCTTGGGACTTTGCTTCAGTTCTTATGACCAAGAAGCCATTTCCCAAAAGTTTCCATCTCAAGTGCTCACCAATATAACCCCTTTAGATCAGGGGTCCCCAACCCCCAGTCTGTGGACCAGTACCGGGCGGTAGCATGCCAGCAACCAGACTGCACAAACAAGCAAAGTCCCATATGCGAGATGCAGGCAGCACACAAAACTACACACCCTCTCTCCACAGAACTGGTCCCTGGTGCCCAAAAAGTTGGGGACCTCTGCTTTAGATAATGGGATATATCTAGTTAGTCTAACCCTAACCCTAACCTTAACCCTAACTGTTCCTTCAGGTAAACTGCCCCTTCTCTTTTACAATAAAGATAATCCTTATACTATTATTTTGAATTGGATCCTAAACAACCTTTATGTGTAGTAAAATGTTTCTGTTATAGAAAAACATGTGCCTAAATATATATTATGGTAAAATACGAAGAAAAATACAAAACTTGGGTCTCAGTGGCTTTTTGTAAGGTAAATCTTTTACCTTTTCCATGTATGTAAATTTTAGAATAAGTGTTAAAAACAATCCATGTATATGTTTGTGTATGTATGTTAAAAAAAACTGAAAGAAAATGAATGAACCTATCAAAAAAGATAGCAGTCCATGATGAGAAAAGTCAAATTTTAAAACTGTGGTGGCTATTAAACTCATTGTATGACATTGGATACAGTCAGTATTTTTCTTTCAACATACATGCAAAAAGTACCATGTTCTAAGTACCATTATGCTAAATGTAAAACCTTTTTTAAAAATAGCATTTTGGTAGTTATGGAATTCATAGGAAATTTTCTTTTTTTTAAAACAAATTTTATTGGTTTTCAAATTTTACACTGAGTATTTGGAAAGCAGCATGGTGACTGGGCAATCAATGGTTCAATAACAAGATCTTTAGTACATATTTCAGGTTACATCATCAGAAATTCCTTCTCTAGTCCCCTTAACATTTGTTATATCACATTTAGGCTAATAGATTTTTAATTATAACAACATTAATTAAAACCTTTATCAATAATTTTTTTGCTAATAGATATCCATATCCTGTTTTTAAGTTTTACCTAATTTTTAATTTTTTATTACAATATTCCAATTTAACCTTAATATCCATAGTGTTTAAATTTCGGGTAATCCAAATTTCCTTAATTTCAGTACATAAAAGTTATCATATCTAGAATATACATATTACTTACTTAAATATATTCTTATCTTATTTCATAAACGTTTTCTATTTCTCATCCTAATACATCATCACTTACTGGTAGAGTGTCCTTTATTGTCTCAAATCCATCCTCTATATCAGTGATGGCGAATCTTTTAGAGACCGAGTGCCCAAACTGCAACCCAAAACCCACTTATTTATCACTGGGTGCCAGGTGGGTGTGGCCCACTGGGTGGGCGTGGCTGTGGTAGTCATGGCAGACTGGGTGGGTGTGGCCAAGGTGGGCGTGGTCATCTCGATGTTGCTTGTAGTGAGGAATGCCTGTGGGGGCTGGGCAGGGTTGGGGGAGATCCAGGGGGTCTCTGACAGATGGGGCAGGCTGGCAGCTGGTTGAAGAGGGACAGTTGCCATCTCTGGGACATGGCGCATGTGTCCACAGAGAGGGCTCTGAGTGCCACCTCTGGCACGCATGCCATAGGTTCGCCACCACTGTTCTATATTATTTGGGCTAAACAATAGTTCGAAGCTAATTCCTAATCGTTAGTTTTCATTTCCCTTATAAGTCTAAATCCTAAGTATTAGTTCAGTTAATCTCTTATTTTTTATCATTTAACAAGAATATTTAAATGCAATAATCATATTTCCCTTCATCTAAAAATCTCCCTTTAGCCCATTAGTTGAAACTTTAGGATCCTCTATCATAGATCAGAAAATCCCATTTTTTTAAAAAATCTAACTCTGGCTTTCTTTTTGTGCCAGCCAGGCTTCCATACCAATGTCTTCAAATCATCAGATAGATCTCCCTTCATTCTTGAACATATTGCTTGAACCAAGGGAGACCATCTAGTTATCAATTTTCCAGAAAGGCTGGTCCATTCATAGTCATTAAACTGTTGTCCTGGTGGCTCCTTCAGTACAAGTTGGTCATCTTGTTCCTCAGGTTTCCTCTGGTTTAGGTAGAGTCACATCCAACTTTAAAGTTGTTATTTAGTCATCTAGGTTTCTAGTATGCTGTATTTGTTGGTCTTTAACAGTCTACATGTTGGTGTTGCTTTGTTCTACTTCTGTTGCTTGTTGGGTTGTAAGTTCTTTAGTTGCGGTCAGGGTTTGTCTGTCAAGGTTTTCAGTAAATTGTATTTGTTGATCTTTAAGTTCCTCTGTCTTGGTGTTAGTTTCTTCCACCTCTGTTGGTTTTTGGATTGTGGGTTCTTTCGTTGAATTCAGAGTTTCGTTTTGTAGGTTTAAGCTGGCACCTTTATCTTTCGATCTGGGTTTAATTATTTCAGTAGCCTCAAGATTTTTTTCAAGTATAAGTTTATAGTTAGGTTGTGGCTGGTCTTCCTCCATTTCTAATACAGTTATGAATAGTCCTTTAGTGAAGGCTATTTCTTAGATAAAAGTCAGTAGATGTTCACCTCCACAATATCTATAAGCCAATTTCACTGTCCAGCTGTTCTCCCAGCTTTTTATCTCTTTTAGATAATGCCAGGGGCAAATCTGGACTGTAAGCAGGTCTCTTTAAGAGAAGTATTTACTTGCTATACCAAGCTTCGGCACAAGATGTCCCTGACAGTATTTAGAATCTTTTTCAACACCAGGCTAAGTTTTTATCAAGATAGAGTTCTTTTTTATAGATAAAGTGACAGGTCCCCGTGAATATAGGAGTTTTGGATCCCCAGATATCAAAGTAAAATAAATCCAGCTGCTTAATTGTATTTTTCAGGGCTTTGGTTTCCCTGCGTAGTCAGGAGCCGCCATCTTGGAGGGTGGGAAAAAAGCGTTCCCTTCCCTCTCTCCTCGCAGGGGGAAGAAATTTCAGAAGGCTTTTGACAGGAAAGTACTTGGGATACAGGAAGGTAGAGTCTCACCCAGTTCATCCACTTTGCTTTCAAGTGCTTAGTTGTAAGTTTGGCCTTGGCAGGTAGCGGCTTAATGATGGGCCATGTGATCTTTTCCCCGTCGGTCCGAAGAGCTGCTCTGGATCAAACAGGAGGTCCTCTTCATGGTCATCGCCCTTCCAAGGCAACTTTCGACCCCTTTCAGGGTCCCCAGTGGGAGAAAACCGGACAGCGGAGGGAGCAATCATCCCATATGTCCGCCAGTGCCACGATCCGGAACCAGAAGTTTGGGAAATTTTCTTCTTAATGTGGTCATGGAGAATGTGGGGGTACTTGCAAGGGTTTGTCTTGAAGCAGATTAAAGGGGATAAAAAAGGGGATGAATTTCTCCCTTCCAACTTTTTATATCATCGATGCTGTGGTAAGATGTCTGAACAATTTAAAACTTACACCCCCAAAACTAGGGGATTGCAGCATTGCCTTGATGTTCTATGCAGATGACATTGTAGTTCTTCCCACAATACCAAGAGTCTTTAAAAGAGCTCTGAGAATTTTGGTCCAAGACCACAGCAATGATAATATGGAAATTTTAAAAAAAACAAGATTATGGCTTTTGCCAAAAGGCTGAAACTCCGTTTATGGAGTATTAATGGTTATAATATAGAACAAGTGAATAGCTTTAAGTATTTATGAGACCTTGCTGGGTCTCAAACACACATCTACAACTGAAGGCAGGTATGATAAAAGTGGAGTCGAAAGTTTGTCTACCATCTATATATCTTTGGTTAAAGTTTAGCTTCTATCGTCAAGGCCTAACACCATTAATCCTTCCACACAATTTTCAGTCCGCATGGCTTAAGGCTGTTGAATCTAATCTTTTAAATCTAGACTACTTCCCTCCTTGGATCTTAAGATGGACTATGATCAGGCAAAAGAAACCCTGAAGCAAATTATGAAGGATATAGCACTTTAGGGAAGGCCCCAGCCTTTCTCTCATAAGTAGATAGCAGATATATTGCCATTGTTGCCAACTACCTTACACAGCCAGAAACACGCAGTCATTGGAGAGCTTTTGCTCTTGCTTGATTCCATGCTTTCCCCTCTGCCATATTGGATGGCAAGCTGAAAGGCTCTGTGCCTGTGAAAAGGTGGAAACCACAGAACATGTACTTCATTGCTTTTTTTATGGAGACATCTGAACCAGATTCATACTACTGTAATTAGTAGATACAGGTAGTCCTCAATTTACAACCACAATGAAGCCCAAAATTTCTGTTGCTAAGTGAGACAGTTGTTAAGTGAATTTTGTCCCATTTTACAACCTTTCTTATCAGACTTGTTAAGTGAATCACTGCAGTTGTTAAGTTAGTAACATGGTTGTTAAGTGAGTATGGCATCCCCTTTGGCTTTGCCTGTCAGACATTTGCAAAAGGGATCACATGACCATCATAAATATCAGTTGCCAAGAATCAGAATTTTGATCATGTGACCAAGGGGATGCTGCTGCAATTATTGCAAGTGTGAAAAATGGTTATAAGACACTTTTTTCAGTGTTGTTGTAACATTGAATATTCATTAAATGAACTGTTATAACTCAAGAACTACCGGCTTCAGGTTTGTGTTTTCGGCACTGGCGGACGTGCGGGGCGATCGCTCCTTCCACCGTCCGGTTTTCTCCTGCCAGGAGAAGTCGCCCTGGAGGGGCGACGAGCATGAAGAGGACTCCTGAGCAATCGCAGAAGGGCGGCAGCCCTCCCATTTGATCCCGGGCAACTCTTTGAACTGACGGAGAAAAGATCAGGAAAAGATTAACATGGCCCATCACTAAGCCACTACCAGCCAAGGCCAAAATTACTAACAAGCACTTCAAAAGAACCGTGGAGGAATTAGGTTAGATCTTACCTTCTTTGTACCCTAAGTATCTTCCTGTAAAAAGCTTCTTAATTGTTTCCCCCTGTGAGGAGACAGGGAAGGGAATGTTCTCCTCCCACCCTCTAAATGGCAGCGTTTGTCTACCTCTGGGACATAAAGCCTTGAAAAGAACAACTGAATAATTGGATTTGCATCTATTTGATATTCAGGGAACCAAAAAGTTCCTACTTTCATGGGGATGTGCTACTCTATCTACTCGTAAAAAAGATGAAAAAGAACTCAAATTGGACAAAAACCTAGCTTGGGAGAACATCTTGTGGCGAAACATGGTACAGCAAGTGAATATCCTTGACAAAAAGACTTGCTCATAGCCCAGATGTGACCTTGGTATTATCTAAAAGAAATTAAAAGCTGAGAGAACAGCTGGGTGGTGAAATTGCTTTTTAGGACTGTGGAGGTGAATACTCACTGACTCTCGTTTAATAAATAGCCTTCACTAAAAGACCATTTATAGCCATATCAGAAATGGAGGAGGACCAGCAACAAAGTTCGCCTAATTACAAACTTAAACTTGAAAAAATTCTTGAAGCTACTGAGATAATTAAAGCTAGACTGAAAGACAAAGGCACCAGCTTAAACCTACAAAGCGAAACCCCAATTGCAACCAAAGAACTTACAATTAAAAAAACAATAGAAGCGGAAAAAAATAACATCAAGACAGAGGACTTTAAAGAACAACAAGTAGAATGTACTGAAAATTTAGACAACCAAACCCTGGTTGCAAATAAAGAATCTATAACCCAAAAAAAACAGAAACGGAAGAAAGTAATATCGAGATCGAGGGTGCTAAAGATCAACAAGTACAGCCTACTGAAAACCTAGACAACCAAACAACAACCATAAAATTGGACATGACTTTCTACTTACACTAGAAGAAACCTGAGGAAGAAGACCAGATTGAATTGAAGACAAATATACTAGAGCAAATATGACAACTTAACGACCATAAATGGGCCAATTCCTCTGGAAAATGGTCTCCTTTGATTCAACTAACATGTACAAGAATAAAGGGAGATCTATCTGATGATCTAAAGGCATTGGTATGGAAGCCTGGTTGGCATAAAAAGAAAGTTAGAGTTAGATTTAAAAAATTGGGTCTTTTGATTTATTGGAGAGGATCCTAAAGTCTCAATTAATGGGCTAAAGGGAGATTTTGAGATGAAGGGAAAGATGTTTATTAGATTTAACTATTGTTGGAAAATGATAACAAAATAAGGGATTAATTGGCCTAATATTGAGGATTTAGATTTATAAGGGAAATGAAAATTAACTATTAGGAAATAGCTTTGAATTATTGTTTAGCTCAGATAACATAGATCAGGGCTTTTCAACCTTTTCACCCATTGTACCACTTTTAGGATATGGCAATATCCGAGTACCACCAGTTGTCTAACAAAGTGTCAAAAACTTGATGACCAAAAAAAAAAAAAGGAAAAAGTGATAAAGTACAGGTAGTCCTCGACTTACAACAGTTTGCTTAGTGACTGTTCAAAGTTACAATGGCACTGAAAAAGTCCCCCCAAGGCACAGCTGAGCAAGACACCTGCCTGCCACCCAGCAGCGCTCTTCCTCCTGTCCGAGGTTTTCATTGTTGTGAGCATTTCTGTTGAAGATTGGCAGCGGGGGTGGGGTGGGGGTGTTTGGTTTTTATTCCCCCCGCCTGCTGGGTGGTTGCAGCAGGTTTTGGTCACTTCACATGACCCTGGGACATTGTGACCGTCATAAATATGAATCAGTTGCCAAGCATCTGAATGTAAATCACAAGACCCTGGAGATGCTGCAACATTCCAGCTGATTGGCACTTATGGGCTCAGCAGAAGCACCAGGATCAGCGCTGAGCTCCAGCTGGAGCCTGGCGCTGATCCTGGCGCTTCCACTGAGCCTTGACAGTCCTGCAGCTCCAGCCATCTCTCGCTCAGGTTTGTGTGGTGCTGCCACCGGTTCAGTTCATTCCCCTCCCCCACTGCCACTTTTCTAGGATGGTCGCATACCACCTGCCAGGTGCCAATGTACCACATGTGGTACCCGTACCACTGGTTGAAAAGCCCTGACATAGATGATGGATTTGAGACAATAAAGGATACTCCATTAGTAAGTAGTGATGGACTAGGATGAGAAATAGAAAATGTCTATGAAATAAAATAAGAATATATTTAAGTAAGTAATAGGTGTATTTTAGATATTATAATTTTTATGCAGTGAAATAAAGGAAATTTGGGTTACCTGAAATCTAAATACTATGGATATTAAAGGTTAAATTGGAATATTGTAATTAAAAATTAGGTAAAATTTAAATACAGGACATGGATATGTATAAGCATAAATATATTGATAAATGTTTTAACTGCTCAGAGATAAAGCTACTTTTCATTACATTAGATTACGTGCAACAGAATGAAGATCCATTGGACACTGGTGGGCCAATCAATGCATTCTTTGTAACTATAGTTAATTTAAATTTTACCTATTGCTTTGTTGTAATTTTAGATGTTTTATTTAATATAATTTTAGTGTTAAACTAAAATTTAATATAGGCTGTATCCTGAACCTCACTTACAGAAGTTAGTTAGAATTTAATTGAATTAAAAGTGAAAGTCCCTAGTGCCTTCTGAGTTTGGATTTTTGTTGTTTGTTTATATTGGTTTGGTTTTGCTTCCAGGTTTCTTATTAGCAGACTAGGTCAGGGCTTTTCAACCTTTTCACCCATTGTACCACTTTTAGGATATGGCAACATCCGAGTACCATCAGTCGCCTAGCAAGGTGTCAAAAACTTGATGACCCCCCCAAAAGGAAAAAAGTGATAAAGTACAGGTAGTTGTCGACTTACAACAGTTTGCTTAGTGACTCTTCAAAGTTACAATGGCACTGAAAAAGTGCCCCCAAGCCACAGCCGAGCAAGACACCTGCCTGCCCACCCAGCAGCTTTCTTCCTCCTTTCTGAGGTTTTCATTGTTCTGAGCATTTCTTTTGAGGATTGGCAGCGGGGTGGAGGTGTTTGGTTTTTATTCCCCCCCCCGTCTGATGGGTGGTTGCAGCAGGTTTTGGTCACTTCACATGACCCTGGGACACTGTGACCGTCATAAATATGAATCAGTTGCCAAGCATCTGAATGCAAATCACAAGATCCTGGAGATGCTGCAACATTCCAGCTGATTGCCGCTTCTTCTGGGCTCAGCAGAAGCACTAGAATCAGTGCTGTTTTCCAGCTGATTGGTGTTTCTTCAGGGCTTAGCAAAAGCATCAGGATCAGCGCCAAGCTCCAGCTGGAGCTTGGCACTGATCCTGGCGCTTCCACTGAGCCCTGACAGCCCTGTAGCTCCAGCCATCTCTTGCTCAGGCTTGTGCGATGCTGCCACCAGTTCAGCTCATTCCCCTCCCCCACTATCACTTTTCTAGGATGGCCGTGTACCACCTGCCAGGTGCCAATGTACCACAGGTGGTACCCGTACCACTGGTTGAAAAGCCCTGGACTAGGTAACATCTTCAATGCTAGCAGGGGAATGGGATTTTCTCTCTGTTTATATATAGTATCTTGTTTTTCTCCTTGATAGTTCCTTGATTAGGCTGTTGTTGGGAAGAGCCGTAGTGACACAGTGGCTAGAATGCAGTATTGCAGGCTAATTTATTTATTTATTTATTTATAATCAAATTTCTATACCGCCCCTCTCCCGAAGGACTCGGGGTGGTGTACAGCCTAAAATTAAAAACATATAGATATACATAATTTAAAATAATTAAAAGTGAATTAAATAATTTGGCTGTAAAATCCCCATTTAAAACCCAACACTTACAAATCTTAAAAAAATTACTCAATCAATCCCCCTAGAACATTCTAACCCTACTGAAACCGGAGCTTCTATGCCAGGCCGGCCTGTCGAAAAAGGAACATTTTTAGTTCCCAACGGAAGGTGCGTATATCTGTCATTGTATGGAGTTCGGGGGGGAGCTCTTTCCATAATGTGGGAGCTCCCACAGAGAAGGCTCTCCCTCTGGGGGCCGTCAGCTGACATTGTCTGGCCGATGGCTCCCTGAGGAGGCCCTCTCTGTGGGAGCGTACCGGATGGCGGGAAGTATTTGCTGGCAGTAGGCGGTCCTGTAAGTATCTGGGTCCGATGCCATGGAGCGCTTTAAAGGTGGTCACTAGCACCTTGAACCGCACCCGAAAGACCACCGGCAACCAATGCAGCTCGCGCAGGAGCGGTGTTACGTGGGAGCGCCACGATGCTCCCGTCACTACCCGCGCGGCCGCATTCTGAGCCAGTTGGAGCTTCCGGGTGCACCTCAAGGGGAGCCCCATGTAGAGAGCATTACAATAGTCCAGCCTGGAGGTAACAAGGGCATGAGTGACTGTGCGTAGCGAGTCCCGGTCTAGGAAGGGACGCAACTGGCGCACCAGGTGAACCTGGTAGAACATCCTCCCGGCCACGGCCGTCAGATGGTCCTCTAAGGACAGCCGTGAGTCCAGGAGAACTCCCAGATTGCGAACCCTTCCTATGGGGGCCACTCTTTCGCCCCCAATAGACAGCGATGGAATCAGCTGGGTATACCGGGACGACGGTAACCACAGCCACTCGGTCTTGAAGGGGTTGAGCTTGAGTCCGTTCCTCCCCATCCATACCCGCACGGCCTCCGGGCACTGGGTCAGCACGGCAAGAGCATTGTTGGGGTGGTTCGGCGTGGAAATGTACATGTATCTTCAGCGTACTGGTGGTACTCCACGCCAAAACTGACTGCCAGCAGCCCAATTCTGAACAGCTCAAGGTGTTCAAGGTGAACAGTTCAAGTTCAAGGTGAACAGTTCAAGTTCAAGGTGAACAGCCTTCCATCCTTCCAAAGTGAGTAAAATGAGGAGCCAGATTGTTGGGGTGATATGCTGACTCTGTAAACCATTTAGAGAGGGCTTTAAAGCACTATGAAGCGATATATAAGTTTATGTGCTATTGCTATTGCTATTGATTGTTTATCTGAGTCAGTTAGAGATAAATAACATTTACACACCATTCAGAAGAGACAATAAAAAAGCTAAAAAGGAAAGTAAAAGATCAGAACACCTCCTAATCAGCAATCAACAGATAACCATGGATTAGCATCAGGATTAACACTAGATAAACAGTCTAGCAGTAAACATTACCATAATCAATCATTACCAACACAGACAATCAAGCCGTAAACAACAGCCTAAGCAAGGATCTACCAAGGAGAAAACAGCATCTCTACCACCACTGACAGGGAAATATACAGAGAACAAACCCTATTCCCTACTGGCATAAGAGATGACCTAGTCTAGAAATGAAATATCTAGAAGCAAACAACAGAGAACACCAAGGGATTCCATGGTTCAACCCTGAGCTACATATATTCTCTCTTATTATTATAAAGTATTTATCACATAGAAGCGAATGACATTTCTGTGTCTACTGCTAGATCAGATTGCCCAATGATATGCCCTTCAGATGTATTGAAATACACCTCCTTCATCCCTAGCTAAAATAGCCATTGGTGATGCTGCTGGGAATAGTGTTGTTCAATAGTTCCAAAAAAATATTTTATTTGTGAAGGAAATAGTATCTCAACATGTGTGAAGTTACAATGTAAAATGTCAGTTTAATATTAGAATCTTAGATCATATTCTGGTTGGGTAGAAATTGTAACATATGTATTATATACAGTGTCCATGTACTGTGATAAATACCCGAAGATGGTGAAAATTCATTTAGTTGAATTGTCTTAATTTCTATAGTGCATAAATAAATACAGCTCAGGAAGTATCAAAAAGAATTTCACAGATGCAGGTGATTGTTCCTTTTTTTCCCTATACAGTCCTTTCCAAATTCTTCATTGTTGTGGATTTACAACATAAAGTTGAACTGATAATGTTGCCTAGTTGGGTAATGAAATGTCTGCAAACAAACAATCAAGCTCAGAAAACACTAAGAACTGTACAACAGGAAATGTCTTTATGTAATAGGCCAGTGGTGGCGAACCTATGGCACATGTGCCAGAGGCAGCATTCAGAGCCCTCTCTGTGGGCACGCACATCATCACCCCAGCTCCGCCTCCCCCACAGCCCCTCCTCACCAGCAGCTCCCCTGGAGGAGAGTCGCCCCCGGGTGTGGCCCATGTGGAGCAGTGCAGCCAAGGACATGGCAGCCGGGCAGCGGGGAAAAGACTCTGCCCTCACGCTCCATCACATGCAGATGATGCTGCAGGGCGCAGGCAGAGAGCATGGCCACCATGACGCTGCAGGGCCTCCTGGGTAATCTGCTGGGGTGGGCTGTGGAGGTGGTGGGTGACCCTGCAGGTGGGCAGGGGCGGGACGGGCAGAGCGAGAGGTGGAGTGGGGGGCGGGGTGGTTTTGGGGCACTCGGTCTCTAAAAGGTTCGCCATCACTGTAATAGGCTGTACACAGATATAAACTATCCAGTCATTATTGGAAATTTCTCAATGAATTTTTAAAAAACAGAAGCATTTTTCTGCTATGACCTTTTCAGGTAGCTGCTGTTGATACCTGTGTTTATATTTTCTCTGCCCTTACTCTCTACTTTGAAGTTTAATCCATATTCAGGAATTTGCATAAAAATGAGTGTGCATTTCCAAACAGTTAGCAATATCACTTATATATACCAATTGTAATAGGGAAACAAATGGAGGTCCTATCACACAGTGCAGATCCCATCAGATGAGTGTTAAGATGACTTACTATGGTTATATCCCAACTGGCAAATCATTGCAATAGAACTGAGTGTGGTACTCCATGGCCTTGTGATTCAACAGCTGAACCCAGAAGTGCTTGATGAAGGTATGGTGCTGCTCTGGGCCATTTGGTCAAGAGCACAGCAACATATAGCAGTCTAAAATAAACTTAAGTAACAGCAGCAGCCTTTGTAAATTGCAAGCTAATAGTACTGGAGCATTGCAGTCCTGCCTCTTTCTTCTCCAGTGATCTCATAGCTGCTCATCCCTTAAAAACACAAAATATGTTGCTGCGGGGTCAGATGGCTGACCTTCAAGGTGGTTTTTTTTTACTGCATACTAACTACTGAATCAGAGGTGAAGATATTGCTGACAGAGTGGACCTTATCTTCAACTTTCTCAAAAATTGTGGTGCCTCTGATTTTATATCTCTATCAAAGAGCTCAAAATGACTAGGTGGACCTCCTTATTTTATCCTTTTCAGACTGAGGGAGAATTCGTATCTGAATCTTCTCAATCCCAGTTTCCTATTTTAGGTCTTTTTCTTCTTTAGTGTTTTCTCCTTCCTAGAAGCAATTAGTAACCATCAGTACGACCTTTTGTTTTGACATTGCTTTAAACAACAAGGATGTTCTGTTTTGAACATGTGTATAGAATTTTCAGCTGCGATGTACATGGTCTGTTGGTCTTGCACCTCCTTTGAGTATTTTCCTTATAATTAATAAAGTAGTTGATATTTCTCATTGCGTGACCTGTGTCCCAAATACTCCAATTTCCTATTTTTCATAATATTAGTAATAATTATATACCTACTCATTATTTATGGGACCATCTGTTTTGTATATGTTCAGCTCAGGTCAACAGCATCAACATGGCAGGCATGACTAAATAAAATTTGATGCTGTTGACTTGCTTTGCAGTTGCCTTGATCTGGCTTGTAATGTTTTATGTAATATTCTAATAACTACATTTCAACGGTTCTATTCTCTTGATTGTAACTTGAGTCACTGTTCAGGGTTCTATTCTAGGGCTATTTTTCTTTTTGGGAAATTCTCATATTGCTTAAGCATTTCAACCTTCCTGTCTCCCTTGCTTGCCCCATTACATTTATATTTCGGGTAACTGAACTCTATCTCCTCTATAGTTAAATTTAAATAGTTTGTTCTGAAGTTTTCTTGTTTTTTGTCTCTGTTTATATCTTTCACATTTTATGTCAAAGACTGTCTAAAACTGAAGTATTTCACAATATTATGGCCCTAGGAGACTCTGAATGTCAAAATTGCATCAATGCAGAAGCCTGACAAGTCCCTGTTAGTAAGAGAACAGGAGAAAGTTGAATGAATTTCATTAGAGCATCATATATAACACCTACATGTCTAGAATCATATTAGTTTAGCTGTTTATGACAAAGCATAACTATAAATAATGTATTTTTATCATGTGTATGTGCCTCTATGAGTGTTTTTAGGGGGATGGTAATGTAGCCTGTTTTTTGTTTTGTTCATTTCTAGTATAAATGCTTCACATATGTTCTTCATCCATATTCACAGGACAGTTGTTCTCAGCTCTGCCTATTAAAATTGAAAAATATTGAAGTTCCTCATTTTGATAAAATATCCAACCATATTAAAGTTCAATTTGCGGAGGAGCACCGAGTTGGGAGAAACTATATAGGGCGACTGTTAGTAAAAGGCTTTCCATGGAAGACCTCTTCTGCTCTTCTGTTTCCCACAATTAAACAGCTTATTCTTGGAAGCTGTCATTGATAATCACACCAGGTTGAAAGACATAATGTGGCAAGCCTTCTCTTATGGAAAAATTTTGTATGATTTGGAATCCTGATTATTTAGGGATTTGTTTTCAGTGTTCAGTCTCTAAACTTCCAACTTTGCTTATGAAATTTTTGTTCAGCTGGTAGAAGATTGCAAAGAAGGAGGTTTGCCAAAATTGGCCAGAAATCCTTGACCTATGGAAAACAATGATATTTGAATTTTCATGCTTGTTGAAAAATAGGCTGATTGCAGGTAAATTAATGGTACCTCTAATGCAGATAAATAAGAAACCGACCTCACTCTTCCTATACGTTTATGAATGAATGTGGAACATTTGAAAATATTGTTTTCTTATTAATATTGGGAAAAACATTGAACTGAATATTGAATTCTGATTTTAGGAATAAATTTTCGACAAAAGCTGAAAATAAGGTGGAAAGTAGAGACATGATCCTTTCCACTCAAAATAGTGCTGTTGACTTTGCACTAGAACTGGAAACTATACTAATTTGGAGAATAGTTGTTTCTGTTTACATAGAACAGTGATGGAAGCTGATAAAGCAAATGTGGGCTTTGTCAAGTACACACTTCCATTTTCCCCTCATGTATCAGGAACTCCAGGTGATCCATAGGGTGGGTAGGTGGGGGCTTCCTGATAAACCCACCACATCTGTTAAAACTTGCCTTATCCACAAATCCCAGTCCAGATTTGGACATGAATAGTGGGTGTTTTTTCAACCAAGAAACCTTAAGTGACCTCACAGTAAACAGTTTGCACCATCTGCTAACAGGATGTTTTCTGAGGCAGAACAGAGATCAGTTATTGGAACAGAGCAAATTATGCTGGCATAATTTTGGCTACATCACAAATTGCATGAAAGCATGTTAAAGCCACTTAGGTGGAAGTGCTCCCAGATTGCAACAGGGACAAGCACGCTAGTCCCTTCCTTCCCCTTTCTTTCTTTATATAAAGGGCAACAGTCAGGTGCCATTTCCAGTGTTGAAGAAAACAGTTTTGGTTAATTGTATTGTGATTACATGGATGTGTCTCAAAAGTCTTGATCTTAGAGAAGGCCTCTATGAATAAAATTGTTTATTATCTCTCTGTGGAGGGAAATTCAAGAATGACATCCAGTATGCTTCGCTCTATTTCCCATAAATGCATATTCCATATTGTTTGTGAACACTTGAACCATGTAATCTCGATACAATCAATCCAGGATACAAAATACTGTTTCCATTGCATAATAGGACACACTGTTATAATCGGACCATTGGCCATATCCTGCCAATAATGGGAAAACACAATTTAGTTTGGCACAAACATTGCTAATATGAAGCTGAACGATTTAAGAACATATAGGGAACTGAATTAGTTCTAAACTTGCAACAGCAAAATTTACTCTCCAAAGAACATGCTTGATCCAGTTCATTGGTTGTAGAAAAAAAAAATTTTTTGTTTGAAGAGAACTGAGGGGGCTCGCTTTTCATGTTACTAAATCACACTACCCTTAATAATAATAATAATAACAAGAAGAAGAAGAAGAACAACAACAACAACAACTTTCTTAAATGAAAATACTTTTTTTCCAGCTATTGTAGTGACAAATAACAGACTCTGCCTATTTCCCTTCTATTTGAAGCCTAGTTGACAAAAACAAATCTTTTACACATGGCAAAATGAAAAATCCTAGATTATTTTATTCAACCCATAAAGAATTGTAGGTTTAGGTTATGAAGTTTGCTATTTACTTTAAAAAGTTACATTTTATTTAGGGAAGTGACACATATGAGCCTTTGCAGTCTTATTTAACAAACACATATTTATTTTATTTATCAAATTTACATAAGGATGTGACTCTACACTAAATAATACACTAAAATACTTAAAATTGGCTAAGAAGATACTCCTTGAGGTTAATAATGCTTTTAACCACAAGAGCCCTCTTTTTCAAACGAAAGATAAAGATTGAATAATTGCAAGAGAGCTCCAGAGATTGCATTCAGAAGAATTAAACCATAGGTGAAATTTAATTCGGGCACACCATTTCTTTCTCCTTTTTCTCCTTTTTTTTTATGCACAGGGAATGCTGTTACAGAATCTGCTGCTTTATAGAGGCAAACTATAATTTATTGGAATCTTGATTTGGAGTTCATGTATGTCTTTTTTATTATTATTATAAATATTTTATTGGTTTTATAATTAAACAAAAAAGAAAAATTCAAATTAAATACAACTCAACTTGATACAATCTTTTTCAACTCTCTGCCACCCAAAACAAAACATACGTTCTTTTAAAAACTTACATAAAATACTTAAAATACCTATGGGTGTTGCTCGGCAGCTCCCCCTCCACCACATCCCCCTCTTCTTTCCTCCCTATCTCCTACTTCCCTCCCCCTCCCTCTCTCCCTCCCTCATTATCCACCCTCCTCTCCTACAACCATTCAACTTCCCTTCACTCCTTCACTCCTCACTCTCGACCCCCTCCAGATGTGGTCCAGAGGTGCTGCCCGAGCAACCCCTCTTATATCAACAAATATATCATTCTTATATATTGCAAATATTACAGTTGAGTACATTATTAAACGCCCCCCAACCCACCCACCCACCCCGACTTCCCAAAGTGAATACAGGGTAAAACAAAAGAAAACCCACTAAATTAAACAAAATTATTATATAAATCTTAATAAAAATTTAACTATATACTAAATACAATTTCTTAAATTGATATTTCCCTTGAATATAGTCTATCCATTTTTTCCAGTCCAGCATATACAAGTTTAACTATAAGCTAAATACAATTTCTTAGATTGATATTTCCCTTGAATATACTCTATCCATTTTTTCCAGTCCAACATATATTTTTCATTTGAATGATCTTTCAAATATGCAGATATTTTAGCCATTTCCGCCAAGTTTATAACTTTCAAAGTCCATTCTTCAATAGATGGTAATTCTGGTTTCTTCCAATATTGTCCCACCAACAGTCTTGCTGCTGTGATCAAGTTCAAAATTAAGTTCGTCTCTATGGTGGTGCAATCTTTTGTAATACCTAATAAAAACAGCTGTGGTGAAAATTCAATACGTTTTTTCAAAATATTTTGAAATATCCACCATATTTTTATCCAAAAAGCCTTGATTTTTCTACAAGTCCACCATACATGAAAATAAGTAGCATCCATACATTCACATCTCCAGCACTTAGGTTGTAAATTAGGGTGCATACATGATAATTTTTTCGGATCCAAATGCCATCTATAAAACATTTTATACGAATTTTCTCTTAAATGTTGCGCTTGTGTAAATTTTACATTTTTCACCCAGATCCTCTCCCAAATTTCTATCATGATTGGTTGTCCAAAATTTTGTCCCCACTTTATCATACAGTCTTTAACTAATTCAGTTTCAGAATCAATTTCTATCAATACGTTATACAATCTTTTAATATGTATTGACCTTTGGTCTCTAATTTGTTTAATTAAATTTTCATCTATTTGAGATAAACCCATCTTCAAATCTTTTTTCCATCTAGTCTGCAATTGTAAATATTGAAACCAAGTAAGGACTATTCCTTCCTCTCTTAAAATATTCAAGGACTTCAATAATTCCCTTCTTTAATTAGGAGTTTCTCATAAGGCACCACATCTTGTAATTGTGCTCTATTTATATTCTCTATTGCATGTCTGGGAACCGTCCAAACAGGAATCTTATCATTTAATTTATACTGATACTTTTTCCAAACACGCAGCAGAGCATTTCTCAATAGGTGCTCTTTGAAACTCCTATACACCTTTTTGTCATAAACTAGATATGCATGCCAACCATATAATAAACTATACCCTTCAATATTCAATGTTCTATCATTAGTTAAATTGACCCAATCACTTATCACTACTAAAACAGCAGCGTGATAATATAACTTAAAATTAGGCATTTTCAAACCACCTCTTTCCCTGGTATCCTGAATGATTTTTAGTTTGACCTTCGGTTTCTTACCATTCCAAATAAATCTATTAATACCCTTCTGCCACTCCTCCAAATTCGCATCCTTTTTAAGTATAGGTAACATTTGAAAAAGAAATAAAAATTTAGGCAATACATTCATTTTAACTGCTGCTATCCTACCCAACATAGATAATTGTAATTTCTTCCATTTCTCCAGTTCTATTTGTGTCTTATTCCACAAAACTTCATAATTATTTTTATATAACTTCCCATTGGAGGCTTCAATATCAATTCCTAAATATTTAATTTTCTTAACTATCTCACATCCCGTTATTCTTTCCAATTCCTGTTTTAAATTGATATTTAAATTTTTAACTAACATCTTTGTCTTAGATATATTTAATTTAAACCCTGATACCCTACCATAATTTTTAATTATCTCCATCAATCCCATAGCTGACTGTATTGGTTGAGTCAGTGTCACAACCAAATCATCAGCAAAAGCATGTAATCTATAATCTTGTTGTCTAATCTGTATACCTTTTAAATCATCTGCCGCTCTTATCCTATTCAATAAAACCTCTAAAGTTAAAACAAACAACAAAGGGGATAATGGACATCCCTGTCTGGTACCTTTCTCTATATTAAATGAATCTGTTAAAACCCCATTCACAATAATCTGTCCTGTTTGTTTCTGATAAATCGCCAATATAGAATTAATAAACTGATCCCCCATTTCCATCCTAACAATCAATTTTTTTTCAAAAATAACCAATTCAATCTATCAAATGCTTTTTCTGCATCCAAAAACATAAGAACTGCGGGCACCTGAATATGCTTGTCCAAATATTCTAATATATTAATAAGTTGTCTAACATTAGTTTTCATCTGCCTCCCTTGTAAAAAACCGGTTTGATCAGTATGAATTGTTTGTTGTAAAACTGTCATTAATCTATTAGCCATGACTTTTGCAAAAATCTTATAATCCGTATTCGTGGGCGCTTGCGGCCCTATTTGCACAAGCATCGCTGCGAACGTGGTGTTTGTGCAAGTGCATGCGCACACTTCCCCCTTCCCCCCCGACCCGGGCTGCCAACCTGGAAAGGTGTAACTCTGATCTAAAGTTACACAATAGTTTCTTTTTTTGACAAAATACCTAGCTATTACCGTATATGGTGTCCTCAGAACCTATTCCAGCCAGACAGTCATGCCTACATTCAGAATAATATCAATTGTCAATCTTAAAACTTTCAAATTCTTTCTATATTCAACTTTTTTTCCCCAAATGAGACTTAAACATTCTGTGGCTTTAAAAGTATTGAGTACATTCAATCCTCAAGAGCCAAAGGATTGTTGCCCATTATATTTTAAAGTTTTGCTGGATTTTTTAATTGGCTTAAGTCTATTTGCCTTGCTTTTCTTCCTCAGTGACCTGATTTTGTCTATAATTAAATTTAATCCAATCATTGGACGGAGCTATCAGGATTTCTAAAAAACTCCTGCAATGCATTTCTAAACCCGTTAAGTTCCTGAGGAGGGCACTCAAGAGTCAGCTGACTCAAATGACATATTATATACAGTATTTTGCTTTATTTCAATTTTATACTGTACCAGTCATCCTAGAACTGCTGATTTTATGATGGAAATACTTTGAAAATACTTCCTTGTCTTAAAGATTTAACATTTCTGCCAAGAAAAGATTGTTCATTGTGATGACAATGCCAGAACGATGAGATGTTCACAGTGCAAGCTCTGCCCTTTCCTACTTCCATGGTGGCATCATCTGAAAATAAATAAATAAATAAGTGGCAAATTTAGTATTTATCACATTGCACAATACATTGCAAGACACATTTTTTTTCTAATTTGTCAGGTGGAGAAATGTGGGGCAAATGACAAAACAAAAATCTCTCAACTCTGTCCCTTTTGTACTTGCACCTGTGTATGTAAGGATCAAAAGTATGGACGTCTCAGAACCGTTTTAGATTAGAACAGTTTTCCAAAATCCAGTATATTGTGATTATAAATTCCAGAGCTTTTAGATAACATGCTAGTAAATCTCAGGGGTATAAACATAATATATCTGGCAAATCTCTTATTTGGAATCAGTTCTCAGATTGTTTGGCAGCAGATGCAGACTAGTCACAAAGATTATCCTAGAAGCGAACTGCAAATAAATATGAAAGTGTATCTCTAAGCATGATGCAAATTTGTAAATATTATTTGTTCATTGTTTAGAGCAATGTTTTACAAACTTGACCATTTTAAGATTTGTGGACTTCAACTCGACAACTGGAAGGAATTCTGGGAGCTGAAGTCAACACAACCTAAAATTTTTAAGTTTGCAAAAGACTAATTTAGAGGATTAGGTGTGCCAGTAAAAAAAACAAAACTAACATCTGTCTGTCTGTCTCTTTGTCTTCAGAATGTACTACATTGTATCACTGAATATTACAACATTTTGAAAGTAGCTGAAATATTAGGCTTCATTTAAGGCATAGTCCAAATCTGTACTAGGTAAAGTTGTGATTTTGTGAAGGTTCAACTGTTCTGCATTTTTTCCCTCATTTCAAAAGTGATTTCTCATTTTCTTTTTTTTTAAATTTAATATTTTCTTTTTCACTTTACAAAAAACAAAATACATTTTTTCCTTAACAGTACTGTGTCCTATATCTCTTACATATATTTACGATTATTTACATTACTTCTCGTACTTTTTTATTCCTCAGTTCTAACCAATTGTAACACTTGTCCCATATCTCATAAAATTCTGTTGCTTCCTTGTCTTTTATTTCTAGAGTAAGTTTGTACATCTCAGCGCATTCTAATATCTTGTGAATAATCATGTCATTTGTTGGTATATTTTTACATTTCCAACACTGTGCATATGCAATGCATGCCGCTTTATTATGTGTACAATGATGTATTGAAGTTGTTCTTTCATCTTTGGATTAATTATACCTAATAAGAATAATTCGGGTTTAAGTTCAATTTTGTTCTCCTGTATCCATCTGCTTATCTGCTCCCAATAATTCCTTGCTTTGGGGCATTGCCACCACATATAAAATGTTCCCTCCTTGTTTTTGCACTTCCAACAGTCCTGATTCATATTTTTATATATCTTAGCCAATCTCGGCGGTGTTAAATGCCATCTATAGAACATTTTATATTGGTTTTCTTTATATGCAGTTGACAGTGTTAGTTTGCAATTTTTGTTCCATACTCTTTCCCATTCTTCTAATTCTATACTTTAGCCTATATTTCATGCCCATGCTATCATTGGACCTTTTACTATTTCTTCTTCCAATTCTACCTCTAGTAAATGTTTGTAGGTTTTTGTTAAAAAAAATTTCTTCCTTGGCTGTCAATATTTTGTCCAATTGCTGAGGTACCCGATTTATTCCATATTCTTCCATATCTTTGCTATATTTTGATTGTATCTGTAAGTATGGCCACCAATCAATAATTATTCCCTGTTCTTTTAATTCCTCCCTTGATCTAAGATTTCCTTGATTATCTAATAATTAATTGTATCTTGTCATCTTTTTTTGTCCAGTGTGTTTGGATGGATAATTGCCTCCATCAGTGAGGCCCAATTTGGTATTTTCGTATAATATTTCTTTTTAACATTTTCCCACGTCCAAATCAGCATATCTCTTATCTGGTGCTGGTAAAAGTATGTATGTGACATCTTGTATTTTCCCCATAGAAAGGCATGCCAGCCAACTTGTAAATCATGTCCTTCGATCGTTAAAACCCTTTTATTATCTAAATTTATCCAATCCCTAATCCAAAGTAACCCCACTGCTTGGTAATAAGTTTCCCATTTTGGAAGCCCAAGGCCACATCTACTTCTACTATCCTGTAACGCTTTAACATTTATTCTTGCTTTTTAACCTAACCATATGAATTTATTGATCATTTTGTTTAATTCCTCAAAAAAATTTCTCTAATTTTATTGGGACTGTCTGAAATAAATATAATAATTTTGGCAGAATATTCATTCTGATCACAGAAATCCTTCCTAACAATGATAATTGTAATTTTCCCCAAATCTCTAGATCTTTTTTCATTTGTAATATCAATTTTTATAGTTGTTATTGTCTTTTATTGAAGAACATCTTATAGTAAGCCAAATTCCTAAATATTTAATCTTTTTTACAATTTGCAATCCCAAATTTTCTTCTAATTTCCTTTTTTGTTTTTCAGTTAAATTTTTACTAACATTTTAGTCTTTTCTTTATTAATTTTTAATCCTGCCACTTTCCCATATTTTTCTAATTCATTCATTAGGATATTTCCTCTCTCTAATGGTTCCTCTATAAAAAACACCAAATCATCTGCAAATGCCTGTGCTTATATTCTTCTTTAATGCTTTTATCTCTTTATTGATTCTAATTTGGGTTAGTAGCACTTCTAATGTTAAAATAAAAAGTAGAGGTGACATTGGGCATCCTTGTCTTACTCCTTTATTTATTTCAAATTTCTCTGTGTTATCCCCATTAATTATCACTCTATTCTTTTGCATCTTATATATTGCCCTTATCATTTTCTCAAACTTACCTCCAAATTTCATATCTTCTATCTGTTGGAACATAAACTGCCAATTAAGGTTGTCAAATACTTTCTGGGCGTCTAAAAATATTAATGCTACCTGTTTTTCTGAGTGTACTGCATAGTATTATAGGACATTTAACATCATTCTCGTGTTATTCCTAATTTGTCTTGTGGGTAAAAAACCATTTTGATCTGAATGTATTATTTGATTTAATATTGATTTCAATCGTTCTGCAATTAAAGTTGTAAAAATTTTATAATCTGAATTCAACAAGATTGGCTTATAATTTTTTATCTGTTTGGGGTTGGTACCTTCTTTTGGAATAAGAGTTATATTTGCTTCTATCCAGGAGTCTGGTAATTTGGCTTTCTCCAACACATCATTGTATACATCTAATAATGTTGTGTCATGGTTCCGAAAGAAGCAGCTTTTCAAAGAACTTTGAGGCTTTGTTTTCCTGAAAGAATCCTTTTATTGCTACATAGCTTCAGCACGTACATAATGAAGCCAAAAACTGAATCCCCCCACCCCCAATCACCCGTAACAAAGCATAACTCACTCCTTCATTTTACAGTCATCAATCACGTTCTCCAATTAGTTTGAAGTGTGAACTTTCCCTCCCGTAACTCCTCTGGTTACAGCTGACCTTGGAAATACTGTACTGAAATATTGTTGTGGCTAACTTTCCCCCGAGTACATACTTTCCCACCCGCTATTCTAACATTGTCTGACTTTAACTCTAGAAGTGATATGCAGGTTAAATAAAACATGTTTGCTTCTTCATATATGGCAAGCAAGAACATCCGATGTTAGCAGTCTTGACATCTGGCCCCTCTTACAAAAAGGACATCCTGGAATGTAAACAAAAGCATAGGTTAAGGGTTATTTTTCAGTTTGTTGGGGTGTTTCCCATGAAACTTTTGACGAGCCTGTCACCTTTCACCTCACCGGATTTCACCCAGGTGGCTTCAGACAACGGGTATCCCTTCCATTGTACTAGGTACTGCAATTTCCCTTTTAAAATTCCAGAGTAAAGAATACGTTTTACTTCATAGTGGGTCTATCCCACAACTACGAGGGGCCCAGGTGCCTTCTTCGGAGGAGGTCTTAAAGTGGAGCCCCGATAAGGTTTCAGCAAGCTACAGTGGAAAACTGGGTGAATTTTCCCTAAAAGTCTAGGGAGTTTTAGTTCTACGGTGACCAGATTGATGATCCTTACTATGGGGAAAGACCCCAATAATTTTGGTCCCAATTTCTTGCTGGGCAATTTGAGGCGTAAATACTTAGTAAATACTAACAAATAAACCTTTTCCCCAACTTGGAATGTTCTTTGGGGAGCCCTCTTTCTATCATCCTGCTTTTTATAGGTTTCAAAAGTCTTTTTTAGCGAAATACGTTCCTCTTCTATCTCTATTGATTCCTCTTCTGGTATATTTTGATTTATACCATAGTCAGATGTAGCTTGAACATCAGTTTGAAGAGACATAATAGACTCTCTAAATCTTAATTTTTTGGGGGGGGGAAAGCATTTTTGTTTATTATATATTTATAAATGTAAACAGAGGAAACAAAGAAAAACTCAGGTTGAGTGCAACTCAACTTAATACAATCATTTTCTACTTGTCAACCTTTTTCAACCAGCATATAAAAATTTAACTATAAGCTAGATACAGTTTCTTAGATTGATATTTCCCTTGTATGTAGTCTATCCATTTTTTCCAGTCTAACATATATTTTTCGTTTGAATGATCCTTCAAGTATGCAGATATTTTGGCCATTTCTGCCAAATTTATGACTTTCAGAGTCCATTCTTCAATAGATGATAATTCTGGTTTCTTCCAGTATTGTCCCACCAACAGTCTTGCTGCTGTGATCAAATTCAAAATTAAGTTCATCTCTATGGTGGTACAGTCTTTTGTAATACCTAGCAAAAACAACTGCGGTAGAAATTCAATACGCTTTTTCAAAATGCTCTGAAGTGCCCACCATATTTTTCTCCAAAAAGCCTTAATTTTTCTACAGGTCCACCATACATGAAAATAAGTAGCATCCAGTCATTTAACTAGCATCTTTGTCTTGGATATATTTAATTTAAAGCCTGATACCCTACCATAATCCTTAATTATCTCCATCAATCTCTTGGCTGACTGTGCTGGTTGAGTCATTTTGAAGTACAGTTTTTAATTGTAGCACATATATCAGCAGTGGCCTCATAAATCTTTTCCAATATAAGTGCATAATTCAATTGTGGCTGAATCTCCATTTTAGATAATAATGCTTAAAAGAAAATCTCTTTTGTGAAGGCTATATTTAAAGTAAACAGCATCCACCTCCACAGCTTCCACAGCTGCACAGCTTATCTTTCCAAAAGTATTTTGAAGTTCAGTGTTCCATCTTTAAGAAAATAGTCTCAACTTGCGGTATCAAACATTTGCCACTAGATGTCTTCAATGGGTTAAGGAAACAATCAGTTCCTTTTTTTTGTCCTTTAAAGTGTAATATGTAGGAAGAAAAATAATACAGTTCTTGCCAAGAGAGAAGAAAAAGAAAAAAAAACCTTTTCCAACTTTTTTCCTTTTTTGCATCCAAATATATATATATATAAAAGTAAAATATAATCTATTTCAATATTTACAAAATGCCTTCTTTCCCAAAAAAGAGCAGAAGCCGCCTTTCCAAGCCAGGGAAATAATTCCAAAGGCTCTTACAGGTATTAAAGTAAACAAAAAGTAGAAAAGAGAGTTGCAAAGTTCTCACCCAGGCTCCCCACGGGGGCATTCACAGCTTAGATGTTGTCTGATTTATGGTCTGAAGCAGCAGGGCGATCGGCCATTTTACTGGCCGATCTTCTCCATCGGCCCTCGGAGTTTCGTCCAGACAGCTGGAGGAGCCGCCGCTCCTCCACAGCTGGACCGCAGCCTCCTCGACGGAAGTTGCACCCTCCAGGGTGACTTTGGACCCGTATAAGGGTCCACCGACGGAGGGAAAGCTAATCGGCAAGGAGAGAAGTCTCCCCGCTCGACTAGCGACTCCGTGAACCGGAACCGGAAGTCCCTTATTTCGCTTGACATCCTTTTCTTCTGCAACTTAGAGAATCAGAAGAAGCAAAGACTAAGATTTCTTACTACAAAGCAACGACGCTGCAAGGAGAAGAGAAAAAGGTTTCTACTGTAGAGGGAAAGATTCATACTTCCTCAAAGAATGCTACAAACGCAAAAATGGATTTACTGGCTGAAAGGGAAGCGTTGCTATGGAAACCTGTCTGGTATAGGAAAAAACTAGAATTAGACTGAAAAAGAAACTTAAAATTGTTTAATGGATTAAAAGGCAATGCTGGTTTTATGGATTGTTTTAAGGATAACGATTCAGGCTTCGTAATATGGAAACTGCAGTTATATATATGTAGGTTTAATTTAGTCTAATGATTTTTTATTGTTTTATGGAAACTTGTTTGATATGGAAACATGAAAGTTAAACTTGGAGTGAAGTTTAATCAAATTTAAAATTGTTTAATGGATTAAAAGGCAATGTTGGTCTCATGGAGTGTTCCAAGGATAATGATTTAGGCTTAGAAATATGAAAACTGCAATTATATATATGTGTGTTTAATCCAGTTTGATGATTTTTTATTGTTTTATGGAAACTTGTTTGATATGGAAATATGAAAGTTAAACTTCGAGCGAAGTTTAATTAATTTAGAGATTTTTGTGTATAGTAATATGATTTGATAAGGTATGATAATTAAATGGATGGAACTTGGAGTTTGTGTAATGAATTGAAATGAATTAACTCAAAGATTATCATAATCAATAATAATGGGCTTTATGGATTCTACTAAGGGGGAATATATATATATATATATATATATACATATGGTTATATAATTATAAGTTAGTTATCATTGGAAGAAGAAATAATTAAGATTGATGATAAAAAGAAGGCACCTGAGAGTATTCAGGTATTGGGCTGAACTCTTTTCCTGTGGCCACTCTGAAAGGCGTGTAGCCGGTGCTGCTGTGCACAGAATTATTGTACGCCACCTCCACAAAAGGGAGGAGGTCAGTCCAGTTCGTCTGCTGGTAAGAAACGTAGTATCTAAGATATTGCTCCACCATTTTGTTAGCAGATTCTGCAGCCCCATTGGTGGCTGGATGAAAAGCAGATGATAAACCTTGAGATGATCCAATTAATTTAAGAAAACTCTTCTAAAACTTCGCTGTGAACTGCACCCCCCTGTCCGAAATTATTCACTTAGGGGCTCCATGCAGCCAGTAGATGTGTTTTAGGAACAATTTGGTCAGTCGTTGGGCAGATGGGAGTCCTTTGCAGGCAATGAAATGAGCCTGCTTCGAGAACAGGTCTATCACAGTCTAGATGACAGTATTTCATCTACTTTCAGGTAGGTCTACTATAAAGTCCATAGCTTTTTCTTCCCAGGGTTGAGAAGGGTCTGCCACCAGCTACAGTAACCCAGGGGTTTTCCCTGGGATTCTTTTCATTGTGGCACATACAGTACAACTTTTTACATAGTTTTCTACATCCCGTTTCAGCCCGGCCACCAAAATTGCCAGCGGGTGAGGTGTAGAGTTTTCAAATATCCAAAGTGTCCAGACTGTTTTACATCATGGCTGTGTTTGAGAGCATTAAAACGGAGGGCTTCAGGCAGATATAGTTTCCCCCTTTGTAAGCCAAGCCATCCCTGCATGTCAGGGAGATTTGATTATCTTTGAACCATTGATTGGTGAGGAGCTCTCATTTTATTTTCTTTACTCCAGGGTCATCAGGATTGGGGACCCTGCGAGGTGTAAGTTGAGTGGCAGTTTGTGGATTGGGGATAATAGCCTCCTTAATCTCTTCCCGTTCGCTTTTGTATTGGGGTAGCCGGGATAGCGCATCAGCTAGGAAGTTCTTTCCTCCTGGTATGTACTTTAGAGTGAAGTTGAAGCGGTTAAAGTACTGTGCCCATCGCACTTGTTTTGGGGATAATTTCCGGGGAGTTTTCAGTGCTTCTAGATTTTTGTGATCTGTCCATACCTCAAATGGCACCTTGCTCCCTTCTAGATAGTGTCGCCAGTTTAATAACGCCCACCTAATCACGAAGGCCTCTTTCTCCCAGATTGCCCATATCCGCTCGCTCTCAGTAAATTTCTTAGAGGTATAGGCACAGAGTTGCAGGACCCCACTTTTGTTCTTTTGCAGTAACACAACTCCAACTGCCACATCGCTGGCATCAGCTTGAATCACAAATGATTCCCTTGGATAGGGGTGCTTTAGGACCGGTTCAGCAGCAAATAGTCTCTTTAAATTCTCAAAAGCTGTTTGACAGCCCATTGTCCATGCTAGTGGTTGCCCCGGTCGTGACTTCCTGCCTCCTTTGCCTGTTTTGAGTAGTTCTCTAAGGGGTAGGGCAATCTCGGCAAAAGAGGGGATGAATTGACGATAAAAGTTGGCAAAACCCAGAAAGCTCTGGAGTTGTTTGTGAGTCTTTGGGGGCTGCCATTTGATTATAGCTTTCACCTTGGCTGGATCCATTTCAATACCTTCGTTGGAAATTCTGTAGCTAAGATAGTCTAATCGGGTCTGGTGAAATTCACATTTTGACAATTTGGCATAAAGCTTGGCATTCATTAGTTTCTTTAACACTTCTCTCACCAGCTTTATGTGATCAGTCATATTCGTGCTGTATATCATGATATCATCAAGATACACTAAAACCTGTAGAACCTCATTAATCAACTGCATAAATACGGCTGGGGGCCCCTGTAGTCCAAATGGCATGACTTTGAACTGATAGCTCCCCATAGGACAGTTGAAGGCAGTTTTCCACTCGTCTCCCTCTTTTATCCTCACTCGGTAATATGCCTCTCAGATCTAATTTAGTGAAGACACTCCCCTTAGCCAGATGGGTTAATAAGTCCTTTAGGAGGGGGAGGGGGTATTTGTTTTCCACACTCACAGCGTTGAGACCCTTATAGTCTACGCAGAGATGAATAGACCCATTTTTTTTCTCTTTGAACAACACAGGGGCTCCCACGGTGGATTTCACCCGTTCAATGAACCCCCTCGCTAGGTTTTTGTTCATGTATCGCTACATCTCCTCCATTTTGAGGGGGAACATAGCATACATTCTCGATCGTGGGAGTTTGGCTCCTGGCACCAGTTCGTTGGAGCAATCATTGGGTCTGTGAGGGGGTAGGACATCACATTCTTTTTCACTGAATGCCTCCACCAGGTCCCAGTAATCATTGGGAATGAGTGGTTCATCTGGTGGTGGTGAAGCAGCCATGTACGTTCGTTCATTGGGTGGCTTAAGGTGCCCTGCAACATCTGTTGAATCAATGGGGGGATTAGGCCCTATAGGTAGTCTCACGGTTCTCATTCCTTTCTCCCACCAGATAAACGGCTTCCATTTGTCTAACCAGGCTAGCCCTAGGATCACTGCCTCAGTCATTTTTGGAGCCACCAGGAAGCAAATAAACTCCCAGTGCTCACCTATTTCTAGGCGTAGGGGCTCAGTTAATTGCGTGACAAGAGTCCCTCCCATGAGGGAGCCATCGGCTTGCTCAAACCTCATGGGTTCGGAGAGCAATTTTGCTTGTATGCCCAATTTCATGGCAAAGGGTAAGCTAATAATACATTGGGTGCATCCAGAATCAATTAGCACATTTAAGTTCATTTGTACCCCCGATTTAGGGAGTATAAGTTCGGCAGCTAGTGAAAAAGGTGGGATTTGTTGACTCACCATTGGGTCATTGTCTCCTTCATCATCGCTGTCGAGAGAGGGTAGAGCGGGGAAGGATCCAGCCTTAGTCTCGGTGTCCTCCTGTATGGGGGATGTGACTTGGGCAACCAGATCTTGTTTGATCCAATTGGATTTTCCTCTCGCTGGCTGCTGATCAGATTTCTTCTTCGCTGCGGGTCTCGGTCTGCTCTGCTGTTGGGGGTAGGGAACTGGGCAGTTTGCTGCTTGATGTCCCTGTTATCTGCATTTGAAGCACATGAGTGTCGGCCCTGCAAGTGGCCTGGGTCTTTTGGTAGATGTAGTTGTTGGGGGTCTCCAGGGGGGTGGTTGTCATCTGGGTCATTCTGGTTTTGGTTCAATTTCAGGTGAGGGAGACTTCTTATAGCGAGTGAGCTTAACGTCTAGCTTCACCACTGTCTGGTACCTCATCAGGTACTTCCCGATAGATGCAGGCCTGAGAGAGGTGATCGTGTAATCCCTCAATGAAGTGATGGATTAGGGATTGCTCAGGCCACCCCTCTATTCAACCTGCCATCTTGCAGAACTCTCGCATGTATTCCAGGGCAGGCTTGCCAGCTTGTTTTATTTTGTGGATCTGTTCTGCTGCTTTGAGACCAATGGATGGGTCCTCAAATCTTTCTCTCAGTCCTAGGAAAAAAGGGTGGGGATCTTCCAGTTTGGGGGCTTCCTCACTATGTAAATTGTTCAGCCATTCAGATGCTTTTCCCTCTAGGTTGGACGCAACAACATTGACCATGGCACCTGGGTCCGGGTAGATATAGGCCCAGTGATTCAAGTGAGAACGCACTTGGTTGAGAAAAAAAATCAGCTTCTCTGGGTCCCCATCGAAGGTTGCTCTGAAGGGTGGTGCAATTACAGGCTGTTGTGGCCCCCACTGGGGCTGTTGCTGCTGGCCCCACCCTGGCTGCTGGTTCCATGGCTGCTGGACTCCCCTCTGTGCTTGTGGCCCTCCCAGTTGCTGTTGGCCCCATCCTGCCTGCTGATCCAACAGCTGCTGAGCCCTCTGCTGTCGACATGGCGCCCCCAGTTGCAGTTGGCCCCACTGTGGCTGTTGTTGCCATACTGGTAGTACTGGCCTCTCGAGTCATTGGAGGTCTTCCACAGGTTGCTGTCTGGGTGGAGGTTGCTGCTGTCTTCTCTGCTGCTGGCCAACGGGGGCTGGTGGTGCCCCCTGCTGATGTAGACCTCTCAATGGTGGCTGTGCAAGTGGGAGTTGTAGTAGTCTTCTCTGCTGTTGGACCGCAGGGGCTGGTGACACCCTCTGCTGCTGCAGGCCCCTCAATGGCTGCTGGACGAGTGGGGGTTGTTGCTGGGCTTTCCTCATCTGCGGACCCACCGGCTGTCGCTTTTCTGGCTTTTGCACCACCCCAAGCTGCTGCAAGGCCTCTATTAGTTGATGTAAGCTCAGAGATGGCTCATCACTCATCTGTGGGGATTGCCCAATTCCCCATTGCTGTAGGGGGCCCAGGCTGGGGTTTTCTCTCTGTGGGGCTGGAGGCCCTGGCAGGGGACCCCAGGGTCTAAAAGTCTGTTTGATCTGCGAGGGAGGGGCTAGAGGCCTCACTCAATGGGAGCTGCTCTTCGTTCCTGACTTCTAATTCTTCAAATCTTTCTGCCAAGTATTCTAATGATCCACTGTGAGCTGCAGGTGGGTATTTCCACTCACCCGAGTGTTCGGTGACAGACGGCTGGGCAGCTCTCCACTGGTGTGGGGGATGCAATATGTAAGAATCCCTTTGTCGTGACTCATGCTCATCTGCTGGCAGGGCTGTATGGAAGCCTCCAGAGCCTCCGCTCGGCTTATCCCAGTCTGATGACCAAATCAGCTCTCCTGATAGTTTTGGCTTTGCTCCCAGCTGGGGGATCTGCAAGAATTTCTTCTCCACCAGCTGGCTAGCTGTCGCTCCCCTCCCTGGGGAAGCTGCTGCTGCTGTTGCTCTCCCCCCAGAGAAGCTGCTGTTGCTTCCCCCCCGGGAAAGCTGCAGCTGGGGGGGGTGCTGGCCTCAAGCATTTCTTCCTCTTCCATGATGAGATCTTCCCCAAATCTTTGTCAAACTATCCCCGTTAGTTTAGGGATAGTGACTGGGGTAAGAGACCCCTAAATGGTTTTAAAAATTTGTGGCTTTTGGCTTAATGTCATGGTTTTGAAAGAGGGCTTTTCAAAGAACTTTGAGGCTTTGTTTTCCTTAAAGAATCCTTTTATTGCTACATAGCTTCGGCACGTACATAATGAAGCCAAAAACTGAATCCCCCCACCCCCAATTACCCATAACAAAGCATAACTCACTCCTTCATTTTACAGTCATCAATCATGTTCTCCAATTAGTTTGAAGTGTGAACTCCCGTAACTTCTCTGGTTACAGCTGACTTTGGAAATACTGTACTGAAATACTGTACTGAAATATTGTTGTGGCTAACTATCCCCCAGTACATACTTTCCCACCCTCTATTCTAACATTGTCTGACTTTAACTCTAGAAATGATATGCAGGTTAAATAAAACATGTTTGCTTCTTCATATATGACAAGCAAGAACATCCGATGTTAGCAGCCTTGACAGATGTTTCCAGATCTTCATAGAGAGTCTTATACACCTCCCCTGGTAGACCATCTGACCCCGGGGCTTTATTATTTTTTTTGTTTTTGTACTGTGTTTCTTAATTCCATAGCTGTTATTTTCTTATTAAATATTTCTTTCTGTCCTTCTTTTAATTCCGGCAGACCATTAACCTTTAAATATTGTTTTATATTCTCCTCCTCTATTTCCTCTTTTTTGTATAGTAACTCAAAATAGTTCTGAATTATTATTTTTCTTTTTATCCATTTTGTATTGCAGCTCTCCATTTTCATCTTGTAGTTCCTGAATAAATCTTTTTTCCTTCTCTTTTTTTAATTTATAAGCAAGCCACCTCCCAGGCTTGTTTGCGTGTTGGAAAATTTTTTGTTTAGCTACTTTCAATTCTCTTGCCATTTCATCTTGTTGTACCATATTCAATTTATGTTTAGCCAAAACCATTTCCGCTTTAATCATTTCTTCCTGGGGCTCCCTAAGCTATCGCTATGCCTCTCAAATATGCTTTAGCAGTATCCCATATAATCTGTAGTGATGTTTGTTGTTTTGTGTTTTCTTTAAAGAATAATTCCATTTCTTTTCTAATCCTTACAATAAATTCTTTTTCCTTTAAAATTTGAGTGTTTAGTGTCCACCTTCTCCTTACTTTTTTTTGACCTGTCCAAACTATTTTCAGAGGGTTATGGTCAGCCCATATATTTGGCATTATTTCTATTGTTTCCAAATGTTGTCCTACCTCCCCATTCATCCATGCCATATCCAACCGAGACCATGATTTATGTGGATTCGAGAAAAAAGTGTATTCCCTTTTTATGAGATTCTGTTTCCTCCATTGATCAGATAAATTGAATTCATGTGCCATCTCAAAAAATGTCTTTGGTAATATTTTCCGTTTCTTTTTATTTTACGTGTTGCTAATATAATCCTTTTTTACTTTCACTACTGCATTGTAATCCCCTATTATACAGATATTTCCTTGTCCAATTTATATAAGTTTTTCATGTAGGTTTTTATAGAATTCTTCTTGATTCTCATTTGGAGCGTAAATTGTCACCAATAGCCATGATTTCTGTTCAGTTTGTTATTCTATTATTAGCACCCTACCATCTGTATCTTGATATTTTAATTTGGCTTTAATTCCTTTCCTAATATAGACTGCTATTCCTCTCTGTTTTTGTTCCATTAGTGCCGTGTATAGTACTCCTAATTTCGGAAATTCCAAATATTTTCTGTGTTGCTCTTTTATGTTTACTTCTTGTAGACAAGCTATATCTACACCTTGTTTTATTAATTTTGTTAATATTTGTTTTCTTTTAGCTGGTGCATTTAATCCATTGACATTGATTGATATTAATCTAATCTCCTCTTCCATTATTTTACATGTGTGTTTGTCTTGTTCTCAAACCTACTCCTCTTTCTTTCCTTTATCTTTTTACCTCCTTTTTTCTATCTCTCTTCTCTTTCTCTTAACTCCTGTTGCTGGTCTTACTGACCTCTAGATCAGCGGTTCTCAACCTATGGGTCGCGACCCCATTTGGGGTCGAACGACCATTTCACGGGGGTCGCCAAACGCCGCTGTCCGCCATATTTTTCAATTTTTTCAATTTTTTTTCAGTTTTTTCGGCCGGCGCATGCGCAGTTCGGCCCGCCGCGTGCACGCGACGGGCCGAACCACGCATGTGCGGCGCGCACGATGACCCGATCCGCGCATGCGCAGCACAACGGGCCAAACTGCGCATGCACAGCGCAACCGGGCCGCTCGCCTCCCACCGCTGCCTCAGAGACTCTGGCAGGCACACCGAGGAGCGGTCCGGAGCAAAGCTGCCTCCTTCCCGTGCCGCTCCGCCATGTCCCAGGCCCGGCCTCCAACTCGCCCTCTGGCAGCCGGCCAAGCGGTTGGGGCAGCCGGACCTCGAGGCGGGCCCGCACTTCACCGAGACCGGCTTGGCTGTGGCGAGAGGTGCCCGGCGGCCCGAGAGAAGCGAAAGGCGCCTAGCAGCCGCTTCCAGCCCCCAAGTCCACGCTCCTCTCCTTGCCCTCCTCCCCGGCCGGCCCTCGCCACCCCACCCCCTTTTCTCTGCGGCGGCCAATGGGGGCGGCGGGGGTCCCGGGGGCTGCCTGCCTGTCTACCTGCGGCTTGGTCCTGCTCGCTCCCTCCCTCCCTCCCTCGGCGGTGGCGGCCAAAGCAGGCGGTAAGGCGCCCAGCCAGCAGATCGGCAAGATGAACTACCCTGGTGAGTCCATGCGTGGGGGGAGGCCGAGCCGGGGAGGGAGCCGGGCGTGGGGGGAGGCCGAGCCAGGGAGGGAGCCGGGCGTGGGGGGAGGCCGAGCTTGGGAGGGAGCCAAGCATGGGGGGAGGCCGAGCCAGGGAGGGAGCCGGGCGTGGGGGGAGGCCGAGCCAGGGAGGGAACCGGGCATGTGGGGAGGCCGAACCGGGGAGGGAGCCGGGCATGGGGGGAGGCCGAGCCAGGGAGGGAGCCGGGGAGCCTGGCCAGATGCCCCCCACCCAGCTTGACGGCCCGACCCGAGCGGGACTGGCGCCGAGAGCGAGATGGCCCGGGCGGGCTCCCCAGTCCTGCCGCCCGCCTACCTACCTGCGGCCGCTGCTGGCCCTGCGGAAGGCGCGAGAGTCCCGGATGAGCCTGGCAGGCAGAGCACTGTTACCTGGATGCCAGTCCGGAGCGCGGACTTGGGGGCCGGAGGCGGCTGCCGGGCGCCTCTCGCCACAGCCGAGCCGGTCTCGGTGAAGTGCGGGCCCGCCTTGAGGTCCGGCTACCCCGACCGCTTGGCCGGCTGCCGGAGGGTGAGGAGGAGGCCGGGCCTGGGATGTGGCAGAGTGGAGGGGGAAGAAGGCAGCTTTGCGCCCACCTGCTCCGGACCGCTCCTCGTTGTGCCTGCCAGAGTCTCTGAGGCAGCGGTGGGAGGTGAGGCCGGCCTGGTCTGGAGCCGGCCGGCCTGCCAGTTCTGCGCACGCGCAGATCAGCCGTCCCACGCGCATGCGCATATCGGCTGTCGCATGCGCATGCGCAGATCGGGCCATCGCTGTCCACCATTTTGTTTTGATTTTGTTTTGATTTTTTTGATTTTTTTTGGCGCCCGTGCGCATGCACCCAAGTCGGGGTCGCTGCGCGCATGGACGGCGCAAGTAGGGTCTCAACCTGAAAAAGGTTGAGAACCACTGCTCTAGATTCTAATTCTGATTCTTCTTTACTACTATTCTCTTCTTCCTCCCCTTCTAACTGTTCATAGAATTCTCTTGCCTTGTCTAAGCTATCTATTTTAGTCTTTCTCTCCTGCCATGTTATCAACATCCCCTCTGGGATTAACCATCTAAATGGTATGCTTCTTTTAATTAGATGTGCACTGAGAAATCTATAATCCCTTCTCTGTTCTCTCACTTTCTTTGGGACTTGTTTTAATGTTTGTATTTCTATGCCTTTATAGATCATTGGATCTTCTCTTGTAATCTTGTATATTATGTCTCTAACTCTTTTTCTGGCGAATCTTATATGTACTTCTCTTGGGAGTCTATTACGTCGGGCATAGTTCTAATGGATTTGGTACACCTCGTCTATCTCTAACAATACCTCTTGCTTATCCCTTTGTAGAGCTTCAGCTATCAGCTCTACCATAATAGCACTCAAATCCTCTTCCTTATCTTCCACCACGTTTTGAAATCTTAGATAGAATGCCACCCTGTCCATTTCCAAATGTATGATCAATTCTTCCATTTTTTTGTTGGTTCCCATCAATTTTTTATCTACTGTATCAACTTTTTTCCCTATTTTATCCAATCCTACTTCTACTGTCTGAATTCTTCATTTTTCTTAAGTGTTTGTTGTATCTTTTATGTTTCGGGGTTTGAGGCATTGAAGCACAACACATGTTGTAAACAAACTTCTTTATTTGCTCCTTAACTTCATTCAACCTGCAAACAGGCGCGTAAGCCTTTTATAGTCTTCCAACTCCCAGGCAGTCCAGCCAATAGGGAAACCCCTTTCTTCGCACCTTGCACATGTGCATAAGTCTGGTGCCAGCCAGTCTGGTCCCGGGTAGCTTTTAGGTTGCCCGGGACCATTTGCAACATTTCTGGGCCTGCTGAGTTGCCTCATCAGGCCCAGGACACAACACCCCTTCCCCCTAGATAAAACACACAATTACAATTGTTCCTAATAAAAAAGAAAAGAAAAGAATTTTCCTGCTCACACACAGGCAACACATTTTTTTATAAAATTATAAAATTTAGCTGAACAACCCACTTTCTAATTTTAAACTTAGTGTGTCTATCTTTTACCAAGCGTAGGTCCCATTACCTTGTTATAGACCAGCAAGTTCCTTTGTGATGACAGAAACCTCACATAGTCTCCCAGATGCTTAGGAGGGACCTTAGCCTGTTGTGACCTACACAAGGTCAGGGAGGGTGCCTGGCCTGTCAGCTCACCTGCCTGGCTAGGCAGACCAGGACTTCTACTTAAGGGTGCCTGGCCTACTGGCCCGTCTGGTGAGCTTGCTAGACCAGGACATTGATGCTCATAATTTACAGGTGACCCCTGTTGAGGCATGCTGGCTGAGTTGCCTGGGTTCTCTCCAAGTCTCCTTGGAGAAGATGAAATCCCCCAACTCACTGGTGGAGCAGAGGTCTTCCCAATGACCATGGATTGCTCCTGGGAACTTAGTCCCTCGAGCCCGCGACCAGTCTCGGACGTGACCTGCATTGCAGGTGTGCCCCAATAATTACAGTCCCCCGTGTAAGTGGCCGAGGTGCCAGAGTCAGGAGCCGCCTCTATGGCAAACTCCCTCTCAGGAGAATTCCTGTTTGGCACTCTTGTGGATCCGCAGGCCACCCCCTGGGATGAATTCTTGTTTGGAGCACTTGCTGATACGCATGACTCCCTGTTCAGCATAATAGCTGAATCGTGAGGATGCCTTTGCTCCTCCCCTGGGGAATCCCTAGCAACCTGCGGCCAATCCCAGGAACAGTAAGACTGGTTTTCAGGATTTTGACCTGAAGTGTGACCATGTTCCTGGGCCCTCTCCCCCCCGAGAGCAGAGTCAGGGGCGGAATCGATGGGGGACAGCCGCCAGTGCAGTTGGTCGATATGATGCCAAAGGACACGGCCATCTCCCAAGGTCACTTCGTATGATAGCGGTCCTGAGATCTTACAGATGACAGCAGGGACCCAGAGATGTCCAGGACCATAGTTCCTTGCCCAGACCGGATCGCCCACCTGAAGTCTCCTAGGTGCCTGCGGCTGTGACACCTGTGAAGCCACCCAGTCTGTCCAACTTCATGATGAGTTGGCGACCCCAACTGAGTTCAGCTGGGCTCTTTCCGGTGGCAATGCATGGTGTGGTGTGGTGTGCAAGAAGAAAATCTGCTAACCTGTGATGCCAGCTACTGTGCATGATTCTTTTAAGTGCGTCTTTTGTGGTGCGCACCATCCATTCAGCTTGCCTGTTGGTGGAAGGGAGCAGACGTGGCATGCTGGATCAAGTTGGCCTGAAGGAAAGCCTGGAACTCACAAGAAGTAAATTGAGGACCGTTGTCAGAAACAACATCAGGAAGTCCATGGGTCGTGAAGATTCCTCTCAACACCTGGATGGTTTTAGCAGTAGTAATGGAGGAGACAGGTACAACCTCTAGCCACTTAGAATGGCTATCCACCAGGATAAGGAAGAATTGCCCCTGAAAGGGCCCAGCATAATCTAAATGTCCTCTTGACCAAGGGGCTTGTGTCTCTTCCCACCTGTGTACAGGTGCCTGAGGCATTTCAGGCCATGACTGTTGGCACACCTGGCATCCGTGCATCTGGGCATCAATAGCTTTATCAAGCCCAGGCCACCAAAGATGGCTGCATGCAAATGCTTTCATGCGCACAGTGCCCGGATGTCCCTCATGCAGAGAGAACAAGACTCTAGACCTCAGTGAGGCTGGGATAACCACTCTACTCCCCCATAAAAGGCACCCATTAAAAGTAGACAGTTCATGTCTTCTTTGCCAGAAGCTTTGAAATGTAGCATCTGGACACGTGTCAGGCCATCCTGACAACACCCATGTCAGCACGCGTGTAAGCGTGTGATCAGTGGCAGTTTCTGCAGCCACATCCCTAGCATTGAGGGGAGATTCAGGTAGTTCCTGAATAGAGAGAATATTAATAGCAGGGGCAGGATCTGCCTCTATTTGTGTGAGAGGTAGCCTACTGAGGCCATCTGCATGGCCCATTTCTTTGCCAGGTTTGTGAATGAACATGTAGTCATATGCTGACAGGAAAATGGACCACCTCAGCATACATGGGGAAATGATGTGAGGGGTTTGTTTGGTCTTTGTAAACAACCCCAGCAAAGGCTTCTGGTCTGTATAGACCGTGAAGTGGCGGCCATATAACAAATCATGGAATTTTTTTTGTGCCAGCCACTATTGCCAAGGCTTCTCTGTCAATCTGAGCATAATTCCACTCTGCAGATGACAGAGTCCTTGAGTAGTAAGCCACAGGGACTTGTATTCCATCAGCCTTCAGGTGACTGAGTACTGCACCCACCCCATAAGGAGATGCATCACAAGCGATACATACAGGCAGTTGCTCATTGAAATGGGCTAATATCGCATTTGATGAGAACAAGGTCTTGACTTCCTTAAAACTCCTGTCATGGACTTTAGTCCACTGCCATGGAGCTTGCTTATCTAAGAGCTGATGTAACGGCTCAGCCACTGCAGCCTTATGCGAAGAAAAGCATGATAGAAGTTAAGAAGTCCCAAGAAAGCCTGAAGCTCGCTTTTGGACTTGGGACTTGGGGCCTCCTGAATGGCCTTCAATTTGGATTCTGCAGGGTGGATGCCTTGAGCATCTATTTTAAAGCCTAAGAATTCTGTGGAAGTAACACCAATTTTGCATTTGTCCTTTTTTAATTTGAAGCCCACTTGGCGGAACCTCAGCAACACAGCCCTTAATCTTTCAGCCAAATTCTGTGATGACTCCCCTGCGATGAGGATGTCATCGAAGTAGGGGCAAAGCCCCGGAATACCCCTGAGCGTGCATTCCATGACGCTCTGGAATATGCCAGGAGCAACATTCAACCCAAATTGTAACCTTTTTACCTTAAAAGTGCCCCTATGGATCAGTATTGTTTGGGCCTCAGCAGTTGCCTCACCAACAGGTAGCTGTTGATAGGCCTGTGCTAAATCAAGCTTTGCAAATAGTTTTCCCCCTTTGAGGGAGGCCAGAATATGACTCACTACTGGTACAGGATATGCATGCTGTTGCAAAGCTGTGTTCAAAGTACACTTATAGTCTGCGCAAATTCGAACTTCCCCATTAGCCTTTAAAGGCGTCACAATGGGGGTTTCCCATGGACTTGGGTCCACAGGTTCCAAGATGCCCTGCTGGAGTAGCTTGTCCAGCTCAGCATCAATCTTGCCCTTGAGGGCGAAAGGAACCCTCCGAGGCTTAATCCTAACTGGTGTGATGTTTGGGTTTAACCGCAAGGCAATGGGAGGCCCCTTGTATGAACCAAGCTCTGAACTAAACACATCCACAAACTCTCTGCAGACTTCTGCAGTTCCTGGAGTTTGCAGACTATTCAGGCCAGTTACCTGGATTCCCAGGGCCTCAAACCAATCGAGTCCGAGTAGACTCGTACAATCACCCCCAACAACCATCACATCTAAGAGGCCTTGGAAAGCCTTACACTGCACTTTGAGCGTAGCTTCTCCAAGTACATTAACTCTTGAATTTTGAAAGTCAGTAAGAATTAAGTTTGATGGCCTGAGTTTGACTCAAAGGCCACTACTGCAGCAAATTTTAAAGGTATTGTGTGAAATGATCGATAGAGTGGACCCAGTGTCCAGCTCCATCAATAAGGGAACCCCCTTGTAACTGTACATCAATGCGAAGTTTCTTTTTAAGGGTGTCCCTTGTGTGTCCCTGTTCGCAAGATGCTTCTACGCGACATGCAGAAACCCACTCTGTGTTGGCTGGCAACCCTGGTACCCTTCCGAAGGAATTCTTCCCAAGGTTGCACCTGCTGGCGACCCAAACAAACGATGGCAATGTGGCCTTGCTTACCACATGCCTGGCAAATGGCGGAGCAGAACTGGCAGTCCATGCGCTTGTGGTGTTCTCCGCAACCGAGACACTGAAGGGCTGCTGGGGCCTTGTCTGGTTTCTCTTGAGGTCTTCTTACCGCCGGCTGGTGAAGTCTGTCCACCTCCTCTTCAGGATCTGGGTCTTGAACTTCCTGAGTGACCTCTTGATGGACGGTCGCGACGGCTGGAGCGTTTCTGGTGAGCCGCAAGGCTTTCACAGCACTGCCTGCTGCTTCTTCAGCTGCAACTTCACGTAAGACATCTTGGAAGGTAACTTCAGCTTTAGCAAAGATTTTTTTGTTGCAGCTCCCTGCTTCTAAGGCCGCGATGAAATAGTCTCGTAAGCATTCTTCCAGGTCCTTGAACTCACAAGGCCTGGCAGCTTGTCTCAAAGCAGCAATGAACTCAGCAGCAGACTTGCCCGGCTTCTGGTCCCTCTGCTCTAAAGCATGCCTCCACACAATCACAGAAAGTTTGGGATGGAAGTGATCCTTCAGCATGTTTTTTAAGTCTGTGTAGGTGACAGACTCCAGCGGTGCAGGGGCTACCAGGTTTTTGGCCACGTTGAAAGTGTCCTGACTGCAGACGCACAGCAGGGTTGCTGCTTTCAGGCCGTCTTCCCAAACCTGGTTAACCCTTAGGTAATTTTCTACCCAGGCCACATAGGAGTTCCAGCGCTCCGGGTGAGAGACGTCAAACTCTGATGGACATCCTATCTTCGACATCTTCTCCTTCAAATGCCTCGCTGCAAGCCTTCGTTGAGGGGAAGGGCCCATTTGCCAAGCTCACCTCCAGCGATGCTGTACTGGCAGGTGAGTGCAGAGCTGGACGCCGATTCCCAGGCTTCAGGCTCTTCAGATGAGACTTATCCTCTTCTTGTTGCCTTTTTCCTTGCAGCAATCCCACTTTCATCGCCACTTTTATGTTTCGGGGTTCAAGGCATTGAAGCATGACACATGTTGTAAAGAAACTTCTTTATTTGCTCCTTAACTCAACCTGCAAACAGGCATGCAGGCCTTTTATAGTCTTCCAATCCCCAGGCAGTCCAGCAATAGGGAAACCCCTTTCTTCGCGCCTTGCGCATGCGCATAAGTCCGGCACCAGCCAGTCTGGTCCCAGTCAGCTTTTAGGTTGCCCGGGACCATTTGCAACATTTCTGGGCCTGCTGAGTTGCCTCATCAGGCCCAGGACACAACAGTATCATTTCGATCTTATTATCTAATTTATTCATATCCCCTCTCATTTCTATGTGATTCTTAGACATTGTCTCCTGTATTTTTAGCATCGTTTCCTGAATAGTTAGTAGTGTTGTCTGTATGGTTTGCATATTTGACATTACACTTTGTTTTTCGATCCCCATCATTCCTTCTATTGTTCTCTGCCCTGGTGGGGATGAAGGTGTCAATGCTAGACTTGATATTGTTTTTTTCCCTGTTCTCAATGTTGTCATTTTAATATCCTATTTCTCAAATACTTTCTATTCTGAATATCTCTTTATTTAGCCAACAACCTATCTAACTTTACACTTTTATTCTAGACTTACAATTCTTCTTTCTCTCCTTTTCTAGATCTATATCTACTTTCACTATATCCCAGACCTCTCTTCTCCTTCTCCATCACTCTGCACTTTCTTTTCTCTTTCTTACTTGACACATAGTCTCTCTAGGACTTCAGATTTCTTCTCCTATCTTATATCGTCAACCATCTGTCTGTATATCCGTTCCTATCCCTCACCATTGTATCACGTCCTCTCACCGTCTCCTTCACTTTCCAAACTTTCCGCACTTCCCAAATCTATCTCCTTCGTTCTCCTCTGACCTCACTTTCTCCAATCTTCTATGATGTGCTACTTCTCCGAGTTTGACATACGGTCTCTCTAGGACTCCAGATTTCTTCATTAACCGTCTGTCCGTCTATCCGTTCCTATCACTTTCACCCCCATGTCTCGTCCTCTCCTGTTTCCTTTACTTTTCCAGATTCTCTGCATGTCCAAAACTATCTCCTCCTTTCTCCTCCAACCTCACTTTCTCCAATCTTCCACAATGCACTACTTCTCCGTCCTTCTTAAATCGCCATTTTCTCCACAGTTCTGGCTGTCTGCTTGCCGATTGTCTCCTTTCACTTCTCTCATCCTAGTCACTCTGCCATCTCCTCCATCTCTGTCTCCCGTCTCTCGACCTCTCCTTCCTCAATCTTCCACCCTCTTCTTTGTTCTGCGCTAAAACATTCACCACAAGACTTTTTTTTTGTCTCCCTCCTGATAGTCCTCTGGCTGTTTTTAATTTGCTGACTCACAGCTCTTCTTGCCGGGTCGCCGCTTGCATTGAGGATTCCCTCTCCAGCTGAGATTCCTTCCAACACCAAAACTAACAGACAAATAAATCTTTTAGATTTTTCTATTACTTTAGAGTATTTTCATATTTTTTTAACTCACTCAATGACACAGTCTATTAAATATATCTTTGCTTCTGCATCCTCTGTGGTTTGTCACGGCCTTGAATCTGACAATAGTAGATGTTTTCACGTTGAATTTAAGGGGTTTCCTTTGTTGTAGTGGGTGATTGCCTCTCACCTCACTACTCCCCAAGGCTTCACCTTTTCGCGCTTAGCCCTCCAGCCTTTCTGCATCCCTGAAGGGTCTCCAAACGTGAAAAAATCAGAGTTGGAGGATGGAGACTGTCCTCTTTCCCCTGCACCACCTCAACATCACCACTGGAAGTCTCGATTTCTCATTTTCATTGCAGGAACAGCCTTGAAAATTCATGAAGTCAGCCATGCACAGCAGATGACTTTCACTGTAGATAGAGGAAGAAATCTAAACATTCATAAATAATGGCCTATTTTTTAGTAATTATCCACTCTGTCAACAGTGCCATAGGTCAGTTTCTCTGCTTCTGATGCCAGTGAAGTTTAGCTTTGCCAATTTGCCTGTAATTTTCACGTAAATAAGTACAATAAAAATCAGCTCTTTGAAAAAAGTATTTTTGATCATAGGCAGTTTATGAGGGGAAATAAGATATTGAAACAATATATATGTATTGGAACATTTGTATGAGTAATTTTTCTCAAATATGAAATTTGTATGGGACCGAGCATAACATATCATGTATTTAATATAATTATCAATTTATTTGGCAAACTGGTTGCCAAACAGATGCTCAGAAAATAGGTTCAATGAGGATTATGCCTGCAGGTAAGAATGTTTCTTATGGGATATCTAAAGAACTAGGTCCAGAGTTGGGCTGCAAGCTATATCACCTAACTTTGATATATAAATATAAATATTCCAGATTATTATTCAAAATGGTTACCAGGTTTTTTTTAATCTTTTTTGCTGTATAAAATAAGTACTTCTGTAAAATTAATACATCAACATTAAATTGTGGATTTTTTTGTTATTTAGTTCATAAACATTCTTTTAGACAATTGGGTTCATTAGTTTTAGACCCTTGAGAATTTTAGACACAACTTGAAATATATTGTCCAGATCCCAATTTATCCATTGAAAATGAAGATTTAAACCCAGTATGTTATTTTTTTTCCTGAGGTCAAGTTTTTCTATCTTGCCAGACCTGTTGCCCAGCCTGCTCAGTCACCATAACTACTCTGAAATTGTAAGACTGTTCTCTGATGGTATCATGCCTTTTTTAAATTAAATGTGCAAAGAGACACAAAATCTGCAGCTTGAGGAACAAACTCACAGTTCCAAGATCATTGGTGCAGTATAAAATTGAAGTAATGCAAAAGCTATATTATGTTAGCTAATGAAAAATGTGGTTGAATAATGTGAAAGTAAACTGAGCTTCAAACTTCAGGCAATATACCCATTTCTCCTGAAACTGCTACAAAGGATATTCTCCACAACCTCCACTCCACTCTGTATAGCAGCATTTCCCAACTCCCAGAATTCCTCTGCCAGCATGTTGGGGAGGGAAGAGGTTCTAGGAATTGAAATTCACAACATTTTAAAGTGGTTCAGATTAGGAAACACTGTTCTGCAGGATGCCAACCAATGTTTCAAAAGTAAAAGAAAGTCCTACCATTCAGTGATAGAGATTCTGCTTGGAAAAATTCCAGAATGAACTTCCAAGAAAACAACTGCCAGTTAGATTAGCTAATATTGAACAAGGCAATATGGATTTAATTCAAATTAAGGCTTTGTCAATCATCCTGCTGGCGAATTCAATGTTGAAGAAACTCTAAGGTCTTGAGGTGCCATAAGAGATAATCTTTATTGCATAGACATCCCGGCACTGAAGAAGTAAAATCAACTCTAGGTTTCCCTCGTGAAAATCTGCTTAGTTAACAATAGCTTTTCATAATCCCCACCTATCAAGTGTTCATGTTGCCCAATCACATCCTTTCGATTTGTAATGGGAACTGTCTATTTCTCCATCAGATACCTGCTTTGATGACCTTGGGTCTCATGGTCCGTGGACAGCTTTTTGAAACTCCTGTTTTTTTCCCCAGGCTCTCCCTTCCCCATTTCTATGGCAAGTTGAGTAGTGACAGAGGTTAGCAGGCATCTTAGCAATTCAACCTTGACATGCTATTTGCCACCATCCTGTTCTAGAATATGGAATCCTTTTGCTGGCAACTGACTTGAAGATTTCAACTTTATAGTAGAAGAGTTTTCTCCCTGTTGCACACAGGTAAAGTTGTACTGTAGATTTATGCCCCATATCAGAGGTCCCCAACCCTTGATCCATGAACCAGCACCAGTCCATGGCATGCCAGAAACCAGGCTATGCAAACAAGCAGAGCCCCATCCATGGGATGCAGGCAGCACACGAAGCCATGCCCCCTCAAGTCCATGGGAAAACCTCTCTCCACAGAGCTGGTCCCTGGTGCCGAAAAGGTTGTGGGCCACTGCCCTGTACATACTCATATTTTTTACCTCTGCACTGAAGTCTCTGCGCCAAAAGGTCATGCAGATATTGTGCTGCTGATATATCTCTGCATGATTTCGAGGCAAATTTCCTAGATATAAATAATCAGTAATAACTGAAATGTAGATTTCAGATCATAGGGTGAAGTGGGTGAGAGGATTTAATAAAGAGGTTGGAAACTTAAATATGGTGCCAGCATTTTTTTTTAAATGGTTATGGTGTATGTGTGTTTGTGCATGTGTGTTTTATTGATGTTTTTTTTCATTGTTGATTGAGAACTGCCTAGAGTTCACTATAAGATGTATGGCTATTAAAATGAAATAATAGATTCTTACATGTGATATGATATGATATGATATCTGATATGATAGCAGTATTCCAATATCTACATTAGTGGCCAAAATTGTGGAAACCTTTGGGGAAAAGTGTATTTTTAAGGTTTGATGGCTAATAACACCACTTTTTTTGGAGTAGTACCATAAAATTATATATCAATGGAAAGATAATTTAATCAAGAATATAATGCAACATAGTTTGTTCAATTATCTGTACTGTATTCTATGAAAAGTTATAGCCAAATAACCAGAAAAAGAAAGCACAACTTGCTTAGGTTGATATCAGGTAGTTTTCCTTCATCTGATTGTAGCCAATGAGCATGAGAAAGCCAATCAAGTGTCATCTTGTTTTGGCAATGAGCCAATCAGATCACACTAGGATTCAGTTATTGATGTCATGTATTGAAGCTGAGAGGAGGACATTTGTCTCTGTGTTATGTGATCGCTATGAAGTTGGTTGGATTTTTTTCCTTTCATTTAGTGAGCTTGTAAAACGTAATAAAATTAAAGTAATCGTTCAAAGAGTTGGCTGGTTGCCCAGGAAGCAATGTAAAATAGTATTATTAAGTGAACAAGACTACAGTTATAAAGAAATTAGGAGAAAAATTGGTGGAAACTTAACCAAAGGTGGCATTTCTACTGTACACTTTTCCCAAAAGGTTTCCACAATTTTGGCCACTACTGTAAGAGGCTGCCACAAAGAAGGTGGTGAAGGCGTCAACCTATTCTCCAAAGCACCTGAAGGCAAGACAAAAAATAACACATGGAAACTAATCAAGGAGAAAAACAACCTAAAACTAAGAAGAAATTTCCTCGTAGTTAGAATAAGTAATCAGTGGAATGACTTGCCTCCAGAGGTTGTGAGTGCTTCAACACTGGAGATTTTTAAGAAGAGATTAGGCAACCATTTGTCTGAAATGGTTATAGAGTTTCCTGCTTGAGCAGGGGGTTGGACGAAGACCTCCAAGATCACATCCAACTCTGTTATTCTGTTATTCTATTAAATTGTATAAGCAGTACATTATTCATTGGTGATGGAAACTGGCTGGCACCATCCACTAGGCTTAGCTGATTGCCATTGTCTATAATCGCTTTATTTCTGACTCCCATTGGTGGCCTTGGGGTAGGGAGGAGGTTCCTTGTTAAAAATGATACTACAGTTTTGAACTCTGTCAAAATCTCTTTACAAGAATCTACAAATATATAAAAAGTGAACCTCTGTTCCAAGCACTTTACTCAGATTTTGTCCATAACATTTGCAGTTTGGTTTTTACTAGCACTTTCTGCAATAATAGTCCAATGCTCTTAAAGTTTATTGCCACATGTTCCACTTAAAATTATCTCTAGTGCTAGAAAAGCTCTGATATATTTGGCTTAAATAAGTGACCATTTTCTCTATCTGTAAGAAGATGGGGAAGGTACGACATAATTTTTCCCTGCTGTTTTCTCAATAGCATTATGATCCCCTTGGTTCTATCATTTCTCTTAAGAGAATGATTTATAGAAAGACAGACAATCTTTCTGTACTGTTGGGCACATTTGGAATTTAAAGAATAAAGCTTGTAATTCTCCCGAGGCATGCTACCATATGAGGGATGTAACCAGTCATAAACCATCTATTTACCAGAAGACAAACCAATCTGTGTGCTTCATCTGTTCCCCTCTAGCTTGCCAGGCTGGTCTCTATTACACAACTTATTTTGGTCATATTTCTGAACATAACTCTAGGCCATGGGTAGGCAACCCAAAACACTCAAAGAGCCACTTGGACTCTGCTTCAGCCTCTCTTTGAGCTGCTTCAGCTGCTTCAGCGTCTGCATCAGCCTTTCTTTTAGCTGCATCAGCCTCTGCATCAGCCTTTCTTTTAACTGCATCAACTTCTGCATCAGCCTTTCTTTTAGCTGCATCAGTCTTCCTTTTAGCTGCTTCAACCTTTCTTTTGGCCTTCCGTTGAGCTTCTTCTATTTTCATCGCCTCCAATTCCTTCTTCTTTAGCTGCTCCACTTGTGCCACGCAAAAGACTATTTCGGCAGCGTTAGCATCTATGATTGCTTGCTCTGCTTGTGAAATTCGGGAAGTTCGGCTGTGACGAGAAGATGCTTTCGAAAAGCGGGAGTCGCCTGTGACATGTGATTGTTGTGACACGCTGGAATGTGTCTTGGATACATGGCGAAAGGATGAGGCCTTTTCAGACACACGAGATGGAGTCGCCTGCGACCGTTGGGATGGTGCATGTGAATGGCGGGAAACTTCAGACTCGCCCCTGTCGACCAGTCTGTCTCTCAGGCGAGGTTCGGGCTCTGGGAGGCATTGTGGGCCCCCCAGAAGCTTCTTACGTTCCTCATTTAGTAGTTTGAGACTTTGCATCTTGCTATCGACTCTTGAGTCTCTTAATTGCTCCTGAATGTCCTTGAGTTGCCATTCGGAGTCCATCCATTGCGCATAGGCGTCTTCCTTATCTCCTTCCACTGCGTGCCCACGTTCGGGGGAGAGTTCCTCCTTTTGCTCTTGATAGAATTTGTGTAATCTCTCCCAGTCTCTTTCATGGCACTTGTGAACGGTGCCCCATTTTTCCATCAGATGTGCGTGCATGGCTTCTTTAGGCTTTCTTTGTTGTCTCAGATCATAGTGACTCTGAGACGTCTTTGGCTTCACTGAGGCTTGAGCTACAGCCTTTGTGTGCAGGTCAAGGTTGGCTGTTTGCAGCATTTCTCCTTGACGGGCTGATTGGGGTGTCTCATCTAGGTTGGTTGGTTGAACCCTTCATCTAAATCAGTGGGACACTCAGCCATGGCTAGGACAGGTTCAGTACACTTCCTAGCTATTTTGAAGCAAATTAGATGAACTTCTCTCTTTGGCCACTAGGGGTCACTGCTTGCGGGTCAGCTACCAGGGTGCTCTTCATTCGAGGTTCACGCTTTGTCCACTAGAGGGCTTTCTCTGGGCGTGATTAAAGGCTTGCGTGTAGTTCCTCCTTTAATCACTAGGGGGTGTCTGAAGAAAGGCTGGCCAAAATTCTTCCCATTACTATGTCACTGCTATTGGCCACTGAGAGGATGCAGAGCAGCACTTGCTCCTACAACTCCCACGTGGTCATCATAATGCAGGCTGGAACCACTTAGTCATTAGCTTTGCATGGTGACAAGTAAGGACAATTGCTGCTTATCTTTCTCCTTATTTCCCTCAAACTGGAACAACTCGGTCGTCAGCTTGAGTGAGTGAATACTTTGGTGAAGTTCACTCTGTGCCCTCTAGGGGGTGTTGGTAGCTTGGGATAAATTTAAGTAACTTGCTCTTTAACTATCAGATTTACTCTGCGTACTTAGTGATGCATGCAGTGAAGTACCTTCTTTCCCCTCTAGGGGGTGCTCTTAGCTTGGCTTGGTATAAGCCTGCTATGTACTAAATTAATTATCAAGTTGTTGTTATCTAACATAATCAAATTTAGCAGGGTGTCATATGCAGATTGGCCACCAGGGGATGCCATTGCAATGCTATTGGGACCTCTGAACACCATCTCCTATTGGCATTGTTGAAATTCCAAAGGGAGGGGGAAGGGTGAAGAGGTTAATTGCTTGAGCTCTCCTTGGCAACCTGTTGCTAAGGCAAGTGGGCAAAGAAAACAGCATTTGGTTGAGAGTTAATTGACCTTTTATTGCCCTCAAAGGGGCCTCTTGCTGCTCTCTTTCTTGGCTAGCAGACTCATGAAGAAAAACAGAGATGTTGTAGCTTTTTCACTCTTCAAGCATAAAGACGCAACATATTTCTAAACACTTAAATTCCAAATCCTTGATTTGCATTAGGCAGGCTGAGAGAGAGAGGCTTCTCCTTTGAAGGCAGTGAAGAATTATTTGTCTGCCATTGGCTGCATTCCAAACCTAGTATTTAACCAGGGGAGGGGTATCACCCTTTCCAAGCCTTTGTCTTATGTTACTCAAATTGTCATCAAAGGAAGAAGAAGGAAGGGGGGGTAAAAGCCCAAAGCTCCCTTGGCGTTAGAAATACAGGCTTACATCTGAGAAATCTTACAATAAGAATGCAGACTTCTCTCTTCTACTTAGTAAGATAGACATCACACTATCTCTTTGCTTTAAACATTGGCTTGTAAACAGATCCAAAGGTAATTTTAGCAGAAGCATCCAAACAAAACACAAGGCACTTTATAACTGTACTTTAAAACGTTGGCTAGCAATGATTCCCTGCCAGCAGAGGCTTGTCAATATGCAGATAAACTTTATCATGCAGTGACTTGCAGAGTTAACAGCGAATTAACAAAACAATGCATCTGAATCACACTTTCTTTGAAACGCTGTCTGCCAAACAGATACACTGACTTTACTTTGCAGGCGTTTAAAGGAAACTAGCCACATCAGTTACTTTACAAAGTAACTGCTATGAAACTCTGAGCATTCCTTCACTTACAAGAGAATCTTTAATTTACTTCCTTAAGGGCTGATGTAGAGAAAGACTAATAATTTTACTTTCTTCCTTCAAACTGTTGCAGAAGATCAGAGGAACATTAACCAACATCAATTTACTAATCTGACCCAGACAGAACAGATGGCTTTCAGTTCAATCCAGGACAGATAGATAACTCAGAAGAATAAACAAGAAATATTGCTTTATTCTGGGAATCCTAAACAATGACTTACAGTTTTGCAGAGATACGTCCAATATATATATTTAGTGATATGGTTCATTCCACAGGTAAATTGATGATGGATTTTCCCCTCTTCTTCTGCATAAGCATCACATGTTAGCATAGGACCTTCAAGCCATGTGGCTGGGAGGCATGAGGCTGGAGGAACAAAGGCATTCCGCACTGGGCACGTAGCCATTATGTCCTGAGAGGAACTCAGAAACTCCTCCCAATTTTAACATACTGATGTATGCTCTCCAGTTAGGGTTACATAGAGCTATACGATCGAGAACATTTAGTCCTGTCCTCTTGTAGTCTGTAACATTTAATAGAAATTCGCATTTTTGTAACATTTCAAATAATCTTTCTTCAAAATTAGTAAAGGGCAAAAAGGAAAACCTTTTTATTTGAACATTGTAGAATGTTAATGTCTAAACTGCAGGTTCTCTGAATTTGGATTTTAGCAAATGAAAATGTTAATATTTATAGCATATCTGCTTCTGTTTGTTTTACATTAGTTTTATTAATATTTAATCTCTACTTTTATTCTCATGCCATCTTGGGAGAGTTCTTCAGACAGGTTTCTCTGAACGGAAACACAGCAGGGAATCTGAATAAATTTGCAGTATTTAGTTATGATACATGCTTTTATGTTAGTTCAGTCAAGAATCTCTAAATCTGTCTTTTTCAAATCAGTATGCTTCTGACAGCTCAAGTCCATCTATCTTAAAGGTGCCAAGTTTGAAAAACGCTGCTCTCAATGTTTTGCAAAGTTGTATTGGCAAAAATATCTCTCAAACAAGAATATGGAATATGCATCTGTAGCAGTTATTGTCATGAACAAGGAACAGAGAGACCCAGATTCTAATCCTTCTTTAGGCATGAAAGTTTAAGCTGGGTGATTTTGGACCAGGCACAGTCTTTTGCCTCTATGGACTAGGAAGGTGAAACTCATCTGTTTACCAACCTGCACTACAGCAGTCTGGATTTTCAGATTAGTGTTATACATACACGCAATATATGGAATAAAATCTGAAGAATGTGATTGTGCTTTTTCTCATTTACTACAATGCCATAAATTGGGGGATATTGTTTTTGTAGAGAATGTAACTCGGAGGTACTGAAGAGACTGCATTTCAGATTGTTTCAGATACTGTGAATTAGAGACATTTGGCATTATTTAAAGAAGTCATTACAACTCAAACTAGCTCTGTAAAAAAAATCAAGATTAAAGGATTTACACATGTCTGGTGAAGTATGATCAGCTGCCTGATGCTGCTAAATAGCAAGAGTTAGGTGATAAACTTTATAATCACCAGTAGTGTATTTTTTTCAGTGATCCCTTCTTCACACTACTTCTAAAGACTGCAAGACCTGTTTAACCCTTGGTTTATGATAGAAGAATATCAGTAACTAAGTGATGAAGTCATGCTAGGCTGACCTAGCCCAATGCTAGCAACAAGTAATGAAACCTCTAACTATATAATGAGAACACTGATCACTATGTAGTTTTAGCCAACACTTGTTTTTCAATTTAGCTTTGCTTTTGTGCTGATTTTAAGGGGGGGGAACAAAGGGTATATCTAAACATTCAAAGAGAAAAAAAAGAAAAGAGCACCTGATTCATTTTGCAAACTCTCCTCCTTAGAAGAATTATGAACTAAGAATTAAAACAAGGAGAAAGATAATGCATTTGTTTTCCTGTATTTCCTCCCTTTAGATTAGATGGCCTTTGTTAATACAAGATTAAAATCTTAAGGTATCTTCTCTTCAAAGAGTAAAAAAAAAGGAATATAAATAAGAAGTGTGAAAAAGTCACCTAATATACTGAGCTACTGATTCAATTACTATGGAAACAGGCACCTGAAGGTAGGTCAAGAAGCAATGGATGGAAACTAATCAAAAAGACAACCAACCTAGAAATAAGAAGAAATTTCCTGGCAGTTAGAACAATTAATCAGTGCAACAACTTGCTTTCAATAATTGTACAGCTCCATTGTAGATTTTTAAGAAGAGATTGGATAGCATTGTCTGAAATGGTATTGGGCAAGGCTCCCCAACATATGAACCATGGACTGGTACCAGGCCATACAGCTGAAGGTGAATGGCGGACAAGGGAGCAAAACCAAAACCATCCCTCCTCGGTCCGTGGAAAAATTATCTTTCATGAAACCGATCCCTGGTGCGAAAAATGTTGGTATAAGGTCTCCTGCTTAAGCAGGGAATTGCACTAGAACAGGGCTTTTCAACCGTGGTGCACATATCACTTGTACTTTGCCACATGGCAGATGGTACACGATTGCTTGCCAAGTGTAGCAGGGCAGGGGAATGAGCCAAAGCAAGCCAAGCCTGAGGGAGAGCCAGCTACAGCTGCAGAACTGTCTGGGCTTGGCAGAAGCCCCAGGAGCCTGCAAGGCTCCAGCTGATTGGTTCCGGCTGATTGGCGCTTCCAGAAGCAGCTTGAAGCTGGAGGTGAACTGAAGAAAAAAAGGGGTGGGGAGAGGAGAGGCTATAAAAGAACATGGTTTGGGTGGGGGAAGGGCAAAAAAGACAACAGGAAAGGTTTAATCCCTTTAAACAAATGTAATTAGTTTTACCCCCTTTAATTGAGTCTGTCTGTGGCTTTTAGAAAGTTTTCTTTGAAGATAAACAGGCTTAATTTAAAGCTAAAGCTTTTTGCAATTGCCAGAGCCTTTCAGTCTAGAATTGCAACATTGTGACACGTGACACGCCTGAGGCACCTTAAAGAGAAAAAAATGAAGTTTGTTTTTCTTTATTTTCTTGCTTTGCACTTGATTCCTGTGTCTTTAAGGGTACAGGGAAGGGATTGGGGGGGTGCATTGTTACTACACTGTAGAAGAGCTCAGAAGGGCAAACCAGCTAGCTCAGGAGTCTACAAACTTAGCAACTTTAAGACCTGTAGACTTCAACTCCCAGAATTCCTCAACCAGCCATGAGGGCTGAGGAATTCTGGGAGTTGAAGTCCACAAGTCTTAAAAGTGCCAAGTTTGAAGACCCCTGAACTAGCTGGTAGTGGTGCATATTAATAAACATAGATAAATTCATCATACATTTGTCAGTGCAAAGGGAAAGTGATTCAGCAAAGGAACAGCCACCGAAGAAATTAAAACTGATACTTTTTTCTTTTTTTCTACAGTTTGTAATATTTTATTAGATTATAGAATAAAATATAAAAATACAAAAGCAAATAGTAGGACACAGTGGGGAGGAAAAAGGGGGGAAAAGTGAGGGGGAGAAGGGAAAAAGAACAGACTTCCTCTGTTGCAGTAGAAGGAAGCATTAACGTTGAACCTCAACTTTTTCCTTTTCCATAATATTATAAACTAGCCATTTATATAACAACAAATGAATCTAATCAATAAAACCCAAAATCCCCCCCTTTTGTTTTTAGTCATCAATTTTTTGACACCTTGCTTTATATCAGCGGTTCTCAACCTTGGGGTCGCGACCCCATTTGGGGTCACACGACCATTTCGCGGGGGTCGCCGGACACCGCGGGCCGCCATTTTGTTTTTTTTTTAATTTTTAATTTTTTTAATTTTTTTAATTTTTTTTAATTTTTTTAATTTTTTTAATTTTTTTTGGCGCGCGCGCGCTGCGCATGCACAAATCAGCCCGTCGCGCCGAAATTTTTTAAAAAAAAATAATAAAAAAAATCAAAAAATCAAAAAAAAACAAAAAACAAAAAAAACAAAATGGCGGCCGCGACGGGCAGATCCGCGCATGCCCGTCGTGGCTGCCATTTTGTGTGTTTTTTTTTTTTTTAAATTATTTTTTATTTTTTTGGCACGCACGCGCGCGCGCCCAGGTCAGGGTCACGGCGCACATGGGCGGGGCAAGTGGGGTCTCAACCTGAGAAAGGTTGAGAACCACTGCTTTATATTGTCATGTCCTAAAAGAGGTACAATCTGTGAAAAGGTTGAAAAGCCCTGCACTAGAAGACCTCTAAGATCCCTTCCAACTCTTCTACTCTGTTATAAGCAAGAGGCCTTTTTGGTGAATGCTAAAAAATTATTTACAAAATATTAATCAAAAATTTCATAGAAGAATTTAGAGGGTGTCCCTGATTGTATGGTCTGAAGATTATATGTTAATTAAAGTAAATAAATGGTGTCATAGATTCAGATCAGTGCTGAACAATCACTTCAGATAAACAATTTGAAGTTTGAAGTGGCGTCTCCAACCTCAAACTGCCTCATATGCTTAACTGAAAAATGTCAAGAGAATTGAGCCATCACTGCTAGGACAGATTGTTTCAGTGATTGCTAAAAGCAACATTTTCAGGAACCATCTATCAAAAGCTAAATGGCAGAAACAATGAGTAGATTATTTGAATTGCGATACTTTAGAACAATGCCATGCACTCTTAAATAAAAAATACCAGTTGCATTAACTGCAGATGGGTAATGCTTATAGTTGCTGCTATCGGTTGTTTAATGCTATTCCTAAAACGTGTCTCTGCAATCACAGAGATCATAGGTGGGATTCACTACAAATCACTTCACTTTGAAATTTTCAGACTTCTAGCCGCTTTGCTCTATTGTTTCTTTAGCTTTTCAGTTCCTACTCAGCAGTCAGGTAGTATTCCATGTCTGATGAGCACACTTAGTTTTCACAGATTATTTTCAGGGTTTACTTACGTAAGGATTTCCCCTTTTTGGATTCATATAATTTCAGAGATTACAGAAGTATTAAGTCAGTCTCTTTCCCAAGGCGAGGACTTTGCTCTAATCTGTAATGTAAAACCTGCTGCAAAGTTTTATTATCATAGATGCATTCTTCCCCAGTCTAGTATTCTTCCATTCTGTTCTGTCCATTCCATTCCATTCCATTTAATTCTTCTATTCCATTCTTCTATTCTGTTCTGGTCCGGTCCAGTCCAGTCCAGTCCAGTCCAGTCTAGTCTAGTCTAGTCTAGTCTAGTCTAGTCTAGTCTAGTCTAGTCTTCCCTTTGCATTAATATATTGCAAAATAATGAGGAAACAACAATGCTTATAAAATGAATAGTTTGGAAAATTCAAGAACTAAAATATGCCATGTTGAAGTGCCAGCTTTATTTTCCCAACCTGGAAAAGGAACATACACAGACAAGTTTTGTATTCAAAATTAAAATTATCATGATATGGTGAAATTTATTGAATATGAGCATCAATCTACACCATTTTCTGTTTCAGTGAACATAATAGCTATAGTTTAGTAATAGTAGTTCAGAACTGTATTATATTTTACAAACTTGAATTGGTTTCAACAATGCAAAATAATATATATAGGATTGTTGCTGACAACAGACAGATAGCAGAATGGTCCTAAGGTACATTGCATTGCTAGATTATTGAATTATTAACAGATACCAGCATTTTTTACCTCAGCAAATTTCAGAATCTATTTTTTGCAAGTTCTGTGGGGAATCAGCTAGTTCCCTAAAATATTTTAGATATTCAGATATTTTTCCCAGTTCAGATAACTTCGCAGTTGAAGTGCTCAGGAAATTAAAATGAATTGCTTCAAACTAAAGAAAAAGATTTTAAAAAAGTTTGTGAATTTAATTCAACACCATGATATTCAAGATGTAGTAAGGGTTTTGGTATATGGCTGTGTGTATAGTTCAATATATCCAGTATAAAAGAAAATAACAGGGCATTTATGAAATGTTTCCAGGAATCTACCCCATCCATTCACCTATAATTAAGTTCAGGAAATGCGTTTATATATAAATATACCTTATCATAAGCATTGATTAGATGCTGTATGTTGATTGGAACAAGATGGAGTATGAGTGTGTGCTTGACTTTTTATAAAAGAAAGAGGACCATGATCAGGTAGCTGAGAAGACTAATGGCTCTTAAGAAAGTATGGAGTTAATGACTTGACAGTTGTAGTTGTCCTACTGTAAATATACCTCTGTGTGTTTTGTGGATGTGCTACAGCAAAAAAATTTTTCATGAAATTGGAAAAGTTTGCAAACTAAGTGGCCAGATAACTAATAGCTGCAATTTTTCCTTTTCACTACTGTCTATGCCAGGGGTCTTCAAACTTGGCCCTTTTATGACTTGTGGACTTCAACTCCCAGACAGCAAGCCCTTACATGGGACAAAATGGGCCTGCTTAGCGAAGACGTCTATGATGGTCCAGATTACAGTGTAGCTGCGAGTCTCTGGCAACTCCACGATGAAGTCCATTGCAATATCCTCCCATGGTCGGGTTGGGTCTATCACTGTTTGCAACAACCCCAAGGGCTTCCCTGTACGGGGCTTTGTGGTGGCACAAACATGGCACCCCCAGATGTAGACCTCTATGTCTGCTTTCATCTGCGGCCACCAGAACTGATGCCTCACCAAATGCAGTTTCTTAAGAAACCCGAAATGACCCGCCTGCTTTATGCCATGGCACTGTTGTAATACCCCGTCTCAGAACTTTTGGGACATAGAGTTTGTTGCCTTTCCAAGCCAGCCCATCCCATCTTGTCAGTAGGTCTGGATGATCCTATAACCAGGGGTCGTCTTGGACTGTCTTATGCAGCTCTTGGAAGATTGGTGAGATTAAAAACAGGGCCTATAAATTGAGCCATCAGCACTTCTAAAAGAAGATTTATTGAACATGGTAATATTTGTAAAGTCGGTATCAATGCTCTTATTCTTGTGTAGTTGGCTATTTTATTTTATCTTTAAGATACTGTAGATGTGTAAAGTACATCTGTCTACAGAATAAATGGAATAATTTTCTCCCTTTGAAGTTTTAGATTATATACTTTAATCTTATTCTCTTTAGGCCAATGTTAAAAGTTTAGTACAGTATATGTATTTTTCCTAGGAGAACAGGGATTAAAGAAACGGCTTATATTATCTTAGATGAGTTTACTGTTCTACCATTTGGAAGCTATATTAGATGTTATTGTTAAGGCTTTGCATACATTTACATAGCAAAGTAAAATCCCAAGGTGGCTGTTCAACATCTGTCAAATGTAATGTTTTGGAACACAATTAAGCTAGTTTCCATTGCAAAAGAGGTTGTCTTACATTGGTTGATTAAGCTGATAAATTGTTTCAGATTTTATACCAAAGGAATATTATTCTTTCCTTTGTTTTTGGCTAATTGGACAAAATAAACCCCAATAGCATTATGATATTAATGAACAATCTTTCTTGGAAGTATACCAAACATCAAGCTCAAAGTATGCCATTATGCAACAGTATAGATGTACTCTAGATCAGACATGTCAAACACAAGGCCTGGGCTCGATATATGGTTCCGTCTGGCCCCGGGCCCTGCTCTGGAACCAGCGAAAGACTGGCCCACTGCACCTCAGCTCGGCCCAGACTGCCTGGCATTGATCTACAACCTGGTTGCATCTATCAAAGCCAGAACGCACTCAGTCTTAAATCTCTCTGAAGAAACAAGCTGAGAGGAGAGAGAATAAGGTAGGAAGTTGGTGAAAAAGCTTTTTATTCTTTCTCCAGAGAGACAAGCCAAGAGGAGGGAGAGCGAGGTAGGAAGTTGGTGAAAAAGCTTTTTATTCTTTCTCTGGAGAGAGAATAAAAAGCCTTTTTGCCAACTTCCTACCTCGCTCTCCCTCCTTCTGGCTTGCCTCTCCAGAAAAGAAAAAATAAAATCTTCTCCCCCAGTCAATCTCCTCTTCCCCTTTAAAAATCCCTCCCCTAGAACCCTGCCCCGCCGCCAGCCACCGTGAAGGCCGCCGGAGCTCCCAACCTTTCTACTGAATCCGCAGAGCTCCAGCAAAACCTCCCAACCAGCACCAATCCCTCCAACTCCCTTCTCTGCTACAAAAGGAATGAAGGAACGAAGGTTCCATGGGGTAGCCCTGGAATCAGCAAGGAGCTGCCTCTTCACCTCTGCCCCACCCCCTGGGTGTGCGCACTGGAGACGGCCAGAGCCGGTATCCTGGGTGAAGTCAGTCTGCGGGACAAGACAGCCAGCAGGGACACTGGACTCCGCTTGTGCGCGCATCCAGTGGACAGGGCGGGGCTGCCCTGTGGATTTAAGACTGAGTGTGTTCTGCCTTTGATGGATGCAACCAGATTGTAGATCAGTGCCTGGTTGGCTTGGGCCGGGCTAAGGTGCAGCGGGCCGGTCCTTCACTGTTTCCAGAGCAGGTCCCTGGGCCAGACGGAACCGCATATTGGGTTGGATCCAGCCTGTGGGCCTTGTGTTTGATATGTCTGCTCTAGATCCTTGATTATTGTTAAGTCCTCCCAAAATGGCGAATGATGAAGACGCATGTTTCACACAGTAACAGTCTTTATTTGTTCTCAGCCAAAACACCAACAATGAGCAAAGGCATGCAAGCCTCCTTTTATATGTCTGGATCCCTGGACCAATGGTGGCAGACGGGTGCTCTTTTCCCACCTTGTGCATGTGCGCAAGGCCGGCACCACTCAGTCTGGTCCTGGGCAGCTTTTGCAATTGCCCAGGACTAATGCAATGTCCCGAGCCTGCATTTGCAGGCTCAGGACACAACACCCCTCCCCCCTAGATGGAACACCCATACTGGCTCACAATTACTTGGAAGGAGTGTACTACATCCCTGCACTCAGCATGGACTGAATACCTGTCTGCCTTTACTCAGGCTATAATACCCTGCCCTGGTGTGGAAACATTATCACAAATCATAATATAACAAAATTAAGTTGTTAGCTACTTGACTGTAGGGTAACTCCCTTTAGTACCTGACAGCAACTTCACAAAATCTGAAAGATATTTGGGCGGGCATTTAACCCTTTTCGACCTCCTCGGACCGGGAGAGTTCGCTTGGTCCCCTTGCTCGCTTACCAAGCTGGGTGAGCTAAAATGGGGCTGCCCCTATTGCCCCAGGTGACCCAGGTGCTACAGCCTGACCCCCCTGTTCACCTGCCAGGCTCAGGTAGCCCAGACTCTGTTGCCCCTTGTACCCGGTTCACCAGCCCCTTTCCTGGCTGGCTGGACCCTCTGAGCCCAAACCAGCATTCTTTGGAGTGGTAGGAATCCCCGGCTTCTGTTTTGGGAATACCGTTCTTTACTCCCAAGGCCATCACACAGGGATTCTGAGGTAGCTTCTGGATCCCAGTATCCCAGGGACCCCCCCAACCATATCAGAGGTTTCCCTCTCAGGAGTTACCCCTTGAGCTCAATGACTTCCTTCTGGGAGCAATTGCAGAATGAGGCCAGTTACCCTGCTGGGTTGTCAGTTCTCTTGTGAGGGGTGAGTTATGTGGATGCCCCCGGTCAGTCTCCCTGTTTGGAATACTGTCTGCAGTGTGTGAATAGTTTGGATACCCCTGGAGTGACTCCCTGGCTGGAGTAGATGAAGGTGTTTGGGATAACTCCCTGCCCCCTGAATTCCTGTTCTGAGCACTTGCGGCATCTTGGGATGTGGAACTTCTGGCCTCCTCAGCGGCCAGTAATGACTGCCGAAATTGATCCTCAGAATGCATGTTATAACCATCCTCCCCCCCCCCCGGAACAAAACCAGGAGCGGATGGGCGGAAGTCCCTCCTTGTGCGCAGCTGATCTATGTGTCGCCGAAGAACGCGGCCGTCTTCCAGGGTCACTTCATAGGACAAGGGTCCTGAGACCTTGCAGACCGCAGCTGGTACCCAGAGATGACCAGGCCCATAGTTTTGAGTCCAAACCGGATCACCCACTTGAAGTCTTCTTGGTGCTCTGGGTTGTGGAACCTGAGACGCCACCCTGTCCGGGTGCAGTCTGTCTAACTTAGTTATAAGCCTGCGGCCCCAGCGTAATTCAGCTGGGCTCTTCCCTGTAGCAGTGCAAGGTGTAGTACGATGTGCAAGAAGAAAGTCTGCTAACCTGTGATGCCAGTTACCGTAAGTCAGTCTTTTGAGGGCCTCCTTGGTTGTGCGCACCATTCGTTCTGCCATTCCGTTGGTGGAAGGGAGCCGAAGTCACGTGATGGATCAGATTTGCCTGGAGAAAAACCTGGAACTCAGAAGAGGTAAATTGAGGACCGTTGTCTGAAACCAGGACATCTGGAAGGCCATGAGCTGCAAAAATTCCTCTCAACACCTGGATAGTCTTGGAGGTAGCAGTGGAGGAAACAGGAACAACCTCTAGCCACTTGGAATGGCTATCAACAACAACCAGAAAGAATTGCCCCTGAAAGGGCCCAGCGTAATCTATATGTACCATAGACCACAGGGTTTGCATTTCCTCCCACCTATGAACAGGTGCCTGAAGCATCTCAGGCCTGGACTGTTGGCACACATGGCACCCATGAACCTGGGCTTCGATGGCTTTGTCGAGGCCAGGCCACCATAAATGGCTGCACGTAAGCGCTTTCATCCTGACTATGCCTAGGTGTCCCTCATGCAGAGAGGTTAAGGTCCTAGACCTCAATGATTCAGGGCTTACTACCCTATGCCCCACAACAGGCATCCCTTGAATGTGGACAACTCATGTCTCTTGTGCCAGAAACTTTGTAACTCAGTATCTGGGCATCTATCCGGCCACCCAGACAACACCCATGACAACACTCGTGGAAGTGTGTGATCTGTGGCAGTTTCAGAAGCCACATTCCTAGCATCGAGAGGAGACTCAGGCAGCTCTTGAATGGACAGAATGTTTACAGCAGGGGCTGGATCAGGCTCCAAGTTGGGCAGGGGTAATCTACTCAGGCCATCAGCATGACCCATTTTGTTTCCAGGCTTATGGATTAGCATATAGTCATATGCTGACAAAAAAAATGGACCATCTCGGCATACGAGGAGACAGGATATGTGGAATTTGTTTGGTTGTTGTGAACAACCCTAACAAGGGCTTATGGTCAGTGTAGACCACGGTGTGGCGGCCATAAATGAAATCATGAAATTTCTTAATGCCTGCTACAACCGCCAATGCTTCCCTGTCAATTTGAGCATAGTTGCGCTCAGCAGAAGACAGTGTCTTGGAATAATAGGCCACAGGAACCTGTGTTCCATCAGCCTTCAGGTGGCTAAGTACTGCTCCCACTCCATACGGAGATGCATCACAGGCAATGCAAACAGGTAGTTGCTCATTGAAGTGAGCTAACACTGCATTTGAAGTAAGTAAGGCTTTGACCGCATTGAAACTTTTCTCATGGGCTTTAGCCTACTGCCAACAGGCCTGTTTGTCTAAAAGTCTGTGCAAAGATTCAGCTATTGCAGCTTTGTGAGGTAAAAATGCATGGTAAAAGTTCAATAGCCCCAAAAAGGCTTACAGCTCGGTCTTAGACTTAGGTCTAGGGGCCTGCTGAATAGCTTTAAGCTTAGCATCAGAAGAGTGAATGCCTTGAGCATCTATCCTGAATCCCCCCCAAAAAAATCAGTAGAATTGACTCCAATCTTATACTTGTCTTCTTTTAATTTAAGGCCTGCTTTTCTAAAACGAAGCAAGACAGCCCTCAATTTCTCAGCCAAATTTTGACTTGATTTTCCAGCAATGAGAACATCATCAAAATAAGGACAGACCCCAGGAATACCCCAAAGTGTATTCTCCATGACACTCTGAAATATGCCAGGGGCTACGTTTACCTCGAATTGCAATCTCTTTACCTTGAAAGCTCCTCTATGAGTTACAATGGTTTGAGCTTCAGCAGCTGCCTCATCTACAGGCAACTGTTGATATGCCTGTGCCAGGTCAAGCTTTGCAAAAACTTCCCTTGAGGGAAGCCAGAATGTGGCTCACTACAGGTACTGGATAAGCATGCTGCTGTAAAGCCTTGTTTAGTGTGCATTTGTAATCTGCACATATACGTATGTCCCCATTAGCCTTAAGAGGCATTACTATGGGGGTTTCCCAAAGGCTAGAGTCTACAGGCTCTAAAATGCCTTGTTGGAGCAGTTTGTCCAGTTCAGCATCAATCTTACTCTTGGGGGCAAATGGAACCCTCCTAGCCTTAACCCTGATGGGTGTTATGTTTGGATCTAGCCATAGAGAAACTGGAGGTCCCTTGTAGGACCCAAGTTTAGGACTAAACACATCTGCAAACTCCTTGCAGACCTCTGCCAGGCTATATGTTTGCAAATGTTGCAGGCCAGTAACTTGGATTCCCAGGGCTTCGAACCAATCAAGTCCAATAAGATTCGCACGTTCACCCCCAACAACCAACACATCTAAGGGACCTTCAAAATTCTTGTTCTGTACCCTAAGGGTAGCCTCCCCCTTAACACACACCTTAGAATTCTGAAAGTCTGTAAGAATGACATTGGATGGCCTGAGCTTAACTCGGAGGCCACTGCTACTGCAAATTTTCCTGAATGTGTTGAGGGAAATTATGGATAGAGCGGACCCAGTGTCCAATTCCATGGATAAAGAAACTCCTTGTATCCTTACATTAAGGGACAGTTTCTTCTTTAGGGGCTTATGTGTGCCTGTCCTCAAAATACTTCTGCACGATGCGCAGAAGCCCACCCTATTTTGACTGGGGACCCTGGTACCTTTCAGGCGCAATTCTTCATGGGGTTGTACCTTCTGACGACCCACTATTTCTTAGTCCACACACAAAATGATCACGCAGCCTTTCTTCCAAGTCTTTAAACTCACACGGTCTGGCTGCCCACCGCAAAGCCGCAATAAAGTCCTTGACTGATTCACCGGCCCTCTGGTCCCTTTGCCTCCAAGCAATGACGGATAGCTTAGGTTGAAAATGTTCTTTCAGAAACTTCTTTAAATCAGCATATGTGATTGATTCTAAAGCAGCGGGGGCCACCAGATTTTCAGCAATCTCAAAGGCTTCCTGCCCGCAGACACACAACAAGGTTGCAGCTTTCAGACCATCCTCTCTGATCTGATTCACCCTGAAATAATTCCCATTTCTCAGGGTGGGAGACGTCGAATTCAGATAAGCGGCCGATCTTCGCCATCTTCAAGCACACTTCACCACTCACTCTCTTTGGGAAGGGGTCTTTCAGCCGAACTCACCCTCCAGCGATGCTGTACTGGCAGGCTGGACGCTGATTTTAACGCCGTCTTCCCTCGTCGAAGACTTCTTGGTGAGTCTTACAGCTTCTTCTTAAAGCTTGTAAGAGATCCCACCTTCGTCGCCAATGTTAAGTCCTCCCAAAATGGCGAATGATGAAGACGCATGTTTCATACAGTAACAGTCTGTATTTGTTCTCAGCCAAAACACCAACAACGAGCAGAGGCATGCAAGCCTCCTTTTATATGTCCGGATCCCCGGACCAACGGTGGCAGACGGGTGCTCTTTTCACGCCTTGCGCATGTGTGCAAGGCCGGCGCCACTCAGTCTGGTCCCGGGAAGCTTTTGCAATTGCCCGGGACTAATGCAACGTCCCGAGCCTGCATTTGCAGGCTCAGGACACAACAATTATGATATTAGAAACCAGTAATGTCCAAAGAGTGCCTGTTAGACTGTCATTTGTCAGTGTAGAAATGCCACAGTTCCCTGATTGACAGCTAAGGCTTCCTGGTAGTTTCAATTTCCAAAAGAAATTTTAGCCTGGGAATTTGGAATTTTGCAATTCCAAAATGGCTAACCTTCTTGGATGAGAAGTGAATTGTTTTCAGGGGAAAAGCCCCAAGAAAGTCCAGTTGCTTTTTTGGAAAAGCACCTTTGGGACAATGGAACAATAGGATTTGGGGAAGGGGGAAGATAGGATAATGATCAGATTGGAAGTTCTGAGGAGGGAAAGAGTCAGAAAGGAAGAATTGTATGTTAGTTCAAAATTCAATGGGTGAAGTAGAGCAGAACTTAATACGATTTGGGGGATTTAAAGACAACACACCTCAGTAAAATTCAGTTCAGGATTTCCTCCATTCTAAATTAATATATATTCCATTTTCAGTATCAAACAATTATGTTTATATTTATAAACATACACATCAAAATCTCATGTGCAGATTATAAGGCATTTGGCATCCCATACAATTTTCATTTAAACATAGATAAATTCTAAGAATTTTATGCAGTAATTCCTAGAAAGCTGTTAAGAACACATACCCCAGGTTATAAGCAGTCAATATGTTAGAAAATAAGGAGTCCTGCTTTAATAACAGTCTCCAGAGCTGTCTCCTGCAGTTGGGAGGACAGTGGATTATAAACTGCATTACCATAAACCCATTAGCCAGACTAGAAGGTGAGCTCTAAGCAAAGTTTTGTTGCATAAATTTTAAGTTCAGGGGAGCTTATTTTTGATACAACATGCTTTAATATTGCACAGGATTCTGTATTTTATGGTAAGGTTTTGCATTTCTGTTATTGGTAGTACCATTTTCTTTGAGGCATAAAATTAAGTGTATGCCTCAAAGGAAGATATAGGTTCTATGTGGTTGCTAGGAACTGAAAATGAGTCAATGACACATAATCAATCCATCAATCAATTGAATTAAAAATGGAGATAAGCAAAATGGTATACCTTGTTTGGCTTTTGGTAGATACTTTCTCACCTTGTTGTAAATGTTCTTTTGCAGTAAGATAACTTCTGTCCATTCTTGCTCTCGTGTCAAATTTTAAATAAGCATTTACAGTAATTAATGTATTATACCGTAAGGTTTTTTGTCGTTGTTGTCATCTGGCTAATTCAGAAAAAGGAATTGTCTTGAGAATAAGTGCCAAATTAATTAGCCCAAGGAAATATATTATGTAATGCATGGGAATCTGAACTGTTCTAACATTGAAATTGGACCTTTTGTGAAAGTTAATTTCACAGAGAGCAAAATTAAGATTTTATTATTAAATTAGATAATAATTATTAGATGATAATATAATTATATTATTAGATTATTACTAACTGCCCAACTCAAACAATTTATCACTTTATAGTAGAAAAACAATAGTGTGACTCTTTCTGACCAAACAAATCCTCAAATCCTCAGACCACATAACATTAAAACATATACAATATATACTATAAATATAAAATCCAAAATATAAAAAGGCCACTAAGCACCATTTATCCTGCAAACATAATATAGCAGAGCAGAGCACAACATTACCCATAGCTCCAGTTGTAAGTAAAGGCTTGCAATGATAGCCATTCATTTACAATAAAAATTTTAAAAAACGAATGAATCTAGGAAAATGAATTATATTTAGAAATCACCCTTAGTCATTTGATATTGGGGATTTTTGGATTGTCATGGGATAGAACTGTGTGTGCTTAATAAATAATAAAATAAATCAAGTTTTTCATCAGAGATTCATGGGTTAATCTGTATCATCTAGGAACATGCGGGTTAGTATAAACACAGTTCATATTCTTACAATTTTTACAGTTTCCTTTAATATGTAGGTCAGGGATTTTTAAACATTGTGCTGTTGCACTCCCTTTAGAGAAAACGTAATGTACACACCTCCCCTAAAAATCCCAAACACCAAAATGAATACAAATGTATAATGAAAACAGTACAATGAAAATTTGGGGACATTTGCAACAAGGTAACTATTTAGTTTATCAAATTTAGATAGTGCCCATCTCACTGACAGAGTGACTGGGTTGTTTACAGATAAAAGCATAAAAACCATATAATAATACAATGTATATAAAATTCAGTATAATGAAAGTCAAAAAATAGATAAGTTAAAAACTTAAAGACAGTGGGATTGCCTTCTGGGTACTAAACATCCCCAGGATTGCATGTTCCTCTTTGAGCCCCATGCGAGATGACAGAATCAGGTCTTCACACTCTTCTCACTTCATCTCTGGGGAAGGATGTTCCATATGGCAGGGGCAATGGCTCTATTTCTGAACCCAACCAATCAAAATTCTTTAACTAACAGGGTCCATAAATACGTTGCCTGCCTGACTGGGAGGGACGGGTTGATGTGATGGGTAAGATGGTTCCTCAAGTCTTTCACGCCTTCCCTGGACTCTCTCTCCCTCTCCCCAAGGAAGACACACCTCACATTTTGGGAAATCCTGAGTAGAACTTTTATATGCACCTTTTCATAATATACCCAATTTTAGTGGACATTTGTTCAGTTATACATGTTTAATATAAATTTTCTCACTGTATGCTTTTCTAAAATACATTTTTTCATTCTATACTTTGTAAAGATATCACTATTCTTCATACAGACCTTAAGCATGTCTTTGAAATATAGTTTTTGATGGACAATGAAAGACATGACTGGAGTTCATTCATTGCTATGCCAGTATAGAATACATATTCAGAAATTATGCTTATTTTTATTCAGAGAAATTCATGATGGGTTTATTTTTATTTTTCCACAGGAAAACCTAAGTAGAAAAATGTTTAGGTAAAATGGAAAGAAAGTGGCCATACCAATGATTTTAAAGATAATTAAGGGGAGAAATGCTCTTCAACAAAAGACCTCTATTATTGTCATCAATTTTTGTCACTATACCAAGTCATGAAATACTCTTTAATAAACTAAATTTTAATATGACTGCAGATCTTGTCCATCAAATGGAAAACTTTTAATTAATTTCTGATCACTTTCACCAATTGGTTATTAGCATTTACCTTTGTGTAGGTAGTATGTTACCTATTTCAAATATCTATTTGGTAATACTATTAATTAAATTATTGTTCTTTAGTTCTTGACATCTATCTAAATAGAGGGGATATTGAGTTTCATTTTTCATATGCAAAATATTGTTCCTCAGTCATAGGAAGAGAGGTATTGAATGAGTCAAAGGAAGTAATAAAATCATAGGAAGACATGTACTGAATGAATCAAAGGAAACATGGCTAATAATTCTGTTTCCAAAAGTAGCCAGGCAGATGCTGTCAGACAGCCTACAAATAAGTATGAAGCCACCAGTTGTTCACATTTCCTTTACAACTGTCTTATTCTTGCACTATTAACACATACTTACTGAACCTGCAATGTTATAACCCATATTTTGGAGTACTTCCAGTAAATGTGGTAAAACTGAATAGACATTTTATAATGCTAAAGAAAAGGGGAAGGGAGGGCTTGAGGAAGCAGCCAGTTTGATGTAGTGGTTAAGGCACAAGGCTAGAAACTGGGAGATTGTGAGTTCTAGTCCAGCCTTAGGCACAAAGCCACCTGGATGACTTTGGGCTGGTCATTCACTTTCAGCCCTAGGAAGGATGCAATCACAAACCACTTCCAAAAACTGTGCCAGTTGCCAAGACTTAACATTGACATGAAGGCTCCAAATAGAAGGCACCAACTTAGAACTAAAGGAGAAATTTCCTGACAGAACAATTAATCAGTGGAACAAGTCACCTCCAGAAGTTGTGGGTACTCCAACTCAGGAGGTATTTAAGAAGAGTTTGGGCAAACATTTGTCTGAAATGGTATTAGGGCTTTCTGCCTGAGCAGGGGGTTGGACTAGAAGACCTTCAAGGTCCTTTCCAATTCTGTTATTCTGTTAATGTGTATGTGTGTGTGTGTGTGTTTCACTATGCCTCCTTTGTCTTAACTTGCTACTTTCTTCTGCCAGTTCCCACTTCAATGTCAGTTCTTCCTTTTTTTTCATTTTTCTGTATTTACATGAATCCTAGGATTGCTATCAACTTTTTTTCTTCATACTTATGCTTTTGAGTTTCTACAATTCAGAAAGCAGTTTTCACAATATTTCTAGGCTACTAGTTAAGGCTTTGTGATGCTCACAAAGGAAGATAAACACATACATACAATTTTTTAGAATGTTTATTCATTCATTCATTAATAAAATTTATATAGCCACCTATCTCACCAAAAGCATTTCTGGATGGCACATAATAATCAGTAGAACAACAAATATAAAAACAAGAGATATAAAGTATTAAAACCATATTAATAAATATCCTAATAGCCAGAAATACAAGCCATAGGCAAAGAATGTACTATACCATTTACAACTGTATTGCTTATTGATATAAGCTAGTGACCATAATCATCATAACCAATCTATACAATAAAGTAATCAGACAACATGGAACTGATGGGAATCCAAGCAAATATTCCTATTCACATTAGCCATATCTTAATTATGGTATAATATATAAAAGATACAAGAGCTATATTAGCTAATATTAGTATAGTTTTCTCAGTTCAAATGAGTCTCAGTAGAATTTGAACCATAATTAAACATGCAGGGTGCATTCAGGGAACTTGATAAGCTAAAATATGGTTGCTAGTTTGTGATTTACTTTATTATGCAAACTTAACCAGTCACTCTGGCATGTGATAAAAATAAGTATGATTTCTTTGATAATTTCTGCTTTGTTTTCTATCCTTTGTTCTTGTTAATGCCTTGAATTTACGTGGATTCATTACAGCTTTTGATAGGATAAAAGAAGCCAGAAACTAGAATGAAATAATATATTCTTATTTATATATCACATTAAGTGACAAGTATATTGTAAGCCAAAAAGAAATCATGGACTTAAAATATAAGTGACTGTGGAAAATAAGCTATGCTGAAGTGAAAAATCAGTCTTACATATTAGTTAGTAACTGACATGGCTGTCCATGTTTTGCTCTTTACATCTACAGGATTACACTGAATAAAAATGCAATGCTCCATATTTTATTTATTTATCCATGTTCTGGCTGCCTAATACCAGTGACAGTCAGCATCTTACAAGAGCAATAAAATGCAGTTTACTAATTTAAATAATGTAAAATCAACAGCATAAAATCTTTAAAACCTTTGTCAACAGTTGTCTAAAATAACCTGTCTAGTTGCCTACTGGACCTGATATAGAACAGTTGTGTGCCATTTTGGATATTAGCCTTGCTTCCCTTTCAAATTTTCAAGTTGTGATAATGCAGTCCCATTGTTTCTAATATGAATATTGAGGATGATGAAAAGCATAACTCGGTGACTAATTTTGTGAACATGATTTTTTTTCTTTGTTTTCAATAGAGCATTGCTAATATCAGAACATACTGACATGTTTGATGAATCCAAACATCTAGTACAGGGGTGTTAAACTGCTGGCCTGCAGGCTGGATATGTCATGCCGAAACCACACCCACCCCATCTCAGGCAATGGGGAAAAAGTCACGATACATCGCAACATGTCACGTGACGTTGCGAGTTTGACACCCCTGACCTAGTAGCTTTGGGGCAGCCTTTAAAGAGACAAATAGGATCTGTGTTTCATCAGTTCCAGCAACATCAGCATTATGTCTTTTATTATGGCTTAAAGAGAGTAAATTGGAAAAAAAAGTCAGGGTTAGATTTTACAAGTAGTCCTCGACTTACAGCCACATGTGAGCCCAAAATTTCTGTTGATAATTGAGACATTTGTTAAGTGAATTTTGCCCCATTTTATGACTTTTCTTGCCTCATTGGTTAAGTGAATCCCTGCAGTTGTTAAATTAGTAACATGGTTGTTAATTAAATATGTTTCCCCCCCATTGACTTGCTTGTCAGAAGGTCACAAAAGGAGATCACATGACCCCCGGGACACTGCAACCATCATAAATGAGCCAGTTGCCAAGCATCTGAATTTTGATTACGTGACCAAGAGGATGCTGGTTTGGTCCTAAGAGTAAAAAATGGTCATGAGCCACCTTTTTCTGTTGCAACTTTGAACAGTTGCTAAACAAGCTATTGTAAGTCGAGGACTATCTGTATGTTGGTTGCAGCTACATTGTTAGTCACTCATCATTGGCTTTCAGTACTCTTAAATTAGGAGAGCAAAGCCAGTTTGGTGGTTAAGGCACCAACTACCAAGACTATGAGTTCTAATTCTACCGGGTACCTTAGGCATGAAAGCTGGTTGGGTAACCTTGAGCCAGTCACACTCTCTCAGCCCTAGGAAAGAGACAGTAGCAAACCACTTCCAAAACTGCATAGGCTTCCAGGCAGTTGCCAAGAACAGGACCTACCTAGACTGAATTTAATCTCTCCTTCAAAAATTTTAAATTGTCCTAATGTGAAGACTCACAGTTACAATACAGAACGTGCAGCACTTAGGTATTGTATAATGTGGTCTTTTAATCTGATTTGGAAGTATTTAAAAATATTAAAATATTTGACCTCATTGGTGGTGTGGACTTTTTGGAAAGAAGAAATGTGTCTTGACAGGAAAAAAAATTAGGAGGAAGATTTGAATTTCCTAAGTGCTAGGATATTTGTAAGTGTAGTGACTTTATTTTGATTTGTAAATTGATTTTAATTTTGAAATGACCGTCTCCTTCTTTCCTATGACAATTTCAGTTATTATGAAAATGACACAGTGGAAAGCTCATAGCCCTGTAACACGTGCAATTTCCACAGCCTTTCTTAATCTCATGTGGTCTTAAAATCCTGGTCTTTGCAAGATTGTATAATTAGCTCAGCTGGCAAGGAGGAGGTTGTTCTAAATTTCCATACTGATTTTCCGGCATCTATATTCATAGAAAATTCAATGTTGGCTTTTCTGAACGCTGAATGCCAAACTGAAAGCCCTTCATTAAAACTTTAGTTGCTCGAAGTAAATGGAACAAAGAAATGGCTATTTCTGTAATGATAGACAATGCAGAAATGGAAATCCTGGCTTAACAGCTTGACTATTTTGAGTTGGTGATTCTTAGGTCCCGTGTCATATGAAGCAGTAGCAAACCACTTAGAGTTTTAACTATATGTGTAAAAATGCTGCCTTTTTCTGCTGTAAAAGAAAAGATTGTGAATACTGTCATCGTATCATTTATTGTTTCCCTCATGCTTCTACCTCATTTTGGTGGATGGTGGCACTTCTATTGCAAATGAACTATGGAAAGTTTATTGCCACACATTTTTATATTGCATTGTCTCAGATAAAGGGGGAAAAAAAGATTAAGGGGTAAAGTAGTTTGGGAAAAAAAAGATGTCTAAAAAAGGAGGACACTTGAAGCCAGAAGGTGGATTTGAGGCGTGAAGGTACTTGAAAAGAGGACAAAATGTGTTTAGTCAAGCAGTGTGCTCTCCAACCTTCTTTAATCTCATGCTTGGCTGCACTTGAGATTCCTTCCCCCCCCCCCCAATGCTAGATTTTAAGTATCCACTGCTGTCTTAAAACTGCTCTATACTATCCAGCCGCTGCATAAGGGTTTGCTGTATACATCGCCTAGTTGACAGTCCTTTTTGTGGGTGTTTTTATAGGTAGACTGTAAAATCAAAAAGGCAATCAAGCCCTTAATGGAGTTCAGTGTACATCTACTGACAGCTATTTTTCTTTTTCTTTGCTTGTAAACAATTGACAAACATCTGTAAAAGATGGAAAAATACTTCTTAGAACTTCTTTTCAAGAGAGCCTAAGAGCAGAAGACAATATAGTGAAGGCGGTCTTTTCTGCCAGCATTGCAAGTAAATAATAAAGCACAGAAAGAAAATGGTGCTCCAGTAGTTTTTCTTTCCTTAAGTTGCCCCGAATAATACTGCAGCCATTAAGCTGCTTAATGCTAAATTTCTGTGCCAAATGCTATACATTGCACAGATATGCACAGACAAGAATCTAAAGGCCCTGTATACTGGTCTAAGGGTTTGAAAGCATTCTTTCGGCTTTCATATTGTCTTCTAATCTGTGTGGAAACAGGAGAGGTTCCACTGGAAGCAGGGTGGTTTGATTTAAATCAAGTTGATTTAAATCACGATTTAAATCACTAGTAAAAAGGCTTAATTTAAATCAACTTGATTTAAATCATAATTTTTAAAGAGCAACTGCCATCTCTGTCCCACAACGGCTCCTCTTCTGACCCACTGTTGATTCACCAACAGTCCCACTCATTTTAATGGGACGGCTGGTGATGTGGCAGTGACACAACAAGGTGAGGAACATGGCGGGCAACAGGTGAGTGGTTGCCCGCTAACAGGCACTGCCATGATAGATCTGAAATGACAGGTGCTCTTTAAATGTAAAGACTCATTCTTGCTGGTAGTTAGAATCTTTAATATTATTTGCAAACAAAATGAAGGTTTCCTATTCAGAATAATAATCTGTTAGGTTAGTAAAACAGTGTTATCAGAACCGATTTTAGTTAATAAGTTAATCACATATAGTTTGAGAACTACTCATATTATTTTATTTAATTAAAACACTTAGAGCCTGGTACAGATGCTTTTCTCTTCAAACAATCATACAGTTTGTAGTGTACATAGATTTGCAAAACAATGGGATAAAGGAATATTCCTGAACTTTGTTTTATGATTTATCTCATGGTTACTGTGAAATTAAGTGAATGCATCAATGCATTACATGTTATCTCAGCTTGCAGAGCTTGGATTCATTGAATGAGTTTACCAAAAATGTAAATATTGCCAAATATACAGCCTCATGCTACATAACTAAGCTCCATTTCATGCTGAATAAATTAAATTATTAATGTATATTAAATAGAAAATTATATTTAGATAGATTTTTACTCCAAAAGCATTTTATTAAAATAAATTTGATAAAAAATTAAAAAAACAAGTTAAACAGACTTTTGGGGCTGTTCACAACGGACAAACAAACACCTTAGATTCTCTCTCCATGGATGCTGAGGTGGTCCATCTTTCTGTCAGCTTATAATTACAGGCTGATTCACAAACTGGGTAGGGAAATGGGCCACACAGACGGCCTTAGCAGGCTGCCCCTGCCGCACTTAGAGCCAGACTCCACTCCAGTGGCTTGCATTCTGGCTATCCAGGATTTGCCGGAGTCTCCCTTTAATGCGGGAGATGTGGCTGCCAAAACAGTTTCAGACAAAATGCTGAGTCAAGTGTTGAACTGGGTGCTCACAGGATGACCAGAAATTAGTCCAGGGCCTAATTTTCAGAGCTTCAGTAGGAGGAAAGATGAACTGTCAGTTCACAAAAGTTGCATTTTGTGGGGAAGTCGGGTCATAGTCCCGCACTCCTTAAAGCCCAGGGTACTAGAGTCTCTGCATGAGGGACATCCAGGAATAGTCCGGGTGAAGGCACTCGTGAGAAGCTACCTGTGGTGGCCAGGGTTAGATAAAGATATTGAGGCCCAAGTACACAGCTGCTACATTTGCCAGCAAGCCCGGCCAGAAATGCCGCAAGCCCCCGTCCATCGATGGGAAACAACACAAGCCCCGTGGTCAAGAATCCACATTGATTTTGCAGGACCTTTTCAGGGACAGCTGTTCCTCATTGTGGTGGACAGTCACTCTAAGTGGTTAGAGGTCGCACTTGTCCCAACTATGACTACTGCCAGGACCATCCAGAAACTGCACAGGATCTTTGCCATGCACGGGTTACCCGATGATGGGGCTCAATTTACAGCTGCAGAATTCCTGTCCTTTTTAAGGGCTAATATGATCAGGCATGCCACTTTGGCTCCCTTTCACCTGGCCTCAAATGGCCAAGTGGAACGCATGGTCCGAACGACCAAAGAATCCTTTAAAAGGATTGTAACCGGCAACTGGCAACATAGACTAGCAGACTTCTTACTCTGCCAACGCACGACTCCATGCATTTCCACGGGCAGAAGCCCAGCTGAATTAAGATGGGGCCATTGTTTAATCACTGAGCTGGATCAGCTGCATCCAGACCGAGTTGCCTTGGAATCAGCACAGCCAAAGTCACCACACAATTTGCAAGTTGGCAACCCAGTTTGGGCATGAAACTACAGTCAAGGGGCACTGTGGATGGTAGCTGTGGTTGGTAAGGTGTCAGGGCCGCTTTCTTACAAAGTGGTCCTGGAAGACAGTCGCGTGCTACATCGGCACATTGACCAACTATGAAGAAGGCTAGCAAACCAGCCTTTGACTCATGACTCTTGTGAAAGTCAAATTCAGGGGGAGCATGACAGCAGCCAGGCATTGGAATCTTTGAGTGCTACCGAGAATCCCAGCAGAGGGGATGGGGCACCAGCAGAGGGCGAGTTGGCCCCAATTGCAGAGACTGAACCCACTGAGCAAATCCAGCAGATGGCTCCAATTTCCAGCCCGGTGGAAACTGTTCCACCAATGGACAGTGGCTCAGGTCTACCCAGACAGACCAGCCATAGAGACTCAGGTCTACCCGCAGTAAATTGGTCCCAAAGTCCCGGTCTACCCAGGCTGGCAGGCAAGCTAGTAGACCGGGGGCCTCCAGCACTGCCGAGATGTTCTGAGAGGTCGAGAAGGCCACCAAAGTATTTACAAGACTATTTCAATAATTGTCATTATGAACTATCCAGGGGGAAGAGGTGTTATGTATTGATGTAAATTGCTTAGAAACTGTTGAAAATGCTTAAATGGCTGCATCCGTTTAAACTCCAGACTGTCTACATACTTGTTAGCTTGTGTTTGAGTGGGAAAGACTGCTTTAATCCTATTGGCCACCGCCTAGAGGTGATCTGTATAAAGCAGTTATGGCCGCTTCTGTTATTAACTTAATAAATGAGTTCTTGTTGCACCAATCGCCTCCTCAATGCCTCACCGAACTCGAAACATAACAATTATAGCCTGTTTTTAATCTTTAGGCCAGGAGGAAAGTAGATTTGTTAAGAAGTCTTCACTATTTCATATCATACAGACCTGAGTGCTGCAGGCAAGCTACAAGACTGGATTCCTTCCTGGAGACCATTTTAGATCTGCAAACTAACTGTTTTATTGCAGGTTTTCTCAGTATATGGTAGGTCTTTTATTTTGGTCTTCTTTAATGTTCTACCTTGACAGTATTGGATGGGAGGTTTCATTAAATCCCATTTAATGGGAGAAATTGTCCCTATGGGCGGAATGATCTTGAGATCTTACTGTACTTATTTCTTCATTGCCCTTTCTACAAGAACTTACATGCAGATATAGCTATATGACTTCCTGGTAGAAATCAGACTTTCAGTGAGAGATATATAGTTTGTTTTCTATTCTGAGACTGGAACCCTTTTATTATAATAAACTGAGATACCAAGTTCTTACCAGCAGCTATTGCTTAAGGCATGCCCTGTGGACTTCAACTTCCAGAATTCCTGAGCCAGCCATGTTGGCTCAGGAATTCTGGGAGTTGAAGTCCACAAGTCTTTAAGAGGCCACCCCTGTCTTAAGCCATCTAGTATGCTAGCTGGGGAATTCTGGGAGTTCAAGTCCACATAACTCAGAGCTGCAGGAAATTGAGGAAAACTACCCTAGGGTATGCTAAACTTGGAAAGATTTTCCAAGAAAGTTCTTTTACCCTCTTCCTCATTTAGCAGCCATGTTCCATTCCACCAATTTGCTTGTGAAGTGAAATGGTAGCTAAGTGAACAGGGGCATGTGTATTTGTGTGTGTGTGTGTGTGTGTGTGTGTGTGGTGTGTGTGTGTGTGTGTGTGTGTGAGAGAGAGAGAGAGAGAGAGAGAGAGAGAGAGAGAGAGAGAGAGAGAGAGAGAGAGAGAGAGAGAGATATGCTGTGAAGATCACGGGTTGATGCTTTCTTATTCAGATAAAGTTGTCTTACAATTGTGCTGCTTCCCCCCCCCACCTTTTCAATATTTTTTGCCCCCTTGGAGTGACAAAAAAAGTGCTACTTGGAAGTTAACAAGGTGAGTTTTATGACTTTTATTAGTTGATTAGGATCTTCTATGCAGCTGTGCTCTTGCTCAGCTTTACATTTAAGGCTTTTGTTGTCATATGCATGAAATTTGCAGGTATTGATTGGAAAATGAATTTTTCATTATTATCATATTTGAGAATGGTTACTAACTAAGATAATAGCTAAACAAGTGGCTCTTTTTTTAAAAAATATAAATATTGCTCTTGTTTATCGTTTTTCGCTTTGTTACATTTTGTTCTCTTTTGTTTACTTTTTACACCTGTAAATTTTAATTGGCAGGGCTCTGTGGTGGTTTTATTGCTGTTACTGTATTTGAGATGTTTTTAATGCCTTGTTTTAGAGTTGTAGCTACTTTGCTGGTCGCTGACCGTAAATAAAAGTTGTCTTTCATTATGCATGCAGGAAGCATGTTAACTATCATCCAGTCTGTTTTTGAAGGGAACAAAACAAAATGGTTGTCATATTGAATAATCTGTGAAATTTGATCATGGCTTTCAAAGTCTTGTGGAAAACGAAAGGACTCTTACGAATTCCAGAGGGTTTTAGCAGAGAGATTTATTGTACAGGTTCAGAAGCAATAATAACAAGCAATTCTGAACCCCGAGAGCGGGTTCAGACTTCAGTTTTATATCTTCCTTTTCTTTTCTCAAGAACAAAGGAATACTCATTGAAATACACATTGTAATACATTAGGTTCGTTTCTCATGGGTATTCAATGGAGAGTTTGTTACATACATTGTATCCAAGTGCAATGTGCATTAGGTTAGTTACACAGCACTATTCCAGTAATTATGCAGACACATCATTATTCTAATGATTGTTCATTATTCCACATTATTCCCCCCTTTGGAAGTTTTCCTACTTAAACTTCCATCATTCTATCTCCAGTTCAGGATCTTTAGGGGGCAACATTTTATATTCCCATAAAGCTAACATTGTTTCATGTTTTGCAGTTAATTGGGCTGTACTTTCTGAGATCCTTCGAATCATTGCTATAACACAGGGGAGTAAGCAGGGAATCAAAATACATCCTAGAATTAACAAGACTGCTATAACTATGATGGTTTGTAGGCCTGGTAATTTTGGCCACCATCCTGAAAATATGTCTTCCAAATTAAATCCTTTCCAGGTTTGCACCGGAATGTGAGCTAGTTTGACCATTTTGTCTGTTATGTCCTTCAACACTTTTCCACTTTCATCTATTTCGATGCAACAGTTTGTTAGGTTGAACTTTCCACATACCCCTCCTTCTTTGGCCAACAGATAGTCCAAGGCTAACCTATTTTGCATAATATATGTCCTGGATTTCACATTTTCTTTGGCCAATTCAGTTAGTCCCTTCACAGTCTCATTAGTGATCAACTCTACCACCGCTTGTAACCTAATGAGCCTATTGAGCATATAAATAGGGGTACAGTATCCATACATTCCATCCTCAGCCCAAGTAGCCGGACCATAAACTAGGATAATGCGGCAAGGTGGCCATTCATGTTCTTGCCAAGTGTCTCCTGTGCATTAGGTGTGTGCACTTAGTTCTCTTCTTTGTCTTATATTGCCAACTTCATCATAGATAGGAACTCCAAGAATTTGCTTAGTTTTTAATGGTAACAGGAAAAATCCTGGTCGAATTATTCCCAATACACAAGATCCACACCAGTTCTTAGGTAGTTGTCCATATGCCATTTTTCTGCAAATCCAGTACATTCCATCTGGGGCTAGCCAAAGGAGACTGATATTTGTGGGGTCTTTTAGATACGGCATCCCAGATACGTTAGTAAGGGCATAATGATCCATAGTAGTGGTTTCGTTGATTCCAGACCACCATTTACCATTTTCCCAAGTCCCTGTGCATAGGAGGTTACCTACTGCTACTTGTTCCTTGAGTAACATACATGTCCTACCAGGTTGGAACTGAGAGTCCAATCACCATCTTTCCCGCTTGTATAGGTTAAACTACTATTCTCAGACATTTCTAGTACCTTGGTATAATTTAACACTTGTGCCTCCCATGGCCATTTTTCTCCCATATTTGTTCCACCACACACAAAACAGTTGGACATGTCTAAAGTATGGGCAATATCTTCAGCTAACTTAACAAAGGTATTGGCTACATGTCTAGGTATTTCAGGAATATTTAGTTTCTCCATTTCCTCATAATATGACCAAAATAATGATTTTTGTTCTGATCTTTTGGTTGCAGCTATAATTTTGATTTCTACCTCTGATATTGGCTCATAGCCTTTGGCATCTATTCCTATCCCAAACATCCAATTTCGTCTTTCCCATTTATTTTGTTCCAGGAACCAACTGTCATTCTTGACTGTGAGAGTCACCAAATTACAGTTATCCCTTCCATAGGAGTCTGCTTTTGTATTATTCTTTTCAAACAAGATGTGCTCCATCTCCTTTGGGTCTTGGGTATGCCACTTAATATATGACCACCACTTACATCTGACCGTAGAGACTGCACACCCATCCGGTGGGCACAAATACCTATGGTTTGGGATATAGCTGTGGATTTGACTGATCCCTCTGCAACCATCTATTGCAGCCCAATAATTAGCTGCCTTACAAACATCAAAGGTGATGCTAAAACTGGAGTGTGGGTTGGATTTCCATTGGGAGATCCCTAATAGTGCCTGGTCCCTAGAGCTCCTATCTGTTCTATGTGTTCGGATTTGTAAGGCCCAACTATCAGGATTAGACTTCGGGTTATAACACTGATCTTGGACCCCTTTTCTACAAACTTTATATGTAGTTCTATTGTATGTACAAGAGCTAGGGGAGCTATCTTGGCACCCTTCTGGTTTCATTGTATGATAAATCAAAGTCTTAGTTATCTGGCTTCCTTGTTTTGTAATCTTGATGCAGTTTTGACAATCCTGGTTTCCCTGTGTTTTTGTTCTTTCTTTGTGTGTACTACTCAATAGTTTTCTATTAGAGAGTTTCTGCGGTATGTCCTCTCGTGTAACCATTGCACTGATTTGTGTAGGAATGTGTGTGTATATTCTTCATATTAAATAACTAACAGATATTATGAGCTGTAGAATCCTCATGTCTTCCAACGTGCGTAGAGAGACAGCTTCCGGAGTGTCTCAACAAGGTCTGATGTTCACACCATGTGTTGAGAACCCGTTGCCGGTAGCATTCGACAGGGTGTATTTCTTGTAAATTTTAACACTAAAGGTTTGTCAGTTTTATCCACCTTGTAAGTTACTGGATTGGCAGGTGCAGCTGCTTTCAATCTACTCCAGTGGACCCAGGACTTTCCCTCCAAGGTTTTCACTGCCAAAGGAGAACATATGACAGCAGTATATGGTCCTTTCCATCTTGGGCTCAAAGGATCTGATTTCCAGTGTTTTACCCATATTCTATCTCCTGGTTTGAACCCATGTGTTGCCGTGACCACTGGAGGGGGTTGTTGTTCCATCATATAGTGGCGCAAATTTGAAACAGCTAAATTATGAAGCTGTAACTTATATAACAATTTCTGTTGGTCTATTCCCCCCTTATGAGCCAAGTCCAGCCAGCCTGACTGTCAGGTTTAAATAGACAAGGAGGACGGCCAAACATGAGCTCATAAGGGCTAAGTTGTAATTTAGTGTGGGGGGCCAGTCTGATTGCATACAAAACCATAGGCAAAATGTCTGGCCAATGGAGATGAGTTTCCAAACAGAATTTGGTAATAAGGGTTTTAATCGTGCAATGAGCATGTTCCACCCTACCAGCCGATTGGGGGTGAAAAGCACAATGAAATCTCCACTTAATTCCTAATGCCTGGGCTAAAGCCTTATTAATTTTGTGTACAAACTCAGGGCCATTATCTGATGAAATCCTAGAAGGGCAACCAAATCTAGGAATAATTTCTTTAAGAAAGATTCTGGCAACCCGTATAGCTTTCTTATTTACAGTCAGAAAGGCCTCAATCCACCCTGAATAGGTATCTATTATAATTAACAGGGCTACATATTTCTTACTCAGTAAGAAAACAACAACATAGTCCATTGGAAAATACGCAATTGGTTGTTGACCAGGCGGTACTACTGGTCCTTGGCGTACATTGATTTGAGTACAAATGGAACATTGAGAACAAACTTGTGCCGTTAGTGAAGAAGCAAAGGGAAGATAGAAAAATCGTTCATGCTGCTGTAATAATGCAGTTTTTCCCAAATGATGTTGCTTATGGGCCTGAAAAATAAGGGGGCAGGCAAGTGCAAGAAGAACAGCAATGCGTCCATCGGGAAGGGTGTACCAGCCTTTAACTAGTTCGGCTTGTACATCCTGTTTCAACTTTTGGCTTTCCTCTTTGTAGGATCAAGTGTCTAAATACATGAACTTGGTGACATCCGACTGGAGGGGGGGGCTTCTAACACAGCTCTTTTGGCTTCTTTGTCTGCCTTCCTAGTGCCCTGGGTAATAAGGCTTGAATCTTTTTGATGTCCAGGACAATGGATAATTGCAACTTTAGATGGTAATTGAGCTGCCTTAATAAGTCTTTTAATCAAAGTTGCATATTGGATGATCTTGCCTGTGGAGTCCAAATATCCTCTTTCTTTGTAGATTGCAGCATGTGCATGAATTGTCAAACATGCATACTTACTGTCTGTATATACATTTAAAATCATTCCTGCAGCTATTTCTAATGCTCGGGTTAGGGCATATAATTCCGCAAATTGTGCACTTGCTTGGCTAGGTAATTGTGCTGATTCTACAGTTGCAGTTTGAGAAACAATTGCGTAACCAGAGTATCTAATTCCTTAATCCATAAAGCTGGATCCATCGGTAAACCACTGAAAGTCTGGATTATGCAATGGTTGGTCCGTAAGGTCAGGTCTGCAAGAATATTGTAGTTCTATTGTTTGCATACAGTTATGTATGGGCATAGTTGAATCTGGTATTGGCATAAGAGTGGCCGGATTGAGAGTAGAGCACTGTTGCAGTGTAACTTGTGGATTTTCTAATAAAAGGGCCTGTATCTTATGGTTGTAAAGGGGACATACTGGAGCATCGGAATATTGGTGTTGTTTGCTCCAGGGACCAAAACTTCTCTTAGAGGGGCTATCATTTCTTCTGTTTTTACCCTCGTTTTACTTCTAGTTTGGCTAGAAACTGATGTTTTGCTGTCATCGCTATCCAAGTCCTGATCTTTCTTCTGAACAGTTCTATCTTTTTTTATCTTTCTTTTCACACCGGCTTCTGGTTGAAGGTGGACTTCAGTTCTTTCAACCAGAGCGGGTGGAATTTGCTGATATATCCCCCCTTCTTCTCTTCTAGGAACATAGGGCAGGGGCCTGGCAACTTCCTCCCTTTCTTCCTGACTCAAAATCTTAGCTTTTGTCTGAGGTTTGGTTTTTTGGTTTGCCAAATATATTTTAACACATTCTGTCTGACACTTTGCTAACCGTCGAGGCTTTTCTTCAGTATTGATCTGCCATTGGTCTATATAGGGATATTGGTCCCAATGACCACTTCCAGTCACAATTTGATGAACCCGTGCCACGAGTTCGGGATTCGCCGATCCCTCTTTGGGTCACCCTACCCCAAAGGTGGTCCATTCAGATTCACAGCATCTTTTTAACATGACTGGATTTGGTTGTGGGTCCCCATAATCCCTAGAAAAAACCCTTTTTGAAATTTCCTAACATACACTGAAGCGGCATCTGACCAACACCCTTCTTAGTCTGGTTTTCTCCCATTTCTCCCTAACACACTACCACCAACCTGGAGTGCCGGACGTTCCAATGGTCACTCTTCAGGAAATGCGATGGTTTAACCACCCACACAATCCTACCTATTGAAGACTTAAGGACGCCACCTTGTCTTCTAGGGAGTGATCAATCCCCTCTTCCGATCCAAATGGGATCAGGTATCCTCTTTTATAATACTTGCCTGCAGGCATTCCAGACCCATCCGCAGATTAAAGACTCATCTGCTACCCTTGGTGGATCCTTGACTGGAGTGCTTCGCTGGCGGGTGAGTTCCCCTCCCATCCCGTCGAGGTCTCCCTGTAGACAAAGGCCACGGAGCCAGCTTGGAGGAGTCGTCGTTAGGAGAGGGGCTACCCACCAGGGCAGTCTGTCTGGAAGCTCAACGGCCTCTTCCTAAGAGTCCCGGCGGAGTCGCCAGAAATCTTGTGGAAAACGAAAGGACTCTTACGAATTCCAGAGGGTTTTAGCAGAGAGATTTATTGCGCAGGTTCAGAAGCAATAACAACAAGCAATTCTGAACCCTGAGAGCGGGTTCAGACTTCAGTTTTATACCTTCCTTTTCTTTTCTCAAGAACAAAGGAATAGTCATTGAAATACACATTGTAATACATTAGGTTCGTTTCTCACTGGTATACAATGGAGAGTTTGCTACATACATTGTATCCAAGTGCAATGCGCATTAGGTTAGTCACACAGCACTATTCCAGTAATTATGCAGACACATCATTATCCTAATGATTGTTCATTATTCCACATTAAAAGCATTTGTGCATTTTCTGGCACAAATGTCTTAACCTTCAGTCTGTCATTTCACAATACAGCCGAGCTTTTCTTCCACATTGAAACTTGGAATTAAATATATGGTATATATTAATACAATGTATGTTATAAAACAATCATTTATGTTCACTGCTCTCCATGCTCCCAACAGTGTAATACTCTTTAGATTTTATTTTTTTAACTAACCACGTGGATGGGTCAGAGCAAAAATGTCTTATTTTGATTCTTGAAGTCACTTCTTTTCCTGAAATAATTTATGAAAAAACTGGGGGTAACTATGACTTTGCACTAGATAAGAACTAGATAATTTTTTTAATTGTAAAATTTAATAGTTTATTATAATTTTAGCTGAAGGTCTTTGGGTTGTTTATAATACAGCAAACATAAAAATACAATTTGAATAAATAAATCAGGTGCAATAAATAAAATAAAAATTTAAATAAAAAACTATAAAAAGTTGGTAGCAGGAAGATGGCCATTTAGAATCTAATGCAATGGAAATTAAACAAATTTAGAACATCAGTAAAACCCATTTTAAAAGCCTGGGGAAATAGAAAGAAAATAGAAAATAAAAGGAGGAAGTTGTGTCGGATATGTTTGCTGCTTTGAGTTATTTGTAAAAATAATAAAGATAGGATACACATAAATAAAATTTAAAAAAATGCAGGCATTGGTAAAAAAAATCCCTCTTTCCCTACTAGAAGTTAACCTCCAACTCTTTTGGTGGGGAACCTGGAAGAAGGCCTCAGTATAATTTAAGTATAACTAATTCATCTCATATCTATTCTCATTTGCTTGGTCTTTTGTATTGTACCTTCTGCTTAATGAGGTGCCATTGCTTTAAATTACTACAAATATACAATGTTAATTTACCAATCAAAGTATTTGGTATTGTTGGGAAAAAGTACTTGTAAATTATACTTCAATTTCACCTAAACTGAATATAATTTAAGTAATTTTTCTACCTCTTCATGAATTTTAAAAGAGGGAGAGAATAAAACTTTCTTCTTAAATTGTTCCACATTTTTTATTTTAGAAGCAGTTATTTTGAAGGAGAATAAATACCACTTTCCTCAAAAAAATTGTATGATATTAAATAACAAGTAAGATCTTGCCACTTAAATTTAATGCTTGAAGAAGAAGCTTCCTGGGAATAATGAATATAAAATGATTAAAAAAGAATTTAAGTTAATATTCCTTCCTGCCATTCTCCCTCCCTCCCAAGTCCTACAAAGAAAGTTATTGTTGCTTGAATCCTATAGTTGAAGGCAGATATAAGATATTTGAAGGATATTGTGGAAAGTAAAGTCTTCATCCTGGTTCATCCAAGCCGGGGATAAATAAACAACATGGCGACTGCTTTAGAAAGAAGGTTGTAGTTTATTGAAGAGCCAGACAGAAAGATGGTTCTGGCAGGAAAGAGGAGAGAAAAAGGACTGAGCACATGTGGGTAGTAGTTTTTTCTACTCCTCTCGAGCCTTTTGTTTGAAGTAGTTTCCTGTTCCTGTTTCAGGCTTTGTATTTCTTGTGTCACATATTCTGACCTGAGTCTGGGTGTGCCTTTCTGGTATTCTTGTTGGTGCTGGGTTAATCCTATTATATATCTGTTATGTCTGGCCTCTCATAACTCATTAATATCCACGTAAATATGTCTTTAAGAGGTTTATTTAATACATTTCAAAAGAATTCGTTTCAAAGCAAGCTGCTGGCATTATGTTGGCCTGAACGGCCAAATAAAATCTATTTACATTTAGATAAACATGCTCTTCTCCTCCTACATCCTAATTAACTTACTTTTCTTCTTTATCACATTGTCCAAGAGCTCATTATCCTTCGGTAGGTTTTCAAAACACCAGAATACTGAGTTCCAAAGCACTGCCAAAGTTTTCAGCCCACTCTTTGATCAACGTTGCTCGTGACAAAGGCGTAGTCATTCTTTCCCCTTCTAATATAGTGTCCGATACGTCACTTCCCCAATTACTTCCTTTTTCCAGTTAACTGACACCTTCGCTTATCAAACCTTCGGAACCTCGGATTAATCCATTTATCTTCTTGTTCTAAATCTGACTCATCATTTTGAGAATCTGATTCAGAATGCATACAAAGCTCTTCATTATCTCTCTCAGCTGCCGGGAGGGGAAACCACCCAGAGGGGCCTGGCTGCTGATCCTCGGCTGCCGGGAGGGGAAACCACCCAGAGGGGCCTGGCTGCTGATCCTCGGCTGCCGGGAGGGAAACACATTCAGAGGAACCTGGCTGCTGATCCTCATCCTCTGATACTTCCCAAGCTGGTCCAGGGACACTCACAACAATATCCTGCTTCCCTGGTGCTGGGGCTAATGACTCTTAGAGTTTGGGTGGGGTATGCAGATTTTAGGTGTCTTTGTCTTCTTGATCTCCTAGCTGGGGTCTTTCTGATGATTTACATCTGCATTTGTACAGAGCTGGCTTCTGCTTGGGACAGAGAGACTTGGGGGCAGGGTTGGTTTCTGCTTTTAAAATCCTTTTGAAGAAATACATTTTTCTGCCCTTTTAATATATCCTTCTCTAGGGAGCTGACTTCCCTCAATATCTTTTAAGTCAAATGTCTTCACAACATAGCTCTCAGAAAAGATTTCATGTAAACATCTAAAATATTAAACCGTATAAAGTCCAATAATAATAATTTGTATAACTAAAATTACAGTATCACTGCCTGTATTACATATACAACTAGCTGTAGGATTTAAATATATTTAAATATTTAACATCAAGAAAAGAACTTTAATATGGATTGTAGTATAAAAAGACTTGTAAATTGTATTTTTGGACAAATATTGTATTCCATTTTGGACAAGCTTTGGACAAATGTGTATTCCATACAAATAATTGTTTGCATAAAATAGTATTTATATAATTATATGTGTTTAATCTAAATCCTACATTCATTTCTATTCAGTTTTTAATTGGTTCTGATGCTTAGTAGCCTATACTATAATTGTAAAATTAAAAACACATTGCTTGTTAAATTAATTTTATACCAAGCCATAATGTGCAATTCATTTTTTATGAGTAAAATGTCCATCACCCTACTGAATCTTGAAATCAAATACTGTGCACAAGAACAGCCTTCCCCAGCCAGGTGTCTTATGGCTGCCACACCACATCCACACCTGGATTTATAGTTCTAACATTCAGAAGACATCAGGCTGGGGAAGACTGAATGAGGATGTCTGATACAAAGTGCTAGTTCATACTTATTATTTAGAGTTAAATTTCCTTAAGGAACTTTTAGAAATCTTCATTTTTCTTTCAGTTTTTTTTCCTGTTTCCCATAGCTCTCTTCTGATGAAGGGTTGGTTCAGATTTTTCATTGTGATCCATTAATTTAAAATGGCCTATTACAAGTTTCACATTATTGATTCCAAGTTGTGATTTCAAGTTCAGAGAAATGAACTGTGCCGTTGAGGTTTATGTGACTGATAGTTCAAAAAAATGTTCCTCCAGCCATTGTTATTCCCCTTGCATGTTTGAACTAATAGGAAGTAGGAGGAAAAAAAGAAGAAATGGTCTCACATTGGATTTTGAGAATCAACAGCTAATCTTCCCAATGCCTGAAACTCTTAAATAATTGGTAAAATATCTGCACTTTTGAGGGCAGGTTGTAAAGGATAAAATCTGCATTTCAAATATTAAAAAGTTGATGGAATTTTGATTCGTTAAAAGAAGTGACTCAAAAGTTAAACCATGAGTGAATATAAATTTTACATTCTGCCTTTCTACCCTAAATATTTTAAAATACCTTAGGATGTTTGAAGTCAGAATAGGAGAGAGGAGAGAGTAAGAATATGACTTCATCCCAATGACTATCCAATACACAGTGAATACCATTAGGAATACCATATTTGGTTGCAAATTTGAGCAACCAGTGTTGCACAACAAAGAGAGATAATTTCTCTCTCTCTTTGTTGCGTAATTTTTGCAGTTACACATTGTAGCTCAGCCCAATATTAAATCATGATTAGGTGTAGAAAAAAGCCCCTTGAAAGTATAAAGCTTAGGTACAATCATCTTCAACAGAGAGTTGGATCTCTGTTTCAACTTCAAACTTCTCTTCCCAACAAGGCAGAAGGAAAAACCAGGACTGAATGTGGGCTTGCTGTAGCTGATTCTGCTTTTCTTCTTATTCTGGGATTCAGATTCTTGTCCATTAAACAAGGCAGTTAAATATTCCAAGATTCCTAAATGATTTTCTAAACATTTAACTTTAAAAAAGGATAGATAGATTTTTAGTAGCCGATGGTATGTTACAATCAGCTCAAGGGCTGTTTCTGCAGAAGGATGTACAGTTTGATCAAAAGAAGGAGGTATTGGTGCATATTTCTTGATTAGTTTCCATATGTCAAGACAAACAAAATATCTTGCACCTCTTACAAGTTGTATCTGTTAATCTTGTTTAGAGATAATTCTCTACTACTTTTGCAAGAGTAATCCCTCCCTTTTCTGAAACTTTGAAAACTTGATTACCTTATTGTTATCCATAGAACTGGTTTAAATATATCCATAATATAATATAATATAATATAATATAATAGAATAGAATAGAATAGAATAGAATAGAATAGAATAGAATAGAATAGAATAGAATAGAATAGAATAGAATAGAATACAATACAATACAATACAATACAATACAATACAATACAATACAATACAATACAATACAATACAATATAATATTTAATATAATATAATATTTAATATAATATAATACAATACAATATAATATAATATGAGAAATCATTACACTGAATATATTTTTTCTATATACAATATAGCTTCTGTAATGCAACAGCCCCCTAAAACTGCTAGTAAATTAATTTTGTGTTGGCAAAAGATAGTGCATGAAGGTAAATGAACACAGTAAAAAAACAAGGGTTGTTTACAGCAATAAAGAGATATAGTGAGATATTGAGAATGATAATGGTAAACTACAGTAATTGAAATTCAGTTTCTTTTACTTATCTGATCTCTTTAATTTCTTTGACTTGCTATTTTTAGACTTCACCTAATTTTATTTATTTGTATCCTGCTTTTATTATTTTTACAAATAAGGTGGCAAATGTACCCAACACACCTTCCTCCTTCTCTTTTATTTTCCCCACAATAACCCTGTGAGATGCATTGAGCTGAGACTTCTTCTTCTTCTTGTGCCATATCCGTTATCGGACGTTGGCGATCAAGTTGGTGACCCTGTTTTTATCAGCAGCTGCACAAAAAAGTGCTGCTGAGTTTTGCCCAAACCAGTTCCTTAGATTTTGAAGCCACAATGTTCTTCTTCTGCCTGGACCTCGTTTGCCTTCAATCTTTCCCTGGAGGATTAAATGGAGTATGCCGTATTTTTCTGGGTGTCGCATCACATGTCTGAAATATTCTAATTTTTGTTTTTTAATTGTTTTGATGTTTTCTCTTGGCTTTCCCAGGCGGCTTATCACCTCCTCATTTCTGATCTTGTCGGATCTTGTGAGCTGAGACAGGGGTCTTCAAACTCGGCCCCTTTATGACTCCTGGACACGCTGGCTGAGAATTCTGGGAATTGAAGTCCATGAGTCATAAAAGAGCCGAGTTTGAAAATCTCTGGGCTGAGAGATGGTGACTGGCCTAAAGTTCATAGCTAAGGCAGAACTAAAACCCACGGTTTCCCATTTCTTAGCCTGGTGCCTTAATCATTAGACCAAACTATTGCTTTCCTGAAAGGGAACTGCCGATGGATATGCCTGTTGTGCTTATTTTATTATGGGATTAACCTATGGCTACTGGGCTACTCTTCTGGAGTGATTTAATTTAGTGTCTCAAAAGAGAGGTTTCAGTGATGCAATGCAACAATCATTTTTTTAAAAAATATGTCACTCATTACTTCCAATATTAGTGGAATTTTAAATCCATATTCTTTAATTTTGAAAAGATTACTAGTGTAGTTCAAGAGTCAACATCATTAATAAAACAATTAAAAAAATGTTAGTATTGCTATTGTTATGTATTATTGATCTGTCACTCAAGTATCAATTTTAATATCTCTACTGTTTATTGGTCACTCTTTTAATAATAACTATTCACTCATTGTTACCTAGCTTTTGCTTTTTGAAGAGCTGTCGATGCAACTTTTGTTTTTTGCATATCCATGTTACGTAGACATCCACAATGGGAAAACAGGAATTAGTGAGGTTGCTAAAATTCTTTTCTATTCTATTTGACTACAATTTATTTATTTATTTGGAAGATGGAGAAGTGTTTTAGGGATCACTGTTCATTACAATGTATTTGAGCAGGTATAGGGTTTTCTGCCTGAGCAGGGGATTGGACTAGATGACCTCCCAGGTCCCTTCCAACTTTATTATTATTAGTATTATTATTAGTATTATTATTAGTATTAGTATTATAGCAAGGAACATTTATGGATACAAGAAAACTGAATGGGTTCAAATGAATGTTGTGGTAGAATTTTGGCAGCAAGCAGTAAAGTACTGTTTCTAATGGAAGGAAGTCAGGAGACCTAAATATTAATCAATAAGCATAGGGATCTGTTACATTAATAATTTTACCATTATTACCAAGAGAAAAAAAGTCTTAAAAACATTGACATAAAAAGCATATGATGCCACATGACTGGCAAGATATAGACTTATCTTGGAAGACTGGTGGCTGATTGCTCATTTCTTTTAAACCATGAATGATTTGTGACTTTTATAGCTTCTTCTGGAACTAAAGAGTTCTGCCATTTGTATTACAAAGTGATTTTAAGCTCCTCCAATTTTAAAAAGTAGTTTAGTTTGAGGATTGGGGACTGATATTTGAAAACTATACATAGTCTTAATGATAGACTTTTTGTATAAAGTGGCTGAATACAGGTAGGTTTCGACTTACAACTGTTTATTTAGTGACTGTTCAAAGATACAACAGCACTGAAAAAGTGACTTATGACCATTTTTCACACTTAAGACCTTTGCAACATCCCCAAGGTCACGTGATTAAAATTCAGATGCTTGGCAATTGACTTATAGTTATGACAGTTGCAATGTCCTTTTGTGACCTTCTGACAAGCAAAGTCAATGGGGAAAGGCAGATTCACTTAATAACCATGTTACTAACTTAACAACTGCAGTGATTTGCTTAACAACTGTGGCAAAAGAGGTCGTAAAATGGGGCAAAAGCAACTTAATAACTGTCTCACTTAGCAACAGAAATTTTGGGCTCAATTGTGGTCATAAGTCAAGGACCACCTGTACTCCTCTTTATGGTATAATTCAAATTTGATGTGTTTTAATTTTTTCCAACATTTTTATTCATAATCCATCTCTTTTATGGTAACAGGATGACTTGGTTGCCTATATTTATTTCTCTGTTGACATTGCTAGCTCCATGACATTCTCCATTAATAAGAAGCAAATAAAAAAAGATTTGCAGAACAATATGTTTTATTAGTTGGATTATATAGTTTCTTTGGAACTCTCAATTACACCCATGGAAATGGGAACACAAAGGATTAGTTCCATAACTTTATGAACAAAGCTTTCATGTTAAATATTTCATTAAATTGGAAGATCATGTTCTTTAAAAGATTTCACAGATTGGGTAAGATATATTGGAAAACAGAATATTGCCAGAGGCAACTGTTTTAGTTAATTCAACAATTTAACAAAATGTTAATCTAAAATGCAGTTAAAAAGAAAAAGAGGCAATATTATTATATTTCTTTTCTATGTTATTTTTTTCTCCATAATATGATTATTTCTATCACAACATTATATAAATGAGTTTTGAATTGGATTAATCAGCATTGTACAAATGCTGTCATATCCCTTTCTATGACATACAGTAGAATTGCAACCTTCTTGATGGCACATCACAGTAACACATGACAAGCAACAGAACAGAAGTTCTCTCTGGAATAATACTCTAAATAATACTGTGAATATTTTTCAAGCAGAGGGAAGCCAACCATGCAAAATAAAATGGAAAGGAAATGAGATTACTGAGGGCTTTTTGCTGAACATGTTAATAGATAATAAAGTATGTTATAAGAAGAAATCAACATAGAATTAGTGAATTATAATGATTTACATTGATCCCCATGATACATCCTCAGCTGAGAAGTGTTACATTTTAATATTCCATTTCTTCTTTCCCTGGAATTCATACATATATACAATTAAAAAATGAAGCACCAGAAACTTTCAGGGAAGAACTGGCAAACTAATAACCCTGGTGGAATGAAAGAGTGAGTGAGTAGGTTGGGACTTCATAATACCTCTCTGGGCAAGGAGAGGACTTTTTTTTTTAAAAAAATTTCCAAACTCTCCCCGATACATATACCGTGATATTTATGAGATGTTAACGTACATTCTTTTTACATTCATATATAAGATACTTTTAATAAAATGAAATAAATACATACACATGATTTTTGGAGTTGCTCTCCCATTTCCCCTTTCACCATATCCACACTAGCAAGGAGAGGACTTGAGATCACCCACAAGTACTCCAAGCAATTGCTCCTCATAAGAAGACTGCAAGATAGCAGTCTCTGGCTGGTTTAGAGCTCTGGTAGATGAAGGAATGGTGCTGCTTCTCAACCACGGTTGGTACCTTTAAAAAGATATTAAGTTTCCATATTCCATTTTCTAACCATTTTTGGAAATTGCTTGTTAACTGATTTTCAGCTATTGGGAATATTTGGATTGACAAGTCTGAGAACACGGGCAATTTTAAATACAAGTTTTAAATACAAGTATACGTTAGAATGGAAGGGGAAAAAGGAAACAACTATTAGAACTTTGATTTTAGAAAGTTACAACTAGAACAGACTAAGAGTCCAGATATATTTGAAATAAGATTTTGGAATTAATAATAAGAATACTTCCCATGGGAAAATGCTTTTGTTTTGAATTATTAATTTTTAAAAATAGAATGAGACATTGAAGGTTGGACACTAGAGAGAACTGGAGTGAACTAAAGCAGAAGTCCTCAACCTTTTGGGCACCAGGGACCCATAATATGGAGAGAGATTTTTCCATGGACTGGATGGGGCGTGGTTTTGTGTGCTGCCTGCATCCCACGGATGGGACTTGGCTTGTTTATTCAGCCCAGTTACTGGCATGCCACAGCCTGGTACCAGTCTATAGACTGGTGGTTGGGGACCCCTGAACTAAAGATTGCAATTAAAAGAGAAGAACTCTTAAATTTGACTTACAGATACAGAAAGAAGCAAAATATTTTATCATTCGACATATCGAAAGATATTTTTGAACAGTGGACTCAGAAGTTAATTTTAAGAGAGTCTGCCTCAATAGATAGACTATGTTTAAAACATGTTATGGAAGAGGAACCAATTTTATTTGATCAGATTGAGATTGATCTGAAAGTGGATTTAAAAATTACAGGCTACAAGAAGAATGATCTGAAAAAAAAAATGCTCCTGGACTGCAGATACAAAAGAAACTGGCTGATGATGATCTTGTGTGATTCACTAAATGATCACAACAGGAATTGGCCAGAACTGCCACATAAATTGACACAATCATGTGATTTTGTTCTTTACTACCTTGTTACTTAGTAAATGAGTTCCTGTTCCTACTTATGGTCATTATTTGGGGACTATCTATATAAACGACGTTTCTCAACCTTGGCAAACTTTAAGATGCATAGACTTCAACTCCCAGTCAGCAATGTAAATAGCTAAAAGAAGAGAAAAAAGAAGAGAAGGAGTAATAACGTGCTGTACTGAATAATGTACTGAAACTTTATCCACCAGCTTTAAGATGTGTGGCTTTACAGATCTCAAAATTGCCATAATTGAAAAACATTGAGCTAAAGAATGAGCTGCAAATACTGGCCTGTGGTTTTTTAACATTCTCTATTACTCAGAAAAGGGCAAACATAAACATACTCAAAACAAACTGTATGTTCCTACCCTGACTTGTTCTAGCAGAAAAGAACCATAATTATACAAATGAGGATTTACAGACATGGTGCTTTAAGGGAGGATTTTTAAGGAACTTTTACTCCTGTTTAGTCTCAATCTGCTGTTTAAATGTGCCCAGTGCGATTGATAGACAGAAAGCCATAACCAAATTGAAAAGGAAGGCATTAGCAATATATAGCTGAAATTGTGGTAATGAATAGATTTTTCTTAAACACAAGCCAGGGATTTAGTTTTTGTATACTTGTATACAATTTTTTATATTTGGTAGATCAATCCATGAAAGCTTAAGAAATCAGAAGGAATAGGGCTGGGGTCTCATCAAGATTTATTCTGAACTGTTTATCCTATAGAAAAGATCGTTTAGAATTTATAGAAACAGGCATGTAGCCTCTGCTCTTTGCAATGTCTTGAAACAAGTGCCTCTCTTCCTGTGACTGCATGCTGATAAGAAAGGATGCAGCTGCTTTCAAGACTTGCAAATAGGGGCTGTACTTGTGGCTGGGTCTATTCCAAAGCAATTTTTCCTCTTCAAATCTAAAGCATTGCACAGCTCTGTTAGTGTTTACTAGCCACTTTGAGCACAAGCTTGCTTAATGCTTCTGATATACTTTATAGGAGGAAAAAACGTTGGAAATAAGTTTAAGTTTGGAAAGCTTTTGTGAAATCACAAGACAACACAAGTAGCTAAGCATTCAAGGGAAACTTAAGTTTAAACAACTCAGAGACACAGGAGATAAAAAAGAGAAATGGTGGCGAAGTAAGGATATTTATTTTCTTTGAAAGGAAACAAAAGCTAAACAATTTCACTTCCTGGCGAATCATGGATATCTCAGAGTTTCCAGAGAGGATGCATTAGCCCTGTGCCTTACAGGAGTGTCTGATATAGAAATAGTTTGCCTGAAATGTTTAATTTTACTTTATAGGAAGTATTATTTCCACTCTGGAAACTTCCTATATAGTCTTAGCTTGCATCTGTGCTCATGGGTATTCGAGAAACATTGCTACTCATGTGTGTTGAGCATTACTTTGAAAAAGTGAAGCAGTACTGTGCATCTGTTCCCTACTCTGGTAGGCACATAGGAAACTACCTGCTTGTTCTGAAAGAGGATGTTAGTTTATTGCTAATGACAAGAATCCCCTCCACTGTAAGTTAGAGAGCAAAGTTTGGTCGAGGTTAATAGTATCAAGTTTTACGTACATCTCTTTCTGTAGAGCAGAGTTAGTGGGTGGGGGAATTATTTGTTCGCCTTTCTTATCCTGGACAACAAACAGTTTGTCTTTATATGCTTCTATAATTTTTGTCTGGTAAATAATCCAGAAAGCAAGTGAAGTTGGACAACCTGCTCACAGGATGCTACCACACGTGGCAAGCTCTGCTTGTAAAACACCTGGTTTCTTTGGCACTTCCAGAGCATGGCAACAAAGCACAGATCATTGTGCACTGTTCCTGGTACAAATCTGTTTTTTTATATATATCACTCTGTCTCATAGCTCAACACCTCTGTCTGTCTATGGTTCTCAGTCTTGCTTTTTATAAGTATTCCTTATCTAAGAAACACTGGAAATCAATTTTCAAACTAACCTGATAAGATTGTCCCAGAGGCCAGTTTTGTTTTCCTTTGGCCTTGGCATAAGTTCCCCATGATTTGTGGTGTGATAGGATTTACTATGGTTGAAAGATCCCATTAATATTTCCACGAAGTTCAAAAAGAGTTGCTTACCTCAAGGGTTTCTGGACATATATCACTGGAGAAAGACAAATCCAAATATTTGAAGAGATACAAATCTGGGACTGAAATTAGATACTGTTGTGGGTGTCTCACGACTGGATGATGACATATCAGAGGGGGAGGAAGCACAAGCAGGCCCCTCTGGGTATTTCCCCCCCCCGGCAGCCGAATCAGATAATGAGGAGTTTTGTATGCATTCTGAATCAGACTCTCCAAATGATGAGTCAGATTTAGAGCAAGACGATAAATGGATTGATCCGAGGTTCCGAAGGTTTGATAAGCGAAGGTGTCAGTTAACTGGAAAAAGGAAGTAATGGGGGGAAGTGACGTATCGGACACTATATTAGAGGGGGGAAGTAGACTACGCCCTTGTTACGAGCAACGTTTATCAATGAGAGGTTTGGAAACTTTTGCAATGCTTTGAAAGTCTGATGTTTTGACAACCTAGCGAAGGATAATGAGGTCTCGGACAATGTGATAAAGACAGAGTGAGTAATTGGAAAGTTTGGAAGGAGTTTGTTGTAATCTAAATGTAAATAATGAGTCTTGGATGTTTCTGCCAGCAAAATGTCAGCAGCTTGCTTTGAAATGAATCCTTTTGAAATGTGTTTAATAAATCTCTTAAAGACATATTTACGTGGATTTTAATGAGTTGAGAGAGGCCAGACATAACAGATTGCTCGTAACCGCCCCCAATAAAGCAAAAAAGAAGAAAATTAGTCCGAGCTTTCAGTGACGTCATGGAGCAACTCTTTGCGGATAACCCGGCTCTGCATCAATTAGTGCAAGCTCTCCAGCAACAAATTGGCAATTTGCAACAGCAGGTTCAGCAAGCTGCCGGAGCCCCAGCTCCAGCCCCCCCTCCCAGACGAAGCAGATGCTATTTAGCCTTGCCTGATAAGTTTACTGGAGAGCGTAATAAATTTCCAGCTTTTTTAAACCAATGCAAAACATTCATTGCCTCAGCCCCAGCAGATTTCCAGCTCGATGAAACGAAAGTAGCGTTCATCTTAAGTTTACTCTCTGGGCCAGCTGCTGATTGGTCGTCTCCTCTGATAGACGGACAAGATCCTGTCCTGAGCAATTATGCAGGATTCTGCCAGCTGATGGAAAGAGAATTTGTTGACCCCCTTCGTAGACAAAATGCCACCCGGTGGATACGCGAGCTACGTCAAGGATCGCGCTGCGTAGCGGAATATATATCAGATTTTCGCCGCCTAGCTCAAGAAATTAATTGGAATGATGAGGCTCTCATGGAAATCTTTCTAGATGGTCTGTCTTCCCAGATCTTGAATGGATTGAAAGTTACTGAAATACCCGCAACCCTGGATGCATTATACCAACATTGTTTGGCTATTGAAGCGCGAATGCAAGCCATGGATGCCCGCCTGGACAAACAGATGGTTCCAGTCACCGGAAGTGCCAAGCCAGTTCCTGCACCACGCAGAGGATTCCAGACCCTACCTATTGCTCCACCCATCCCGGCACCCAGACATATTTTCCAAACAGGGCCGGCTTACACTGAGAGGCGCCCTGCACCCATGACCAGAGATGAGCCCATGGATCTTGGTGCAGCCAGATCTCGTTTGACAGAGGCTGAGAAGGCAAGACGGAGAGCTGAGGGCTTGTGCCTGTACTGTGGAGAGATGGGTCACTTCGTCATGGCCTGCCCCCAGAAAAGACGTGGTACGGCAGGTCCTACTCCTGTTCCAGCTCGGCCTCCCACTCAGCAGTTTCAAGCCACCTTGCCGGGAAACAGCCAGAGCCCGGCCTAATGGAAACATTGGGTCGGGCAGGCGCCAAACCCAGTTCCAGTTCCGCAGACGACGACCCCGGTCCTCCAAGACATCTGATCCTAGCAACCAATATACTTCTGGGAAATCATGCCCAGGGCATTCCGGCCCACGCCTTGGTGGATTCTGGAGCCACCACCAATTTCATGAATGAAGCTTTCGCTCGTCAGCATGCCATACCTTTGTGCTCCGTGAAGCCGCCTATGTTGGTTGAGACAATCGATGGTCGTGAGTTGTTATCTGGACCGATCAAGTTTATGACCCAGCCCATACGCCTGGTCATAGGACAACATGAAGAAGCCATCCAATTCTATGTTACCAAGGGACTTCATTTCCCCTTAGTTCTCGGCCTAGCCTGGTTGAGAACCCATGATCCTTGTGTGGTGTGGTCCCAGAACTTTGTTTCATTTCCCAGTTTGCAATGCGTAGACCACGTACGCCAAGTTTGTGCAGCCCAGCTACCATCCCACCCTGACATCACCTTGCCGGCCGACCTAGCGGACTTTGCAGATATATTCAATGAGAAAGAGGCAGACCAATTGCCTCCGCATAGACCATATGACTGTGCCATTGATTTGCTGCCAAATGCCAAACTTCCAAGGGGACGCCTTTACTCCATGTCAGAACCCGAGTTGGCCGCATTAAAAGACTTTGTGGACAAAAACCTGGCCAGAGGTTTCATTCGTCCCTCTTCCTCGCCTTTGTCAGCTCCTGTGTTATTCGTGAAGAAGAAAACCGGAGATTTACGCCTATGCTGTGACTATCGCAAGCTCAATGCCATCACGGTGCGCAACCGGTACCCTCTGCCTTTGATTCCTGATCTCATGGACCGTCTCCGATCAGCGGCCATCTTCACCAAGATAGATTTAAGGGGTGCTTACAACCTGGTTCGCATTCGAGTGGGGGACGAGTGGAAGACCGCGTTTGGAACCAGGTATGGTCATTTTGAGTATACCGTTATGCCCTTTGGACTCACCAATGCTCCGGCCGTCTTTCAACATTTCATGAATGACATCTTCCGGGATTTATTAGATCAATTTGTGGTGGTTTACCTCGATGACATCCTGATTTACTCCCCGTCACGAGCAACTCATCTTCAGCATCTCCGGCGAGTATTGCAACGCTTGAGAGAGCATCACCTTTACGCCAAGTTAGAGAAATGTCAATTCTATCAAACCACCATTGAGTTTCTGGGACATGTGATTTCTCCACAAGGCATCGCCATGGATCCTGGCAAGGTTGAGGCCTTGCAAACCTGGCAACCACCATGTAAAGCAAAAGATGTCCAAAGACTTTTGGGATTTGCGAACTATTACAGGATATTCATTCCGAGATTTTCTGCTTTGACTGCGCCCCTTACTAGACTGTTACGGAAAGGCGTTAAGTTCCAGTGGGGCGATGCCGAGCAACAAGCGTTTCAGACCCTCAAAAAAGCTTTTGTTCAGGAACCCATTCTCAAGTATCCAGATCCTTGTCGTCCCTTTGTAGTGGAGGCTGACGCCTCAGATGTTGCGGTAGGGGCCGTGCTACTTCAAACACGCCAAGATGGCGGCCCCCTGTTCCCATGTGCTTATTACTCCAGGAAACTGACTCCCTCCGAACGTCATTATACCATTTGGGAAAAGGAACTATTGGCCATCAAGACTGCTTTTGAGACCTGGAGACACCATCTGGAAGGAGCCCGCTACCAAGTTGAAGTTCGGACTGACCATAAAAACTTGGAATTTTTGCAATCTGCCAGGAAATTAAATCAACGTCAAATCCGTTGGTCTTTGTTCTTCGCTCGATTCAACTTCAAAGTCACCTACATTCCGAAAGGGTACAACAAAAGAGCAGATGCCCTGTCCCGTAAACCTGAGTATCTACAGATCAAGGATCCCTTACCGCTTCGAACCATTCTGCCTATCGAATCGATCGCAGCCCTGCATGATCCGGTAGATCTACGACGACAGATTCGGGAAGCGCAACAACTAGATGAATTTGCAATACGGAAGAGACAAGAGGTGGGTCCCGACTCACCTGGGACCTTGTCCGAGGGACTATTACGCTTCCGCAACCTGTTATATGTTCCAGCAGGCCCACTCCGGGGTCTCATCCTGACTCAATGCCATGATAACCCTGCGGCAGGTCATTTTGGTTTCTTTAAGACTCTTCACTTAGTGTCTCGGACTTTTTGGTGGCCCAGACTTCGCCATGATGTGCAATCCTATGTGAATTCCTGTGTACGGTGCCATCAGGCAAAACATGCCACAGGAGCCCCTCCGGGATTATTACAGCCTTTACCCACGCCAGAGAGACCCTGGGGAGCTATTTCCATGGACTTCTTGACTTGTCTACCTGTTTCTGCCGGCTACACTGTTGTCTTTGTAGTAGTGGACATGCTGACTAAAATGGCACATTTCATTCCTTGCCGAAGAATACCGACAGCCAAGGTCACTGCTCAGCTGTTCATTCAACATATCTTCCGGCTACACGGTTTGCCTGACAAAATAGTGTCCGACCGAGGAACCCAGTTCACCTCGGAGTTCTGGAGAGAACTCATGTCTGCGCTTCAAGTCCAAGTTAATCTAGCCTCCACGCATCACCCAGAGACTGATGGGGGTACAGAGAAAGTGATTGGCATTCTGGAGCAGTATTTGCGTTGTTTCATCAACGACCAACAGAACGATTGGTCCAAATATCTCTCCGTGGCCGAATTCGCTTTCAACAACTCTCAGCACACTTCCACTCAGACCACTCCGTTTTTTGCCAACTACGGATATCATCCCAGATTTTTCCCGCTCACGCTCCTCGATTCTCCAGTTCCAGTTGCAGAGGACTATTTAACCGAACTGCAGTCAGTCCACGAGATGGTTAAGCAGCACTTGACTAAGGCCAAGGAAGACTACAAGCGGGTTGCTGACCGCTCGCGTCGCGACACACCGCCGTTAGCTGTTGGAGATCGGGTTTGGCTCTCCACCAAGTACTTGTTTCCAGGGAGAATTCACCGCAAGCTTGATCAACGTTTCATGGGTCCTTTTCCTGTGGAGACGGTCATCAATCCGGTGACCTATCATTTGACTTTGCCTAGGTCTTTTCGTGTACATCCCGTGTTTCATCGCTCCTTGCTTGTTCCTGTCAACCCTGATTCCCCGCTTCGACCTCCTGATCCGGGCCCGACAGCTCGCCGTGCTCAAGTTCCTGTTTCCCGGTTGGAGGTGTCCGGCATCCGAGATTCCCGATGGCTCGACGACCGCTTCCAATATTTGGTTGATTGGACCGGGGGTGGGCCAGCCGCTGGCTCTTGGGTAGATGCTCGTGATATTGAGGCTCCTGAGTTAAAGCGGGATTTTCATACTGCATTTCCCTCCAAACCACATCCCTTCCGACGGCCCCCGGGGGAGGGGCCTGCGGGGGGGATAGTGTTGTGGGTGTCTCACGACTGGATGATGACATATCAGAGGGGGAGGAAGCACAAGCAGGCCCCTCTGGGTATTTCCCCCCCCCCCCCCCGGCAGCCGAATCAGATAATGAGGAGTTTTGTATGCATTCTGAATCAGAATGAATGATGAGTCAGATTTAGAGCAAGACGATAAATGGATTGATCCGAGGTTCCGAAGGTTTGATAAGCGAAGGTGTCAGTTAACTGGAAAAAGGAAGTAATGGGGGAAAGTGACGTATCGGACACTATATTAGAGGGGGGAAGTAGACTACGCCCTTGTTACGAGCAACGTTTATCAATGAGAGGTTTGGAAACTTTTGCAATGCTTTGAAAGTCTGATGTTTTGACAACCTAGCGAAGGATAATGAGGTCTCGGACAATGTGATAAAGACAGAGTGAGTAATTGGAAAGTTTGGAAGGAGTTTGTTGTAATCTAAATGTAAATAATGAGTCTTGGATGTTTCTGCCAGCAAAATGTCAGCAGCTTGCTTTGAAATGAATCCTTTTGAAATGTGTTTAATAAATCTCTTAAAGACATATTTACGTGGATTTTAATGAGTTGAGAGAGGCCAGACATAACAGATACATAGAGCTGGACTTCTTCAGATGTATTCAAGTTTCCATTTGCTCCAGAGACATTCAGGGAGGCAACACTTTAAATTCCTGCCTCATATTTAATTATATTGTTGCAGGTATGCCTCTAGGCCATCTCCAGCTATCATATAGAATAGGATAAAGTAAAAATTTAAGCTATCTAATGACTTGGGCAGCTTGTTTATTGGCTACTACAAGGCTGATCATATTTGGAACAGTGCCTTGGAGAGGATACTTTCAAGTTACTACAGGCAGGTAATGTTTTGGGGCCAGTAGATACATTTGAATTTGGAGTGTATGAAATGAAGTAATGTATGTTTAATTAGTAGTTGCCTTGGGGTGTATGGTTAGTTACCAGAAGCCAACTTTATATGGAAATTTCTTTCCATTCTTCTCAATATATTAGATGCTAACCCATATCTATCTGATTTCATACTTCCTTTGCTCTCTTTCTCTCTCCCAAATTCCATTCTCTTCTCTCCCTGGGTTCTGCCATACTCCTAGAGGGGAGGGGGGAAGGCTCATGGGGTTTATTGCCTTAGCTTCCTCTATTGCTACTTTGCTTTCCTGCATTCTTTCTCTATTGCTACAATGTAACACTTTGCTTTCCTGCACTATTTCTCTCTACTTTCTTCTCCCTAAACCAGGGGTAGGTAACCTTGGCTCTTTTATGACTTGTGGACTTCTGGGAGTTGAAGTTCACAAATCATAAAAGAGCCAAGGTTTCCTACCTCTGCCCTTAAACTGTCAGCTAGCAAAGGGGGAGGAAGAAAGAAATACAACCTCTGGAAACTGGTTTATCTCTCCACTCTCAGGAGAAGGTGGGAAGAGTCGTCTAAACATCACTGCTACAATGGCCCAATGTTATCTCCCCTTTCCCACAATGGACTTAAAACCTGGGGATTGGCCGGTTTGAACCGTCCGGATGAACTATGGGGTGGGGTTTGCTTGGGGACACTTTAACCCAGAGATGCCAAACACAAGGCCCGGGGGCCGGATGCAGCCCATGAAGTGGTTTCATGTGGCCCACAAAGCCATCCTGGAAACAGTGAGGGAATGGGCCCTGCTGCCTTGGCCCTGGCCCAGGCCGGCCAGGACCCAATGTACAATGTTGTGGTGGCCATCTATGCTGAAATGCATTCAGTCTTAGATCCACAAGGCCGTCTAGAAACAGCGAGGAACCAGCCTCTGCCGCATCAGCACCGCCCCCTGGGTGCATGCTGGGGAGGTGTCACCCTTTATGAGGAATGAAGAAATGCACCATTGCCTGGAAGTGGCCAGCAAATGGCCCTCGCCTACTTCATATATCCACCCAGCTCCCAGCCTGCCTGGTTTCAGCAGGCAGCAGGGCACTCTCCTCACAGCGCCAAGAGCTGAGCCAGGTGGCACAAATCTGATTAGAAGTACAATGCTGCCTAGTCCCCAGCCTGCTCAGTTTCAGCAGGCAGCAAGGTGCAAAGCTGGCGAGCTTCGCATCACCCAGCTCAACCTCTCAGCACTGTGAGGAGAACACCCCCTCCATCCATGGCCACTCAGTAGGCTGCACCCACCCTGGCCACACACACCCGCCCCCCAAGGGCAACCGCAATGCTGATGTGGCCTTCAATGAAATTGAGTTTGACATCCCTGCTTTAACCTATTGATCTGTACGGGAGCCCCTCAGATCTTGTCTAGTATGCCTGCTATCAGCTTCTCCTAATAAAAGTTCCTTTTGGAAGAGTTTGCTTCCATGAGTTCTGCTTCCTTGGGATGAGGTATTGAAGTGGGTCCTGACACTTGATCTTGATATTTTCTGATCACAATTTCAAGTAAAGCACTATGCTGCATATACTCGGAATTTTTATTTACTAAGAATGATCTGAGATTGGGCTCAGATCAGATGCAAAATGTAAGCAAGGCAGTTCTTTAGTTTGCAGCTTGCCAACTCCCTCCTCTCTTTTTAAAGGTATCAAAACTTGGAAGACAAATGGTGTCTGTTGGGTGACAACAAGACAGGAGTTCACAGTTTCATGCTCATGCTTGTGGGCACAGTGTTGCCTATCCCTGCTTTAACTTTATTTCAGACTTTGTCTTGTGTAATCTGTAATGAATCATTGGAACAGTGATATTGAACAGATTGTACATTGTTACATACTGATAGCTAAGGTGGACCTCCTTCCTTCCTTCCTTCCTCCCTCCCTCTCCCCCTCCCTCCCTCCTTCTCCAAGAAAGGGTACCAGACAGCAAAGTTTCTGATTATGCACTTCTGTGCAAGGAAAAGGAAAGAAAACAAGGAAAGTCTGAGGACATAATATTTTAGAACCTCAGTGATTGTTATTCTAAATTGGATTGCTGTTCTTTTAGTGGTATTTCATGATTAAGTAAGGAATATTAAGGAACACGCCTTTAATAAATTAGGTTAATTAATAAGGAACCCTGTGGTTTAATACTGATCATTTTCATTAAGCAGAATGAGAGATGAAATGCCAAGTTATCTGTATAGTTAAATATAAATAAAAATGCTTAGATAGGACCTTGTTATAAAGTAAACGTGAAGGTTTCATTGTCCAGTCATGTCCGACTCTAAGGAGTGATGCTCATCTTTCGTTTCTTAGCTGAGGAAGCCAGCGTTATCTGAAGGCTCTTCTGTGGTCATGTGGCCAGCATGACTACACCCTGAGGTGCATGGAACGCTGTTACTTTCCAACTGACTGGCTACGTATTTATCTACTCACAGTTGCATGCTTTTGAAGTACTAGGTGGGCAAGTAATGAGACTTCCCCCCTGTCACGCTCAGATTTTAAACCCTGGCTGTCAGCTTTCCAGCTGACAAGCTCAGCATCTTTAACTGCTGAGCCATTGCACCCATTGGACTTCATTATAACAATTACTAAAATGCTCTTAAACTATTTTTAAACATATAACTTAGTACCTGACTGGAAATATTAACACTAATATTTCTCATATATGAATTTCAGAAACTTGCTCTTGGGATCTTAGTACCCTTTTGCCCCATTGGTGTTTACAGAACTTGATAAAATAGTGGTTCCTAAAAGGCAAACTGGGCAACTGGATAAGAATTAATTTGGGCTTTCGAGAACAATTTGAGATGCAAAATCCTCTTTTACCATTTACTGAGTCTGTTTTTTATGGCATATTAGCCTCTGGATTGTGCCGGTTGATCTCTAGTGAATTATGGTAATAGTGAGTGTAGCAGGAGAGGGAAGTTGTGTTAACAACAGGCAGTGGCCTAGATGCCTTTCGGCTATACAGCTAAATGGAATCATTCCAGCACTTTTGATTAATAGTCCTACTCTCCTGGACTTAGGGGTATGAATTATTAAAATCAATGAGCTGAGCTTTTGAGTTCAATTCCTTCCAAGAAAGCCTTTAGCTAACATTTATGTTACTTTTTATTCAAACCAAACAAGCAAAACCAAAAACTTACCACAGTTTACTAGAATTATACAAGAGAGTCTACGAGTAATGGTCTGTGTGAATGATCTTGAGACAGAAGGAAGGCTCTTCCTTCTGTCTCTCAAGGTCATTCACACAGACCATTACTCGTAGACTCTTTTGTACTGTATGGTTCTGATAAAACGTGGTAAGTTTTTGGTTTTGCTTGTTTGGTCTGAATAAAAAGTAGCCCAGAGAAGCCCAGAGAAGACAAATTAGCATGGGAAGTATATCAGAAGGGACCCTTCCTAGTTTTCTGGACAATAAAAGTGAAGGGGAGAAATGCTTTCAGACTTGTAAGAGTCTGTTACAAATTACAATAAAGGAAGCATTGTAGTCCCAGTTTGTGCTTTGTGTCTTGAAGCCCGAGAGTAAGCACATAAGGGATTATAGGGTTTTTTATTTCAAATGGAAGTCAGTGCATCAGAGAAAAGCATGTTTATCTTGATGAAATAAAATAAAATATTAGTATTAATATATCAAATATGTGTAATACACAAGTGGTAGTCCTTATGTATGTGGTCTTTCAATACATAAGAGGTAGACTTGCAACCATTTGTTTAGTGACTGCTTGAAGTTACAACAACACTGAAAAAGTGACTTTCATACAACCGTTGTGGCGTCCCCAGGGTCACATGCTCAAAATTCGGATGCTTGGCAACTGATTCATATTTATGACAGTTGCAGTTTCCGGGATCATGTGATCATCTTCTGTGATCTTTTGACGAGGCAAAGTCAACAGGGAAGTGAAATTCACTTAACAACCATGTTATTAACTACTACAGGGATTCACTTAGCAACGATGGCAAGAAAAGCCATAAAATGGGGCAAAACTCACTTGGCAACTGTCTTGCTTAGTAACAGAAACATTGGGCTCAATTATGTGATAAGTCGAGAACTCCCTGTATTTATTTATTTGTTATCCTCCAAATACAATAAAGAGACAAGACGAACACAGCTTTCTAGTTGTTGCTAATTGTCATGCAGTGGTTTCGGTCCTTCCTATTAGGATGCATCCGGAACATATTGCTCGAGAGATTACCATTGTCCCCAGAGTCATTAATCTCGTATGCCCCACATTGTCCCAAATGCTGCTTAACATTTACATGAAACTGCTGAGGGAGGTCATCTGGAGCTATGGAGTAGGGCACCATCAATATGCTGAAGGCATTTTGCATTGCTGCTCCACACAGTCCAGCTCCAAAGAAGGACTCGTTATTTTTGAACATCCTCCTAATTTTGTTAATGAGCTGAACAATAAACCAGCAGAACTAGCAGATATTTACTGCATCTACAATCATTTTAATGTCTTGTTTTGTTTTTATGGGTTGTTGCAGGGTTCTTTTAATCTATATTTTAAGTGGCCATAATTCCTATGGGAGTAGGTAGTATAAAAATGTTACAAATCAATCAATAAATACTCAAATTATATGCTGGTGATGTTGCTAAGGGAAAAAAAGGTCATCCAAGGGTTATGGAGAAGATGGTTTTGTATTGTTTATCTTCCTCAGTAAAAACAGGACTGTAGTTGCATCCATTATGGCATGTGGAAGTAGGGGCTCTGGAAAGGAATTTGATTCTATAGGACTGGTCCCTTCCTTCCAGAACTGGAAGATACTACTGGGTTTGATGAAATGGGGCCATACCACCTTTCTGCCACATTACTTGTGTTTTTCTTTCCCCTATTGCTGTTACCACAGTACTTGCCATCTGAGATTGATCCTGCCTTTGTAGATATTCCATGAAGCAACATGGAACTCACCTACATAAACCCAGTGCTTCTTCTGAGTGCCAGCTGATGGGGAGAGAGGGAGAGCAAAGATCTGAAGGCTGCATGTTTGCCATTTTGCCAAAACCCAATCTAGATTCTTATCTCTAAACAGACACAAATTTCCTTTCCTGGAAGAAAGAGACCAATACTTGCCTGATTAGATTAGAGATTGGAGAACCAGTTTGGTGTAGTGGTTGAGACACCAGGCTAGAAAGCAGGAGACTTGGAGTTCAAATCTTGCCTTAGCTATGAAAGCCAGCTGAATGACCTTAGGCCAGCCAGTCACCCTCTCTCAGTCCAACCCACTTTGCAGGGGTGCTGTTGTGGGAAAATAGGAGGAGGAAGATGGATACGGTCACTGCCTTGCATTGTTTATAAAACTAATAGAGGCAAGATATAAACAAACAAACAAATTTGTACATTTGTCAGAAAAATAGGACTAGTTTGATTTCTGAGGATGGGCAAACCTTTTGATGTCATGTAATCTATGAAAATCCTCAAAGTATGCTCAGGTTAAGAGCAGCAGCCCCTTGAAAACTGTTGCTACATAGATATGGATCTGCTTATTCCCAGTAATCTTGTGCAGCCTGCAAGACGGGAATAAATTATTTAATGTTCTAATAAAACAACTTCTAGAAGCAATGAAAGCCCTTTACAAGAATGAAGAAGCCAAATAACTGAGAGACACGGCATCCAATAATGTGAATAGAATTGCTACATTAGAGATGCAGATGGAAGATGGCTAACTCTGCATACATTCCTAATGAAATTTGCTGTGCTCTGGAAAATTACAGGTCTCATTTTTTTTCTAGGGAAGGAAGTGCAGGTTCTCTCTCCATGAGATATTAATTAGCAAATTAAATCTTATCATTGAATAATGTATCGTGGTGACATATTCAGATCCTTCTGGGAATGCATCTTTTCTTTGTCTTAATGTTGGCTTTTTGGCTTTTATTTTTCATGCTTCAATGGACATTAATCATGAATAGTAATATTAATTAGTTATTTAAATGTGTGTACTACATGATCTTGAAGTAATAAGGCAAGCAAATTACAATGTGCAAGTTACATCTCCATGGTGTCTCTGCAAGAAACTTAAGACATATTACCTGAGGGAGTGAAGAACTGAAAACAAAATGGGAAGATTGCTCTTCATAAAAAAATGAGTAAATTAATTTACAGCAATACTGCAGATACAGCCCTTTCCCATTACACTGCTGTATAAAAATTCAGTGGCTGCACAGTCTATATCAGGGGTCTCCAACCCCTGGTCCTCGGACTGGCACCGGGCCACAGCATGCCAGAAACTGGGCTGCGCAAACAAGCAAAGCCCCATCTGAAGGATGCAGGCAGTACATGAAACTACGCCCCCTCCGGTCAACAGAAAAACCTCTCTCCATGGAACCGGTCCGTGGTGCTCAAAAAGTTGGGGAGCTCTGGTCAGTTTTTGAAAAAGGCATATTAAAATAATGGACAATTATTTTTCTATCAATACTGTTAACCTAGTTTTTTATCACACTAGGCAGAGGGGGGTAATTTTTAAAGGCTTTTGTGGCTTAGGAATTGTGTGTGTCATCAATCTGGAATCTGAAGAACTAGGCAAAGGTATTCTGCTTCCTTTCCTTCTTTTTTTTCTGAGTATTTTGGGTCAAAAAAATCCTTTCTCTTTTAAATTCATCTGGTGGTGATGCTGTCTAACCCGCATTTCCACCAGATGGATCCGTAGCTGGCTGACCGGCCGTACTCAGCATGTGGTCCTCAATGGAACCGCATCTACATGGAGGGAAGTGTGTAGTGGGGTGCCCCAGGGCTCTGTTCTGGGCCCAGTGCTCTTCAACATCTTCATCAACAATCTGAACGAGGGGATAGATGGGGAACTCATCAAATTTGCAAACAACACCAAGCTGGCAGGAATAGCCAACACTCCAGAAGACAGGCTTAGGATACAGGAGGATCTGGACAGACTTGAACACTGGGTGCTATCTAACAAAATGAAATTCAATGGTGAAAAAAGTAAGGTTCTACATTTAGGCAAGAAAAACCAAATGTACAGGTATAGTATAGGGGGTACCTTGCTCAATAGTAGTAACTGTGAGAGGGATCTCAGAGTCCTAGTGGACAATTATTTAAATATGAGCCAGCAGTGTGCTGCAGCTATCAAAAAAGCCAACACAGTGCTAGGCTGCATTAACAGAGGGATAGAATCAAGATCACGTGAAGTATTAATACCACTTTACAATGCCTTGGTAATGCCACACTTGGAATACTGCATCCAGTTTTGGTCACCACGATGTAAAAAAGATGTTGAGACTCTAGAAAGAGTACAGAGAAGAGCAACAAAGATGATTAGGGGACTGGAGACTAAAACATATAAGGAACGGTTGCTGGAATTGGGTATGTCTAGTTTAACGAAGAGAAGGATGAGGGGGGACATGATAGCAGTGTTCCAATATCTCAGGGGCTGCCACGAAGAAGAGGGAGTCAAGCTATTTTCCAAAGCGTCTGAAAGCAGGACAAGAAGCAACGGGTGGAAACTAACCAAGGAAGAAGCAACCTAGAACTAAGGAGAAATTTCCTGACAGTTAGAACAATTAACCAGTGGAACAACCAGAAGCGGTGAATGCTCCAACACTGGAAGTTTTTAAGAAGAAACTTGACAGTCATTTCTCCTAAACGGTATAGGGTTATGTTGAAATATTCATGAGCAGGAAGAGTCATGTGGTAACTCAGTCAGCCAATGTGAAGAAAGTGCTACTGATTCTGTGCAAAAGGGTATTGAATTAGAAGCTGAATTTTCAGTCTCAGGTCTGTCTCTGTATCTCTCTGTAAGAAGTCTTCATTTGTGCTATGTTGCTGTAAAGAAGAAAGTATGGTATTGTAAATATTTTGATATACGGTAAATATAAAGAAGTTATTTTGAATGAGCTAAATGCAGTCAACTGTGAGTAGTAGTAAAGGTAAAGCTCTGTAAAGCAAAGCTCTGTGCCTCGTTTGGGCCAGAAGAATTACATTGTGTGGGCTGCTAAAATGGAATGTTTGCTCAAAGCAAAAGAGCTGTGGTATATTGTAGATAATCCAACAATTTCTAAATGTTGCAAATTTAAAGACTGCAGAGGAGATTTGGTTGAAGTTGAGAGTTGTGAACGTGAATGTTTCTGCATGCAATATAGTACAATTATCAAGAAAACTTTACTGGGCCTGTTTGCAACCAGTTGAATCTGTGGAACAGCATTTAAATAAAATGCAAACTTTATTTTTGGACTTAGAACAACGTGGGATTAAATTCCCTGAGTCCCAGGAGGTTTTATTAGTGTTGAACAGTTCAGATAAAGCCTGGGACACAGTTTCTGCGATATTTGAGTGTAAAGAAGAGCAAGACTTAAATTTTGAGGCTTTAAAGGCATGTTTGCTTAATGAAGAAGAAAAGCAACATTTTAGGAACAGCCACGAGGAGGTGAAATTCCTGAGGAGGGGGTCCAGACTGCAAGTCTCCAGAGAAGAAACGAGGAGCAGATGGGACCAAGTTGCAACAAAGGAAAGATTGTGCAAGCAGAGGGCTCAGCAAGAGAAAAATTGCTACATTTGCAGTGCAAGCACACATCTGAAAAGGAACTGTTTGCAGAAGAACAATTTGCAGCGAAGGACATCTGTGCAAGCAAAGAAGACTGATTTGCAAAAGGAACATTTTGGTGTTGCAAAAGTTTGCTATAGCAACAACAGAGACAAGTGGCTAATAGATAGTGGGACAAGTCAAACAATTGTTAATGACTCTGAATTATTTTGCAGGTTTGTTCCAGTAGCACAAGAAGCTGTGGCTTTGGCAAATGGCCAGAAAGCAAAAGTCATCGGAAGAGGCGATGTAAAAATTCCATATTTGGAATCAAAGTTTACCAATGTGCTTTGTGTACCTGAGATGGAACATAATTTGTTAAGTGTGTCTAATTTAGACAAACAAGGTTTTGAGATCATTTTTGTAAATGGGAAGTGTCTCATCAAAAGGAATGGGAATATTTGTGCAGAAGGCATAAAGGAAGATAATCTATATGTATTGCAGGGACAAAAGGTTCAATGTTCCCATATATTTAAGAATGTTGCAGAGCATGATTCGTGTGTTCATCTTCTACATAGAAGACTTGGACATACAAGCTTTAAAGTTTTGCAGCAAGTGCAAGAGTTTGCAGAAGGGCTAAATTTGAAGGGATGCAAAACATATTTGGACTGTGCAGTATACAAAGCATCGAAGTCAAAGGCATTCCCAGTTAGTAAATATAGCACAAGACAAACAAAAAGAACTCTAGAGCTGGTCCATGCAGATCTGGTGGGACCAATGAAAGCCAGTTTGGGAAGAGCAAAATATGCACTGGTAATTGTTGATGATTATAGCAGATATGCATCTTGCTACTTGCTTAGAGGAAAGACAGAGGTGCTACAACAATTCAAACAGTGGGTAAGTGTTGTAGAGAGAAGGTACAGACAACAAGTGTGTCAGTTGCAAACTGACAGAGGTACTGAATTTATGTCAACTAAATTCCAACAATGGTTGGGGCAGTTGGGGATAAGACACAGACGTACAAATCCTTACACAGCAGCAGAGAATGGTGTAGCTGAAAGAAGGAATGGTGTTTTGCAAACAATGAAAGATTCATTATTAGAGGATTCTGGTATGAGCAGGTCATATTGGGGAGAAGCCATATTGACTGCCAATTATATAGTTAACAGGCTGTGGAGTTCCTCCATTAATAATATTCCATATGCCATTCTATATGGGAGAAAGCCATCACTGGCACATTTGAGAATTTTTGGAAGTACTGCATGGGTACATATTCCGAAGGCAATCAGAAGAAAGGGACAGCAAAAAGCAAGAAAGCTCAGGTTTGTGGGCTATGAGCCAGGGTCAAAAGAATTATTATTATTATTATTATTATTATTATTATTATTATTATTATTATTATTATTATTTATTCGATTTCTATGCCGCCCTATTCCGGAGAACTCAGGGCGGCTCACAACACAGTAGAAATCAACATATAAAATACATGTAAATATAAAACCTCGTAATTTTTAAAAAAAACCAATCATTCAGCATACACACAGACATACACACAGGATATCGCTTTAGCGATGGAAGTAAAAGAATTGTAATTTCAAGGTCTGCTAATTTTGCAGAACAAAATTGGGACAGAATTAATGCAAATTCTGGGTATGTCTCACTTAATGACGGTGATATATTTAACGACAATAACTCATCTAATGATGGAAAAATAATTATTGAAGATGTCAATGTTCAGGGAGGAGAGGCTGAAGAAGACATGAAACCAGAAAGACTTGAGACATAGGAGCAGTTAATACCATGAAGGTCAGAGCGATGTAACAAAGGAATTCCGCCTGACAGATATTCTGCCAGCAAGGTAAAGGTTTGCAATGTGTGGTATGAGCCAAGAAGTTATAAAGAGGTGTTGGCATTACCAAAAGTTGAATAAGAAAGATGGAAGGAGGCCATGGATAAAGAGATGAAATCCATGGGAGACCATGAAGTATTTAAATCAGTGACTTTGCCACAGGGAACCAAAGCTGTGGGTTGAGTGGGTATATAAGAAAAAGGTATTGCCAAATAATGATGTACAGTATAAGACCAGGTTAGTGGCACAAGGTTTTTCACAATTCAAGAATTTGGGAGAAATAAAAAATTAACTCGGTGTAGAGATACAGAAAATTGAAAAAGGTGGTTATATTCTCAGTCAAAGGAGAAAAATTGAGCCATTATTGGAAAAATATAATATGAAAGATTGCAATACTGCTCCCACACCCATGAGTATGGATTTTTATAATAGTTTAAGTGTGGACAAAGGTGAAACCTGTGATCAAGAGATATATCACTCAGCAATAGGGAGTTTGTTATATCTATCACAGTGGTCCAGACCAGACATAGCTTGCGCAGTAAGCATTTTGAGTCGTTTTACTGCTGCACCTACAAAGTTACATTGGATGGGTGTAAAAAGGGTTCTCAGATATTTAAAGGGAACTATAAATTTGGGTCTTCAAATACAGATTACTGAGGAATTGAAATTAAAGTGTTATGTCGATAGTGACTATGCAAATGACATAAACACAAGGAAATCAAATTCTGGGATTATAATATTCTTTGGAGGGACTCTGATTGGATGGAAGTCCAGAAAACAAACAACTATTGCTATTTCAACAGCGGAAGCAGAGTTTATTGCTTTATCTGAATTGTGTTCTGAAGTAACAGGGTATGTACAGTTGTTGCAAGATTTAAATATTAATGTAAAAGAATCTATAAAAGTATTTGAAGACAATGCTGCTTGTATAAAAATGGCAACTGGTGACAGGGTGAAGAACAGAAGTAAACATGTAGACATTAAGTATTGTAATGTCAGGGAAGCTGTAAAACGAAAATTGATTAGTTTACATCATTGTTCTTCTGAGGATAATTTGGCAGACATGATGACTAAACCATTGGGTGGTGTTCACTATGGAGAATGTATTAAGTCAATATGTCTGATGTCTCTTCCTGTCATGAAGGAAAGAGTTTTGGAATATTCATGAGCAGGAAGAGTCATGTGGTAACTCAGTCAGCCAATGTGAAGAAAGTGCTACTGAGTCTGTGCAAAAGATATTAAGTTAGGAGCTGGATTTTCAGTCTCAGGTCTGTCTCTGTATCTCTGTGTAAGAAGTCTTCATTTGTGCTATGTTGCTGTAAAGAAGAATGTATGGTATTGTAAATATTTTGATATAAATATAAAGAAGTTATTTTGAATCAGCTAAATGCAGTCAACTGTGAGAGCTTCTGATTTATTTTTTCACCAATAGAGAAATTCAAATTCTCTAACAGGTTACCTGCCTGAGCAGGTGCTTGGACTTGATGACCTCCAAGGTCCCTTCCAATATTATTATTATTATTATTATTGTTATTATTGTTATTATTATTATTATTATTATTATTATTATTTATGTTTAGTCTATCTTAATGGTTGTGATAAATTGATTGATTAATTAATGGTTGTGAATGTTCTACCTGTGTCAGCTCGGTAAATTCAAACTGCCTCAGGAGCTACTCATAGAGTTTTATGGAAGAATTACTGAGCCTGTTATTTGCATATCTATAACTGTCTGGTTTGGTACAGCAACCAAACAGGACAGGTACAGACTCCAATGGATAGATAAGACTGCAGAAAAAATAATATCAACCAGTCTGCCTCAACAATAGCCACAGGATTGGAAAAGGTCAGTTTACATTCCAATTCCAAAGAAAGGCAATGCCAAAGAATGTTGAAACTATCGCACTATTGCACTCATTTCACATGCAAGTAAAGTTATGCTTAAAATCCTACAAGCTAGATTCTAGCAGTATGTGGATCGAGAACTTCCAGAAGTACAGGTAGGATTTCAAAGAGGCAGAGGAACTAGAGATCAAATTGCCAACATATGCTGGATCATGGAGAAAGCTAGGGAGTTCCAGAAAAACATCTACTTCTGCTTCATTGACTATGCTAAAGCCTTTGATTGTGTGGATCACAACAAATTGTGGCAAGTTCTTAAAGAGATGGGAGTACCAGTCTACCTTATTTGTCTCTTGAGAAACCTATAAGCGGGTCAAGAAGTAACAGTGAGAACTGGACATGGAACCACTGATTGGTTCAAAATTGGGAAAGGAGTCCAACAAGGCTGTATTCTGTTGCCCTGCCTATTTAACTTATATGCAGAGCACATCATGAGAAAGGCAGGGCTAGATGAAACAAAAGTTGGAATTAAGATTGCCGGGAGAAATATCAACAACCTAAGATATGCAGATGACACCACTCTAATGGCAGAAAATGAAGAGGAACTAAAGAGCCTCTTGATGCAGGTGAAGAAGGAGAGTGCAAAAGTTGGCTTGAAACTCAATATTAAGAAAACCAAGATCATAGCATCCGTCCCTCTCAATTCCTGGCAAATAGATGGGGAAGAAATGGAAGTGGTGACATATTATATCTTCCTGGGCTCCAAGATAACCACAGATGGGGACTGCAGCCAAGAAATTAAAAGACACTTGCTCCTGGGGAGGAAAGCTATGGCAAATCTAGACAGCATACTAAAAAACAGATATCACTCTGCCAACAAAAGTACGTGTAGTCAAGGCCATGTTTTTCCCAGTTGCAATGTATGGTTGTGAAAGCTGGACCATAAGAAAGGCTGAATGCAAAAGAATTGAGGCCTTTGAACTATGGTGCTGGAGAAGACTCCTGCGAGTCCCCTGGACTGCAAGACAATCAAACTGGTCAGTCCTAGAGGAGATCAACCCTGACTGCTCTTTAGAAGGCCAGGTCCTGAAGTTGAAATTCAAATACTTTGGCCACCTAATGAGAAAGAAGGACTCACTGGAGAAGAGCCTAATGATGGGAAAGAGTGAGGGCAATAGAAGAAGGGGCAACAGAGAATAAGGTGGCTGGATGGAGTCACTGAAGCAGTAGGTGTGAGCTTAAATGGATTCCAGAAGATGGTAGAGGACAGGAAGGCCTAGAGGAACGTTGGCCATGGGGTCGCAATGGGTCTGACATGACTTTGCAACTAATAACAACAACAATGCTGTAAAGGTCAGAAGGAGGGCAGAGAAGATATCTGCAAACCCTGGACATAAACTGTATCAATTCCTGACTCAACAGTAGTAACTATGAGAGGGATCTTGAAGTTCTAGAGCTGGGCTTTTCAACCTTTTCACCCATTGTACCAGTTTTAGGATATGGCAACATCCAAGTACCACCAGTCACCTAGCAAGGTATCAAAAACTTGACGACCAAAAAAAAAAGGAAAAAAGTGATAAAGTACAGGTAGTCCTTGACTTACAACAGTTCGCTTAGTGACTGTTCAAAGTTACAATGGCACTGAAAAAGTGCCCCCCAAGCCACAGCTGAGCAAGAGACCTGCCTGCCTGCCCGCTCGGCAGCGTTCTTCCTCCTGTCTGAGGTTTTCATTGTTGTGAGCATTTCTGTTGAGGATTGGCAGTGGAGGTGGGGTGGGGGTGTTTGGTTTTTATTCCGCCCGTCTGCTGGGTGGTTGCAGCAGGTTTTGGTCACTTCACATGATCCTGGGACACTGTGACCGTCATAAATATGAATCAGTTGCCAAGCATCTGAATGTAAATTATAAGACCCTGGAGATGCTGCAACATTCCAGCTGATCGGCACTTCTTCTGGGCTCAGCAGAAGCACCAGGATCAGTGCTGCTTTCCAGCTGATCGGCACTGCTTCTGGGCTCAGCAGAAGAACCAGGATCAGCGCCAAGCTCCAGCTGGAGCCTGGCGCTGATCCTGGCGCTTCGGCTAAGCCCTGACAGCCCTGCAGCTCCAACCATCTCTCGCTCAGGATTGTGCAGTGCTGCCACCGGTTCAGCTCATTCCCCTCTCCCACTACCACCTTTCTAGGATGGTCACGTACCACCTGCCAGGTGCCAATGTACCACTACTGGTACCCGTACCACTGGTTGAAAAGCCCTGTCCTAGAGGATGATCACTTGAATACGATACAGAAGTATGCTGCAGCTGCCAAAAAAGCGAACAGAGTCCTAGGCTGCATTACTAGAGGGATAGAATCAAGATAATGTGACATATTAATATCACTTTATAATGTCTTGGTAAGACTACACTTGGAATATTGCATCCCATTTTGGTCGCCACAATATAAAAAAGATGTTGAGACTCTAGAAAAAATGCAGAGATGAGCAACAAAGATGGTCAGGGGACTGAAAGCTAAAACATATGAAGAACAGTTGCAGGAATTGGGTATGTCTATTTGGGTGACATGATAGCAGTGTTTCAAGGGGCTGCCACAAAGAAGAGGTCAACTGATTCTCCAAAGCATCTGAGGGCACGGCAAGAAGCAATGGATGGGAACTAATCAAGGAGAGAACCAATCTAGAACTAAGGAGAAATTCCCTGACAGTTAGAACAATCGATCAGTGGTGTAAGGATCCACCCCACTTTGCATCTTAAGAAGACAAAACTCTTGGAATAATTCTTCCAACAGGCATCCTTTATTAAGAGAGAATGGTTGCAGGCATTATAGACAGGACCTGGGGCCCAAGCCCTACGGTTCAAGGTTTTAAGGGGTCCCCAGCAGCCCCATCCCACCCACCATCTTTCCAGCGACAATCCTAGGCGTTACATTTCCACCCCTTTTTTCCTCACTGCCGGTGGAAGGGAGACTTCAGAGAGGAGCAGATCAAAGCTGATGGCCCCATTCTTATGCTTTAGTCCTTTTGGTGAGATCCACATTCAATTCCCTTTGAAGCTGTATCAAAGGAAGTGAGGACCATAAAACCCCTTTGTTCACCCCCCTTCCCCTTCATCGTATGACAGAATCCAGAGAGGGCAGAAATGGGGTTTTCCATAGTCGATAACTAGAGATGAAATATAATTGGATTCTGACATCCTGCCCCCTTAAAAATAAGATAGATCCACCTGAAAGAAAACAAAACAGGTATACAAGTTAGTCAGACTTGTTAGGATACTCTGTGTGAAACTTCTTTAATAGCTTCAGGGCTCTGACATGACGTTTATGGACCCACTCGTTTTGTGAGGCAGGGAGGTGTTTCCATGCAACTAGATACTGAGTCGCTCCATGATATCTCCTAGAGTCTAGGATTTCCTTTATTTTAAAGTGTTGTTCACCCTCCACCATGATTGGAGGTGGTGGTGGGGGGATTTTTGGCCATAACGATGACTGATGCTCTCTTTTCAGCAAGCTGCAATGAAAAATTGGGTGTATTTGCCTGAGATTTTTGGGTAATTCTAATTCTACTGTTACTGGGTTTATGATTCTTTTAATTGGAAAAGGCCCTATATACTTCGGTCCAAGTTTTTTACAGGGTTGTAGGGACTTTAGGTATTGTGTAGATAAGTACACCATTTCTCCTATAATGAATGGTGTAGGCTCAACCCTTTTTTTATCAGCTTGTGCTTTGTATGCCTGTCTAGCTTCATCTAATGCTTTTCTAACTATCGGCCAGGTGTTTTGTAATTGTTCCATCCATTCTTTCAGTGATGGGATCGCCGGTTCGTTTGGGGTTAATTCTGGCATGGGGTTGAAACTTTGACCGGTGGCTGTTTGAAAAGGAGTGTAACCTGTGCTGGAGTGGACTGCATTATTGTAGGCAACTTCTGCAAAAGGGAGTAAGTCCATCCAATTTGTTTGCTGAAAATCAATAAAGCATCTTAAAAATTGCTCAAGTACTGAGTTCAATTTTTCAGAAAGTCCATTTCCTTGTGGGTGATGGCTAGATGTCAGTCCCTGAGTATCCCTAAGAGGGATAAAAATTCCTTCCAAAATGCAGATGTGAATTGCACTCTCCTATCGGAGATGATGCATTGGGGTGCCCCATGCAATCTGTAAATGTGCTGGATGAAAAGTTTTTCTAAGGCTTTTGCTGTGGGAATCTTTTGGCAAGAGATAAAGTGCACCTGTTTGGAAAACAAGTCTGTGACCATCCAGACAACAGTATTTCCATTGCTTTCTGGTAATTCCACTATAAAATCCATGGCTATTTCCCTCCAGGGGGCGGAGGGATTTGCCACTGTTTGTAACAGTCCAGTCGATTTCCCTTGCAACCTCTTTGTGGTTGCACACTTTGGGCAGCTGGCCACGTAACGTTCTATGTCCTTTTTAATGGATGGCCACCAAAACTGCCGTTTAATTAAGTGTAATGTTTTTACAAATCCAAAATGCCCTGCTGATTTTGTGTCATGGCAAAGCTGCATGAATGTGACTCTTTGGGTTGTTGGTATATATATCTTTTCCCCCACCCAAGACAGCCCGTCTCTCATTGTGCACACATTTTTGTTTTTCTGGAACCATTCATCTGTTTCCAAACTTTTCCGGAATTCAATTCTGATTTGGCTGCCCAGCTGTGGTTTTAATTTAGCTTGGGCTCTGGTGGTTACTGGTGCTGCCAGTTGTGATTCTACCATCATCGGTTTAGAGTCGGTAGCTCGCGTGCTGTTATATTGGGGCATGCGAAATAGTGCATTTGCAAGGAAGTTCTTTCCCCCCGGCAAATGCTTGAGCGTAAATTGGAACTGGTGAAAATGCTGGGACCAGCGGGCTTGCTTGCGGTTGAGCTTCCTGGGTTTTTTCAGGGCTTCTAAATTTTTGTGGTCAGTCAACACCTGGAAGGGGATTTTGTTGCCTTCAAGGAACTGGCGCCATGTGAGTAATGACCAACATATCCCGTATGCCTCTTTCTCCCATACGGGCAAGCGCTGTTCCATTTCCGTGAGTTTCTTGGATGTATATGCACAGGGTTGCAATACCCCTTCATCATTTTCTTGTAATAGTACAGCCCCCACTGCCACATCACTTGCATTCGCCTGTATTACGAAGGGCTTATCCATGTCTGGGTGTCCCAGTACTGGTTCTGCAGAAAAAAGTCTCTTTAATCTCTCAAATGCTGCTTGGCACTCCATTGTCCAGGTTAGTGGCTGGCTAGGTTTTACTGAGGATGCTCTCTTCGTTTTTAGTAAGTTTGTGAGGGGCAGGGCTATTTGAGCAAATGAGGGGATGAATTGACGGTAAACGTTTGTGAAGCCCAGGAAACTTTGCTCTGACCTTCTCTGGGTCTGTGGGGATATGCGATAACCTAGGTAGTCTATCCTTTCCTGGTGGAATTCGCAATTCGAGAGTTTGGCATATAGGTGGGCAGCTCACAGTTTCTTTAAAACCACTCTGACTAGGTTGACATGTTCCTCTTTTGATTCGGTGAAGATAAGAATGTCATCCAAGTAAACCAGGACCCCCTTAAATAGGTGCTCCCTTAGAATGTCATTGATTAATTGCATAAATACTGCAGGGCCCCCTTGTAATCCAAATGGCAAGACTTTGAATTGGTAGCACCCCATGGGGCAGTTAAATGCGGTCTTCCATTCATCCCCTTCCTTAATTCTCACACAATAGTAAGCTTCCCTTGGGTCTAGTTTAGAAAAAAAATTCTCTTTCGAGAGGTGTGACAACATGTCCTTCATGAGGGGCAGAGGGTATAGGTTGCTTTCACTGATTGTATTCAGGGCCCTATAATCCATGCATAAGCGTAAAGAGCCATCTTTCTTCACTCTAAAGAGGACCAGGGCAGCCACTTTAGGCTTGGCTGGTTCAATGAACCCCGTTTCTAGGTTTTTCTTTATGAATCTCTCCATTTCCTCCTTCTCCTTTGGGCTGATGGAATATAATCTGGGCTTTGGGAGTTTTGCCCCAGGCTTGAATTCAATGGCACAGTCTGTGGGTCGGGGGGGAAGCTCATCCGCCCTCTCCTCACTGAAAACCTCAGCAAGATCTCTGTATTCCTCTGGTATTTCTGGTAGTCCCTTTTCCTCTCCCATGGATGCTTTTTCTGTTCTTGATTCTGGTAGCCCCCCTTGGGATTTTAAGTCCATAGGGTCCCCCTTCGGGAATTTGATTTCTGCCATCCTCCAATTCACCCAGGGGTTCCATTTTTTTAACCATTCCATCCCTAGGATCATTGGGCATTCCATGCCTGGGGTCACCACAAACGTTATGTCTTCCTCATGTTTGCCCAGGGCGAGGTGTATTGGTAAGGTGGCTAGGGTAGCCTGCACGCCCCCCCCTGCTATGGACCCATCTAACTGGCCAAATGAGATTGGTTGTTCCAGTCTCCTCGACGGAATGCCCAGATTCCCCACTAGCGTCGGGCTAATGAGGCAGCGGGTGCAGCCAGAGTCTATTAAGGCTTTCACCTTCACGGCTTCGGGAATGGGGGGAATTAATATAGTCACTGTCTTGAGGATGGGTGTGATGCGTCCACTTACCAGGGGTTTGCCCTCTGAGCTGTCATCTGAGGCATCCACTGGCCCTGCGGTGTAGGCTGGAGTTCTTTCCCCCTGATGAGCCTCCATTGTTCTCATGGCCAGTTCTTTTGGCTTAGTTGGAGACTTCCCAGATTTGCTGGCCGGTGATCTCTCACTGGGTTGTGCTGGGGGGCTTTTGAGTGGCATTCTACAGCTCGATGCCCTTCTCTCCCGCACTTGAAACACCCCATTTTCTTTTTGGCCGTAGCCGATGGTTTCACTGGTTCACGTGTCAACTCAGGCGGTGAGCGGCTCCATCATTTTCCTCGGTGGTGCCTCCTCAATATGTCGATCTCTCTTTCCTCTGCCAAGACATACCATTCCTCAAGTTGATGTGGGTCCCCTCGGGGCAGGCAAGCATCATATAGGTCATAATTTAGTCTGTCTTTGAAGTGGCTAAGCAGGATGTCTTCCAGCCAGTTCAGTTTGCTGGCAATGGCCCGGAATTCTTGCTTATATTCAGCTACCGGGCGTTTGCCTTGCCTCATCGTTTTTATCCTTTTGCGGGCTTTGCAATCGGCCAGGGGGTCCTCAAATTGCCTTCTCAGAGAGGACATGAAACGGTTGAAGTCGTAGAGCTCTGGGGCATTGGAGGCATGCAAGTTCACCACCCAATCTGCAGCCGGCCTGTCCAGGGCAGATTGCACGATCCGGATACGGGCTTTGTTGCTGGGGATGTGCCCCCGTATTCCTCCATGTAGCTGAAGACTTGGGTTAGGAAAAACCCCAAGCATGTTGGCTCCCCCTTGAATGTCACGTCCAGCAATGGGAGTCTTTGAAGCCTTCGTTGTCGGTAGTAGTGTCTTCCATCCAGATCACCATCTGCGGGTCGGCAGGGAGTGGGGACTACTGGATCAGCAGATGTCCCTGGGGCTGCAGGTTCCACTTCCCCCTCAGTGTCTCTCCCTTTGCGGCTCCAGGAGCTGGGGCGGCCGTAGGGCTTAGAATTCTCCTCTCCTAGGGAGCTGAGAGTTCTCTTCATCAGGTCAATAGCTTTCTCTAGGATCCAGTCCGAGTACGGTGCCCAACTCCCTTCCTCTTCACCTGCATGCAGGGATTTCTTCATCTCCTGCTTCCATTCTGGTTGGTTGGGCCCCTGAGATGCAAACCTGGTGGCTAACTACAAGAAACATCTGACCTCTGTGATTGCCAACAAGGATTTTGCCACCAAGTACTAAGCCATGTTTTGCAAAGGGGTCAAATACTTATTTCACTCCTTAAAATGTAAATCAATGAAATGTGTTTTTCTGGATTTTTTTGCTGTTATTCTGTCTCTCACTGTTAAAATAAACCTACCATTAAAATTATAGACTGATCATTTCTTTGTCAGTGGGCAAACATACAAAATCAACAGGGGATCAAATAATTTTTCCTTCACTGTATATAAACCCATAGAGTATAGCTGCAGTATTATTATTTGTCTTCTTTATTGTTTTTTTTTACTTCCCTCTTTTATTGACCGTACACTTTAGAACTATTTTTTATTCTGTTGCTTTCCAAGTACACTGAGTGCTTCTATGCTGGAGATAAATTCTTTGTGTATCTAACCACACTTGGGTAAATAAATAAAGTATTTAGTAAGTATATATAATATATAGTATTTTCTTGAGCTAACCTGCTGAAATTAAATAATACATCCATAGGAATATTAGGGGCTGCAAAACAGGGAGCCTCGGGGCCACAGGTGTCCCCAGGTAAGGATGATTTTTAAATATAGAAAATATGTTTGATTGTAAACATCAAGAAACAGCATTATTTATGGGTGCACATTGTAAAAAAGTAAGCAATGAATCTGTTTTAATATCTCTCCAGCAGTGAGGTCTATGTCCTTGATAAACTGAAATTATTGATCTTTTTATGGCGCTCACTAGCTTTTGTTACATATATAAGATCATATTCTTAGTAAATTTTCATGAATATACAATTTATATGTTTTTCATAATATAGTATCTTATAAAAACTCCAGTATTATCCAAGCTTGGAGTAATTAATTGCACAGGGGCCTGGCATGCCTCTTCATGAAAGTTGCAAGCTACATTCTGTGATTAAATGGAGTCTTATGGCATTAAGTGCATAAATCCAAAATAAAGTTTCTGATTTATCATCGCAGCATTGTCTCCTTTTTTTAAAAAAAAATCAGAGGATATAGTGAACAGTAGAACAGCATATTTTATTCCATAGTTCCCTTTACAATCATTTTCTATCTTTTTTTGAAAGCTAGGTGTGGAAGTGAACGCACACTGAATTCAATAATTGCTACAAGTGCAGACAGAACATATTTTTAGAGCTGAGGTGGTGCAGTGGTTAGAATGCAGTACTGCAGGCTACTTCTGTTGACTGCTGATTGCCAGCAGTTTGGCAGTTCCAGTCTCAGGGTCTCAAGGTTGACTCAGCCTTCCATCCTTCTGAGATTGGTAAAATGAGGACCCAGATTGTTGGGGACAAAAGGCTGACTCTAAAATCACTTAGAGATAGCTGTAAAACACTGTGAAGTGGTATAAAAGTCTAAGTGCTATTGCTATTCTCTGTGCTGTATAGTAAGCAGAACCTCTGGCTAGTGAAATGGATTTCCAAAATGTTGTTTGCCATTGTATTTTCCTTTAAGCTGAAGAATGTGATATGTTATTGGAAAATTAAAGTAAGTATTGTAAAGGAAAAGAAAATACACTTGGAATTTACTGCTGATTCCTTTTAATATTTTAATTCTTTGCATTTTTTATCATTTTAAAAAACACTTTCCTAGATTTTTAAATGGATCTCTCCAACTCATTGTTGATTTTACTAGATTTTTTTTAAAATAAGGCTTTAAGAAAAACTTTTCCACCATTTCCTAATTTTTAAAGGAAAGGGTGATAAACTTGCTAATGAAGATATTTTTTAAACTTAATTCTACATATGTAATATTATAGAAGATCTTGAAATCTAGAAAATATGTAAAGTAATATTATTATTAACTAAGAAATACTATTATTGACAATATTTTTGAAGACCAAGTAGGCACCAGTTATGGGAGCCAAATTTTAAGGGGAACCAAAATTGAAATGACTTTTGAAAAGCTGTAAAAAAGTGAACAGTAGTAACAGTGCAGCCTATGAGCCAGATCACCTGCTAAATGCAATTTCTCAGAATTGTTGTGATATAACAATCATGGATGCTGATGTAATGAAAATTACTTACTGTGTAAATAGGGTGAAAATATCCCAAAAAGAAAAAAATGGGGCTGAAAATCCTAGGTGTAAAGCTCAAAAACTCTAAGCAAAGAAAAAAGGGCACTGTTTTGAAATTCATAACAGAATACACACTACACAATACCAGAGTTGGAAGGGACCTTGGAAGTCTTCTAGTCCAATCTCCTGCTCAAGCAAGAGACAAGTAGGCAATCCAATCTCTTCTTAAAAATCTCCGGTGATGGAGTATTCACAATTTCTGGTGGCAAGCCGTTCCACTGTCAGGAAATTTCTCTTTAATTCTAGATTGCATGTCTCTTTGATAAGTTTCCATCCATTACTTTTTGTCCTGCCCTCAGGTGCTTTGGAGAATAGTTGACCCCCTCTTCTCTGTAACAGCTCCTCACATATTATACGCCCATCTCAGAAGCACCAAAGGGGCTTCTGTGGTGAAAGGATTAACTGGTGATATCACTATTGTCTGGGTGATGCTCAGTTGGGGGTTCCTTTCAAGTCTGCGTTAATGAGCTCACCAAAGTGATACCTGTTTAACTATTCACATTTGCATGATTTTGAACTGCTAAGTTGGCAGGAGCTGGAGCAAATGAGGGGAGCTCATCCTGTCACATAGCAGTACCCAGGCTTCGAACATGGGCTTGCAAATTGTCAACCCAATGTCCTAACCATGTGAGCCACTATGCTCCATTCTTCAGATATTGGAAAACTACTATGGTGTCACACCTAGTCCTTCTTTTCATCAGACTGAACACTCAGTTGCTGCAACCAGTCATCATATGTTTTATGATCATTTTTGTTGCTCTTCTCTCCACTTTTTATAGAGTCTTAATATCTCTTTTGTATTGTGGTGACCAAAACTGGATTCAGTATTCACTTGTGGTCTTAACAAAGCAGTATAAAGTAATACTAACATTTCACATGACCTTGATAACAAAAGAAAACAAGGCAACAAAATCAGAATAACATACTAACAGAGTTGGAGGTCTTCTAGTTCAACCCCCTGCTCAAGCAGGAGACTCCAGACAAATGGCTGTCCAGACTGTTCTTAAAAGCCTCCAGCGACAGAGCACCCACAATTTCTGGAGGCAAGCCGTTCCACTGTTAGGAAATTTCTCCTTAGGTTGCTTCTCTCCTTGATTAGTTTCCATTCATTGTTCCTTGTCTTGCCTTCTGGTGCTTTGGAAAATAGGTTGATCCCCTCTTCTTTGTGGCAGCCCTTCATATACTGAAACACTGCTAACATATCACCCTTAGGCCTTCTTTTCATAGACATATCCAATTCTTGCAACAATTCTTCATATGCTTTAGCCTCCAGCCCTCTAATATCTTTGTTGCTCTTTTCTGCACTCTTTCCAGTGTCTCAACATCTTTTTGATAATATGGTGATCAAAACTTTTAAGTATTTTAAGTGTGGTCTTACTAAGACTTTACAAAGCAGTACAAATAAAGCCTTAAAATAAAAAAATATTTTACTAATATTATTTTATTAAAATGATTTTACTAATAAAATCAGAGGACCCTATCAAGAAAGCAAAATCAGATGAGCCAAACCAGAGATGGGGAACCTTGGCTCTTTTATGATTTGTGGACTTCAACTCCCAGAATTCCTGAGCCAGCCATTCCCGAGCCAAACCATAGGATGTGCCATAATATGACCATTTTGGCTTAAAGCACCAAAATGTCTGCAGCTGGCATCAAGCAGATAGAAAGTCTCTAATCACTTTGCAAAGCCCATGTGTATGCAACCTTTTTGGGGGGGGTGCTCCCAAGATAGTGTTGCCTCCTGGTGACTGCCTGGAGAAGTCCTGCACCTTTCTTGGTAAGATTTTGGAAGACGTTTGGCCTTGCCTCCTTCCCAGGGCTGAAAGAGAGTCACTGGTTTAGGGTTGCCCAGCTGACTTTGTGAGTTTAAGCACAAAGCCAGCTGGGTAACCCTAAACCAGTGACACTGTTTCTTATTTTATTTATTTTATTTATTTATTAATTTAATTTCTATGCCACCCTATTCCGGAGAACTCAGGGCGGCTCACAACATGATAGAAATTACATTATATACATAAATATAAAAACACTTAATTAAAAAAGAAACCAATCATTCCACAAACATACACTGGCTAGGGGCAAGATGTTAGCTGCCCCAGGCCTGCTGGCAAAAGTGTGTTTTAAGCAATTTACGAAAGGCGGAGAGGGTGGGGGCGACACGGATCTCCGGGGGAAGTTGGTTCCAGAGGGCCGGGGCCGCAACAGAGAAGGCTCTTCCCCTAGGCCCCGCCAGGCGACACTGTCTGGCTGACGGGACCTGGAGAAGGCCCACTCTGTGGGCCCTAACCGGCCGCTGGGATTCATGAGGCAGCAGATGGTCCCGTAAATAACCTGGTCCGATGCCATGTAGGGCTTTATAGGTCATAACCAACACTTTGAATTGGGTTCGGAGACCAATTGGCAGCCAATGCAGCTCGCGGAGTGATGCCGAAATGTGGGCATTTCTAGGCAACCCCAACACTGCTCGCGCGGCTGCATTCTGCATTACCTGAAGTCTCCGAACATTTTTCAAAGGTAGCCCCATGTAGAGAGCATTGCAGTAGTCGAACCTCGAGGTGATAACGGCATGAGTGACTGTGAGAAGAGACTCCTGGTCCAAATAGGGCCGCAACTGGTGCACCAGGCGAACCTGGGCAAATGTCCTCCTCGCCACAGCCGAAAGATGATGTTCCAGATTTAGCTGTGGATCGAGGAGGACACCCAAGTTGCGGACCTTCTCCGAGGGGGTCAAAAGCTCCCCCCCAGGCTAATGGACGGATAGATTGAAATATCTTTGGGAGGCAGAACCCATAGCCACTCCGTCTTGTCGGGGTTGAGTTTGAGCCTGTTGGCACCCATCCAAACCCTAACAGCCTCCAGACATTGGCACATCACTTCCGCTGCTTCACTGAAATGACATGGGGTGGAGATATAAAGCTGGGTATCATCAGCATACTGATGATATCTCACCCCGTGTTGTCGGATGATCTCACCCAGCGGTTTCATGTAGATATTAAACAGCAGAGGAGAGAGGACCGATCCCTGAGGGACCCCACAAGGGAGGAACCTAGGGGTCGACCTCTGACCCCCTGCCAACACCGACTGCGACCGACCAGTGAGGTACGAGGTGAACCACCGCAAAACAGTGCCCCCAACCCCCAACCCCTCCAGTCGGTGCAGAAGGATACCATGGTCAATGGTATCGAAAGCTGCTGAGAGGTCAAGTAGCACCAGGATAGTGGATAATCCCTTATCCCAGGCCCGCCAGAGATCATCCGTCAGCGCGACCAAAGCAGTTTCCGTGGAGTAGCTGAGCCTGAATCCTGACTGTTGAGGGCCCAGATAATCGGCCTCATCCAAGGACCGTTGGAGCTAGAGTGACACCACCTTCTCAACAATCTTCCCTATAAAGGGAAGATTGGAGACAGGACGGTAGTTGTTTAAAACAGCTGGGTCCAGGGAAGGCTTCTTGAGGAGGGGGCGCACAATTGCCTCCTTGCAGGGAGCCGGAAAGGACCCCTCCCTCAAAGAAGCATTGACAATCTCGTGAACCCAGCCCCGCGTCACCTCCCTGCTGGCCGAAACCAGCCAGGAGGGGCACGGGTCCAATAAACAGGTGGCGGAGCTCACAGCTCCAATGGCCTTGTTGACTTCATCAGGTGCTACCGGGTCAAACTCCTCCCACACAACGGGATCAATGACAGTTCCTGTCATCTCGACTGAATCATTATCAGCCGATACTGCATTCCAATTAGAGTCAAGGTCCATCCGAATCTGGGCGATTTTATCTGTGAAAAACTTATTAAAGTCCTCAGCACTACCCTGCAAGGGTGCATCAACCCCCCCCCCTGATTAAGGAGGGAGCGAGTTACCCTGAACAGGGCGGCTGGGTGGGATTCCGCAGATGCAATCAAGGCGGAATGATACGCACATCTTGCCGCCTTGAGCGCCACCTGATAAGTCTTGATATAAGATCTTACAAGTGTTCGGTCAGATACGGATTTACTTTTCCTCCATCGCTTCTCTAGGTGTCTCTTCTGGCGCTTCATCCCCCCGAGTTCCTCAGTAAACCAAGGAGATCTCCTGGGTTTGCTACCACAGAGAGGTCGCAGCGGCGCAATCCGGTCAAGAGCCCCCTTTGCAGCCATATTCCAGGCCGTAACCAGGGACTCTGCTGAACTGTGAATGAGAGAATCCGGTATTTCCCCAAGCGTCCTCTGAAAACTCTCTGGATCCATCAGACGTCTGGGGCGGAACCACCTAATCGGTTCCGCCTCCCTGCAGGGGAGGAGTGGAGCCTTAAAAACAAGCCGTAGCAGAAAATGATCTGACCATGACATAGGCAAAATATCTAAGCCCCTTAAATTCAGATCATTGCTCAACTGTTCTGAGAGGAATACCATGTCGGGAGTGTGTCCCCTCTCGTGAGTCGGACCCTGAACTACCTGAGTCAGGTTCATGGTTGCCATGGTGGCCATGAACTCCTGCGCCAACCCAGAGGATTCGCCGAGCGATGGAAGATTTAAGTCCCCCAAGACAATAAGCCTGGGGAACTCAACCGCCAGCCCAGCAACCTCCTCAAGTAGCGCAGGCAGGACTGTTGACACGCAGCTGGGAGGCAGGTACGCGAGCAACAAGCCCACCTGAACCCCTAGGTCCAACTTCACAAGGAGCAACTCACAACCCGCAATCTCAGAAACAGCAAGCCTGCGTAGGCTAAAGGTCTTCTTGGCTATAATAGCCACTCCTCCCCCCCTTCCCTTCCCCTTCCCCCTTCTTACTTGATGCCTTAACCCAGGGGTCTTCAAACGTGGCCCTTTTATGACTTGTGTACTTAAACTCCCAGGATTCCTCAACCAGGCACACTGGCTGAGGAATTCTGGGAGTTGAAGTCCACAAATCATAAAAGGGCCAAGTTTGAAGACCCCCGCTTTAACCAAACTATCACCCTCCATATTACATGTGGAGTATATAATATTCAGGTTACTTCAGAAGCACCTGGACTACTCTTGCCCTGTTCCTCTGTGGCTTTTCTGTAGGCAGCTCAGCAGCTGTTGGTCATAAAAGCTGAACAGAGAGGCAGCTGGGAATGGGGGGTGTTTAGGAGAGAGAGAAGGATGTATATGTATTTGTAAAGCAGCCTAAAGCAGATTGAAAGAGGTATTATTCTCCAGTGTTAGAACTTATAAAAGTAGTAGTTGGAGGAACAGGAGGAGGAGGAGGTATAGTAGAAAGTGAAAAAAGTGTGGCATTGTAAGCAGTAAGTATTAGACTTTGAGTGCTTGTGTGGCTGCTTTAAGGGCCTGTGTGGTTTGTGTTGGGTCTCTTGGATTTTGGAAGCTAGTTAGAGAAGGGAGAAAGTTAGAGATTCCATGTTGGAATCTGCTCTCATTACACCATTCATGTTTTCCCAGGGAAAAAGGAAGATCTGAGGGCCCAGTGTGGGAAAAAGCTTTCCAGCCTTATCAAACTGGCTGAGTACGTGGGAAACATGGCAGTGTTTTATGAACTGATGTTATTCATAGGCTGTTAAGAATAGTGTATGTCCAGGGTTTTGCTGTGATTTGTGTGAATTGTTATTCTGTTCTCAAGCATGGAATTATTGCAAAAGGACTATACCCAAGAACAGCGAAAGGGATATCAGAAGAAATATGAATCATATGCTTTAATAAATGGAGTTCCTGTCCAGGGAATTGGGACTAGCCAGATCCACAATTTCTTTATAAAATACAAACATTTATATTTCTAAGTATGTTTGTTCTGTTTACTGTAGCTTAGTATCATTAACTCAGTTATTTTTTTTACTTTTTCTCCAGGGGAACAGAATGCAATCTGGTATTTATTTGCTTTGCTTAATTAGCAGTGCATTAACATGAACTGAATTGTCTTCACTCTCAGGAAAAGGTCTGAAGGTGGGCAAAAATAGATTTCCAAATGTTACAAAGGAAGAGCTTGTCTCCATTGTCCAGATTGTAAATCCTTTCCCTCTTTGTTTGTGGAAATCAGAACTAGTTGCCTCTACATCACAGGTGCATATTGTTTGAGAACATGTGAGTTCATATAGCTTTCGTTTTTTCAGCATGTCCTCAGAACATATTTGTATGAGTGGGACACCCGCAGAGTGCCAGTATAGATAATCCTCAACTTACATTCGTTTAGTGACGTTTCAAAGTTACAGTGGCACTTAAAAAAACGACTCATGGCTCATGACTCATTTCCAGACAGGCAGGGGTGAGGGTTCCATGGAAGCGGCATGCATGTGCACTTGCTGCTCACTTAAATGGAGTGTTCACGTACGCTTGTCTGCTGCTTGCGCAAGTGAGGATGCGTGTGCATGTACATGTGCTCACTGGCCATTTCCACGGCCTGGTTGCAAACCCCTCATGGCTCACTAGTGGGCCATGGCCCACAGGTTATGGACCCCTGCTGTAAAACACTATGAAACATTATATAAGTCTAAGTGTTATTGCTAACTGCTGTTTGAAAATACTAGATTTTTCCTCAAATTATTTACCTTCAAAATAAAAGTAAAAGGTAAAATAATAACAGTTTTCTTAGTTGGGCTGAGAATAAAGTTAGAGATACAAGTGAATGTGTTTGTATTTGTGTGTATGTAAGTTTCTGGTAGACTGGATATTTTCTTAAATTCAGAGTCACCTTTCTTTTGGTTAAATTTAATATTTTATGAACAACAACAATACACCCCCCCTTTTTTTAAACTTTGTCTCTGTCTACATGTCAGGACCCACTTCAATACCTCATCCCAAAAAAGCAGAACTCATGGAAGCAAGCTCTTTCAAAAGGAACTTTTATTAGGAGAGGCTGATAGCAGGCATACTAGTCAGGATCTGAGGTTTTCCTGCTCAGATTGGTAATTTAAAGTGTCCTCAAGCAAACCCCACCCCATAGTTCATCCGGACAGTTCAAACCGGCCAATCTCCAGGTATTCATCGTGGGAAAGGGATGATAGCATCAGGCCGGTTCTGGTTGGAACTGTGATGGTTAGGCGATTCTTTGCACCTTCTCTTGAGAGCGGAGAGTTAAGCTGGTTGCTGGATGTTTCATTCCTTTCTACCTCCCCCTTTTCTAGTTGACAGTTTAAGGGGAGGAAATCACAGAGAGAAATAGTGCAGGAAAGCAAAGTGTTACATTGTAGCAATAGAGGAAACTGAGAGATAATGCAGGAGAGCAAAGTGTTACATTGTAGTGATAGAGGAAGCTAAGGCAATAAACTTGCAATCGTTCTCCCCTCCCCTCTAGGAGTATGGCAGAACCCAGGGACAGAAGAGAATGGAATTTGGATCAAAAGAAGAAGCAAGGGAAGTATGAAATCAGACAGATATGGGTTCTGACATCCTGCCCCCCCTTAAAAATATGAGAGATTAATATGTTGGGAGACAAAACAGATAATGAGAGATTAGTCTGGTTTGTTCGGGTAGTCTTTCTTAATAGTTTGGGGGCTCTAACGTGATGTTTGTGCACCCATTTGTTTTGGTAAGAGGGAAGGTGCTTCCACGCTGCTAGATATTGGGTTGCCCCATGATATTTTCAGGAGTCAAGGATTTCTTTTATTTCAAAATGCTGCTCCCCTCAACCATAATGGGAGGAGGCGGTGGGGCGATGTCTAGTCGTAACGGTGATCACTGCTCTCGTTTCAGCAGGCTACAGTGGAAGATAGGGTTTTTGGTAGTTCTAATTCTATTGTTACTGGGTTGATGGGGAACGGTCCCACATATTTCGGTACTAGTTTCTTGGATGGTTGCAGGGATTTTAGGTATTTTGTGGATAAGTAAACCATTTCCCCTACGACAAATGGTTTTGGCTCGACTCTTCTTATCTGCTTGCACTTTATAAGCCTGTCTAGCTTTATCTAGTGCTTTTCTAACTACTGGCCAGGTGTTTTTCAATTGCGTGATCCACTCCTTCAAGGAGGGAATAGCTGGCTAGGTGGCACTTAGTTCCAGCATGGGGTTGAAGCTTTGGCCTGTAGCTACTTGGAATGGGGTGTAGCCCGTGCTGGAATGGACCGCGTTGTTGTATGCCACTTCTGCGAAAGGAAGCAGGTCGGTCCAGTTTGTCTGTTGGAAATTAATAAAGCATCTTAGGGCTTTTTTGTCATAGAACGCCCAGAATAGAGTTCCAGCACCTTTGTTGGATGGAACCTTGTAGGGTTGTCAAGGCTGGTTGTATGACATGTGTGAGTACCGGCACTTTTTTTTTTTTTTACAAAAAAAGCACTGATCTTAGATAGTGTTCAAGTACTGAGTTTGAATGTTCTGTCCCCCGATTCATCTGAGGATGATGACTAGATTACAGCCCCTGGGTGGTCCCCAGAAGGGATAAGAACTCTTTCCAAAAGTCCGATGTGAATTGCACCCCCCTGTCTGATATTACGCATTGGGGTGCCCCATGCAGTCTATATATGTGCTGGACAAACAGTTTTGCTAAGGCTTTAGCGGTGGGGATTTTTGGACAAGGGATGAAGTGTATTTGCTTTGAGAATAAGTCCGGGACCACCCAGATTGTTGTGTTTCTGTTACTTTCTGGTAGTTCTACTATGAAGTCCATGGAGATTTCCCTCCAGGAGGCTGAGGGGCTTGCCACTGGCTGTAGCAGTCCAGGGGCTTTCCCTTGCAGTCTCTTAGCAGTTATGCAGGTTGGACAGCTGGCCACATAACTCTCAATGTCTTTTTTCATAGATGGCCACCAGAACTGTCTTTTTACTAGATGCAGCATTTTCACAAACCCAAAGTGACCTGCTGGTTTTGTGTCATGGCAGAGTTGCATGAACGTAATCTCTGGGTTTTTGGATGTACAGCTTCTCCCCCACCCATGGCAAGCCATCAGTGATTGTGCCTAAGTTTTTGTGGCTCTGAAACCATTCTAGAGCCTTCCTAAATTTGATCCCTGCTTGGCTGGCCATTGGCTGCTTCAGCTTTGCTTGAGCTCTTGTGGTTACTTGTGCTGCCAGCTGCACTTCTGGCATGAGCTGTTTGGAGATGGTTGGCTGGGAGCTATTATACTGGGGCATGCGGGATAGGGCATCTGCCAGGAAATTCTTCCCCCCTGGTAAGTGCTTGATTTTGAATGTAAATCGGTGGAAGTTCTGTGACCATCGGGCTTGTTTGGGGCTGCGTTTTCTGGGTATTTTTAGGGGTTCCAAGTTCTTATGTTCTGTCCAGACCTGGAATGGGATTTTATTCCCTTCCAGGAAGTGCCGCCAGGTGAGGAGTGCCCACTTCACAGCCTAGGCTTCTTTTTCCCACACCGCCCAATGTTGCTCCATATCGGAGAGTTTTCTGGACGTGTAGGCACAAGTTTGCAACTGTCACTTGTCATTTTCCTGTAGCAATACTGCTCCTACTGCTACGTCACTTGCATCAACTTGGATTACAAATGGATTATCTGGGTTGGGATGTTTTAGGACTGGTTCAGCTGAAAAAAGTCTTTTTAGTCTCTTGACTGTAGCTTGACATTCCATCGTCCAGGTTAGTGGCTGACTAGGTTTTACTGAGCCTCCCCCTTTCATCTTTAATAAGTTTGTGATAGGTAGGGCTATCTGGGCAAAAGAAGAGGTGAACTGGTGGTAGAAGCTAGCGAACCCCAGGAAGCTTTGTAGTTGCTTTCTTGTGCGGGGTGGCACCCACTCTAGCACCGCCCGGACTTTTTCAGGGTCCATCTCTATGCCTTCGGTTGGTATGCGGTAGCCCAGATAGTCAATTCTGTTTGTGAAACTCGCACTTTGACATCTTTGCATATAGGTTGGCTGCCCTCAGTTAATTCAAGACTGCTCTGACTAATTTTATGTGCTCCTCTTTAGTCTCTGTGAATATAAGGATGTCATCCAGGTAAATGAGGACCCCTTTGTATAGGTGCTCCCTCAGCACCTCATTGATCAGCTGCATGAAGGCCATGGGGGCTCCCTGCAGTCCAAACAGCAAGATCTTAGGGCAGTTGAATGTGGTCTTCCACTCGCTCCCCTCCTTAATTCTAATGTGATAGTAGGCTTCCTTTGGGTCCAGTTTTGTGAATATTTTGCCCTTTAATAGGTGGGACAGCGTATCTTTCATGAGGGGGAGAGGGTGCAGGTTGCTCTTGCTTATGGCATTCAAGCTGCAATAATCCACGCACATGTGCAATGTGCCATCTTTCCTTTCCTTAAACAGGACTGGGGCTGTTACCTTTTTTGGGTAAGCTGGCTCAATGTAGCCCCTCTCCAAATTCTTATCTACAATTTTTTAATTTCTCGTAGTTCCTCCGGGCTCATGGAGTACAATGTAGTCTTTGGAAGCTTTGCTCCCAGCTTGAATTCTATCACACAGTCTGTGGGTCGGTGACGGGATAGCTCGTCCGCCAGCTCCTCGCTGAAGACTTCAGCAAGATCCTTGTACTCCTCGGGTATTTTGGGCAAAGCTTTTTCCTCCTTCACTGCTGCTTTTTCCAGAGGGGAACTCTCGGGAACTCCCTGGGGTGGCGATCTCGTTCGATCCCTTCTAGGGAACCTGAGTTCTACTGTTCTCCAGTCCACTCAGGGATTCCATTTCTTTAGCCACACCAACCCCAGTATTATTGGGCACTCCATGCCTGGGGTCACCACAAATGTTATAGTCTCTTTGTGGTCCCCCAGGGTAAGGTGGATCGTAGTGTGACTAGAGTGGCTGGCATTCCCCCTGCTATGAACCCATCTAATTGACTGAAGGATATCGGTTTCTTCAGCCTCCTCACCAGAATACCCAGGGTCCCCACCAGTGTTGGGCTAATAAGGCAACGCGTGCAGCCAGAGTCTAATAGGGCTCTAATCTTTACAGCTTTGGGCATGGAGGGAGCTAGGATAGTCATTGTCAGGATGAGGGGCACGATGGGTCCACTTTCCAGGGGCTTGTCTTCAGAGTTGTCGTCTGATGAGTTGGTGTAGGCCGGGGTTCCCTTCCCTGTTGGGCAGAGGGGGGAACACGACAGTTTCAGTCCCCTTCATGGCTGGTTCTTGTGGCTTGGCAGGTGACTTTCCCACCATCCTGGCTGGTGTCCGGTCGGCCTTCTCTGGGGGTTCCTCGAGTGGCATTCTGCAGTGCGAGGTCCCTCTTTCCTGTATTTGAAGCAGCTGGAGGTCTTCTTGGCCGTGGGTTCATGCCTTGCGGGAAGGCAGGCATCATAGAGGTCGTAATTCAGGCCATCCTTGAAATGGCTAAGTAGGATGTCTTCCAGCCAATTCAGCTTTCTAGCGATGGCTCAGAACTCCTAGGTGTACTCAGCCACTGGGCGCCTGCCTTGCTTCATCGTCTTAACCTTCTCATGGGCCTTCCGGTGTGCCAATGGGTCCTTGAATTGTCGTCTAAGGGAGAACATGAATTGGTTGAAGTTCTGGAGCTTGGGGGCGTTGGAGTTGTGTAGGTCCACCACCCAGTCAGCTGCCATGCGGTCCAGGGCCACCTGTACGCTGCCGATCCGAGCCTTGTTGGTTGGGATGTCTTGGCCATATTCTTCCATGTAGTTGAGGACCTGGGTTAAGAAGAACCCCAGGTTCCGGCTCTCCCTGAAATTTCATGCCCAGCGGCGGGAACGTCTGGATGGATTGGTATCTGAGTTGTTGCCTGTGGTGCCGTCCATCCTGATCAGCAGCTACCGCATGGCGGGGAGTGGGGGCTGCCGCCACAATGACTGTGGTCTCAGCTGCTCCGCCTGATGTTCCTGGGGCTTCGGCTTTGGACTCCTCCTCCAAAGCTGTAGCACAAGGTAATGGTGTGGCTGTGGGGTTCAGGCTTTTCATTTTTGAGGGAGACGAGGGTTGATTTCATCAGGTCGATCGCCTTCTCCAGGATCCAGTTCGACTGCTCCCCACGATCATCCTCATCTTCGCCGAGGTGCAGGGATCTCTCCATCTCTTGCTTCCATCCCGATTGGTGGCTGCCTCGCGTTAGTGTCACCTTTCTCAATTTTTCCTCCCACTTGTCCTTCTTGCCTGTGCCCACGGACCAGTGAGGCTTATGGCTGTGCATCTCCACCATCTCTTCCTCCGAGGTGTAAGACATCTCAGAGCTGGACAGCTGGCAGGGTTCCGACCGGAGGGAGGGCTCCCATTTCATGGTGGCTTCCTCCTTCTCTGCACCGGTGTCTGGCATGGTAGATTTGCAAAGTCCATTGGCAAGGTCCTTCCTTCCGGGTTGACCACTATTGCAGATCCTGTCTAATGTCAGGACTCACTTTAATACCTCATCCCAAGAAAGCAGAACTCATGGAAGCAAGCTCTTCCAAAAGGAACTTTTATTAGGAGAGGCTGATAGCAGGCATACTAGACAGGATCTGAGGTTTTCCTGCTCAGATTGGTAATTTAAAGTGTCCTCAAGCAAACCCCACCCCATAGTTCATCTGGACAATTCAAACCAGCCAATCTCCAGGTGTTAAGTCCATTGTGGGAAAGGGAAGATAACATCAGGCCGGTTCTGGTTGGAACTGCGATGGTTAGGCGATTCTTCGCACCTTCTCTTGAGAGCAGAGAGTTAAGCCAGATGCTGCATTCCTTTCTACCTCCCCTTTTCTAGTTGACAGTTTAAGGGGAGGAAATCACAGAGAGAAATAGTGCAAGAAAATGAAGTGTTACATTGTAGCAATAGAGGAAGCTGAGAGATAATGCAGGAGAGCAAAGTGTTACATTGTAGTGATAGAGGAAGCTAAGGCAATAAACTTGCAATCGTTCTCCCCTCCCCTCTAGGAGTATGGCAGAACCCAGGGACAGAAGAGAATGGAATTTGGATCAGAAGAAGAAGCAAGGGAAATATGAAATCAGACAGATATGGGTTCTGACACTAGACTTTATTTTGTTAGGTTTTACTGGAAGCAAAACACTAATACTTTATTCTAGGTAGAACGTTCAAATAAAAACAGAAATTCTCTTTTATCACTTTTTCTTTTACAGCATCCAGGCATATGAGATATAAACACATGGAGAAGTTTCACAAACATGCAAAGACACACAGAGTGATTCACTGACAGCAGTACAGCAGCCAAGCATGACAGGAAATATATACCCACCCATATCTTTTTGCTCCCTGAGGTGAACTAACAAATGCCTCTATTTCTCCAGAGATGGCTTTGTGTCAGTATTTTTCAGCCTAACCTACCTCATCATCTTATAGTAGAAAAAAAATCCCAGTCTTGGTGGGAAAGCATGCCTTAAATAAAATAGCATGCTTTTTAAAAGAAAGATGCTTCAACAAAACTGGCCTGCATTTTGTTGCTAAAATATTAAATAAACCTGGCTAGCTCTGGATCCAAGCTGATTTATAAACTGCTAAGCAGGATCAGGCATCTTTAGTACTTGGGTAAAAGATAATATGGAAACATTAAAGATTGTGAAATATATTTGGAAGTTTATCAGAAAAAAAAGAATAAGACAGTAGCAAAGTTGTGTTTTCCCCCCAAGAAAATGTAATGTAGGTATCCATGAAAGTCAAGTTTAACTTGAGAAAAAGTTTACCTTCAACATGTACATTGATCAGGTGGTTACTGAATGGCACCTTACTATGTTTATTTATTTACAATAGAAATAAGATACATCTATTTGAAGAAAGAATGAATCCCGGAGATTGGTATCATCTCTTATAATATACTGAGAGTTCAAAACTTGAAAATGTCTTGTTTTGATCTATTGGGGAAATAATATGATCACAAAAATTATGCATTTTAGGGGAAAACTGATGGTTATTGGATGCAATTTAAATATACCAGCTCTTTGATTGAAGATGTTTTGAAATTCTCAGATGAGGCAAAGGTAGCATTTTTTAGTTCTGATTTTTACTTTTTTTTTATAGCTAGAATAGAACAGAACAGAACAGAACGGAATAGAATAGAATAGAATTCTTTATTGGCCAGGTGTGATTGGACACACAAGGAATTTGTCTCTGGTGTGTAAGCTCTCAGTGTACATACAAGTAATAGTGATAATCATGATCATAAACAACATGAAAATACATTCATAAATCATAAAATACAACACTTCATCATAAATAATAAGAGGCAGCACTTAGTGATAGTCATAGAGTACTAGCTAAGCAAACAACATAAATCATACTAGGATACTTAAAAACAATATAAATTGTAAGATACAAGCAACAAAGTTATAGTCATAAGAAGATAAGGATAGGTAATAGGAAAGATGAAGAGTATCATAGTAATACAGCTTTACTAAGTAGTTTGACAGTGTTGTAGGAGTTAGTTGTTAAGCAGAGTGACAGCGTGGGGGGGGACTGTCCTTATGTCTAGTTTTTCTGGTGTGTAGTGACCTATAGATTCGTTTTGAGGGAAGAAGTTGAAATAGTTTATGTACCAGGATATGAGGGGTCTGCAGATATTTTCATAGCCCTCTTTCTTCTGTGTGCAGGATACAGGTCCTCAACGGAAGGCAGGCTGGTTGTTGTTTTTTCTGCAGTTCTAACTATCCATTGAAGTCTGTGTCTGTCTTGTGTGGTTGCAGTGCCAAACCAGACAGTTATAGAGGTGCAAATGACAGACTCAATAATTCCTTTGTAGAAGGAGCTCCTTAAGCTAAACTAAGAATCAAGCTAAGAAAGAAAATAGATAGTGTTATCAGTACTACTTGTTCTCATTTATGCAGTGACTCAGACGTGTAGAAACAAATGCAGGCTTGTGAATTTGTTTACTTTCTCAACTAAAAGCTACATTGCATGCTCACATCAACCTCTCCAACTCAATGCAATAGTGCCAGTCCGTTGATTGGTACAAAACTCTATGATGGCATTGTGAAGATCTGCTGGCTATTTAAAGTATTTATATTAATATTTACAGCCATAGGACTATTTTTCTTTTTTATGAACTTCCATGTCAAGTAAGAGCTTCAGAAAATGCCTGGGATATCGGCTTCCGGTTTGTGATCGCGGCACTGGCGGAGGTGTGGGCGATCGCTCCCTCTACCATCCGGTTTTCTTCCACCAGGGGACCCTGAAAAGAGTCGGAAGTCACCCTGGAGGGACGACGAGCGTGAAGAGGATTCCTGAGTGATTGCAGAAGGGTGGCAGCCCTCCTGTTTTATCCTGAGCAACTCTTTGTACTGATGGAGAAAAGATCGGCCATTAACAAGCTGCTACCAGCCGATGCCAAAATTACTAACAAGCACTTCAGAAGCACTGCGGAGGAATTGGGTGAGATCCTACCTTCTTTCTACCCCAAGTAGTATTTTCCTGTAAAAAGCTTCTTAATTTCTTCCCCCTGTGAGGAGAGAGGGAAGGGAACACTTTCCTCCCACCCTCTAAAATGGTGGCGTCTGATTATCTCGGGGAAATAAAGCCTTGAAAAGAACAACTAAATAATTGGATTTGCATCTATTTTATATTCAGGGACCCAAAAAGTTCCTACTCTCATGGGGATTTGCTACTCTATCTACTCATAAAAAGATGAAAAAGAACTTAAATTGGATAAAAACCTAGCCTGGGATTTGAAAAAGATTTTAAATGCTATTGAGGACATCTTGTGGCGAAACCTGGTACAGCAAGTGAATATTCTTGACAAAAAGACCTGCTCATAGCCCACATCTGTCCTTGGTATTATCTAAAGGAGATTAAAAGCTGAGAGAACAGCTGGGTTGTGAAATTGCTTTTTAGGACTGTGGAGGTGAATACTCACTGACTATCGCTTAATAAATAGCCTTCACTAAAGGACTATCTATAACCACATCAGAAATGGAGGAGGACCAGTAACAAATTTCGGCTAATTACAAACTTATACTTGAAAAAATTCTTGAAGCTACTGAGATAATTAAAGCTAGACTGAAAGACAAAGGTGCCAGCTTAAACCTACAAAGCGAAACCCTGATTGCAACCAAAGAACTTACAATTCAAAAAACAACAGAAGCGGAAGAAATTAATAGCAAGACAGAGGACTTTAAAGAACAACAAGTACAATGTACTGAAAATCTAGACACCCAAACCCTGATTGCAACTAAAGAATCTACAACCTAAAAAACAACAGAAGCAGAAGAAAGTAATACCAAGATGGAGGGTGCTAAAGATCAACAAGTATAGTCTACTGAAAACCTAGCAACCAAACAACAACCATAAAATTGGACATGATTTTTTACCTTGACTAGAAGAAACCTGAGGAAGAAGACCAGATTGAATTGAAGATAAATATCCTAGAGCAAATATGGGGATTTGGATCACCAGGGCGACAACTTAATCACCATAAATGGGCCAATTCCTCTGGAAAATTGATAACTAGATGGTCTCCTTTGATTCTTGTAACATGCACAAGAATGAAGGGAGATCTATCTTATGATCTAAAGGTATTGGTATGGAAGCCTGGTTGGCATAAAAAGAAAGCTAGAGTTAGATTTAAAAAATGGGGTCTTTTGATTTATTAGAGAGGATCCTAAAATCTCAACTAATGGTCTAAAGGGAGATTTTGAGATGAAGGGAAATATGATTATTAGATTTAATTACTGTTGGAAAATGGTAAAAAAATAAGGGATTAATTGGCCTAATATTGAGCATCTAGATTTATAAGGGAAATGAAAATTAATTATTAGGGAATAGCTTCGAATTATTGTTTAGCCCAGATAACACAGACAATGGATTTGAGACAATAAAGGATACTCCATTAGTAAGCAGTGATGTACTAGGATGAGAAATAGAAAATGTTTATGAAATAAAATAAGAATATATTTAAGTAAGTAATAGGTATATCTTAGATATTATAATTTTTATATAGTGAAATAAAGGAAATTTGGGTTACCTGAAATTTAAATTCTATGGATATTAAAGGTTAAATTGGAATATTGTAATTAAAAATTAGGTAAAATTTAAATACAGGACATGGATATGTATAAGCAAAAATATAATGATAAATGTTATCTTGTTATAATTAGAAATTTACTAGCTTAAATATGATATATCAAATGTTAAGGGAAACAGAGAAGGATTTTTTTGATGATGTAACTTGAGCTATGTAATAAAGATTTTGTTATTGTACTATTGACTACCCAATCACCACACTGCTTTCCAAATACTCAAATGTAAAACTGGAGAACCAATAAAAATTTGTTATATATAAAAAAAGACATTACAGAATGTGCTTATCACAAAAGATGCATTCCTTATTATTTAATTAGAAATAATTCTCCTGTAATATTGATTAAAATGTTGATTATATGAACGTGACCTCTCAATACATCTGACAAATTGGAAGTATTTAAATAAAGGAACTTGATTGTATTGGGGGGGAAAGAAAATGCCTGGGATGTCATATGCAGGTGCTTTTGAAGATGCCTCTGTGGGGGCATAGGCGAGAAGAATGAGAGGCTATGGGCCAGTCTATGGGGCAGAAGAGTCACCACTGCTAACAGATCCCCACCCTCAGCTGTGGATAAAAGGCAGGGGCAACCCCCTGCCAGTCAGCCACTTCTAGTTGGAACTCCTGACTCTTGTTCAGAAACTTGCCGGAGTTTTCCTCGGATCCTGTGACATCGGGAGTCGGAGCACCTTCTGAGCGTGTGCATGTGTCTTATGTTGGAAGAGAGCCAGCTTGCCTGAAGGACTCTTGCTGCAAGCGTGGTGAGAGACTGAGATTAACTCTGGGTGTTGGGAGGCCCCTGCAGGGAAAAAGGAAGCGGATCTCACCCAGTTTCATCCACATTGCTTTCAAAGTGCTTGGTGGTAAGTTTGACTTCAGCTGTCTGCAGCCTTGTGACGGGCCATATTACTATGACCGGTCTTTCCTCCGCCGGTTTGGAGGGCTGCCCTGGATCAAGCAAAGGGGCTGCTGCCCTCCCGCAATCAAGTGGGGAGGTCCCCTCCTTGCTCGTCGCCTCTACAGGGCGATCTTTGATCCTCTCCAGGGTCCCCCAGCAGAGCGAAACTGAACATGGAAGATGGAGCTCGCCTTCTAATGTCCACAGCAACCGCAATGGCAAACCGGAAGCTGGGATCTTTCTTTCTTATCCAAGCTTCCTGGCTCCAATCTTTCTGACATGATTATCACATCTGCATTTCTGCAGACCTGGTTTCTGTTTGGGGCAGAGAGACTGGGGGTGGGGTTGGTTTCTGCCTTTAAAATCCTTTGGGGAAGTATATTCTGCTTTTTAATATTTCCCAAAATATTTCTTTCTCTTGATTCTTCCAACAATATTTTAAAAAAATTAGCAAAAGAGATGCTACTGCTGCTTGTGCATAATTCTCTTTGGAACGTAGTCCCAAAGGTGCTTTTTCAAAAAGCAACTGGATTTGGTTTTTCCTTGAAGACATTTCACTTCTCATCCAAGGAGCTTCTTCAGTTCTGAGTCAGAACTTCAGTCAGAAGTGAAGAAGCTTCTTGTATGAGGAGCAGAATGTCTTCAAGGAAAAACAAAGTCCAGTTGCCTTTTGAAAAAACACCTTTGGGACAACCATGACCTGGATGACTAAGAATCTCCATAGATTTTGGAAGCTAAAATTTTGCTAAAATCATGCAACTATTGGCAATTCTTCTCATACAAAGTAATTTGGGGACTTTGGGGACTTCAGAATTTCATCCTAGGTTTCCTGCTCCTAATGCAGTCTGAATTTGACTATTCCCAATTGCCATAAGTGTTCACTGCAACTTGAGAAAAGACTTCAGTTTCCTGGCTTGTTGAGATGAGAATCAAAAAGGCTGATGCTCAGTCTAGTTATCGTCTAAACTTGCCAATGTGAACATTTGCTCCTCACTTTTAAATCAGTGCTGTATGCTTTCTTTATTTCCCTGCTTGTGTTGTGTAAATGGAAAGTAAATAACTATGATGCTTAAACTTAGGAAAACATGTAATTAACCGAAGACCAAAGAGGTGTTTGTTGATGGTGTGGGAAGAAAAAAAAGCCATATAAGCCTCAAATAACTCTACTAGAAGTGGTTTTCAGAGTATATCCATAGTGACATTTTCTTATAGTCAGAAAAAAATATCACAATGCATATTAGAGGCATACCACTGTGTCAGGATTTAAATGTTTTTTTTATAGTGTTAAAATGTTAAATCTTAGCATAGTGTCCCATTTCAGTATGGTAGGAACATCTTGTCTAAACCATACACTCCCACTTCCCTGCTGTTTTTCCTACTGTTTTCTGAGTGCTCAGTGAAAGGTTTGTAAGAAGTCCTCCTTGAAGAAAAAAACAAACAAACCAGCGCTTGAAAAGATTAAAAAGGCAGATTGGGACACTTTTTTTTTTTCAAAATCAGCAAGGTAAATTTTAAATGAACAATTTTAAAATGGGATCAAATATTGATTATTCATAATATAAAAAATGAAAATATAAATGACTACATTTATCCTTGTTATTAACCTATATATCAGCTTGTAGTGAACTTTCAAAAAGCAGTGAAAGATTTTGCAAAATATTATGTGGGTTAAATACAAATTGAGACATTTTCTTATGAAGAAGAATCTTATTCCTGATTCTCTTTTTTTTCTTGGGAAACCCTCAGCAATCATGATTTATTTCTCTGAGATAAAAGAGAACTGAGTCAGAAGTATTTTTCCTATTTTCTTTAATTTAATGCCCAAAATAGCTCACCTTCTGTTAGCCAGATTTAGAAGAACTCCTGCAGTGAGATTAAAATGGTCATGACTGTAATCTGAAATAAGAGTTTGTACAACAAGAAAAAAGATAACCTGAGAAAACTAGATGTTAGAATTTGAAATGTTATCATATCTTTCATTTCCTTCCAAGTACATTCTAGACTTAATTACGTTTATTGTCCTAGTTAATTAATATCAACCATGATTCTCCTAGTTACTGTTTTTCATCATCAGATGTTTTAACAGGGCCACTGTTATTTCCAGAGCATCTAGTCCACGGATGTCAAACTCGCTGCATAACATGATGTGTCGTGACGTATCGTGACTTTTTCGCATTGCTGGAGCTGGGGTGGGCATGGCCTCCACATGATGCATCCGGCCCAAGGGCTGGCAGTTTGACACCTCTGATCTAGTCAGTGGGCAAATTTAAGGAAAGGCAAAATAAGGGCAGAAAATATTACTAATTTAATAGCATTTAGACTTGAGATCTTGTGGTTTTAGGTAAACTGAAGTGCAACTGGCTAATTAGATTACAGTGAAGGTGATGGGGCCTATTGAAGATGGATCATTAATCAGAATTTTTAAAAAATAACCTGGCTTATACCTGGCTTATTCTATTAAAAAAAATCCTGTTGCCAAATCTAAGATAAAAGTATCAAATCAGTAGGTAAATACCAAATGGCTAGTAACCCTAAATATATCATATCTTTACCCACTCTTTAGAAAGTGAGTAAATTATTATATTAGCAGTATTATCTGTGTGTTGACTTTTAAGTTATGCTACGAGTTTAATGCACTTCTAACAGCTGTTGCTTTGAGAAAACTGTGTTATTTGACTATGAATACTTAACTGTCCTCATGCAGAAAAGCACACTAACTTAAGCTTTGTCTTGCTGGATGTTTGGAATTGTGAAACATCATCCTTGTTAGTTGTATAGACAAAATCACCACCATAGAATGTTTTGGGGTTAGTCTATTAGACCCAGTTTATGTTTTGATGATTACTACAAAGTGCCAGGGAAATCAGGAGATTCAGGCAGTTCAAATGAATGTAAAATTTTATTTCAAGCTTAAACTCTCCACAAGAATCTGAGCTACTAACAGTCAAGGGAAATTTGCAGGAGTTAAGAACAGAAATGAATTTAAGATAGGCTGGACTTAGATCTCTTTTAGCCACGCCTCCTTCAGGGAGTGTCCCCCAGTTTTGACTTAGTCTACAGCTCAGCAGCACGCAAGTTTTGTGGTTCCTTAGCTAGATTAGGCCTAGTTAGTATAATTGTCTTTAAATTTGTTTTTTTACTGCTCTAAATTCCAAAAGATTTATTAGAACTTCAAATTTAATTGGATACTCTAAATTCGTTGCTACTAATTGGATTCCAAACAAGATTTGGCTGCCTGTTGGCATTAGGCCCTTGGACCTTAAGAGAGTGAGAGGCTCTGGCTGCATGCTTGCTTGGGGAACGTTCCCCTCGCTTGCTCTCAGCTGCTCGAGCGACGATCGAAACGAGCCTCATTTGGGGAGGATTCTTCCCTTGCTGCGGCGGACGAAGCAGGCAGATCCGGATATCAGCGGAGCTGCTCCAACGAAATCGCAAGTGCCTTCAGAGTGGGGAGAAGCGGTCCTGGTTGCCCTAGCAGGGTTTGAGGGCTCCGTAATTTAAATCCCCTGCTGTTTTCGCCTTATTGCAGGCATTGGAGATTGCGGTCGCCATTGACCACGTGTATTGTCATGGCCGCCATTTTGGAAATAGGCGCGGCCACCATTTTGGAAATAGGAGTGGCCGCCATTTTGGCTGTAGGGCGTGACCGGACTTGTTCACGGAGGCCATTTGAAGGGCCTAGTGTGATCTTAGACTGTGAGCCTGCTTGCTCCGTCACAGTGCCTGCTGAGTCAGGCCTTAACGGGGGGAAAGAGAATATAAGGTTTTAAATCTGCAACACGTGAACTCTCTCACTTCTCTTTAGGGGCCTTATTGTTACAGTACTTATACTATAGATGGTATAGGAACTTTAGCTGGTGTACCTTTCTACTTGATTGTTGCTTGAGCATAGGGGCAGTTCATACCACCTGTTGCTACTTAGTCGTGACCTTTAGTCACCTGGCCTTGCAGGCAGTTCTAGGAACGTGTCTGAGTGTATCTGCCATCGCATCAGTCCAGAGCGAGGGTCAGTTTCCCATCTCTGGAGGTCAGATCTGCATCCTTGGGTTTCCCCCCACCGTCTGGTTATCCTTTGCCGGCTTATCCAGACAGCATGGCAGACAGTTCCTCGCCCCAGGCATACCAAGGCTCAGGCACCCCCCCCCCATATTCTCAAAGCGCAGATCTGTGGATTTGGATGCGGGGGGGGCAAGAAGAAAGTTAAAACTAAGCACCTGTCTACAAGGGAGCCATCGAAGGCAGCTGAGCGAGAGGCCATGAGGAGGCACCAGGCGCTGGAGAAGGAGTTCTCCAAGGCCCAAAGGCTCAGATCCAGTGGGGCTGAAATGGTTTTCCCCGCCCCACTGGACACTCCTATTCCCTTTGAGCCGCAATTTGAATCTGGGCAGGAGGCCCCTAGGACATGGTCTCCTCGGGGGGAAACTGAGCAGGTTGGTTCCCCTCGCTCAACATCATCCTCACCTGTAGACCATGGTTCTGCAGCCACTCATGCTGAGGCTCCCTCCCCTAACAATACGGAGAAAAAATTGTTCAATGTTGCCTCATCCTTTGCGTCTCATTTGGATGTACCCTCGGTGGATGCCCCCTTAATCTCTCTTTTTTCCACTTCTGCCATTCCAGAAGATATGGCTGAGGCCTTGAAGGCGGAGGATAAAAAATTTGAATTTTCCCTTTGTCGGGCACACCAATCCTCTGCATGGTCCATTAGAGCCGCCACTTCGGTTTCCTTCTTCGCAAGGGCCTCTATCATGTGGCTCCGGGAACTCCAGTCGCTTGTTCCGCCCGAGCAGGTACGCACGCACCAAACATTGACCAAATTACTGGCTGCAACAGAGTACATGGTGGACTCTTCTCTCTATGCCACGAGGTACTCAGCCAGATCTATAGTGGCAACTGTGGCCTCGCGCAGGCTTCTCTGGCTAAAACAGTGGAGGACAGACTTAAAGTCTAAATGGCGCCTGTCCACCTCCAAGTACACAGGTTCCAACTTATTCAGCCCTATCCTCGAGCTACACATTATTGAGGACAAGGACAAACGCAAAATTCTGGCGCACCCATCCAAAAGATTAGATAGGCGGCCACAACAGGAGTTCCGCAGAAAGGGTTTCTGCCCAAGCAGCTCCTGGGAATGGAGGCAGCCCTTTCGCGGTGAGCAGTCCTGGGATTGGTCCAGAGGCTCGCGATCCTGCCCCCCCCAGGCAGGATCGCCAACAGGACCGCCCGAACACAGCCAAGGGCCAATTCCAGTCTAAACGACCCTTTAGGGATGCGGGGGGCCGCCCTTACAGACAATCAAAGTGACGCCAGGGACAACGCTCCCATCGGAGGTCGTTTGGCACAGTTCAGCGACGTCTGGGAAACAACAACCACCGACTCTTGGGTAAGAGACACCATCAGAAACGGTCTAGCCCTAGAGTTTTACTCCCCCCCTCCAAGTCGCTTCATAAAGTGCCCAGTTTCACGGAACACATCCAAAGCAAGGCTGGTAAAATTAGCAATAGACCATCTAGTAGAAATCGAGGCAATAGAACCGGTACCACAGGAACAGAGAAAACAGGGGTTCTACTCCATCCTGTTCATGGTTCCCAAGGCCTCGGAAGGTTGGAGAGCTATTCTCGACCTCAGACGTCTAAATCATTATGTAATTTACAAAAGGTTCAAAATGCAGTCCCTCAGATCCATACTGGCCAGCATCAAAGCGGAACACATCTCGGGGGAAGCAAATCGTCAAGCGGACTCCCTCAGCAGAGTCACGGTAGATCATTCAGAGTGGAGGCTGGATCTGGCTCTGTTCGAGGAGATCTCGGGCAGGTTCGGCCAGCCTCACCTGGATCTTTTCGCGTCTCCTGCGAACACCCAACTTACCCGGTTTTTTTCCAGGTTCCTGACAAGGGGAGCGGAGGGAACGGACGCTGTATGGTGCAAGTGGCCGAAAGGGCTACTTTATGCCTTCCCTCCCCTCCCGTTGCTGCAGGCAACAATCCGCAAACTATTACTGGAAGGGGCAGAGATAATATTAATTGCTCCACATTGGCCACGGCGCCCGTGGTTTGCAGACCTTGTAGACCTATCGCTCTCGCCACCGTGGAAGATTCCACTGAACAGAGTGTCTCTCAGCCAAGGGAACCTTCAACATCCGGACCCTCAGTGGCTCCAACTAGCCACATGGCACTTGAGCGGGAAGGTCTAATCAGACAATCCTATTCGGCGGGGGTGATCTTGATAATCCAGGCTTCAAGACGTCCTTCGACTAACAGAATATACGATGCCACATGGAGGAATTTTTCCACCTGGTGCAGCAAACAGAACCTGACACCTCTTTCTGTCACTATTCCCAACATCCTGGAGTACCTCTTGGAGGGCATAAATAAGGGTTTGGCACTCAACACTATCCGCAGACAGGTGGCGGCCTTGCAAACGGTCCTTTCCTGTGATAATCTTGCCCTCTTATCACAACACCCGGCCGTAAGTGCCTTTTTGAAGGGGGCTGTTACAATAAGGCCACCTGTAGTCCATCGTTTTCCATCCTGGGACCTGTCCAAGGTCCTACAGGCATTGACTTCACTACCATTCGAACCCCTTGGTTCTTGCTCGCTTTGCTACCTTTCCTTGAAGGTAGCCTTTCTGGTGGCTATTACTTCGGCTAGGAGAATTTCAGAGTTAGCTGCTCTCTCAGTTCGCAGGGACTTATGTACCTTTTCCGAAGATAAGGTCATCCTACGTTTGGACCCTTCCTTTGTTCCAAAGGTTAACACCTGGTTCCACAGATCGCAGGACCTAGTCCTTCCCAACCTTTGTCCGCGCCCTTCCCATCGTCTGGAGAGACGATGGCATACATTAGGCATATGCTCCATTATGTCAAAAGGACTTTGGCCTTCTGTAAATCTGAGGCATTATTCGTTTCCTTTCAGCCATCGTCCATGGGTCAAAAGGTTTCTTCTTCGACGATTGGCAGGTGGATCTGGCCTGTATCGCCAGAGCTTATACTGCCACCTCCACAGCCTGGCTCACTCAGGCCTCTGTGGAGGAGATTTGTAGGGCGGCGACCTGGTCATCCCCTTCTTCCTTTGTCAAACATTATAAGATTGACAGATTTGCCGCAGCAGATGCCTCGTTTGGCAGAAGAGTGCTGCAGCAGGTTGTTTCTTCTCAGGAGACACTAGCCTAGACTCCCACCTGTAGGGACATGTAGGGCTTTGGTATGTCCCACCGGTGGATTCTACAGGCATCATGCTGGAGAAGGGGCGTTGTCTTACCTGAACGCCTTTTCTCAGCATGATGATGTAGAATCCACACCCTCCCTATTTAGGCAGTCTAGGCAGGTGTCTTCATTTTTTTCTCTGGAGCCATTGCGTCAGACTTCGTCATGGATGCTTCGCCTCGTCAAAACTGGAGGACACTCCCTGAAGGAGGCGTGGCTAAAGTTCTGACTTAGTCTAGCTGAGCAGGAAGGCTATAATTACCCACCGATGGATTCTACATCATCATGCTGAGAAAAGGCGTTCAGGTAAGACAACGCCCCTTCACATACTTTAAACAAAGTCAGAGAACATGTTTTTTATTTTTTTATTTTTTTTAATATTTTATTGGTTTTATAATTTTAAGCAAAGAATCAAATTAAATACAACTCAACTTAATACATTCTTTTTCAACTTTCTCCCACACAAAACAACTATGGGTGTTGCTCGGCAGCACCCCACCACCACATCCCCCTCTTCCTTCCTCCCTATCTTACTTCCCTCCTCCTCGCCCCTCTCTCCCTCCTTCTCTCTCCACCCTCATCTCCTCCAACCCTACATCCCTTCACTCCTTCACTCCTCCCTCTCAACCCACTGATGGATTCTACATCATCATGCTGAGAAAAGGCGTTCAGGTCCAGATGTAGTGCAGAGGTACTGCCCGAGCAACCCCTCTTATATCAATAAATGTTTCTTTCTTATATATTACAAGTGTTACCGTTGAGTACATTATTATACCCCCCATCCTTCCCCCCCCCAACTTCCCAAAGTGAATACAGGATAATGCAAAAGAAAACCCACTACATCAAACAAAATTATTATATAAACCTAATAAAATATATTTTTCATTTGAGTGATAACATGTTTTTTATTTTTGTTGTGCTTTGTACCATAGTACGCTGGTTGAGATGAGGGACAAGTTCGGTGGAGGTTGGAGAAGTAAGATTGATATATTTATCTACTCTATTTCTTGACCACATTTACCTTTGTGTACTGGATTTCAAGTTTGCATAGACCTAAAGCATTGGGCTTCACAAAGAAAATGAAGCCATATATACACAGAAGATCTTCCTAATGTAATGCACAGGAATCAAAGCTTATATGTAGTTGTGGATCCAAAGGTTTAAATCCTAGGCCTTTTCTTCCTGCTGTTCTTAATCAACAGATATTTCACTGCTTTCTTGTGGGCATGGGAAGTACCTGATATTTGTGGACATAATGATTCTTTCGGGGCTGAGAACCGTTGATTCCTACCTCCCAACCTAATTCCTTATATAACAAGCATATCAATATACTATATAGTTGTTCAAAAGTTTATACTATTTCATAATGCATATTTATATGTGCAGCCCATGCAGACGTTCAGCATGCACACATGAGGATTAGAAATAGGACTGCTGTACCCAAACATCTGCAGGCCTTCACACTTTGAGTACAAAGACCTACAGGAATGTATACTGTAAGAATGGAAATATATAAGCTGAGTCTAGTTGTGTTTCTTTCAGCGATTTCTTGCTATTTATCTTATTCTCTTTCTGTGTCCACCCATTGAACAGTGATGCTCCTTTGATAGAAAGGTTAAGATTTATATTCTAAATGATATGCAATAGTCTTTACCTACTGAGATGAATTAATCATTTACTATCACAAGTAAGAGTCACTGGGTTGGTTGCTGCTTTATGCAATATTTCTTAGATTTATTGACTGCTTTACAGATTGCCATGTGACTGTGCACTACTTTCAATCTTTGACAAAAATCACTTACAGCCTGATTCTTTTTCAGCCATAATTCTCTTGTGGTCAGCTTCACCAATTCATCTTTTTTTAAAAAAAATACAGTTTGAGATTAAGCAGCAGGGTGCCTATTGACACTAATGGGAGTCATATAGCTAAATCTCAAATACCCTTTGAAAACATAAGGATTACTGAATCTCTTTTTATCAAGAAGAGAGATTATTTCTTCTCCTTTTTCTCCATCCCCTTAATTCATAGAACAAGTTAGCACAGAGACAGAGGATTGCAGTGATAGTGGCAGGTTATTAGTTAATATGCTTTGCACTTTAACTTCATTTTTGTAATAAAGGCAAAAACCTACCTAAATTTTTCTTGTAGAAGATTGTTCCTTGTAGAACTCTAATTGGCAATATACTAATAACTCTACATCCTGAGGAAAATAAGAATGAAGAAGGATGATATATTGTAGTCAATATTTACATTAGAGACTGCTTTAGGAGCTTAAAATGTTTTCTAATGTTTACCAAAATTTACCTAGGAAATAAATTTATTATATATAACACAAAGTTTTAGGTAGTATTAAGATACATTTTTGTAAAGTAGCACAGTGAGAACCTCTCCATTTGCATGAAACTATCATTAATACATTAACATCCTTCAATACTGCAGTCCTATATCTACAGTACACTGAATAAGTCACAGTGAGTTTAATGGGGCTTAGTGGAAAGAACTAGCCACTTGAACAAAGAAAAGCATGGGCTTGCTTTCGAACAAGAGTTGTGCAACTTTAGGCAGCCTTTTGGATACTGTGCTAATGTCAGGAATCTTCCTTAGCAGGGCACATGAGTTACAGTTTAGCTTTGTTAGGTCTCCAGATTAATCCAGTTTGTGGAAACTGTTCTGTTTCTTGTGTTGGTAGGCATTGAAAGGCAGGACTCATAAACAGAACTCTAAACAAAATGGCTTCACCCCTTTTTATACATTCGCCCTGGGGCGTTGCCAAACAATGAATGCAATGTATTTTCCCGCTCAATTGCATCCCAACCAGCCCTTGCAGGCAGCAAGTCTAGCCCAGCAGGCCACGTGGTCTGCAAACGGTTTCAGTGCAGGTCCCTGCACCTGTTCCCCATTAAGCTCAGTACATAACATTCCTCCCCTCTTGGTTCTTGGGCAGATATGTACTATTTTACAATCCTACTCGCATTTCCCCAATATTCATCCTCACAATCAATTATAGGTCTGTCAAAACACATTACAATACTTAGACTTTTCATTTCAAAGGACATACATAAGCATCTCAATTGCAATTAAATACATAAGCATTTACACTTGCCATGATAGAAACCTCACGTAGTCCTTTAAAAACTTTGGTGGGCCTTTGGCCCACTCCGATTGTCTCAGAGATGCTGCAAGCACCCGATCTGCAAGCTCGCCTGCCAGGCTTGGCAGACTGGGACTTTGGGACCCGTTTGATATGGGTGAGCCCAGATCGTGAAGGTTGACCTTTTCCGATAGACCTGAGCCTTTGTCCATTTGACTTTGGCTGGCCTGTTCCGGTAGGCCCAAACCAGAGTTCTGCAGTGGGGTGGAATTCCCCTGTTCGGCGTAAGAAGCAGGTCGGGAGCACTGTCCCGTTGGCACAAAGCCTGAGGTAGTAACGGCGTGAAAAGCCAATTGAGCGCAATGTCCCATGGACGCAGTGCCAGAGTCAGGAGCTGCCTTGTTGGCAAAACCCCCGTTTGAAGAATGTGGTGTTCCGCTTTCACTGAGTGGCTGAGATTCACGATCGGGATCGTGGTCCTCCTCCCCCCCGAGAGCAGAGTAAGGAGCGGAAGGGTGGCTAGGTAAACTCCATCGCAGCTGGTCAATGTGCCTGTGCAGAACACGACCATCCTCCAATACCACTTCGTATGAAAGTGGCCCAGTAGCCTTGCAAACCACAGCTACCACCCAGAGTTGTCAGGCCCATAGTTGCGTGCCCAAACCAGATCACTCACTTGCATTTGCCTTGGTGCCCTCGGCTGTTGCACCTGCAATGCCACCCTATCTGGGTGTAATCTATCCAATTTGGTGATAAGACGGCGACCCCAATGGAGCTCAGCTGGGCTCTTGCCCATTGAAGTGCACAGTGTTGTGTGGTGACAGAGAAGAAAGTCTGCCAACCTGTGATGCCAGCTTCCCTTGGTTATTCTCTTCAAAGCTTTTTTTGTGGTGCAAACCATGGGTTTCGCTTGACCATTTGAGGCCGGGTGAAATGGTGCCGAAGTAGCATGCCTAATCATATTTGCCCTTAAAAAGGACTGGAACTCCGATGAAGTAAACTGAGGTCCATTATCAGAGACAATGACGTCTGGGAGCCCATGGGAGGTGAAAATGCCCCTCAGAACCTGGACCGTTCTGGCAGTAATCGTAGTGGACACTGGAACAACTTCCAGCCACTTAAAGTGACTGTCCACAACCATGAGGAAGAGTTGCCCCGGAAAGGGGCCGGCATAGTCGATATGAACCCTGGACCAAGGAGCATGTGTGGTCTCCCATCTATGTACGGGAGCCTGTGGCATTTCTGGCCAGGACTGCTGGCAAATGTGGCACTCTTCTACCTGGGCCTCGATCTCTTTATCGAGCCCAGGACACCAAAGATAGCTGCGCACAAGCGCCTTCATCCGGACTAGTTCCAGATGTCCCTCATGCAGAGAAACAAGGACTCTAGTCCTCAGTGAGGTTGGGATTACTACCCTGCTTCCCCACAGTATACAACCCTTAAAGGTGGATAACCCATGCTTCCTTTTCCAGAAACTCTGGAAGTCAGTGCCAGGATACATGTCAGGCCATCCTGTGAGCACCCAATTCAACATGCATGTTAGCATTTTGTCGGTAGCTGTTTCTGCAGCTACATCCCCTGCATGGAGGGGAGACTCCGGCAAATCCTGGATAGACAGGATGTGGTTGGCCAGTGCAGGATCTGGCTCTACCTGCTTTAGAGGCAACCTACTAAGGCCGTCTGCATGGCCCATTTCTCAACCTGGTTCGTGAACCAGGCAGTAGTCATATGCAGAAAGAAATATTGACTATCTCAACGTTCTAGGAGAGATGATTTGGGGTGTCTGTTTGTTCATCGTGAACAATCCCAGAAGTGGCTTGTGGTCAGTGAAGACCGTGAAATGGCAGCCATACAAAAAGTCATGAAACTTCTTGATACCAGCCACAATGGCCAATGCCCCCCTGTCTATTTGTGCATAATTGTGCTCAGCAGCAGAAAGAGTCCTGGAGTAATAGGCTATAGGGACTTGTGTCCCATCAGCCTTGAGGTGGCTTAAGACAGTCCCGATCCCGTAAGGGGATGCATCACAAGCTATGCTAACTGGCAACCGCTCATTGAAATGAGCCAACACTGCATTACAGGACAACAAGACCTTGATGTCAGCAAAACCTCTCTTGTGAACATGTGTCCACTTCCATGGGGCCTGTTTGTCTAAGAGCTGGTGTAATGGCTCTGCCACTGCGGCCTTGTGTGGGAGGAAAGCATGATAGAAATTAAGGAGTCCCAAGAAGGCTTGAAGTTCTGCCTGGGTTCTGGACTGGGTGCCTGCTTGAAGTTCTGGACTGGGTGCCTGCTGAATCGCTTTGAGCTTGGATTCAGCAGGATGGATGCCTTCGGCATCTATACGAAACCCCAGGAAATGTGTGGAAGTGACTCCAGTTTTGCACTTCTCCTGTTTGAGTTTCAGCCCTGCTTCACGGAAATGCTGCAAAACGGCCCGAAGCCTGTCAGACAGGTTTTCAATTGATTCCCCAGCGATGAGGACATCATTGAAATATGGGCATACACCCGGAATATTGCAGAGCGTGCGCTCCATCAAGCTTTGGAAGATGCCAGGGGCTACATTCACCCCAAACTGTAGCCTTTGGATCTTGAAGGCTCCCTAGTGGGTCACAATTGTTTGGGTCTCTGCCGTGGCATTGTCCACTGGCAGTTGCTGATACGCCTGAGCCAAATCTAATTTGGCAAAAATGCGCCCTCCTTGTAGAGATGCCAGAATGTGGCTAACTGCAGGCACCGGATAGGAGTGCTGCTGTAATGCTTTGTTTAGTGTGCATTTATAGTCAGCACAAATGCGGATCTCTCCATTGGCCTTAAGTGGCATGACAATAGGGGTTTCCCATGGACTACTATCCACCAGTTCCAAAATGCCTTGCTGCAACAGTTTGTCCAGCTCAGCATTGATTCTTTGCTTAAGAGCAAAGGGCACCTGACGAGGCTTAATTCTGATTGGTGCAACGAAGGGGTCTAGCCTTAAGGTGATTGGAGGCCCCTTGTATGCGCCACGTTCAGGGCTGAAAACACCAGTGAATTCTTTGCACACCTCCGAAAGGTTTAACCCAGTCACCTGAAAACCTAGCACATCAAATCAATCAAGTCCAATCAGACTCGTGTGGTCACCGTCAACCACCACGACATCCAAAGGGCCCTCAAAATCCCTAAACTGCACCCCAAGTGTGGCATCCCCCTTGACATGCACTCGGGAATTCTGGAAGTCGGTCAAAACGAGATTTGACGGCCTGAGCTTAACTCGTTGGCCACTTGTGCAGCAAATCTGTTTAAGGGTTCTTTGGGAAATTATGGACAGAGCTGAACCAGTGTCCATGTCTGAGGGGACACCCTGCAGTTTGAAGCCTTTTCTTCAATGCCCGATGGGCACCTGTTCTAAATATGCTCCTTCTTGACGTGCAAAAACCCACCCTGTTTTGACTGGAGACCCCAGTACCTTTCCGAGGCAACTCTTCCGATGGACAGTTTTTCTTGCGACCCAAATAGACGGCGGTGATGTGGCCTTGCCGACCACACACCCAGCAAGTGGCGGAACGAAAACGACAGTCGGTATGTTTGTAGTGGCCTCCACACCGGAAACACCGAGAGAAGAGAACTGTCTTGTCAAAGTTTTTGTCTGCTTGCCTTTGAGGTCTTTGTTCCAAAGGCTGTTGCAACTGATTGACCTCATTGTCCAACTCGGAGTCTTCAACCCTCTTGGCTTCCTCTTGATGGACTGTGTCCGAACAAGGAGGGTTCTTGGAGAGCAGCAAGGCCTTAACAGCTCCACCTGCTGCTTCTTCAGCCATTATCTCCCTCAGCGCATCTTGGAAGGAGATGGTTTCTTTAGCAAAAAGCTTTTGCTGAAGTTCTCGACTCCTCAGACCACAAACTAGCCGGTCTCGTAGCCGCTCTTCCAGGTCCTTAAATTCACAAGGGCTTGCAACTTGTCGCAGAGCAGCGATGAAATCAGCAGTGGACTCCCCAGGACGTTGGTCCTGCTGTTCAAAAGCATGTCACCAAGTGATGACCGACAGCTTTGGCTCAAAATGTTCTTTGAGCATTCTTTTCAGCTCCGCGTAAGCAATGGACTCCAAGGGTGCCGAAGCAACCAGATTTTCTGCAATATCAAAAGTTTCTTGACCGCAAACACACAGCAGCATTGTGGCCTTCAGTCCATTGTCCCAAACCTGGTTGACTCTTAGGTAATTCTCTACCCTAGCAATGTAGGAGCTCCATCATTCTGGATGCTTGATGTCAAATTCAGAAAGACGACCAATCTTTGCCATGATGGATCTTTGGCAGCCTTTTCAATGTCTCGTGATGTGCAGACTTTTGAAGGGGTTCCAGGATGATTCCTTGTGGCACTCTCCTTCAGCATTTTCGTGCTGGCAGGCAGAGCGAAAGGTTGGAACGCCGTACTTCTCAGCGCTTCAAGGCTTCGCATGGTGAGTCAGCCCTTGAATTTTCGGCAGCATGATCCCACCTTCATCGCCAATGTTCTGTTTCTTGCGTTGGTAGGCATTGAAAGGCAGGACTCATAAACAGGTACTTCTTTATTCGCAGCCAAACAGAACTCTAAACAAAATGGCTCCTCCCCTTTTTATACATTTGCCCTGGGCCATTACCAACCAATGAATGCAAAGTATTTTCCTGCTCAATTGCATCCCAGCCAGCCCTTGCAGACAGCAAGTCTAGCTCAGCAGGCCACGTGGTCTGCAAACGGTTTCAGTGCAGGTCCCTGCACCTGTTCCCCATTAAGCTCAGTACATAACAGAAACCATCTTGTGATCGCTGGAATTACAAAGATAAGATCCTCACATTTATGCTAGAATTTCATTTGTTTGGTTTTGGCAGTACAATATATGAGCCAGATCAGTGTTTAAATCAGCAAGAATGGGACTTTAATTCTTCAAAAGGCTAAGTTCTGGAAGAGCAGTTTGTAACAGCAAATTTTAAAAATGCTTTAGTATGCCTAAGATTTATAATGCAGCTGTAAGAGATGTCTGGAACAGTCTACAGTGATTCATAATTTAAAATATTGTTCTGCTAACATAAAAGAAAAAATTCTATTGGCTGACCCCAAGTATCTGCTCGCAAAACTGTTCTGGTGAAGTTATGGATAGAGGTGTTGAATAAATGGAGCAGGGGGTTTGGAGGAAGTCATGTGCAGAATTATGCTACATATAAGTTTTTTCCAGATCAGTGGTGCAGTGGCTTAGAGGTGGACCTCTTGCCTCCTAGTCAGGAGGCTATGAGTTCGATCCTAGGTACCCACAGATATTTCTTTCTCTGGGTGCAATGAGTACTTGTCTGCTGCAAACTCCGCATAGGCAACAGGAAGAGCATCCGGCTAGCAAAAGGTTAGCTTCCTTCAGTCGCCCCAACAATACCCTGATGCAAGGGATTACAGGGTCTTTAAAAGAAAAAAAAGTTTTCTAGATCATAGATACATTATAGCCACAATAGTGACACATGATTAAACCAGATTGATTTCTGTGTACTTAATCTACTTAATCTATTTAGACCTTTTTCATAAGTTACAACCATTCTTTTAACATTACAATGGCACTAAAAAAAGTGACGTACAACCAGTTCTCATATTTATATTACCATTTGCAACTTTCCCAGCATAACTTCCAACAAGCAAAATCAATGGGAGGATCCAGTTTTCCTTAACAATTATATGAGTCACTTTAACAACTGCAGTGATTTGCTTAACAAGCATGGCCAAAAAAAGTTCATAAAATCTGATATGACTCATTTAACAATCACCTTGCTTAGCAACAGAAATTCTGGTCTGAATTGTGGTCATAAAACAAAGACTATCTGTACCCCTTTCTGTGAAATATCTGATATACCGCACTGTCTCATCCACCCAGATAATTGTTCATTGGTGGCCATTTTGACAATTTAGAATTAGGTTTGGATTATTCATTATGTTCAATGGGCTTTATTTTAGAAAGGTAGGTACTGCCTAATAAAAGGCTGGGAAATTGAATTTGTGATAGCATTTATATTTTGATAGAAATATGTCACACATGTCCTTGTCCCTTTTCTCCTCTCTGCCATTTTAATTTTCCTCATATTGCTAAGGCCAAAGAAAAATATATTTTCCCACTCACTCAAAGCTTTTAACATCATATTTTGGTGTTGAAAATAGAAAGCAGTATTTTCTCAATCGTTTTTTTTTTTTTGTCCCAGAAAACAAAAGTGTAGCTAATTTGTCAATGGATTTAAATTTCTGGCCATATCTTTTAGCAGGATCAAATTTAATAAAGTAAGGTATTAAATGCCATGAGATAGAATTATTGCTATGTATAACAGTTGATCATAAAAATCTAATCTATAAATAAAGATATTTGGGTTTTTTGGGTGTTTTTTTTAATTAAAAAAAACAAAACCCTGAAAACTCTTAGAGGAATGTTTAGTAGACTTTAATGCAAATAAAGCTAATTGTCCCATAACCCATTTCTGGAAACTTTCATTAAGAGCTAATTTCAAACCTGCAATCTGCAATCTCTGAATTCCAAATATACTAGCTCTAGTACATTTTTTAAATTAACATTGTTCACTATGTGCATTCTGTGCTTTAAAGCTTTGCAGTTCAGAGCCTTAGTGCAAAATATCTAACTACTACAAATGTGTCTACTGTTGGAAACAGAATCAGAACAAGATATTTTTCTGATATTAGCAAAAACTGGTTGTCCAGTGTTTTACAAAGCACATTTTTCTCAGTTTCACAATGATTGATTTCACATGCACAGATGTTCTAGAGAGCTGCTGGGCTTAGTTTCATCAAGGAATCGAACCCTTGTTGATTTAATACTAAACAGGGCCCACAGAATCAATCCTATATGCAGAATTGCACCCCACATAAAGGAAAGAAAATCTGCAATCATATCCTTCTTAGGAAATCAGCAATAAAACCCTCTTTGACATTAGATGCCTGCTGGACCTCTAAGAGAAGATCCCAAGCAATACAGCTCTCATGCAGGACTGGGTATGCAGACTAGTGAAATTTTGTATTGACCGTTTGCTGATCTGTGACAGAGATCTAAAAAGACCCTTTGTAATTAGTCTGAGTACTATATAAGATCATATAATGGCACCAGGAGAAGGAAAGTGCATTTAACTCTGTTTCATATCTTTAGCTCCTGCAAGATATACCAACACTACTCTTGATTTTTTTTAAAAAAATAATTTTGAATATTAAAGGTTATTTCTTGGTAATGTACAATGAATCAACCATTCCCCCATTACACTAAAAAGGTTCCCAGTAAAGAAACTTACATTACAGAGTATTATAGATATTTCTCATGAATGAAGTCCCAAAAGTGCTTTTTCACAATGTTTCACAATGTTCCCGAGAATGTTAAGGAAAATAGTCTGGCCTTCCTGAACTGTGCAGTACACATTAAGGAAGACAGAAGCCTTAACATTGAAGTTTACAGAAAACCCACACACATGGGTCAATATTTACATTTTGATTCTCACAACCCACCAGAGCACAAAATGGGAGTTATTAGAACCCTACACCATCAAGCTGAAGGTCTGCCTACAAGCAAAGATGGGAAAGAAAAAGAGCTAAATCACATCAAGGAAGCCCTCAGAATGTGTGGATATCCCAAGTGGGCCTTAATCAAATCCCCAAAAAGACCCAGCAGGAGTCCCTCCGTAACAGACAAAAAAGAAAACAATAAACAAAGCAACATTGTCATTCCATATGTTGCAGGAATATCGGAAAAGCTCAGGAGGATCTTCAGCCAACACAACATAAGTGCATACTTCAAACCCACAAATACACTAAGGCAGAAGCTTGTCCACCCCAAGGAGAAAACACCCAAACATATCATGAACAATGTGATATATGCAGTACAATGCAGTGAGCCATATGCAGATCTGTACATTGGGAAAACAAAACAACCACTTCATAAACACATGGCACAACATAGGAGAACAAACCCATCAGGACAAGATTCAGCAGTCCATCTGCATTTAAAAGACAAAGGCCACTCCTTTGAAGATAGCAAAGTCCACATTTTGGACAGAGATGACTGCTGGTTTTAAAGAGGGGTCAAAGAAGCCATCTATGTCAAAACTGAACAGCCTTCTCTCAACAAAGGGGTAGGGATGTGACATCTATCTCCAGTCTACAACACAGTCCTTTCAGCAGTTCCAAGAAAGCTCCACACTCATTTGCACTACTCAGGTGACCCTGAGGACACAGATAAATCTCCAGGTGGCCTCAACAACTCTCTGAAGGAATGCAAATGACCAGCTGTCTGCAAGGAGTATAAATCCTTCCATTCCCCACCGTCCAATCAGAGCTGAAGAAGCTTCTTGGATGAGAAGTGTAACAGCTTCAAAGATAAATAAGAAAGTGCAGTTGCCTTATGAAAAAACACCTTTGGGATAACTATGACCTGGATGACTGAGAATCTCCATAGACATGAATGGAGGCAAATAAACGTGTTTCAGAATAATGATGCCAAATTGAATTTGGGTCAGTCAGCCAATCGCCATCCATCAACATACCAATAGGAAGGCATCACATAAACATGACTCACAGAACAGCTCAAAGCATGTATTCCAGCAGAGAAATTCCCTGAAGATGGACTCCAGCATAAGTCCGAAAGCTCGAAAGAGTAAATCTCTGGTCCCGGTGACTGACCCAAATTCTGTTCAGCAAGCAGATTTAGTGGTAGAGCAGGTATCCATCAGAAGTCTATCTTCTCCCAAAGTAAGAACTTACTGATGGTTTGGCACCAAGTTGCAATACAGTAACTCAGTAACTAATGCCCTCCAGGCATATTGTACTATAATGACTCAAATTTCCAGCTTTTATAATTGTGTTGCTAGAGATTTGAGAACTCAACTCCAACATTATTTGGAGAGAAGAATAGATTGGGGAAAATTGGCTTAGTAATCAGGTGAACTTTACATTTCAGTTCAGTGTTTTTTCCCAAAGATCCCTTGTCACTAAAACATCATGATGAATCCTCTCCTGATTATTTAGGAGCACTTAAAGACCATCCAGCACAAAGCCTTTAATGAATGGTCTCTGTGTCCATCTTGGGCTAATGCTATGAAAAAAAATGAATTGTATTAGTTTTGTAATGTTCATGGTAGCCCTACAAAAGCAGGCACACGCACGCACACATTTACTTTCTGGCAAGACCTAAGTAGAGTAAGGGAATTCATTTTAAAATGTACAAGTAGTCCTCAGCTTACAACCATAGTTGAGCCCAAAATTTATGTTGCTAAGTAAGAAATGTATTAAGTGATTTTTGCCCCATTTTATGACTTTTCTTGCCACATTTGTTAAGTGAATCACTGCAGATTAAGTTAGTAGCATGGTTGTTAAGTGAATCTGGTTTCCCCATTGACTTTGCTTGTCAGAAGGACATAAAAGAGGATCACATGACCCCAGGACACTGTGACTGTCATAAAGATGAGTCAGTTGCCAATCATCTGAATTTTGATCATATGACCATGGGGATGTTGCAACGGTCATAAATGTGAAAAATGGTCATAAGTCACTTTTTTCAGTGTTGTTGTAACTTTGAATGGTTACTAAACGAACTGTTGTAAGTCAAAGACCACCTGTATTAACACTTGTGAGAACCAAGATAAATTATTCTAAAGTGGTCAGTATTTGTCCCGAAGGTGCTTTTTCAAAAGGCAACTGGACTTCCTTTGTTTTTGCTTGAAGACATTTTGCTTCTCATCTAAGAAGCTTCTTTAGGGGTCAGTATTTGATTTAAATACATTGGATGTTACCATAAGGCAAGGGTTTAAAATATAGGACACCAATAAGCTCCTTCCTCATTCATAGAATCTGCCTATATATTTTTGTCTTTGATTGTGTCTGGGAAAAGATGTCCAGACCATAATTGATGGGAGATGAGACTTTCAACCTTCAATGCTTAGCTTTCCTCACCACCATGTCAGCCTTTCTTTCTTGTGTGATGTTTCTTGCCTTATCGCTTTCTTTCTAAGCAAAGGTAATAGCACTGAGTTGTAGGTTTAAGTCAGGGGCGTGCCTGGCTGAAGAATTCTGGGAGTTGAAGTCCACAAGTCATAAAACGGTCAAATTTGAAGACCCCTGGTTTAAGTTGATAATGAAAGTGAATGCATTTATCTTAAGACCAATGTTTCTTTAAAGAGGTACATCAGGTAAAAATGCAAAATTAGGTTTTTTTTCTGACACTTAAGATTCTTAAACAGAAATGTATACATTTATCTGTTGTTAAGATCAGGAGCCTTTTCTTTTCCACAATTTTTCTTTAATTTTCTTACTTTTCTCTAATATGTGTATTTTTCTCTTGTTAAAATAATCTTTAATAAAATTGTGTGTGTGTGTTTGTGTGTATAAAAAGATAGATAGGTAGATAGATAGATAGATAGGTAGATAGGTAGATAGATAGATAGATAGATAGATAGATAGATAGATAGATAGATTTAGCTATGAATCACACTGTACTATATTCTAAATAACAACAGTAGAAAAAGAGGAGCATATATGCCAAATACAATATCATATGTGCTTTATTGCAATCATTTCCATTGATATCTGAATTAGTTTAACACTCTTAAATATTTCACTTGACAAAAGTGGTCTAGAAATTTTTGCTACACTGTGAGCTATCTTATGCTTACTGTAGTGTAATTAGTTCTCTGGGTAAAAAAATTATCTAATAAAACTGTAATTTTCTAGTATATTTTGTAACATAATTTATGATTTTTGTTGTGAGCCGCCCCGGGTCTTTGGAGAGGGGTGGCATATAAGTGCGAATAAACATAAACATAAACAAAGCAGCGTCCACACATTCAGGGTGCAAACGCCTTGGACAGTTTGGCTCCCCCACCCCTTTATTTACTGATCTGCCACAAGCTCGTGCAAACAAGCCCCGAGGAGTTCTGAACGAGCGGTCATTTAAAAACAAAAAAGCTTTCAGCAACGAGGCAGAAAGGGGAACTCGCTCACGGCTTTTTTTCCCTTTCTCGGCGACTGGGAAGGCAGTCTCTTTCCTCTCTCTTTCTCTCTTTCCTCTTTCTCTTTCTCTGTTTCCTCCCTCTTTGTTTCTCTTTTTCCTCTCTCTCTTTCCTGTTACTCTTTCTCCTCCCTCTTTCTCTTTCCTCTTTCTTTTCCTCTGTTTTTCTATCTTTCTCTCTCTTATGGCAGTATCGTCGGAGGTCCCCACCGCCCCTGGCCTCTGCGCATCCTCAGCCGAACAGGTGGGGAGGGGGAGCAGGATGGGAGGCAGCGGTTCTGGCGGTGGTGGCGGAAGCACAGCAGCATCGTTGGGGTTCCTCGCCGCCGCCACCCCCGGCCCGGCCGCCGCATCCTCAGATGAATGGGCGGGGAGGGGAAACAGGACAGGAGGCGGCGGCTCCGGCGGCAACAGGGCAGCATTGTCAGGGTCCCTACCGCCCCCGGCCCAGCTGCCGCCCCCACTGGGACTCCGCGCTGCCTGGCCTCACCCTCCGCCCATTGATGGAGCTGCGGTGGAGGCAGCGCCCACCCAAGCCACCTGGGAGGGCAGTAGGAGAAAGGAGAGGAGGAGGGCGAGGAAGTAGTCACCCTAGCCGGGACTCCCCGCTGCCCGGCCTCGCCCTTTGCCCATCCAATGGAGCCGCAGTGGGAGCTGGTGCCACACGGCCCCTACCAGCCCCTCTGCCAGCCCGGCTGCTCCCCCCCAGGCACCCCTCTGCTGCTTTGGGGGCAGCAAGAGGAAGAACAGGAGGAGGAAGGAGAGGGCAAGGAAGCCGCCACCAGCGCCGGGCCCCAGGAGGCGGCTCTCCTCTCCTACCTTTGCTGAATCTCCTTCTTCCTTCCCAGCAGCCTGGATTCCGGCGCACCTTCCCGGCCAGCAGGTCCAATGGTCGGGCTGACTGGGGATCGCAGGGGCTGGTCTCGCTTGGGCCGCAGCTTTCCGGAGGGCTGGCCCACTCAGCGGAGCCTCCAGCAGGCCGCTCCCAGCAGGAATCCCAGGGCTTCCCCGGGCGGCTCCAAGCCATGAGGCCCTGGCCGCGCTTCTCCCAGGGGGTGGGGCACCTGGGTGCAGGGCCAATCAGGAGCCCTGCAGGAGGTAAGTCCGCCTGAGAGAGAGAGAGAGAAGGGAAGCGAAAGTGCTTTTCTCTCTCTCTGCAAATGGCGGAGGAGGCCATGCGGAGCGGAGTCTCGGTTCCGAAGACCATAGGAAATGTGTGTTTTCTGATGGTCTTAGGCCACCCCTGTGAAAGGGTCATTCAACCCCCAAAGGGGTCATGATCCACAGGTTGAGAACCGCTGCTCTAAATCTTGAGTTAAGTCTTGGTGGTCCATGGCCGTGGTTTGTAGGCACAAAAGTCATTTAAAGGGGGTCTGTGGTGAAGAAAAGTTTGAGAACCACTGGTCTACTCTATAAGTAGTCCAAGATAGAAAACATTATGTTACATTTTTTCAACCAATTCTTGGTTTGGTGAAATAATTTGATTTAGATATTGTTTAAAAGAAGAAAGAGAATTAAAGTTTGATTTGAGATGAAGAGCAGATTGTTATCCTAAATAGCGTAGTTTTATTTTGTCTTGTTTTTTTTCTTTGACAATTTACCTTATTCAACCCACACCTCAGATTTCTGTTTAGTGGTCATTTGAGATTAATCTAATTTTTCTTTCCTCCCATACTTACTCTCCTTTAGTAAACACATGCAAGCTTCTATTTAATTGGAAATCTAAGTTGGATATTGTACATTTTCTATTGATCTGGTGTTGAAACTTATTTTGTTGATCTATTGTTGAAATTTATTCATCTGTTGAAAGGAATTGAATGGGAAGAAGACAATACACAAATGTTACTAGGCAGATGACTAGCTTACTGATTGATTTAGCTTGTGTTTACGTCATGGCCTCTGTCTTGTTTGTCACTGACCCTCCATCAATTGAACAGATACTTTATTTTCATGATTGCTTGACTTTTTAATTAATTTAGCTAGGAATACACTACTTTTGCTTTGATTAGACCAGGTATAAAAAGGCCTTAAGACTGTTTTGCCAGTCTTGTAGTTTCTACGCAGATCCAGTAATGCATAGAGAACATTTTTATGTGTGTGATACTTTGCAATACTGTAATCTCCTTACAGGCCAGCTATTCTGTTTAGAAACTTTTTATGACATGGGTTATAAAAATGATGCATTGAATAACACTGTTCAATTCTCTTTCCCCCAAATCATTGTTGAGGCTAGTATACAGATGGATATGTACTATAAAATCATAAGCTGGAAGAAAGGTTCAGAACATAACCTGAGAACATTGCTCAATAATGCATATTCTGGCTCTAGGTCAGACCATACTCGCCATTTGGCTAATTTGCTAAGCTAGAAGCAATAAAAGTAGACAATTATATGTGATTATTTTTTCTGATTATATTTTCTTCTAGAATAATGATTGTGCTCACTAATGTATTTTCTGAGCTAAAATTATCTAGAGATCTAAATTTACGTACTTCCACCCACACAATTTCATGTTACTGAAGGAGCACTTCTGTTTCATTTGGGATTTTAAATGGCTCAATATTGTTTAAAGGCCACTATGCCATTTAAATAAATTAATTCATAGGACGACAGATTTCACACTATATCTGTATTATTATTATTATTATTATTATTATTATTATTATTATTATTATTATTATTATTATTATTATTATTAATTTTATTTCTATGCCGCCCTATTCCTGGAACTCAGGGTGGCTCACAGCATAAATAGAAATCTAACATAAAATACATATATAAAAAGAACCCCTGAGTTAAAAAAACAATCGTCCAACAAACATGCACACAAACATACACTGGCTAGGGGCAAGATGTTAACTGCCCCAGGCCTGTCGGCAAAGATGTGTTTTGAGCAGTTTATGAAAGGTGGAGAGGGTGAGGGCGATACGGATCTCCGGGGGGAGTTGATTCCAGAGGGCCGGGGCCACAACAGAGAAAGCTCTTCCCCTAGGCCCCGCCAGGCGACACTGTCTGGCTGACGGGACCTGGAGAAGGCCGACTCTGTGGGCCCTAACCGGTCGCTGGGTTTCATGGGGCAGCAGACGGTCCCGTAAGTAATATAATAATATAGGTGTAACATGTAATCTGTAATATATTAGTAAGTTTTCTAATATTTATTTATTACATTTATATCCTGCCATGAAGTAATGATTCTTGGCAGTTTATATGATATTAGAAATATATTACAATATTCATGGTATGTTTAATAATTATGCACTATTTGAATAATAATGTGCTATTTGTGCCTTTGCCTTGCTTTCTGATTATGGAGCATTAATGTGGATAAGCTGATTTCTGATGAATACTTAAAGTAAAATACAATCTCAGGATAGTAGCTTCAATGAAACAACTCTAGCATGTCAGATAGTACACAAGCTAATTTTGGCTTTGTTTTATTTATTTATATATCTTGTGAAGTGAAGGTAAACAAAAATGGTGTTTCTTCATTTCACATAGAGATACCAGCTGACAGTTCAACTTGAGAAATGGGGAAAGGTTTTGTGTAATTTGTCCCTTTGCTCAATCATCATTTCTAAAAAGACTTCATGTTTCAGTATGTTTAGATATATTATGCTGGTTTGAAGGAATTATATATTTATTTACTGTTTTCATGGTTAAATATCCAGAGTTGCGGTATGAGTGGTATGAAAATGTTACAAATCAATCAATCAGTCAAATGAATCTATTACCTTTCTACCTCCATACCTGTTTATGATGAAACTGACCCTGAGAAAGAAGATTCGATAGTGACCAATAACAGTTTGTCTGCAAGCAGTGGTTAGGTATTTACAGATGAACGCTACAAATAAAGAAACCATTTCAAGATAGTTTCAGGACCCTGAACAGCTCCAAACAAATGAGGTCTGTTGCTTGAATATTCATCTGAATCATTACTGTTGAATATAGAATCTGAAACAACGGCCTTTGGCCCAGACAGTGCAACTGTCAGAAGAGAATATGGGTCCATTTTGTTTTGACATGTGCATTGTCCACATTGCTAAGTTCAGTGAAGCATGAAGCCTTTTTGGAAAATATGTGATTGAGCAGAGGGCCAAACTACACAAAACCATTCAGCTGGTTTTTGTAAGTGAGATGAAGGGAGAAGCGCCATTTTGTTTTAACCTAGGACCACAAAATATGTAAATAAATTAAAAAAAGGCTGACTTGGCTGCTGTACTATCTGAAATGTCAGTTTTTTATGATTCAAGAAAGTGCTGGAGCTACTATTTTCAACTTGTATTATACTTTAAGAATGCATCAGAAAATCTTTGTTTTGAAATGCTTAGGCAACCAGATACAAGTTAAGTGTCATGTCCCTCTTAACCAGCGGTTCTCAACCTGTGGGTCGCAACCCCTTTGCGGGTCGAACAACCGTTTCACAGGGGTCGCCAAAGACCAGGCCTTTTTCCCGCATGGAACGCTCAGAACAGGTTCATGGCATCTTTTTTGCTGGATTTTTTCAACTTTTCCCTGAGCTGTGCTACTCCCTCTATTCTATTGGCTTTCAAACGCCAATAGAATAGACTCTATTTGAATAGACTTTTAATCTATTGGCTTTCGAATGCCAATAGAATAGACTCTATTCTACTGACTTTCGAAAGCCAATAGGAATTGACCAGACCTGGCCATTAAAGGCTGCTTCTGGGCTGCTGAGCATGCCAAAATCTCCAGCCGGCAAACGTTGCTGGAAGTTCTCTGCAGCAAAGGCAAGTTTCCCTGCTGAGCAACTAAGGAACGCCATCTTCTACTCTACTAACTGTGAGTAAAAGAGAACCAGGGGTGGGAGGTGGGTAGCGGCGCCTAACTCTGACCTGGCGAAAAAGCATGCTCACCTCGTGCACCATCAGTGTGGTATGCGGATGGTGCCGCGGGAGCCGCAGGTCCCGCTTCACACAGCGGGGCTGCGTGGGATAGGAGGTGGCCAAGGTGGTTCTGGCGGGGCAGCAGCTGACGCTGCGTGCTAAAGCAGATGTCCGAGCAGCCGGCCAGGTTCAATATCATCCACACCTGCAGCATCGGGGCCTCGGGCCTGGTTAGCTGACGGCGTAGGGTGGGTGCCCAGCACTTCCCGAGGGAGGAAGGCAGGCAGGCAGGCAAGTGCCAGGCCGAGGCAAGCTGGGCGTCCCGGGGCACGAAGAATAACCGGCCTGTCTCAGCCATCCCAAAGCAGCTCGGGGTGAGTGACACCGCTGGCCCTGGAGAGAGACCCCCTCGCCAAAGCCTCTGGGCTTTAAGGGTTCCGCCCAAGCCCCTGAATGGAGCGAAAGGGAGGCTGGCCTGGCCAGTGTTGGACCTGCGCTGCCGCTGCCTCATCCTGCGCTTACATGGCCTCCCGGGAGTGCCTGGCCCACATCACCTGCTGCCGTCTGGGCTTGCCTGCCTGCCTGCCGTCCGCACCCTCCCGCCGCCCCACACTGGTATCCAGCTCGGGTGGCGAATTAAAGCACTGCATCATCGATGTGAGTGGTGGCGCAATGGGAGCCACGGGGCTGCGCGGGACAGACGAAGATGGTTCTGGCGACGCAGCGGCTGGTCACACGTGGGGCATGGCAGATGGCTGAGCAGCCGGCCAGCCTACAGTGGGCAGGCGCCCGGGAGTCCCCCGAGGGAGGAAGACGGTCAGGCAAGTTCTGTGCCACGGTCCGCCCCCTACGGGCAGAAAGGCTCTGCTGAAGAGCTCCGGCGGCAGTGCTGCTGCTGCTGAGCAGCGGGTAGCCATAGCTAGGGGGCATCGAGGGGACCCCGCCTGCACCCCTCCCGGCCTGACGAAGCCAGACGTGGGTCCCCTCTCAGGAACCCGCCCAAGGCAAGCTGCGCATTCTGGGGCGCGAGCAATAACCGGCTAAAAATAGCAATAAGCCCCTCGCTAAAGCCTCCGCGATTTCAGGGCTCCGCCCAGACACCGAAGGGAGTGACGGGAGGCTGAAGACCCCAAGCTTCCCGCAGGTGGCTGGGCGCGTCCCTGCTCTAGGTCCGAGGGGCTTCCGAGTCAGGACCGGAGCAGACTATGGCTTTCCTAAGGACAAGTCGAAACCAGGTTTCCTTGAAAGCAGAAGGGGAGGATATTCCATGTACGTTCACACATATTAGTAGGCCAGGGGTTCTGAACCTTGGCAACTTTAACACTTGTGAACTTCAACTCCCAGAATTCTGGGATTTGAAGTCCACAAGTCTTAAAGTTGCCAAGGTTCAGAATCCCTGTGCCAAGGTTTAAAACCCCTGTGGCAGGCCATAGTTTCCTGAGTATGCCCCAAAATGACTTGCTTGGAACACAGGCTGTGCCATAAATGTTGCTTTGCAATGACTGGATTCAAAGATGACTGTAACCATGCATTTTGGGTTATACATTGCTGGCTGGGGAATTCTGGGAGTTGAAGTCCACATGCCTTACAGTTGCCAAGGTTGAGAAACTCTGGGTTACAGTAACATGCATGTAACTAAAAAGCAACACAGAGAATGGTAAACCATGGGACACTTTAATGTACTGTATTGCCAGGAGTACGCCATGTATAACCTTTTGTGTTATTAAAGCTATTGTTATACATTACTTACATTAGCAAACCATCCCATGACGATGGATCGTGTTGAGAGGAACATTAAGAAAAGAAAATATTGTGAGGCTTTTCTACAGTACGGTTTTACGTCAATAATTGCGGCTGGAAAAGAGAAGCCACAATGTGTGGTTTGCTGTGAAGTCCTGTCAGCAGAATCCATGAAGCCAAACAAACTAAAATGGCATTTTGAGACCAAGCACCCAAGCTTTGCTGACAAGGATGCCAAGTATTTTAGATTCAAGGCTGATGGACTCAAGAAGGCCAGACTTGACACTGGTGGAAAGTACCATAAACAAAACGAAGCAGCCGTTGAAGCTTCATATCTGGTTGCACGCAGAATCGCCAGAGCGATGAAACCTCACACCATTGGTGAGGAGTTACTGTTGCCATCGACCAAAGACATTGTTCGACTTATGCTTGGAGACAAATCTGTGACTAAATTGAGTGCAGTTTCCTTGTCCAATGACACTATCCGCAAAAGAATAAATGACATGTCTGCTGATATTCTTGCTCAGGTAATCAAAGAAATGAAATCTGCTCCACTTCCAATATTTAGTATCCAGCTTGATGAATCTACAGATGTTGCAAGCTGTTCCCAGTTACTGGTTTACGTGAAGTATATTAACGATGGCGACTTTAAAGATGAGTTTCTGTTTTGGAAACCTCTGGAAACAACAACTACTGTATTTGACACAGTTGGTGCATTTCTGAAAGAGCATAAAATATCTTGGGAAAAGGTTTGTGGTGTTTGCACAGATGGTGCTCCAGCTATGCTAGGATGTAGATCTGGATTTCAACGTTTGGTACCGAATGAGTCACCAAAAGTCATCGGAACTCACTGTATGATTCATTGGCAAATATTAGCAAAAAGACGCTGCCACAAGAGTTATGAGAAGTAATGAAAAGCGTCATAAATTCTGTCAACTTTGTAAAGGCAAGCAGTTTAAACACACAACTGTTTTCACAACTACAACGAGCTGGATGCGCCAAACAATGCTCTGCTATTTCACACTGAAGTGAGATGGTTGTCGAAAGGAAAAGTTTTAAAACGTGTTATTGAGCTTCGTGATGAACTCAAAACGTTTTTTAGTCAGAAAGCAAGACCGCACTTCGAGGCACTTTTCAGCGATAACAGTGAACTGCAGAAAATAGCTTACTTGGTGGACATCTTTGCCATCTTGAATGAGTTAAATTTATCTCTGCAAGGACCCAATGCAACGTGCCTCGATTTGTCTGAAAAGATCCAATCATTCCAAATGAGACTTCAGCTTTGGCAGAAGAAATTGGATGAAAAAAAATTTACATGTTGCCTACCTTATCTGCTTTTCATCGAACAAGACAAAAGGATTACGATGATCATTTCTGTGAAAGAACACTTGTACATGCTGGCAGATGAAATTTCATCGTACTTTCCAAATCTACCTGATACTCCATTTGCACTTGCCAGAAGCCCATTCACAGTCAAAGTCAAAAATGTTCCTGAGACAGCACAAGAGGAGTTCATTGAACTTATTCACAGCGATGCAGCGAGAGCTGATTTCTCTACAATGCCAGTTACAAAATTCTGGATCAAATGTTTGGAGTCATATCCTGTACTGTCTGAGACTGTGTTGCGCCTTCTTCCATTTCCAACAACATATCTTTGTGAAACAGGGTTTTCCAGCTTGTTGGTTATCAAGTCTAAATACAGAAGTAGACTTGTTGTGGAAGATGATCTTCGTTGTGCTCTTGCAAAGACTGCCCCAAGAATTGCTGATCTGGTGCGAAGGAAGCAATCTCAACCCTCGCACTGACATTGGCTTCTTATACTGTTTAAAAATGTAGCAATGTAGTTCACTGCTGTTATATTAAGACTGTTACCCATGCTACACCATGCTTCAAGACAAAATTTCATGTATTTGTAATTAGAAATAAATATTTAACAATATATAATTACATATTGTTTTTTAAATCGCTATGCTTTAATTATGTTCAATTTGTAACAATGGAAATACATCCTGCATATCAGTTATTTACATTGCAATTCATAACAGTAGCAAAATAACAGTTATGAAATAGCAACAAAAGTAATTTTATGGTTGGGGGTCACCACAACATGAGGAACCGCATTAAGGGGTCACGGCTTCAGAAAGGTTGAGAACCACTGCTCTTAACTCTGTGGTCCTGGAATTCACGTTTTCTTAGCTATAGATTATGAAAATCAGGATATGATTTTTACCACTTGAAATGTGTGTAAGCACATTCTAGAGTTTTCACTGCTAAAACAAAAAAAATGAAAAATTAGCAGTGATGATTATTAAAACACCAAACATATTATTTATGAATCTGAGAAGTTCTGATTGTTTATGGCCAGATTTAAGACTTGTTTGTTTCCTAAAGCTTTAGTGAATATAATTGGCAAAGAATGTTAAAGAATCATTTTTTTAAAAAAAGTTTCACAAGAATGCATTTCTAAGTTTTATAATCTTCCTCTTTCTCTCTTTATATTATATATTATATTTATTAAATTTCCCTCATATTTCTTGTTTGTGTGATGTATATTCTACCAAATGCTTTGGGTACACAACCAATCAAATTCCATGAAACACAGTTACCTAGCAACAAGCACATAGCTTCAGAAATAAAAAAAATACTCTTACATTTAGTCATGTTTGAAATTCTTAAAATATATGAATATGGTTGGGGGGAATTTATTATTTGCAGAATGTTTTGGAGTATGTTAGAAAACTTTATGAATTCTTGTTCTATTAAAGTGCATCATTACAAACATTATGAAACACCTACAACTACAGAATTTATAATGAGAAATATAATTAATTCCAAGAAAAAAAACTGGGACAAATTAAATAGATGTAACTTAAATCCCATGATTTGAAGTGGCACATAAACCAGATTAAATTAAATTGGATGAAATATAAGTGCTAACTGAGATACCAAAGAACCACAAAGATTCAGTTGTGCAATATTAAAGATGTAACCACTATGTTTTCAACTGGCAGGGTTAAAAGTCATAATTTAAAAAATGAGAAGTAGTTTACCTGCAGGCTCAATTTCCAGCATATAGAAATAGAATCATAAAGATTACCACCACTTACTGTTGAGTGCTTCTCCAAAGGCAGAGTTCAGGCATTGAAGTTTAGTACATTTTGTGGACTCAGAATTGAAAAAGATTGATGTAAAGTAATACAGAGCAGAGAAGACAATCAGTGCATACCTTAAACCAATATTGTGTGCCTTCATAGTATATTTAGAAAAACCCGATAACTCAGTTTTGCTTGTTATACTCAATCTTCTTAGTATGTAGGAAATGCTTACCTGCCCAGATGAATTTGCTGACCCCAATGAAACTATTGTACAAGTCAAGTCATATTGACATCAATCTAAAAAGAGTTCTGTAGATTGGCATTTAATAGCTAGATGTTAGAGCTGGCCAAGTAACAGTTGTAATTATTTTGAGAGCTAATAAAATGTTATCGAACATTAAGCATTTGATACACTGAAAAAATCTCTTTAGTGACATATATTTACAGTTTTCAGATAATTTAAACAATTATTAGTATATGGTGAATTTAACATAGAGAATATTTGAAGTTAATGGCATTGTAGACAATGAAGTAAAAAAAATTGTCTATTATTTTTAGTTATTTATTGCATTTGTAAGACCACAAATTCAAAGACACAAGAGTCCAAAGTTAAAACATTGTAAAATTATTCTATAAAGTTAAATATATAGGTATTTACAGTGTAAAGGAGTTCACTTTGCAGTGTTTAGGTAGATAATGCATAGGTACTTCTTTGTTTTAGACTGGGGAATAACATAGAAGGGTTTTGGACTAAAGGCAGAGAGAAAGAGGAAAACCTTATTTCCTTTGTAGCACTGGGATTTTTTTTTTAGTATCTAGCTTAGTATATGGAGAAGAAAGATAAGAGTTCCCATCCTTGGTTGTTTGACAGTGCCTTTATTCAGTAAGCTCCTTGGTTTTCTTGAGCTAAGTATTGAGAGACACTCAAACCGCCAAATCAAACCCGCACCACACAGGCTAGTTATTTTTATATATATATGTGTGTGTATGTGTATATGTATATGTATATGTATATATATACATATATGTGTATGTGTATGTATATATATATATACATATATGTGTATGTGTATATGTATATGTGTATATATATATATACATATACATATACATATACATATACACATACACACATACACACATACACACATACACACATACACACATACATATATACATATACATACATATATACATACATATATATATACATATATATATATACATACATATATATATACATATATATATACATATATACATATACATATATACATATATATATATATACATATATATATATACATATATATACATATATACATATATACATATATACATATATACACATACACATACACATACACACACACACACACACACACACACACACACATATATATATATATATGTTTTTTAAATTGTTGACAAAGAAATAAGGGATTTCTGAGATAGCTATTTCGAGTTATTTAACTCTCTTCAGTCAGAACTCACCCTTCCGGGATTCGAACCTGGGCAGTCTGCAGGTTCGAATCCCGGAAGGGTGAGTTCTGACTGAAGAGAGTTAAATAACTCGAAATAGCTATCTCAGAAATCCCTTATTACTTTGTCAACAATTTTAAAAACATATATATATTTGTGCTTGCAGATGGCTCTGGGTTGAGCTGAAACAGGCAAAAGGAAGGGGTTACAGGGTGCTATCTAAAAAAGAAACACTATATACATATATGTGTGTGTGTGTGTGTGTGTGTGTGTGTGTGTATAGCCTCTGGGGATCTTCGGCTTTTTTTTGTTGTTGTTGTTGTTCAAACCCTCTCCTTGTTTTTGCAGTAGAGAAACTAATGGAGGGGAGTGTTTATGAGTTTTCATGTCCTTGGCCTCTTCTGTTCATTTTGTGTGATACAATTGATCAGATACCCAGAATTATTTATGAAAGTGTTTGAGAGATAAGCTATACAAGTCAATATTAACTGTGGAGACCCTATCTAAATGACAAGCGAAGTAAGGACAAGTATAACTTTATTGGAAGGAAATTCTATAAAATTGAGGTCACTATAAGGAAGACCCTGGCTCTTAGGCATGTCATTTCTACTTACATTAATAGTGTACACTTGAGGAAGAAGAAAACGGGTTCTCTTTAAAGCCACCAACAATGCTAGCAGAGGAAGGAATAGGAGGTACCTGGCTATCATATCTGCAACTGCAGTCTAGGTGGCAAAAAGACAGGAAGAAGGGCTTATCCTGGACTGATGAGAATTTAATTAAACAGATTAGAGAGCAGGGGATCATGCACATCAAACGAGTGTACGGCGTTCTGATAGACATAGACTCTGAATCTGTGCTAGTCAAGAACTGTATGGTAAAGTGGGAAAGAGACTTTGGGCATCCTATCACAATGGAAATGTGGGAGGACATCTTGGTGAGAAATGTAGTATTTACGAAAGCGCAACAACTAAGGGAAAACTTCTACAAGATGTTCTACAGATGGCATTTAGACCCGAAAAAACTACCGGTATCATACATCTATCCAGACACCCAGCCTAAATGTTGGAGGTGTGGTAGTGAGGAGGCTACATATTTTCATGTATGGTGGACATGCAGAAAAATTAAAGCCTTCTGGAGGAAGATATGGTGGACACTCCAAACCATTTTCAAAAAGCGTATCGAATTTCTACCTCAGGTTTTTTTGCTAGGGATCATAAAAGATTCCATTACCCCAGAGACAAACTTATTTCTGAACTTGATCACAGCAGCCAGACTGTTGGTGGGACAATACTGGAAGAATCCAGACATACCACCTATAGAAGAATGGACTTTGAAAGTAATAAATTTGGCGGAAATGGCGAAAATATCAGCATACTTGAAAGATCGCTCAAATGAACAATATTTGACCGACTGGAAACAGTGGATAGACTATATACAAGAGAAACATCAATCAAATAAAATGTACCTGGCGTATAGTTGAGGCTGGACGCGAGGAGTGAAGAATGTTTACCAAACCAGACGTTTACAAAGACTAATACCTGTTGTTGTATGTTATGTTCTATGATGATTGCTTCTTAATATGATCTTATGTTTAATGTTGATTACTTTAATATTGAAAAAGCAGACTGAATTTTTACCCTAGGTTATTGAATTTCTACCTCAGGATCTTTAGTTAGGGATTATAAGAGATTGCACTACTACTGAGATGAATATGGTTCTGAATCTGGTCACAGCAAATGGATTGCGGGTGGGACAATACTGGAGGAAGCCAGAAACACCGCATTATGAGGTTAGGACTCTGAAAGTAATACAATTGGCAGAAATGGAGAAAAATTTAGACGCATTTGAAGTTGAGGCTTGAAGTGAGGAGTGAAGAATGTTTACCAAGTCAGATGTTTACAAAGATTAATACTTAGTGTTGTATTACAGGTTTTAAGATGACTGCTTCATAATATGATCTTATACTTAGTATTGCATTACAGGTTTTACGAGGACTGCTTCTTAATATGATCTTATGTTTAATGTCGATTGTTTTAATAAAAAAAATTATATAAAAAAATAGTGTACACTTGAGAATGATCCTATTATCTAGCTAATTATTGGATTTGAGAAGATGAAATTAAGGGGCTTTATTTCCTGATGTATAGCAATCTTTCCAAAATTATTGTTCACTTAGGCAACACTGCTGCTTAGGTCTTGTTCCATCTCTCTCCCAAATTGATATCAGATACAATTTATTAGCAACAAAACATTTATTTATTTATTTAATTTACCCTCACCCCGCCGCCCAAGTGAAACTAAAAGCTCTTACATGGTAGGAGATATGCAGTTTTATTTATTTTTACTTAGGGAGAGAGGAGGTAGTTTTTCAAGAGCTGGCAACTGACTCATATTTATGACAGTTGAAGTGTCCCAGGGTCATGTGATGACCTTTTGCGACCCTTTGTCACACAAAGTCAATGGGGAGGCTGGATTCACTTAAGAACTTTGTTATTAACAATTGCAATGATCAACTGTGGCAAGAAAGGTTGTAAAATGGGGCAAAATTCATTGAACAAATGCCTCACTTATCAACAGAAGTTTTAGGCTCAGTTGTGGTTGTAAGTCAAGGACTACCTGTATAACAAAAATTATGTAGAGATTTGAAATCTGTTTGGCCCTTCCTTTTTGTTTATGTTCCTTACCGGTCACCATGTCTAATGATGGAAGAAAATGTGAGACAGGTTGGTGCCAGTATCATTTTTTTTCTTTCTTATGTTCTGGTGCTGGGAGAGTGCCAGAGATAAAGAAGTTGTTCTCTGCTTATGTTGTGACAGACAGTCAAACAGTTCAGAGCCATGAGAAGTTTTACAAAATCTAAATTGCTTTCTTTGTTTCACATAGTTAGGCTTTCACTGATGCCACAGCATTATGCATGTGCAAAAATACTTTACAATAAAGGGAGCACTCGCTTAGATCAGGGCATTTGAAGTAGTCCAGGTATCCTTGCTATACAAATGCTAATTGGCCATGTAGAACTTCAGAAGGGGAGATTTAAGGCCTGGCCCCTGAATTGAATTCTTTTTTAATTCTGTGCAAAATCAATAAAAAGAAAACATGGATTTTTCTAACTTTTACTCACACAGGGTTTAAAAGAATCTTTAGTTGAAGAAATGGCTGTTATTATTCAGGGTTGTTTTTAACCTTAAAAAAAAGTTGACAAAAACTCAGGGATTTCATGTGATTTGCTTGAATTTATTTTTCCCCTTAGAGGAAAGTGCCACCTGTCTTTACTGAATTTCATTCCCTTTAATGCCTCGTCCCATTCCAACTTCATAAATGGGCCCAGCTAAAAGGGAGCAAACAATTTGATTTAGCATCGTGTTTTCATTTGTTTCTGTTCAGCTTTTACTTTATACTTTTACTCTGAGAGCATTGGAAAGTTGTTCCAACACAAAATGTAATTCTAAGACTCTGGACTGAGATGTCTACACACTAAGATTTTCTGAGTAATGAAAAGAGGTAGACCTCTGGATTTAATATAAAATTAGTAGCATGTGAAGTAATTATGTCATGATATGTTTTTGGGAGGGGGGAGAAGAAAAAAGAGAGTAAAACAATGTAAAAACAGCTCAAGAACATTTCACTAGGTTACTCCAAAATCCTCTTTCCTGCCTTTCTTTTAAAAAGAAGCTAATTCAAAAATTAAGAAAGATTTTACTGTCCCACAGGAGTTGAAGATTCACTCTCTTCCCATGCATGAAAAGACCTCAAGCCATGATAACCTTTTAAGACTGAAATACTGTGAAGCATAATGTGTATTCTACAATCACATTCACAATCCTGTGTATTTCAGACCAAAATATTTCACAAATAAGACAAGTCCAAACATATAAGATAGTAACTATAGTTTTATTGTTAGGTTTCATAGTAGCAAAATTAGTGAAGGTTAGGAACTGATGAGGGAAAGTGGGTTTGTTAGCTCTTTGATAACAAATTAAATTGTTAGGATAACTCACTGCAATATGTGGATGTCATGTAACCTCTTGGAGAATGAGGAAAAAAGCAACATGAATGTTTTCTTAATGAATAAAGGATATAAATCAATCACTTTGGGATGCATTGGTTTCCTGCAGCTCTAAACATCAATATCTATTTCTTTGTTTATCCTACATTACTTTTATGGTAAAGATTAATGAAGTATGATTATAAAGATACCACCACAACTAGTTTTACTGCAGTGAATGCTCCAAGATTATTGCATTCATGAGGGCACTGGAAAATTTTTCCATCACTTGTTGGTTTTAATAATTGTTAAAGACTATACAGATATTAATTATGCACAATCTTCAGCTAAGGCTGAATAAGAAAAATGTTCCTTTGAAGAATTATAAGGAATTGAACAAAAGGAAAAATCCACTACCAATTATCTTTTTTGGAAAGCTCGGCATTGTGCTCTTTCTCTGTTGGCATTGGCAAAGTGCTAAGAAGTCTATTGAACTTGAATATCAAAATTACATAAAAATGTAATACAGAACCAATTACCTGTAGAACTTCTCTTCACCAGATGTCTTCAAGTGGAAGCTAGACAGCCATCTCTTGGTGTCTGTATGTGTCTTTGTGTGCACACACAAAAAGAAAAACCCTTGAGGTTTCCTGGGTGTTTTCACATTGCTGGAGAATCAGCAAATGACTTCTATGTAACTAGAGGAAGTGGAGTGTATACTAAGATTTTGCAATAATTATTTCATTTATTTCTACAAAGTATTATGATATTGTGCTTGAAATTGTGTAACTGCAGAACATTGCTGTGTTAACTTCTGAAACGAACCTGGCTGAAGCCATCTTTGTTGCTCTAATTTGCCACATAGGTTGGGGGGAAGGGAGGGAAGGAAAACAAAATGTATTGCTTGACAAAATACAGAGCGGTCTCATGGAAACCAAGGTCATTCCTGCAGGTGCTGGAAGGAGGAGCAAAGAAATGTCACAGAGCCCGCCAATTGCTTTCATTGGGCAGCATGATCAATAGCATAGTAAAGGGGAGGGGAATGTTACATCTAGTTACATTGAATCCCTGGGGAAAGTTTAGAATTGGTTTCACTTTTAACTGAGCCAGTATTATGTATCTAATAAACACATGCTTTGAGGAAACTTCAAGCCTCTGAGTTCTGCTTTATTTGGTTTCATTAGTCAGAACCTTGACATGCTGTTTGCCAGATGTAAAGGCTTCCCATTCTATAGTTGCACATTATTGTTCTTGTTTCTACTTTTTTATTTCCTGTTTATGATTCTCTTTTATGAGAACATCAAACATATTCTTATTCAGAGTTAAAGCCACTGCCTGGAAATGCCAAGCACTAATCCTAGCATGCAAGAATGTAACTCTCTAACTGATCTGTGACCCTATCCTATGTGACCTACAATGAAAGTTCACATAATTACATTTGATGTTGCAGAGCAACAAAACTTCTGGAATTTCCTAGGATCCATCCATTGTTATGTCTCAAATTTTAATATACATTTCAAAAGACTATATAAATTAAAAAAGAATGTTAAAGAAGACTAACATATCTTCAGAAACAGGAAATTGGCTGCAAACAAAAGAGACCCTGTTAAATAAGTTAGAATAGTTTAAGATGGAATGTAGTTTGACTATAGGAGGGCTGGTGCCTGAAGACTGTCATAGATTCCCCCTCTCCTTTTCCCATGAAAGCTATCTTGTCTTCTTCCTTACTGGTGTGTGAAAAATGACAGTGTGATGACCATTTTGTGGTTAATTAGATCTTCTGTGCTGACTCCATCAGATTGTGGGATGCTAGCTGGCAAGGATGTGTTTGGATGGTGGGGAGATTTTCTCTGGCAGGAGACTAATTTACTCTTTTCAGGTGAGAGCCAGTTGGGGAATGGGAGTGGTAGTAACCTTTGGTACTGAGAGCAAAAAGGACTCAATTATCCTTCCTTTAGAATGATATGTGAGGATCCCTTGTTTTGTGCACCTGTGGGAAGTGCGTGAGGGAAGTTGGGTCAGATCATAATATTGTGGTGGCGATTGGTATGGAAGGTATGATGGGAATCCAGGGGTGGGTTGCTTTCAGGGAATACAGGCTCATGAGTTGTACCAATACCACATTCTAGTACCCAGAACTCAATTCCATTTCCTGGAGAGCAGGCCTTTAGAGATCCGTGCTTTTGGCTGCTACTGCTAAATGTCAACTTGTACTAATTATGATTTACTCACAGATGAGAAGTCAACCTAGTGTATATTACCAAGACCTGTGTGTGTATCTCTCTCTCTTGTGCCTAGCTCCACTCTTATTGCATCTAAGGATGGCCACCCAGTAACCTTATTGAGGTGACTCAAGCCCTCCTGGGGAAGGAGGTTTTGGATGTTCATTTACAAGATTGTATGGAAGAATTTGCAGAGGATAGTATGTATTATACCTCTGTTCCATGAACTTCATTGGCTGCCAGTTTGCTTCTGGATACAATTCAAGTTTTTGTTTTTTGATCTTTAAAGTCCTACATGGCATGAATTCAAATTATTTGAGGGATCACCTCATCCCGATAACATATACTAATCCCCAGCACTTAGACTTATATACCACCCCATAGTACTTTACAACGCTCTTTGGGCAGTTTGCAATGTCAGCATATTGCCCCCAACAATCTGGGTCATTTTACCAACCTTGGAAGGATGGAAGGCTGAGGCAACCTAGGATCAAACTCCTGTCAGCCTGCAATACTGCATTTTAACCACTGCACCATTATGGCTCAAAGCTGCTAAAGAGCTTCATAGATTCCAGATGTGCCTCTTTTTGCTGTGGCTTCTGCCTTCTGGAAAATCAGCCTCCCCTGATGTTGGGTTTTCCAAAAACTTTGGAGATCCCATGGGGAGCCTGAGTGAGGTTGTATTGTGTTTAGATGGGTATTCTCTCACAATCTTGTTTTTATTATTTATCTGTTTTTGGTTTATTTTTAAAAGTGTTTTAACTTGTGATAATTGTTTACCTATTGGTTGTATCCCACCAGAGTCACATTCAGTGAGATGGGTAGCTATATAATAAATAAATAATTAGGAAGCACAAGTCTCTGTTTTTGAGATGGAGAGGGCTTTTAGGACAGAAAAGTAATCAAACTAATTTAAAAAGTGCTATTGATTTTAGTGAATGGAAGACACTATTATTGTGAGGGAATCCTTAAGTGCTAATTTTAAGGCAATTAACATTTACGTGGAATTCAGATCCCTCTGATTTATTAAGTAGAAGGAAATCATCTGGAGGGGTAATTAGGCAAAACTTAAAATTGTAAAGATTTGTAATTTTTAGATCTGTGTGCTCATATCCCAAGCAAATTGTTTTTTATTTTAATAATGTCCAGTGCTTATTTGCTTTTCTTATTTTGCTTGTTCTACTTTGGTTCCTTCATTGTTGCCATAAAACAGGTGATGGGGATAAATCTTCCAAATCCCAAAGATGTGGATGTATAGAGCACCTATTAGAAATAAGATATGTATGGGTAAAAAAGAACTCTTTGGTGCATCAGAGCATGCACAATGCCAGCTGTTAGAACTCATACAAGGTTCCTGGTTTGTTTGTTTTCAGAATTCAAATATGGCATGGTTAGAACTAAAACAGTCTTTCAGGTTTTTTTTCCGCCTGGGAAAAAAAGTTTTGTTGTAAACCATCAGGAACTTTTAGAACATTAAGCTCTACTATTATGTGAAGAGAAAAATAAACTCACTTCAGTTAGTGAAATTAAATTGAAATTACATTCACTCAGAAAAGAAAATGAATTAACTATGTCCACGTGTTAGCTATCAGCCTGCTTAAAAAACATAAAAATATGTCAGAAAGAAGTAATGCTGAATTCTTGAGCTGTATTAAAGGAGATTGTAATATCCTATTTAAACAATGACTCTAATTAAGCATTCTCCAGCATAGTGGATGTAGAATCCACTGGTGGGTAATTTCAGCCTTCCTGCTCAGAGAGACTAAGTCAGAACTTTAGCCCCGCCTCCCTCTGGGCGTGTCTCCCCAGTTTTTGACTTAGTCTCAAGCTCAGCAGGATGCAGAAAATTTGGCTCCGTAGCTAGGCTAAGTTATTTAGTTTTGCTAATTTGACTTTTTTCCTTTTAGCTTGATTAGAATATTTCAATTAACAAATTTACATTTGATTTCAAATTTGGCTTATTCCAATAAGGACTCTGTCCTTTTAATTGAAGAGTTGGGCCTTTAGGCTCAGGGCCCCCCCTTATTTCGTCACTGGCTGCAGGCTCCCTGGGGTGAGTTTTTCAGCCCACCCGCTGGCCTGCGGGGAACAAGCAGCGGCTGTTTGTGGATTCTCCTCACCTCCGGATCAGCGGCGTCACGAGGCTTTTCTGCAGGCGTTTCCTTCAGGATCGCAGCGGAGGCTGCTTCAAACCACAAGTGCCTTTATTAAGGGGAAGCAGTATTGCCTTACTGGGAACAATATTCTCCTCTGTTTTTCCCTTGGGGTTTGCATCTGCTTATATTTGATTTCGGAGGCAAGAAAAGGTGCGGCCGCCATTTTGACCACGTGGTCATCAGGCGGTCGCCATTTTGTGAGGCCTATAGGCAGACGCCATTTTGTTGAGCCTCGTGGTTTTCATTGAGGCCTTTTCGACCCGGTATATTTGCTGATTGCCTTGGCCTGCGGTGGCAGGTCTGAACGGGGGAAATAATTAATTGATATTGTTTAAAAAAAATTTTTTTAAAAAAGATCTATATATATTTATATACATTATTGTTGTGAGGGTCTCCCTCTTTGTTTGGGCTGTATCATGGTAACCACTCATTAAGGGACAGGTACTATTACCTGTGATAGGAGCGTAGGAGTATCTTCTCCTTTCTGACCACCTGTTTATTTAGCTGTGGCCTTTTGCCTCTGGGCCTAGACAGGCAGTTCTAGGAAACTGTCTGGCTGTTCTTGACATTGCAAAATGTCGGAGCGAGGATCGGTTTTCCATCTCTGACCTTTGATCTGCTTCTGGATTTCCCCCCACTTCTGGATACCCTTGGCCAGGATTATCTGGACCGCAATGGCAGACAGTTCTTCGCCCCAGGCAACACAAGTCTCTGGTGCGCCCCCCCCTGCACAATTAAAACACAGATCCACTGATTTGGAAGCAGGGTGAAAGAAAAAAGCCAAAACCAAACATTTATCCACCAAAGAGACTTCCAAAACAGCCGAGCGAGAGGCCTTGAGGAGACATCAGGCACTGGAGAGGGAATTCTCCAAAGCACAGCGGCTCATGTCCAGTGGGGCTGAAGCGGTTCCCCCCGCCCTATTGGACACCTCCATGGCTGAGCCACCTTTTGTGCCTGTGCAGGATACCCCATGGACAGGTTCTCCTCTGGGGGAAACTGAACAGGTAGGTCCTCCTCGCTCCTCTTCTTCTTCAATCCGTCAGGGCCCTGAAATTGTACATGCTCCAATGGTGGTTGGGGCTAGTTCCAAGGACCAAGGTGATATGTGGTCTCAAAGCCAATTTCAGGCTTTCATGCATCATGCCTTTGTGCAATTTATGTCTTCCTCCAGGAGTCCTCAAGCTTCCTCTCAACCGCTACCTCCTCCCACTAGTCCCTCTTCACAGGCGGGACATGACACGGTGCCTGGTTCTGGCATATCTGAGACTTCCTCTCAATTGGGGGAGGAGGGATCTGTAGATCTGGGCATAGCTGACACGCCCATGTCAGAAGACGAGGAGACAGCACCCGAACAGGTCTCATCCTCGGGTTTGTTTGATCCATCCCTATTCAGATCTCTTCTTTTGAAGGCCTGTAACACGGCTAATTTGACTTCAGTACAAGAGGAGAAACCTTCTACCTCCACTGAGCAGGAATCTAACCCCTTATTTGCGGAAAAGGTCGTAGAGCAGAAGCAGGTTCCTTGCCTGCTAGTCTTCCGCACTGCTGTAGAGAAACAGTGGTCTTCCTTAGCATCCACTCCTTCTCCTAGTAGTCTGGAAAAGAAACTGTATAACGTTTCTCCTTCGTTTGCATCCCTACTAGAGGTGCCTGCTGTTGATGCCCCTCTAACTTCTTTATTCTCTATGTCTGCCATTCCAGGGGACATGGCTGGGGCCCTCAAAGCTGAGGATAAGAAGTTCAAGTTCTTGCTCAGAAGAGCTCACCAGTCTTCGGCTTGGGCCATAAGAGCAGCAACTTCGTCTTCTCTTTTCGCGAGGGCGGCAATCATGTGGCTTTGCGACCTCCAGGTGCTCATTCCACCTGACCAGGTTAGAGCACATCAGACACTAGTGAAGCTTGTGGCAGCCTCTGAATACATGGCTGATGCATCCCTTCATTCGGCCAAGTGTTCAGCCAGATCCATAGCTGCCACAGTCGCCTCTCATAGGCTACTGTGGCTGAAACAATGGAGAACTGACTTTAAGTCAAAATGACGTCTATTGACAGCCAGGTATAGCGGAACACTTTTATTTGGGTCAATTCTAGATCCTCATGTGGTTGAAGGCAAGGACAAACACAAAGTCCTCGCGCATCCCTCCAAGAAGTCAGAGTACTGCAGACAGACATTCTGCCCCACGGGTTCTTGGGAATGGAGGCAGCCCTTTCGGGCAGGGCAGTCCTGGGATTGACCCAGAGGCTCGTAGTCCTTTTCCCAGAGACAGGATCGCCAACAGGACCACCAGAACATTGGAGCCAGGGGCCAGTCCCAGTCCAAACGTCCCTTTAGGGGCTCTGGAGGCCGTCCCTATCGGTGCTCGAAGTGATGCCAAAGGGGACTCCGATATCCCCGGATCATCGCAGGTTCCTGCGCTTCTGCTACACACGCCGGCATTACCAATACAGGGCTCTTCCCTTTGGTCTATCTTCAGCTCCAAGGGTCTTTACAAAGGTTTTGGTGGTATTGGCGGCCCACCTTCGGATGCTGCCAGTGTGTGTCCAGTGCTACCTGGATGACATACTAGTGCAGTCCCGGTCTTTCCTGTCAGCTCAGTCAGACCTGCTGGTCACCATCCAGACCCTCCAGGATCACGGGTTCCTGCTTACCCAGGAATGTCGGGTAAGCATCCGAAAGTTGGTTTTCCAAGTTTGGAGGGAGAAGTTGGTTCCTCTGGTTCAGCTATCCCAGCTCTTGGGGAAGATGGTCTCTTGCATGGGGATAGTTCTGTGGGCGAGACTTCACTCCAGGAACCTTCAGTGGTTCCTCCTTCCTTTCCAGAAACGGAACCTCAGTGCCTCCACCAGGAGGGTCAAGGTTCCTCATCACACGATGTCATCCCTCCTGTGGTGGGCTTCGTCAGCCATGACCGAAGGGACCATCTTCAAGGAGCCTCACAGGTTCACCCTGACCACAGATGCCAGTCTGTTCGGTTGGGGGGGCTCACCTTCAGACTCAACTGGCCCAGGGACGATGGTCCCGATCGGAGCTCAAACAAAACATCAATTGGCTGGAACTGAGAGCCGTCCACTTGGCTCTCCTCCATTTCTCCTCCCTAGTGTCGGGACAACATGTTTTGGTCCTGACGGACAATGTGGCAGCCAAGGCTCACATCAACAAGCAAGGGGGGACACGAACTTGGGCTCTCATGAAGGAGGCCATGAACCTAGGTCTGAGAGCAGAGTCCGCCCTGGGCTCAATCAGGGTGGAGCACATATCAGGGGAGGCAAATCGACAGGCAGACTCTCTGAGCAGGGTAACCGTGGACCATTCGGAGTGGCTCCTGGACCCGAAACTGTTCGACATGATAGTGAACAGGTTTGGCAGGCCATGCCTGGATCTGTTTGCCTCCCCGTCCAATGCCCAACTTCCCAGGTTCTTCACCAGGTTCCCATCTCGGGCAGAGGGAACGGATGCCCTTCGGTGCAAGTGGCTGGAGGGTCTGCTTTACGCTTCCCCCCTTCCGTTGTTACAGGCCACCATCCGCAAACTTATTCTGGAACAGGCGGAAGTAATATTAGTTGCTCCACATTGGCCGCGACGTCCATGGTTTGCCGACCTCGTGGATCTGTCGCTTTCGCCGCCGTGGAGGATTCCCCCGGACCAAGTAGCTCTCAGCCAGGGGGACCTTCAGTACCCAGATCCTCAGTGGCTTCAGTTGGCCGTTTGGCACTTGAGCGGGAGAGTTTAGCCAAACAGTCCTATTCCTCTGGGGGTGATCTCGATGATTCAAGCCTCGAGGCGCCCCTTGACGAATAGGATCTATGACGCCACGTGGAAAAACTTCTGCCAGTGATGCATTAAGCTCAAACTCGATCCTCTTTCTGTCACTATTCCCAATATTTTGGAATATCTGCTGGAGGGCATAACCAAGGGTTTGTCACCCAACACCATCCATAGACAGGTCGCGGCCTTGTCTACAGTTCTCACCTGTGACAATTCGGTCCACTTTCACAACACCCTGCTGTCACTGCCTTTCTCAAAGGGGCGGTCAATTCTGGTCCTCCCACAATACATCAATATCCATCTTAGGACTTACCTACTGTATTACAGGCTTTAACTTCTTCTCCGTTTGAACCTCTCGGTTCTTGCTCTTTGCACTTTCTTTTATTGAAGGTGGCATTTCTAATTGCCATCACATCAGCCAGGAGGATTTCAGAATTGGCCGCACTCTCAGTTAGAGACTATCTATGTACTTTTTATGAGTACAGAGTGGTCCTTAGATTAGACCCCTCCTTTATTCCCAAAGTGAACAGTTGGTTTCACAGATCCTTGGATCTGGTTCTTCCTAGTTTCTGCCTCAATCCTTCTCATCATCTAGAATGACAGTGGCACAAGCTGGATGTGCGCAGGGCCCTGCAATATTACATCAAATGAACTTCGGCCTTTCGCAAGTCGGAGAACTTGTTTGTCTCCTTCCAGCCCTCTGCCATGGGCATAAAAGTCTCTTCTTCCACCATTGGTAGATGGATCAGGGCTTGCATTGCTAGGGCCTACCTTTCTCAGTCGCTTCCAGTTCCTGCACGTATCACAGCTCACTCGACGCCTAGTGCAGCGACGGCGGCCTGGTCTACCCAGGCTTCTGTTGAGATTTGCAGGGCGGTGACGTGGTCGTCCCCATCTTCATTTATAACGCATTATAAGATTGATAAGTTTGCCGCTGCGGACGCCGCATTTGGAAGACGTGTTCTTCACCAGGTTGTTTCCTCTCGGGAGACACCAGCCTAGACCTTCCCTCCCTATAGGGACATGAGGGGTTTTGGTATGTCCCACCAGTGGATTCTACATCCACTATGCTGGAGAAGGGACGTTGTCTTACCTGAACGCCTTTTCTCAGCATGGTGGTGTAGAATCCACACCCTCCCTATTTAGGCAGTCTAGGCTAGTTGGTTTTGTTATTTTTGTTGGAGCCATTGCGTCGGTCTTCATCAGAGATGCTTTGCCTCATCAAAAACTGGGGAGACATGCCCAGAGGGAGGCGTGGCTAAAGTTCTGACTTAGTCTCTCTGAGCAGGAAGGCTGAAATTACCCACCAGTGGATTCTACACCACCATGCTGAGAAAAGATGTTCAGGTAAGACAATGCCCCATCTCAGGATAGATAGAAAAAGTGATAACAGAGAGTAACTTAGCAAATTATCTCTGCACATATGATGGCACCAACATATTGCTTAAAACTCACCTGCAGATTCTTGATTTTGTCGGAGAAAGAAATGAATTTCTACATGAGGGGTTAAAATAAGTCAAATTGTCATCCACTAATGAACAATAGAAGCCTTGCCCTCTTTTAATGTGGGTTGCTCATGCAATACATGCAAAAGGGGCATGACTTTGATTGTTTCACTGTGGTGACCATCTTTATCTTTTTGATTACCCTCAGAACTCCTGTAGAGGGGAAAGAAGATTCCAGTTTTCTCTCATACAGAAGATCCTGGAATTTTAGTTTGGCCTTAGTAGCATGATTGCCTAGAAAGAAAAAAAATAGTGTATTTCTACATATGCTTATTTTGGTAATAATGTCCACATTTTTTATTTCATTCAGTTGCACACAATTCTTGATAACACTTTGGACACGTTTTCTTGGCAAGGTTTTTCAGAAGTGGTTTGTCTCCTTCCTACAGCTGAGAAAGAGACTGGCCCAAAGTTACCCAGTTTGGTTCTGGTGGAAAGTAGGATTAAAACTCATGGTCTCCCAGTTTCGGGCCTAATGCCTTAACCTCTACACCAAATTGGCTCTCATAATTTCTACAAAGTGTTTCACAATAACTAATTGAATTTGATTATGATTGCTATAAGAAGTTGTTGGGTCTATAGCAGGGATCTTCAAACCTGGTCCTTTTATGATTTGTGGACTTCAACTCCCAGAATTCCTTAGCCAAGCTGAGGAATTCTGGGAGTTGAAGTCCACAAGTCATAAAAGGACCAGGTTTGAAGACCCCTTGGTCTATAGGACCCCCAAACCTAGGAAAGGGTGTAATTGTTACGCCAGATGAAGTAGTGAAAAGGCCTTTTGGGCCACAGCTTCTACCTGCTCATCAAACAGCTATGCGTGTGGGAAGACACCCACATTGATACCATTTTGAATGGGAAAGCCCTACTCCAGCCAAGGTTGGACATGAAATATCTCCAGATTTGAATGGTCCTAATTTCCACAGTTTCAATCTTTTTAGAATTGAATCAGAAAATGTTCTTCCCATCCAGACCCGCACAGCCTCCATTCACTGGGACAGGACCTTGACAGCCTCACCTGACTAGCCAGAGTTGAAAGATATGACTGGGCATCATAAATATCTTGATGCTACTGAAGAGCAAGCTAGAAAATGACTTGACTCAGTGGCTTCATGTAGGTGTTGAATAAGAGGGGCAGAGAGCTAAGACTTGTGGTACTTTATTCCATAACAGAGTGGCCTAGGAAGCAACATTTCCCCTTAATCAATGCTGACTGAAACCATTCCCAGAGGAAGGAGGAGAATCACCACTTCTATGTTCCTCTCTGCAGCCAGTTCAGAAAGATACATCGTTGTTGGTATCAAAAGCTACTGAGAAATAAAGGAGCACAAGGATGGATGAACCATCATCTACAAGTGTGACCAAACTGCAATCTGAAACAGATCTACCTAATTCTTTCCAATGGTTTTCATCAAAGGCAGCCTACAGATTCAATCTTTGGAGACAGGATATAGTTATTTAAATAATTTGATTGAAGGACATCTTCAGGAGAGGGTGCAGCGTCACCTCCTACAAAGCAGGATTCCACAACCTCATGAGATTCCCCAGAATCAATGTTCCTATACAGCAGATTGAAATCCCAAAGTATTAATAACATTGATGAATCTATTGCTAGCTTAGCAACAGAAGGGATGATTCAGGGCAGGGAGAGCCATGCCCAGCAGCAAGGTAATTTATTTCATTTTATTAAATTCTATTGCATTTGATATTTTTACCCTTAATATTAATTAGTAAAATAAACCAGATACTTGTTCTGCTTGTTCTTTAGTTACTTTAAGTTGTTTGTGCATAGTATATAGATCACTTCAAAAGGACTGCAAGACCAACTTGGCCAACTACCAATCTATACAATCATTAAATAAGTGTTTCTCAACTTTGGCAATGTTAAGATAAGTGAACTTCAACTCCCAGAATTCTCCAGTCATATGGGAGTTGAAGTCCACCTTTCTTAAACTTGCCAAGGTTGGGAAACACTGCACTAAAGTCTACCTGAGGCATTTTAATAGAAACTCAGAGACTCGCTGGAACACGAAGATCTACTTACAGAGGATTAAGCTGGCTGTAGGGAAAGCTGTGTTACAATCAATCAGTGTCCTATACATCAATTTCTCATTGAGAAATACGACTTCCAGAGTACCATATATCTTTACCCAGCCTTTACTGATCTTAAGGCAGCATTCAACTCCATCTCCCAGACTAAACTATGGACAAGGTAAACAACACTACTATTGATTGCCAACCATTATTCCTCATCTGTGCATTACTTGAGAAAGCATCATTAGTGTACCATGTAGCCTCCAAGGGCACTTAACAGCAGCTTTTGTAATAATCCAGGCTGTAGAACAAGGCTATTTGTTACCACCATTAAAATTACTCCTTATCTATATAAATGAAGTGATAAACAGGTTTAAACCAACCAAATTTGCTATCACAAAATGATAGAAAGTTATTTTTTTAAAAAAAAATATGACAAGTAAATAAAAATATTGCTATACTGCTATGTGCAACTAATGCACTAATCTTTCTTAGGTCCCTTATAACAGGGATCCCCAACCTTGGCAACTTTAAGACCTGTGGACTTCAATTCCCAGAATTCCTCAACCAGCATGGCTGGCTGGGACATTCTGGGAATTGAAGTCCACAAGTCTTAAAGTTGCCAAGGTTGGGGATCTCTGCCTTATAAGACTTAAACAAGTCTTGGGCAATTTTCCTGTCTTTCTAGTAACAGCAGTGACATGGAGCAGGTGTTATATTTTATGGCAGAGGTCTTGCCGGCCAAAGACAATAAAATGGGTGGTGGTAGCTATGCTACTCAGAATCTGCCCAAATGTGCCAGAGCTTATGAAACAGTCTGTTGCTCTACACGGGGGCAATATGTACCCACAGCTCTTTAGCTAATTGAAGTCAAGCCCTTAAAATAATTACTATATGGTGCACGGCTCAGATTATCTCCCAAACTTGCAGTGATGGAACTTGTTCAATCCAAGTTTCTAAGAACAATCTTCAAAGTCTCCCACTATGCATCTAATGCAACCTTATCAATGAAGTCAAGGATTTGAGTGTGGAGTCCTACAGGGCAAGTTTATCCCCTTAACATTGAGGATGGGATTTCAAATTATATGCAAGCAAGTAGTTATAGGATAGAGTACTTTCATTTCTAGGGCTTTCATCTTCTTGCTTCCAAGCAAGCCTCCAAGCAAGCAACAATGATGCTCAGTTATTGCCCACCTGATGTAGAACACCAATTTGATATAGTCAATAGCCTTCAGCTCTTCATAGCTGGCAGTTTCAAATATGTCCTGGTATCAATGGCATCTCATGCAATTGGATGTCCCAAGGCATCACCTTAGTCTGATGCAGTATCCTTCCTTTAGAGCTACTACAGGTAAATACAATAATACATAATATACCATGGCTGAATATACTCCTGCAGAGAACCACTCAGAGCTCTAATTATTCCACTTCTGAAGAATAATTCAAAATTCACTACCCAGTTCTTGCTATAGCAGTTCTTGCTGTCTGACACCATCCCTGAGATAACATAATTTGACTAGATCCTATATGGCTGCACATAAAATTAGGCATATATTAATGAAAAGTAGCTGAATTATTGTTTGTTGCATATCGCTTACTCCTAGCACTAAAAATAGGACTGATCTTTTTATTAGCCCCAACTGCTCATATTTTAAGTGAAACTTAAAAACATCTATTTTATACTTATACCCCATCATTTATTTTAATCCTTTTAGTTTTATCCTTAGGCCAACTATGAAGTGAAGCATTTTACTTCTGAAATCCTTTTAGCTAAAATTATTGTTTTATCATCTGCCACTTATTTTAGACTCATTGCTTTATTTGCTTTTTGCTGGGTAATGACCACAATATAGATTAATTTTTATAGATCTCCCAAGATCTCAAAAACGAATGGAATACAAATGCTGCACTTGGATTCATTTATGTGCTGGTATTTTTTTAAATCTAGAAAGAGGTTCAGTCATATTTCTCTATGCGAAGGTGGAGATCGATATAATTTTCTTCCGTTTTTCAGGCTGCCTGGCATGAATTTAAAGAAGAGGATAAATTGTTCAGTTGTATTTGCCAGTAGAAGCTGTCACACAGCCATAGTTTCTGGTCTAATAGCTACTTTTGCTAGAGCAATGACAAGGAAATTCACTTTTGAAGTGTTCAGTTTATCCACTGACTTCATTTCTTTAGCTAATAGTGCAGAAGACTGCAATGAAACTTATCTTCTTCCATATTTTTTTCAGAATAAATGTAAAAGAGTCTCCCACTAGTTCATGATCTTGCTCTGCATGGCCCATTTCTCTGGCTAGCTTTAGTTTGTATAGACTTTACTGTTTTAGTTATCAAATCAGTTGGCACATTTGAGAAGAGAGATGTTCCTTGAAAGATGGGGAAATCATTATGCTTTCAATTTGTATTTGAAAATTAGTACACTACATTGTCAAATTAAAGGTTTGGAAATTAATCCAAGTTTTAAAATGGAGAGAAGAAGAACCTGCGTTGCATTGTGTTTAAGGCAATAAAACTTCTGACGGTGAACTGATCCACAACATTTTAACTGCTTGGGGAATAGAACTGTCAGAATGTTTGCAACCCAGCTTCTATGCAAGAAGAAAATTATCAGTCTGGCTGTGTTTAAGACATCAAACACATTTAAGAGTGGATCGGCTTTGCGGAGCAGGCAGGTCTAGAAGACAGTCTTGGGGGAGTAAGGAAATGAAGGGAAAGAGAACATGCAGGTGTGGGGAATGAAAGAAAAGTGCAGACCAGACAGCAGGCTTACGAAAAGTTAGGAAATGAAGAATGTAGCTGTATCTTCTCCCATGTTTCCATTGTAATTGATTGTCCAAAATTATGTTCCCACTTAATCATGCAATCCTTAACTAATTCAGTTTCAGAATCAATTTCAATTAATGCATTATATAATCTTTTAATATGCATAGGTCTTTGATCTCTAACTTGTTTAATTAAATTATCATCCTTTGAGGAGAAACCCATCTTAAAATCTTTTTGCCATCTAGACTGTAATTGTACATGTGAATACCAATTATGAGCTATTCCTTCTTCCCTTAACCTATTTAATGGTTTCAATAATAAAGAATTCCCTTCTTTAATTAAGAGTTTCACATAGGACACCACATCTTGGATTTGTTGTCTATTTACACTCTCTATTGCATGCCTGGGAACTGTCCAAAGTGGAATCTTTCCATTTAACTTATAATAAAACTTTTTCCAGACACGCAACAGAGCATTTCTCAATAAATGCTCTTTAAAACTCCTGTCCACCTTTTTATCATAAACTAAATATGCATGCAGCCCATACAATAACCCGTACCCTTCTATATTCAATATCCTATCCTTAGTTAAATTAATCCAATCACTTATTGCTACTAAAACTGCAGCATAATAATATAACTTAAAATTGGGCATTTTCAAACCACCTCTCTCCCTTGTATCTTGAATAATTTTTAATTTAACCCTTGGTTTCTTGCCATTCCAAATAAATCTATTGATACCTTTCTGCCACTCCTCTAAGTTCGCATCCTTTTTAAGTATAGGTAACATTTGAAATAAGAATAAAAATTTCGGCAATACATTCATTTTGATTGCAGCTATCCTACCCAACATAGATAATTGTAATTTTTTCCATTTCTCCAATTCTATTTGTATCTTGTTCCATAAAGATTCATAGTTATTCTTATATAGTTTCCCATTAGAAGCTTCTATATAAATTCCTAAATATTTAACTTTCTTAACTATTTCACAACCCGTTATTCTTTCCAAATCTTGTTTTAATTTATCATCTAAATTTTTAACCAACATCTTTGTCTTAGATATATTAAATTTAAAGCCTGATAAACTTCCATAATTTTGAATAATCTCCATCAAGCTCTGAGCCGACTGTATTGGTTGGGTCAATGTCACAAGTAAATCATCAGCAAAAGCACATAATCTATAATCCTGTTGTCTAATCTGTATACCTTTTAGTTCATCTGAAGCTCTAATCCTATTCAATAAAACCTCTAAGGTTAAAACAAACAATAAAGGGGATAAAGGACAACCCTGCCTAGTACCTTTCTCTATATTAAATAAATCTGTTAATTGCCCATTCACAATAATCTGACCTTTTTGTTTCTGGTAAACTGCTGATATAGAATTAATAAACTGATCCCCCATTCCCATCTTAACAATTAATCTTTTCAAAAATAACCAATTCAGTCTATCAAAAGCTTTCTCCGCATCCAAAAACATAAGAACTGCAGGCACTTGGATATGCTTATCCAAATATTCCAATATGTTAATAAGTTGTCTAACATTAGTTTTCATCTGTCTCCCTTGTAAAAAACCAGTTTGGTCGGAATGAATTATTTGTCTTAAAACTGTCATTAATCTATTAGCCAAAATTTTTGCAAAAATCTTATAATCCGTATTTAACAATGAGATAGGTCTAAAATTTTCTACTTGAACATTATCTCTTCCCTCTTTAGGGATCAAAGAAACATAAGCCGTTTTCCATGAAGGTGGTACCCGACCACCTTCTTGTATATTTACAAATAACTCTCTGAGAGGTTCCACCATTTCTTCTTGGAGATACTTATAATAAATCGCTGTTAAACCATCAGTCCCAGGAGATTTTCCCATTTTCAATTGATTAATCACTGCAATAATTTCTTCTGATGTAATCAAAGCATTTAATCTATCTCTTTGTTCCTTAGTAATTTTCAAAACATTTTCATTTTGTAAAAAGGCATCTATCTCATTCTGTTGTACTTTCTCTTCGGAATACAACTTGGAGTAGAATTCTAGAAAAGCTTTTTTAATAATTTCTTGTTGAAACACTTCTTTCCCCTTATATTCTATTTTCTCAATTATACGGGATTTTTGTTTTTTTCCTTAATGTATAAGCCAACCATCTGCCAGGTTTATTAGAATTAAAAAATGTATTGTGTTTAGCATATTGTAAATTCCTGGCAACTTGATCCGTCATCAACAAATCAAATTGTTTCCGTAAAATCTTTATCCCTTCTTTAATATTTCTATCATCTGGTTTCTTTATTAATAATAACTCTTTTTTCCTTATTTCCTCTTCTAAATCTTTCCTTTTTTCCTCTTGTTTACGTCTATACCTTTTATTCATATCAGTTAAGATCCCACACATATAAGCTTTACTAGAATCCCACACCATTTCTATTGTCGTTTCCCTATTCATATTTAACATAAAAAATTACTTCATGGCCTTTTTGCATTCCTCCACATTTATATCATATTTAAACAAATTTTCATTAATTCTCCAAGATCTTCTAGGCAACTGACCAGTCATTAATTCCATCATAACCGGATTGTGATCTGACAAGACGTTAGGTAAAATTTTAACTTTCTTTAACCTAAGAATAAAATCAGTAGTAGTTAATATAAAATCAATTCTAGAAAATGATTGGTGTCTATCAGAAAAGAAAGTAAACTCTTGATCCATGCCGTGTCTTTCTCGCCATATGTCTATCAAGTTAAAACCATCCTTAATATCAAAAAAAGATTTAGGCAAGGTAGAACGCGATTGCGGAACAGATGAAATCTTTTTCTTATCTAAGCAAACATCAAAAATACCATTCCAATCTCCCATTAAAATACAAGACCTGTAATCCAATTGTATTAATTTTTTATGTAATAGCTTATAAAATGTGCCTTGTTGATTTGGGGCATATATACCCATCAAAAGAATTTTCTTCCCATCTAATAAAATTTCAATAGCTAAAAATCTGCCTTGAATATCTGCTTCTATTAATTTAGCTCTTATATGGTTTTTAACATAAATAACAATTCCATTTTTTTCTCTGAAGATGCTGCCACAAAATGTGAGCCCAACTTATTATTTATCAGATATTTCTGATCCGAAATTCTAATATGTGTTTCTTGTAAACAAATTACATCATTTTTACATTGCTTCAAATAATGAAATATCTTCTTCCTTTTCTGTGGAGAATTTAAACCATTCACATTCCATGTCAAATATTTATTTGACATGACCAGTTTGTGAAAGCTTTTGCAAGGCCAAATTAACTTCTTCCACCGCTTTCTTTTTAGGTCTTGCTCCCATGGCTTCCGGAGATGTAGATACAACTTGCTTTGTAGCAACTGGCTGTTCTTTTTCTCTTTGTTCCATACGCTTAGTAGCTAAGCGTGTTTGCCTTTGCTCTTTAACCTTCTCTGCCTCCAAAGATTGAAAAATATCAATACACTGCACTGGCTGCTCAGCCAATACTCCTTTATCAAGTCCTGATGCTGACAATGGTTGTGATTCCATAACTTGTGATGATTCCATATCTTTTGCGTTGTCTGCCCTTTTCGATCTTGGAGACGGGGGTTTACCACCCCTCAATACGTTCTCAAAAAAATCTTTCGCTTTAGCAACTGAGGTCAAACGGTATCTATTACTTTGAAAAAATAAAGAAAGTCCAGTTGGAGCCTCCCATCTATATTGTATCTCTCGTTTTTTAAGTTCCTCCATCAAGAATACATAATCTTTCCTTGATCTCAACATCTTCGGGGGTATCTCCTTCAAAACCTGAACTTCTTGACCAGCAACATTTAATTGTTTATTATAAGCTGTAGTAAGGACATAATTTCTAAATTTTCTTGTACTAAAATATATCACAATGTCTCTAGGCAAATTTCTTTGTGCTGCTATACGTGAATTAATTCTGAATATCTGCTCAATCTGCCAGGCAACATTTTGAGCCCCATCTTCCAGAAATTTTGCCAGAGCTTCGACAAAAATTCTTCTTAAATCTTCTTGGTTCTCCTTTGCAACCTCTTTCAGGCCCCTAATTCTAACAGCCAACTGCATCTGATTATATTGAATCATAATGGCTTGATCTTGAACATCACTTCTAACCTCCTCAATTTTCTCTTCCATCTGCTGCTCAATATCTTCCACCTTCTCTTCAACTCTCAAAGTATATTCCCAAACCCCTTTAATGGCCTCAACAATATCTTCTCTTATCACAATGTTCTGAGTCTCAATTGTTTCTTTTATTGTCTCTAGTTCATCAGTTAAACCTTTCATCTGTTCTTCAATCTTTCTCTCCAGCTTATCAGTCATTGTGGATAATGCACCCTGTAAATCTTTCATTGTAAGCATTTCTGGAGGAGATTGAATAGGCAGAGGGGTTTGGGATTCTATCGATATTAAAGATGCAGAGGCTGAGGAAACAGGCAAACTGCTTAGTTGTATTTTAGGAGGCTGACCCGGGGAAAGTAGAGCCGCCATCGCCATAGCTGCCTTCTGTCCCGCAGTCATTTTAAATCCCTTTGTAAAGAAATTGTATTGCCAAGTTTTCCTCTCTTCTTATCTTCTTTTAAATTCCACTTTATGGGTGAAAAATGTAAAATTTACGCAAGCACAACATTTAAGAGAAAATTTTTATAAAATGTTTTATAGATGGCATTTAGACCCGAAAAAACTATCATTTATGTACCCAGATGTGCAACCCAAGTGTTGGAGATGTGAATCTATGGACGCTACTTATTTTCATGTTTGGTGGACTTGTAAAAAAATCAAAGCTTTTTGGATAAAAATATGGTGGATTCTTCAAAATATATTGAAAAAGCGTGTTGAATTTTCACCACAGTTGTTTTTGCTTGGTATCATAAAAGACTGTACCACCATAGAGTCTAAGTTGATTTTGAACTTGATTACTGCAGCAAGATTACTGGTGGGACAATATTGGAAGATGTCTGAATTACCATCTATTGAAGAATGGACATTAAAAGTTATAAATATGGCAGAAATGGCCAAGATATCCGCATATCTGAAGGATCACTCAAATGAAAAATTTATGATGGATTGGAAAAAATGGATAGATTATATACAAGGGAAATATCAATTGAAGAAATTATATTTAGCATATAGTTAAATATTTATATATTGGATTTATATAATAAGTAGTTTAGTGTGTTTTCTTGTGTTTTTACCCTGTATTCACTCTGGGAAGTCAGGGAGGGGGGGTGGGAGGGTATTCATAATTTATATATTATGTTTTCTCAACTGTAATCGGGGTTGGCGATATGTACGAATATGTAAGAATATATATTAAGGGGTTGCTCGGGTGGCCTCGTGGCACCACATCTGGTGGGTAAGAGGAGGAGTGAAAGAGGAGTGAAGGTAGAGGTAAGTAGGAAGTTGGTATGAGGAGGCAAGAGTGGGGGTAGAGATGGTGGGTGGAGAAGTAGAGGAGGAGTGAAAGGAAAGTAGGTAGATGGTAAGAGGAAGGAAGGGTGGTTAGGGATAGGGGGATGTGGTGGTGGGGGTGCCGAGCAGTTATTTTAATTGTTTGGAAAATGTAGTATATGTTAGTTCTCGGTTGAGTTATTATTATGTGTCTTTTTTGTAAATTTAAAAAAACCAATAAAAATTATGTGGGGAAAAAAAAGAATGTAGCTGTAGAAGAAGTTGTGTGGAGAGATAAGGAACTGAAGGGGATGTACAGAAATGACTCTGCCCAGATGGGTGGCCATAGAAATTGAGTAAATAAATGCAGTAAGTTAAAAGTAAATAAATTGCAGCACTCCTAAAACTCAGGCTGTAATATAATACAGAGGAAAGCTATAGTGAACGCTGGTGAAGAAGGTTAGATGTATAAAGACACAAAGTCAATTAAAAATCAGAAAGGTGCCCAAGGATCCAGTAATGTAGAGAAGAATAGCCAAATAATCAGTAAGCAAAATTTCACATACTAAGATTTATTTATTTGATTATACTTACATACCACCTGTATCACATAATAATAACAACAACTCCCAGTGAGGCACTACCTTGACATGGTTGTGGGGCTTGTGTACTCTGAGGAAGATGAGACCTATGCCAGAGGTTCAACCATACTGGACAGGTCTCATCAGAGGAGACAGACAAAGAGTGTCTTTCCCATAAAAAATATGGTGAGAGGTAAATTTCAGAAAGTTATGATGGCTCGGATGTCGCCCGGGTTAACAAGGTCCGCGCTAGATGTTGGCGTTCCTGGATATCTGGTGAAAATTGGGTTACAGGACTCAGGACTGTTGGCTGAGCAACCAGGACCAGCAGCTGCAGAACTACTGGAAGAAAAGGTGTTTAGCTGTTGCAAATACACAGTGATTGAAAACAAAGAAATAATGATCTGTTACTACAGATCAAGTCCAACAAGAAGAGGATATCTAAAACGAATGCACCAGTTCTGGAAAGAACAACATCCAGAATCAGAAATAACAGAACAGAGACTAGCAGATCAACACTGATTTATAATACGAAATAAAATATTCACAGAAACAGAATTGGATGAACTGCAAAGGTTTACCCATGGCAAAGAAATCAAAGCCTTGCCAAAAGTAATTCAGAATGTAGAGGCAAACCAGGGGGAGGTGGCAGTGAAGAAATCCGGCAGAGGTATACAACTGTTCTCATTTGGAAACCAGGCACCTCTTCCTCAAGGAAGAACAAAACTCTCTAACTAAAGAAATAAAAGAATTGAAACAAAGAATAACTTAGCATCTAGAACAGCACAAAAACAACAGAATAAGGCTACCTACATTGAAGCTTGTTCCAAAGAAACAACTAGCACAAGCATTAAAAGATGCAAATACTGTAATATCAAGTATAAGCACCAATTCACTACAAGAAACCAACCAACTAATGTACAGCACAGCTGCAGTTATAACCGAATACCTGGAATGCAAAATCAACAAAGAAGAAAAACAAACAAACAGTGCACCACAAAAATGGAAGGTTAGACTAGAAAATAAGATCAGCAAGCTAAGATCACATGCAAGCAAGCTAGAACAGATAAAAGAAAAGAAGCTGAAGAACAAGAAGACCAAAGAATACCTAAATCAAGAAATACCACTTAGAAACAAGGAAGATCAAGGAAACACTGGAACTAATAAAGCAACAAATAACAGCTATAGCCAGGAAAATCAGCAGATACGAAGCTCGAATTGCAAATTATAGGCAGAACCTCCAATTTCAATCCAATCAGAAACATTTCTACCAATCCATCAATGGAGAAACTGCAATGAACCAGTCAATACCTGACAAGGAAGAAACAGTTCAGTTCTGGAAGCAGATATGGGATAACCCAAAGAAATACAACAAGGATGCGGCTTTGTTAAAAGAAGTGGATGCAAATAAAACAGAAGTTGAAATGAAAGAACTAGTAATAACAACAAAAATGGTAGAAAAAAGAGCAAGGAAGATCAAAAATTGGTCAGCACCAGGTGAAGATGAACTGCATGGGTTTTGGTTGAAACATCTAACTGTTATATACCCACTCATTGCCAAGCAGTTCAACAATATACTACAAGGAGGAGAAATTGAAAAGTGGCTAACAACTGGGAAAACCTACCTAATAATGAAAAATCCAGCAAAAGCGGCAACACCAGGCAAATACAGGCTAATAACCTGCTTACCAACAACTTTCAAAATGCTGGTATGGTAGCTGATGCAGTACAACAGCATCTAGTTGAAAACAATCTCTTTCCACCTGAGTAGAAAGGAAACCGCCCCAATAGCAGAGGAACAAAAAGATCAACTCCTAATAGACAAAATGATCTTGGAAAACTGCAAGAAAAGGAAGACCAACCTGAATGTGGCATGGATTGACTACAAAAAGGCATTCGACTCTCTGCCACATGATTGGATAATCAAGTGCCTAGAAATAACAGGAGTCAGCAGAAACATCATTGAATCGTTTTAATCTTTGATAGCTTGTGCCACGTTCTGCCAATTGGCCTGTTGCCCCCTGTACTGCCCCGCATTTCAGGGATCTACAAACTGCTGTCATTTTTTATTTGTTTTATTCAGAGTGATAGATTTAGTGGTGTTCATTCTTAAAGTACAGTAATAAGTCTGCCTGATTAGAGTTAAGCCGCATTTAATTATGTATGCAAATAATTATATAAACATACACATAGGCAATTTCCTAGACTTAGTGTATTATTATACAGTTAAATGATATAAATACTAATAGGGAAGTTTAAAATTAACATATTTCTGAAATGTTATTGATATGATAATTTGTTGGTGATTATTTTAAAATTAACCTAATTACAAAGAAAGGTGGATATAATTTACTAGTTAGGCATACATATAATATTGATGGATGACTTAAAATATATCCAGCTCACTACTGTCTGACATCATAATTCCATTTTTAAAAAAAAAGTTCATTTGCCTGTTGAAACATAGAACAAGGAAATGCTAATGAATTTTCTTTCTTGAAAGATTCTGTTTGATAAAAACATCAATGGGAGATCGTATTATTATTTTTTTCTGTCTTCAAAGAGCATCTTGGAAGGGCAGCCATTCTGAATTAAGATCGGATGTACTCTTAAGTATGCTAAATGAAACCTCTTTCCCAGTTAGCTTAGTTCAACAAGAGAACTGATTTATAAGCAACAACTGCAAAAAATATGCATTCTTTCTGCTACTAGTCCATTTGCAAAAGAGATTTTTAGGAAAGGTATGTTTAATTTTATAATAATGTGACTTTATTTTAACCTAGTGGTTTGTTTTTCATTTTAATGTGAAGATTAGAAAATGATGCTTGACAGGAAAATGTGAAAAACTGTATTTAGCTGTGGAAATATTATTTCATTTTTGGCTTGCTTAAATAGCAGGAAAGCTAAGTGGAAAAATATTTTCATCTTAAAATACTATACATATTTAATATAGGAAAAAGGCTCCATACATATGATTTACAGCTATGTCTTTGTCCAATATTAAGCTATTTTCCCATTTTCAGAAGTTCTGTTTGATGTCAAAGGTTTATGAACGTCTGTATTGCATTGGTACATAGAATTTTGCTTTTCATTTTAAGGCAAAGGACAGAAAATGGTGTTTGATGGGAAAAGGTGAAAAATGTGCATTTCATTCTATCAGCTTTACTACTGATGATCATTTCATTGAACAATTTCTTTTGATTACTAATTTGGGAACATTTAATTGTATACTCTGGCCCCACACCCCAATACCCTGCTAGTATGTTAAAGCAGGGGTCTCCAACCTTGGCATCTTTAAGACTTGTGGACTTCAACTCCCAGAATTGCTCAGCCAGTTTGAATTAGGAAGTTTGTGATCTGAGTTTTGCCTATATTATGAATTTAGCAATAGTGCAGCCCTTTTAATATCTGTGCTGAAGTAAGTTTCACAGAATTTGTTATCTTGGTTATATGTAGGATTGCAGCCTAGGAAAGCTTGGAAACCTTTCTCATCTACCATTTTCAGTATGACTTATTTTACAAAAGCAGTTGATCACTATCATTTTATTCATCCCTATTTTATTGAGCTGCTAGTTGACTGGGCAGATGATGAGTTGAATAAATAAATATAGGAAAAAACAAATCATATTTTACTGTTTGGTTTTATGCATATATCTTATATTTTATTTTATTGACCCATTACATTGCATCTCCTGAAAAGAGGCTGAAGCTCCTCAGGGTCATATTTTCCCATCTGTCTTCTCTCTGGATTTTTTTAAATTCAGCCTAAAATAACAGTTAAACTAGAGCTTGGTGCAAAATAAAACAAAACAAAGAAAATTAGGCCATTGAATGTTGGCAGCACACGCCAGTAAGTCACATGGACTGTGTGTGACCTTTTCCTGCTGTATATTGTTATGTGCTACTTATTTTATTTCATCCATTTATATTTGCCTTTTGGCTAAAACGTATCAGCCAATTAATAATAACATTATAACAGAAAATAAATAACATTAATATGATTGTATAAAACTCCCAGTAAGCATTTAAATAGTCAAAAGAAATGGCAACCAGATTAAAAATGTAATTAAAATAATATTGCAATGAAGGGTACCCGATATGTACCCTTAGAATTTTTTTTAAAAAAATATTTTTATCCCTTGAGTGAGTGAAGGGTATCAAATTCTGGAAACAGTGAATTTCAAAGTCAGTCTCCAAGTCTTTCTTCACATTCATTTCTGATGACTTTGGATCAAGGAAAGAGTCTCTGAAAAACTTTGACACCTGGGCAAAGTTTTCCCTAAGTCAAAATAATCATTGTACATTATACCTGAAAATAAACCAGAAGGGAGAAGTGGTGCTGTTTCCTAGGTTGTTAATAGGAGTCCATCCAAATTATACATGAAACCTAATTTGAAAACGTGCAAATATTATGTGAAATACAAAATATTATTATAACCTTTTGGATCCCTGGTTAAATCTGCTCCAATTGCCTGAATACTTCAATAGTGACATTCCGTTCAAAAAAGAACTGCAGTTCATTTCCCTAGGTTAATTTATTCTGAGAAAGTCCCTTATTTCTTTGCTGTGTTTCTCAATTTTATTTTAATGGATGCTGTTGTAATGCAAAAGGAAGGCATATAGGTTTTTTAATTAATGCACCATAAATATGAAATATGTCTGCTGAGGTCTGTCATATTTTTAGTGGGCTTGTCTCCAGTAGTGACTTCTTATTTAGGTGCCACTGGTTAAAATGGCTGATGTGTAAGATAAACTGGATTGCTTGCTCATATTTGCCCATGTGCCTCATAAAAGCAATCAGTATTTAATGATGATCACCTCGTTGCCCTCCTAGGGCAAGGAGTGAGTACTAAACTGCCACTACAGCCTGGGTTATTGGCACAATGAATCAAATCTGCATGTACCCTCCTCCATTACAGGACTATGAAATATGTTCCACTGCCAATTCTATTCCAGAATTTCTGCTGAGGGTATGCTTAACTTGGCCTGATCGAACATTAGAATGATCATTTTTCTCAATTTTTGGAAAACAGAATGACATAATCATTTTTGTCCCCTTAAGATGTATAGAAAAGTAAGTCATTGACTTCTCATATATATTAGTATACAGTATACTTGCAGCCCTAGATAATCCTTTTAAAAAAAGATTAGACTGAGGCATGACGGATCTGCTGCTCTCAATAACCTTTGTTGGTTTTTTCCCTCCCTTCCCTTCACATCCCTTCACTTTGTGTGTCATGATATCATTACTGATATCGGTAAGCTGCTATGAAAAGCTTTGTGGCTAAAGAGAAGAATGGATTGGTCTTACCTCTTCACAGGTAACGGTGGGTGATACGGTTAATTATCATAACTGCATTGCCAAGTCTTGAAATTCTGCATTCCCAAAACCACTTTGCAAGTCTTAGTCACACTATTTCTAAAAAAGTATGACTATATTCACTTTTACAGAACTGTCAAACCATATTTGCACAATTTCAGTTTATATTTTGAAATGATGCCATAAGCTGCTATCACTAATATCTTGCTATTTGATAGTTCAGGACCCAGCATGGTGAACTCTGCCAATTCACACATTTTTAAAAACAGCTGTAATAGAAATAATTTGGAGAGATGTCTCCCGATTTTTTCTTTTCTTTATCATAGCCATTTGCTGTATTAAATAAATTAAACATTAATTAGCTTAAAGAATAAGACATTTCTTTTTGCTATTTTGAAGCATATTTCCTAAATAAATATTGGAAGCTTTTGAAAGCAAGTGAAACATATTTGATTGGCTAGTCAGCTGCTTTTGCCTAAAGTGTCTTCATGCTAAAAAATAGTGCTTCATTGCAGTAGAGAAAGAGTTATTGGTTATTACTGTTTGAGAAAAAGTAAGGTTTATAGGGTTTGTCCACATGAGCTGAATTATTAAGCATATATGATATCATTTCATGACTGACTGTGTGAATATTTACAGATGCTGCATAGTATATAGAACACCAATGATGCCTTAATATGATTATTTTCAGTTGAATAACATTGTGACAATCTTCAAGAACTGAATTATAATCAGCACCTTTCATAGATTAACAGCTGCTGGGTGGGGAACTCTTGCAGTATTTTTCATATACCACCAGCATCAAAGAGTCATGGGGATGGGGTAGCAGCTGGGATACAGTTACTTTTCCTTCCAGTGTTTTCTCTTGCCGGATCAGGAGTGACACCCACATAGGAAAAACCCAAACTGTGATTCTTCCTAAGCTTGTTTGTTTTTTCTTTTTGTTTGTTTGTTTGTTTCATCTGCATTTAAAAAGCAACAAGTTTAATTCACATCACTTAGACTAATTTATAGGTTGATATGCAATTATCCTTTAGCTCATGCTTGTCTCAAACTTTTACTCAGCAATTCTCAGTTCAAAAATGTATAAACAGGGTGTCTATTAGCTGAAAACATGTGAATGCAAACTTAATTTGAATGCAGGTTTCTGTGCATTAAACATGCAGAAAAAGGAGTGGAACACTTAGGATAGTTTCATTTGCAAAATTACAGAGAAATAGATTCATCTTCCCTATGACTTTGTGGCTTCCAGCATTCCCAAAAGCTATAGGTAAGAGGGTATGTCACAATAATTCCCACAATGCTTGAATAAGCACCAGTATTGAGAAGTCAGAAGGTGTTTATGCATATGTGATTTTATCAACAAGTTGTTAGAATATATATATTTATTATTCAGACAATGCATGTTTAAAGAATTATTGGAATAAATATGCAGAGGTGATGCCACTATAAAAGGAGGCAAAGATGCCAAAAACCTGATGATGGCAAGATGAAAATTCAGGGTTGGTTTAACCACTTATCTCTGGGGAAGATAAATGGGATGATCAGCTAGCCCAGGGGTGTCAAACTACTGGCCCGCGGGCTGGATGCGTCATGCCGAAACCGCACCTACCCCATTGCCGGCAATGGGAAAAACGTTGCGATATATTGCAACACGTCTCGTGACTAAAGTAGGGATATGCAGCTTTTTTGAGAAGAGGGCTCTTCTTAGCCTTTGAATGATATAGGCTGGATAAGACTGAAACTCGACTCCACTTCTGGCCAGCGAACGAGACAGACATGGGAGGTTGGGGCTCCAGCCCTCCAGTCTGGTTTCACTTCGTCTAGCGTCTCTTAAAGAGACGGAAAGTTGCCCTGGAGGGGCAACGAAGAAAGAGGGACTTTTCAGGAGCCTGGATTTGGTGGTGACCAATCCAAGTGTGCTGAATACCCCCTCTAAAGGGGCGAGGGAAAGATTGTCGGGGAAGCCTGAAGCAATCCAAGTTGTCAGCAGTCAGGAGAAATAATATGAGACAACAGCGGATTTCCATCAACAAGGGACGTCTGGCTGAGCTGAATCTTTTTCTTCTCCTTGTGCTTTAAAATATTGAGACCCTTACAAGAAGAAACTTTAAAGACTAAAGTACCCCAGAGACATTTGGGCGGCGAATTTAACACAAAGGGAAAAGTTTAAATGAACTAACAACTAAACTATCGGACTTAAGAGTTATAAGAGTTGTAAATAAGCCAATGAGGACATCTGCTGGCAGAAAATAAGAACTAAAGGAAATAAAAATACTCTGACCTTGAGAAAGCCGTCTTTTTGAGACAACAACAAGAGAAACTGTTTATAGTTATACTTGTTGATACTGGCAAAAGACTAAACAAGACTGGAGGAGGCAATTTTGTCTCACAATAGCGGATTTCTGATTACGCTTGGGACATAAGTCTAAGACTGTGAGCACAAACATGAGTACATCTAACATTTCCAGACTTGCAAAGAAAACTTCTTCAGCGCCCTCTGTCGGACAAGCCAGCCCGACAACTCAGAGTTCTGTTAGTACATTGTTACAACGTGAAAAAGCAAGTACGTCACAAGAAGAACAAACCTCTTTAAAATTAATTCATCAAGCATTACAGCAAAATCATATTGAAATACAAAGCAAATTAGATAAATTAAGCGATGAATTTATGGATATAAAGGCACAATTTGAAGCTCAAAATCAAAAAATTATAAAAAATGAACAAAAAATCCAGGAAGTGGAACTTAAGACTCAAGATGTTGATAAAAAGGTGGAGATGTTACAGCAAAAGAATGAAAGTTTGGAACAATCGAATCAAGACCTAGAGTGTGCCATGGCAATAGTAGAAATGAGAGAAGCGGAATATTACTTGAGATTTCAAAATATTCCTGAAAATATAGAAATGGTAATTATTGAGTTGTTGGCAGAACTTCTAAATGCAGACCAATCTGATATCCAGAATGATATTGATCAAATTTATCGCATGAGTACAGCATACGTAAGAAAAAATAGATTACCAAGAGAAGTTCATGTGAGATTTACAAAAAAATCAACTAGAGATGAAATTTTGAGAAAAGTTAGAGAGGAACCATTGCAATATAAAAACAAAGAAATTGTGATTCTAAAACAGATTCCTAGGAGAGTGAGGGATACTCGGAGATCTTACCACTTCTTAACTACAAAATTGATTGCTAAAGGCATAAATTTTAGATGGCTAATGCCGGAAGGCATTTTAATAAATTGGAATAATACAAGATATCGTCTGGATTCAATTTGGAAAGCAGAAGATTTCGAAGAAAGAAACAGAGCAATTTTGGACGAAGGACCTCAACAACAAAAGGATAAGCAGACTGAAGGAACACCCCAAGGAGCAACGGCGCAACCAGAACAGCAACAGGAGAAAAGTGAACCAGCAGGTGAAGGAGAAGAAACCGCTAAAGAACAAAGGATTACAAGATCGACTAGACCTAAACATAAGTAATGAAAGAGAAAATGGAGGAAAAAACGAGATCTTTTCGGTAAATGTAAATGGATTAAACTCTCCAACAAAAAGAAACAAAATTTTTAGGAAACTTCAGAAATTAAATATGGACATAATTTGTCTACAAGAGACTCATATAAAAAAACAACATTATAAATTTTTGGAACACCCCAAAATGGGGAAGCTTTATTATACATCAGGACAACAAAAATAATGAGGGGTGGCGATATACGTTAAAGAGACAATTGACTCCAAATTAATATACTCAGATGAAGAAGGAAGAATTGTTATGGTTGAAATATATCTGCATCAAAAACAAATATTGTAGTGGCAATTTATGCCCCAAATGAGAGCCAAGGACAATTTTACCAAAGATTACACAAAAAATTAATAGAAATGGAATATCAGAATAATTTGTTTAATAGGTGACTTTAATGCGATAGTAGATGGAATAATGGACTATAAGACCAGTAAAGGAGGAAAACTCGGAAGGAGAAAATTACCTAAGGCAGTTTTTGATATGGCCAAAGAAATTGGAATTCAAGACGTCTGGAGAGAATTTAATCCTCAAAATCGACAGTATACTTTTTATTCAAATTCTCACAAGTCTTGGTCAAGAATCAATATGATTTGGATGACTTCTGAATTAAAGATGGACATACAAGAAATTGAGATAGAAACTGGCACATGGGCAGATCATAATCCTTTAAAAGTGACATGGAAAGGAATAAGGAAAAAACCAAGATGGATTTTAAATTATTCTATATTAAAAGATAAAGAATTTGTAGACTTGGCCAAAAGAGAAATGGAATTTTTCTTTAAAGAAAACAAAGAAGATACATCATTACAAAATGTATGGGACACAGCTAAAGCATACTTTAGAGGTATAGCTGCAATGTATATGGCAAAGAAAAACAAGCAGAGAAAACAACAATATGTAATATTAAAAGAAGAATACAGAAAATTAGAAACAGAGTTACAAAAAAATCCACAGGAAAAGACAGTGAAAAGAGAAATGGAAATAATAAAACATAAACTTAACTTGATGGACTCAGAGAAATTGGCCGAACAAATAAAAAGAGCAAAGCAATTTTTTTTGAAAATGCTAAATAAGCCAGGAAGATGGCTAGCCTATAAGCTTAAAAAGCAGAAAGAGAAGAAAATAATACATAACTTAATAGATGGGAAAGGTTGCTTACAATTTAAAAAAGAAGAAATAAGAAAGATAATAAAGAACTATTATATGGAACTGTATGGTAAAGAGGAGGCCACGAAAGAGAGAATTGCTCAATATTTAGAAGAAAGTAAACTACCAAAGATACTAGAGACATTTAAAGCTATGTTAGAAGAAAAAATAACAATGATGGAGATATTAGAAGCTATAAAGCGACAAAAGAACGGGAAAACACCTGGTCCAGATGGGCTACCGGCGGAACTTTATAAAAATTTACAAGATATATTAAGCGAACCATTGAAAAAGGTTTGCAATGGACTATTGTTAGAGGCCAAACTCCCAAATACGTGGATAGAAGCAAATATTACTTTGATACCTAAAGAAGATACAGATTTGACATATATTAAGAACTACAGACCGATTTCATTACTTAATGTGGATTACAAAGTTTTTACTTCAATAATGGCGGAGAGACTGAAGAGATATTTGGTTGAGTTCATACATCCAGATCAAAATGGCTTTTTACCGAAGAGACAGATTAAAAATAAGGGTGATAATGGATGTATTAGAATATTACGAACTGCACCCAGGGAAACAATTAGCATTAGTGTTTTTGGATGCTCAAAAAGCATTTGATAATGTTTCTTGGCAATTCATGGTTCAACAATTACAAATAATGGATTTTGGAAATTTTTTGATAAATATGATAAAAACAATTTATAGTAATCAGACAGCAAATGTGATAGTAAATGGAGATTATACTGAGAGTTTTGAGATAAAAAAAGGTACGAGACAAGGATGTCCACTATCTCCTTTATTATTCATTTTTACTTTGGAAGTATTAAATAGAAGGATAAGGCAAGATATAGAAATTAAAGGATTGGAAGTAAAAGATGAAACATATAAACTACAAGCATTTGCTGATGATTTAGTATTTATTCTGGAAGAACCTTTAGAGATGATTCCTAAATTATGGGGAAAGATAGTAGAATATGGAGAAGTGGCAGGATTAAAAATAAATAAAGATAAGACTAAAGTAATAGTAAAGAATCTTACAGATAAACAAAAAAGACAAATATTAGAGAAAGCAGAGGTACAAATAGTGAAAAAAGTCAAGTATTTAGGTATTTACCTTTCAGCTAGATGTTTGTCAATTAAAGAAGATAATTACATAAGATTATTGAAGCAAATAAAATTGGATTTAGAAAGATGGAGAAATCTCCAATTATCAATATTAGGAAGAATTGCCACAGTAAAGATGAATGTGCTGCCAAAGGTTTTATTTTTATTTCAAACAATTTCGATAAAACTTGAGAAATTTTTTTTTCAAAATTTAAATTCATTGGTTTCGAACTTTATTTGGCAGGGGAAAAAAGCTAGAATTAAGATGAAAACATTACAAGACGCTAAGGAGAATGGAGGTTTTGGATTGCCAGAATGGACATTGTATTATCAAGCTTCGGTGTTAACTTGGGTGAAAGAGTGGATAACACTTAGAAACAAAAGGTTATTGTACTTAGAAGGACATGATCTACAATTGGGGTGGCATGCTTTTTTATGGTATGGGAAAAATAGAATCCATAAATATTTTCAAAATCATGTTGTAAGAAATGCTTTATTAACAGTATGGAAAAAAATTAAAGCTAAAATATATATTAAAATCCCAGGGTGGTTGTCAACGATGGAGGCATTTATACATCCGAATCTAGTGGACTTTGAGAAAATATGGACATATAAAAGATATTTTAGATACTCATGGAAAACTAAAACCCAAACAAGAATTGGAAAACTTAGGAATTAAGTTATCTTGGTGGGCACATTTACAGATATTAAATAGATATGAAAAAGATGTAAAAATGTATGGATTTTATAAAGATCAAAATGTGTTTGATAAGATTTTGTTGATCTCAGATGAGAAATTGATTAAGAAAATGTATAATTTTTTGTTAATTTTAGATATGGAAGGTGAACAAGTGAAAGAAATAATGACAAGATGGGGAAAAATTTTGGTTATAACATAGAACTAGAAAAATGGCAAATGTTATGGGAGAGAAACTATAAACTGACAATGTCTACTTCATATAAAGAAAATTTGTATAAAATGTTTTATAGATGGCACCTTCCACCAGTAAGACTAGCAAGAATGTTTAAAAATATGTCAGATAGATGTTGGAAATGTAAACATAATATAGGCTCGTATTATCATATTTGGTGGACATGTGGGAAGGCAAAGGTTTATTGGAAAAATATACACATGTGGTTAGAAAAAATATTGGATGAACAGGTGGACTTTAAACCTGAACTTTTTTTATTAGGCATTATACCTGAAAAGACTAATAAGCAGAAATTATATCTAATTCTACATATCACCACAGCAGCAAGAATAATTTTTGCACAATATTGGAAAAATGAAGCTTTGCCACAAGAGGAAGAAATAATAATCAGGAAGATCTTGGAATGTGCAGAAATGGACAAATTAACCATGAGGCTAAAAGACAAAGATACAGACCATTATCAAATTTGGAACCTATTTTATACCTGGTTAGAGAAAAGAAGCAAGGATTAGGAATTGAATATGTATTAGTTTAGCAAATTTCAGACAACGTGTTGATTGGAAAATGTGCATATATGGGGGGAAAAACTAATAAAAAAGATTGAAAAAAAAAGACTGAAACTCAATCAACTTTCATTTTGTTCACATCAAATTAAAAGTAAATACTAGGACTATACAGGACTACTTGAAGAAGTACTTTGTAGTTATTTTGTTTTCATTAGAAGAAGCTAAATAGGCACATACAAGTAGTCCTAATTTAGCACGCATGATTGGGATCAGCATCTCAATTGTTAAGCAAAGTGGTTGCTAAAGAAACCATAACTGCTTATGAATTTACTTCAGTTTTCCTTTGCTTTAGAGGTAATCCTTGACTTACAACTTGTTGTTTAATGAAATTATAGCAGCCTTGGACATGGTGCTTTGTGGCCCATAAAGCACTTCTGGATGTCATAAAATGTTGTGCTGCTCCTTCCACAATCATCTCACAGTATGGGGGGGGGAGTTACATATATGGCCTTTATGCCTGGTTATCAAGTGCCCTGTGATGGTGTGGTGATCACCATTTGCAATCTTCTCTGCTGGCTTTCTCAGAAAGTCATTGAGGAAGCTGTCAGTGAAGGTTGCAAGTGAAAGGGGAGCTGAGAGTTGCTGAGTAAAATTTTGAGGCAAGTATGAACTGAGGGATAATTGCATTTCAACCTATAAATTAGTTGAAGTGATATGAATTAAACTTATTGCTTTTTAAATGCAGATGAAACAAAAACAAACAAGGAAGAAACAAACAAGCTTAGGAAAAATCACAGTTTGGGTTTTCCTATGCGGGTGTCACTTCTGTTCCAGGAACTGAAAACACTGGAGGGAAAAGTAACAGCATTGCCAGCTGTTGCCTCATTCCCATGGCTCTCTGATTCTGGTGGTATATGAAAAGCTAAAAATGTGCAGAAATTGTTATATTTCTTTATATGTATCCTTTAATATTTTGTACCCGCACAAGCACATTGGGTGTTCTATAAGCTAAGGTCCATCCTATTGTACTCTACTCTGTTACTTTGCAAAGAATCATTTATTTTCTTCTATAATGGAAGTAAAAGGAACAATAAGAAGCTTCAACTAGTCCCTCTAGTCTAGAGTTGTTTCAATCTTTCTAGCCCATAGCAGGAATTGAATGCATTTTTGCATGCAAACTGTGTTTGCTGCTTCCATAAAATTATATGGGCATTGCAACAATTTCTGATGAGTACTATCAAATTCTAACTCCCATTGTTTACTAGAGATCCTTTGTTCTCCTTTAGCCTTTGCTTATCTTTTTCTCTCCACATTGTGACTGCATCCTTACCTAACTGATAGGCTGTATGAGTGAAATTAATCACTGTTGTATTTTCTATAGATTTTTTCTTCCTCTCTTTCCCTAATATCGCATATAAAACTTACGTTCCTCTCCCAGCTTTTATTATGATGATAATTTACAGTTTTGGGATGTCTTAATATATTGTTCATGAATGTGCTTGAATACTTCCTTGATAGTTTTTCTGTCCTGAAAGAAGTTGGTGGGGTGTGTACTTGTGTGGCTGGGTTTAAAATGTGGCAGAAATTAATTATTCTCATCTCATATTGATTCACTAAGGCAAATCCCTCATCTCTCCACTGCCTTTGGCTGTTTTTAGGCAACAACTGAGAAAACATACTGCTGCTTTTCAAGTTTAGAGGTGATTTACATGAGGGAATCACTGTATGTGTTCTCTGGTATTCACATAATTATTTGGTGTTAAGAAATATTTCTAGGAGTCATTGAACCTCTGTATATGATGGTGTTGTCCTGACTAATAAGGCTTTTAATAGATGTATATAGTTCTAAAGCTTTTATAGTCAGACTCCCTCTCTTAGTGAGATGGGCAGTTCAAAAATGTGAAAAATAAACAAACTAAAACAAATAAATAGCCATGCTATGGGTTCTTATTACCAGAAATGCTTACTTTTTTAGTACAGTCAAAACATTCTGAGAATTCAAAATTCAATAATCATCAGATTATATGCATATACAGGTAGTTCTCTACTTATAACAGTTCATTTAATGAATGTTCAGAGTTACAACGGCACTGAAAAAGTGACTTATGGCCATGTTTCATACTTTTAACAAACTGCATCACTGTTTGGTTTGGTGGTAGCAGTGCCTCATATAGAAGGTCCATTCAGAGAGAGTGGTAAGGACAGCTGAGAAGATTATAGGACGTTTGCTTCCTATTATTCAGGATACTGCTTACAAGCGCTTTGTGCTTAGAGCTTGGAGTATTGTTAGAGACCTCACACACCCACTTCATGGTCTCTTTCTGTTGCTCCCCCCTATGAGGAGGTTTCAAAGTATTTATAGCAGAACCACTAGATTCTGTAACAGCTTTGTTCCTTATGCCATCCGTCTTGTATATTCACAGGATTCTTTTTCCCCCCACCATGTACATTTGAACTAGACTGTGATGTTTCTCTGTGTCATAAATGTGTGCGTATGTGGATATATACATAATGGTATTTTTTTTGAGAGCTGAATGCAACAAAATTTCATTTTTAATGTATGCTGATTAGTGTACATTTAAAGTGACAATACAGATTCTATTCTATTCTATTCTATTCTATTCTATTCTATTCTATTCTATTCTATTCTATTCTATTCTATTCTATTCTATTCTATTCTATTCTATTCTATTCTATTCTATTCTATTCTATTCTATTCTATTCCCGTTGCAGTATCCCCATGTTCACTTGATCAAAATTTGGATGCTTGGCAACTGACTCATATTTATGATGCTTGCAGTGTCCTGGGATTATGTGACCATCTTTTGCAACCTTCTTACGAGAAAAGTCAATGGGGCAGCCAGGTTCACTTAACAACTATGTCCCTAATTTAACTGTGGTGATTCACTTAACAACTGTGGCAAGAAGAGTTGCAAAATTGGCCAAATTCACTTAACAAATGTTTCACTTAGGATTTAACTTTTTTGATAGAGCATGAGAATGTATATTTCTTTTAGGTTTCTGGGAAATGTACTGTAACAAGCAAGAGCCCTATTTTGGCCTCTCAGATGAGATTTCAGCTTTCTTGAAAATATGCTGTAACATCTTCCAGCTTCTGTTGATTTGTTTTAATCATGGGAATAGGAACGGAAGTAGCAAATTAATCTTTTTATGGAGGATCAAAATATATGGAAGTGAAATAAATATAAAACCTGAAATTGAAAACTTAAATCTGGATAAATCTAAAATTGTTTGAGTGGTTAAGACTCTCATTTTAAATATAATTGTTCATTTTGGAAATTGAAAAACAAATAGTTGCTGACACCTAGTGGTGGATGAAGACTATGGCAGCTATGACTTGTAATATAAGACTTGGCAAAACCTGGGAAAAGCTAATCTATGTTTGTGACATTCAAAGTTTTAACAACAAAGAACAGCTGTGACAAAAAAGATAATAATCTGGGCTGTAGACAAAGAGAATTATAAATTTCAGAAAAAAAACTTTTTTGAACTATTTGGATTACAAATATCTATTTAATTGGGACTCTAAAGCTATTTGCAGAGAAAAGAAAGGAAGAGAAAAACTCAAATTCTTGGCCATCATGGATCAGAGACATGTAAAAAGAACATATCAAGAAAACATAAATACTTCACAGGAGGAGATATATAGTATACTGCAACTAATTCAAACAACAATGACTTTAAACCACAAAGAAATCCAAAATAACTTTGAAAATATAAATCAATCTATTTCTAAGTTAACTCTACAACAAAAGAATTCCCAGAAAACAACAACAGAGAAGGAGCAGATAAAACAGATAAATGGATATAGAATTGAGAATAGAGACTTAAAAATGGAACTTAACAAAACAAGGAAACATGATTTAATCCTAGTGGAAAAAAATTCACGAGAATTGGAAAAAACAACTTATCCCTTAAGACTACAAAATAAATCTGAGGACAAGAAAACAGATTGGATAAAATGGACTGTAGAGATCTCAGGAACATCGGAGAGAAAGGAAATGATAAGAGAAGCAGAGAGAAAGAAAAAGAAAAAAGATTTTCAACAAACATGGAAAGGCAGAAGCCCGTACAATGACACTTCACCTGATTTACTTTTTATATCTACAGCAAAATTTACGAACATACAGAAAAACTTTTTGATTCAGCAAAATACATTGATTAAGAATGATACTGGGCAAAGAAAAAAGACTAAAGTGGAAACCAAGAAAATAGATGATGGGACTTACCAGAGAGAAACATTTGTTTGAATAGGGTTAAAGAAATAGAAAAGTTTTGGAATATATATGTCATTCTAAAAGGGATGAATTGCTTAAATAATATAGTATGCTTTTTTCTCTTTTTTGTTCTCTTTCTTGATATGAGTGATATAAAAAAATTGAAATGACTTAGATAAAGAAAATGTTTTAGATACTTAAATGTGATTGAATTTAAGAAAATTATAATGGATAAAAATGTTTTGAATAAGAGTTAAAGGACTAGATGACTAGATGTATTAAATGGAATGTATAAAGATTAAACATATTTTAATTATGGTTAAAAAAATAAGAAATTTAGGAAATAAATATATATTAGTTTAGGAGGGATATATATTTTAAGCAGTATGTTATTTTTATGTTTCTTTACTCTTGCTCTCTTTTCTTTTTTTTCATTGTTTTATCTACTCCTTAAGAAATATAAAAGTGTGGCTTCCGGTTTGTGATCACCACTCCAGCGGACGTGTGGGGGGAGCGCTCTCTCCACCGTACGGTTTTCCTTCGTCGGATGACCCTGAAAAGGGTCGAAAGTCGCCTTGGAGGGGCAACAACCATGAGGAGGACCCTCGACAGATCGCAGAAGGGCGGCAGCCCTTCCGTTTGATCCAAGGCAGCTGCTTTGGATTGACGGAGAAAAGATCGGCCATCAACATGGCCGATCACTAAGCCGTACCAGCCGAAAGCCAAAATCACCATCAAGCACAACAAAAACACCGCGGAGGAATTGGGTGAGACCTTACTTTACCTTTCTTGTATCTCAACTACCTTCCTATAAAAGCCTCCTGAAATTTCTTCCCCCCTTTTAACATCGCAGCGTCTGCCTACTTTGGGAAAATAAAGCTTTGAAAAGAAAAGAAAAGAACAACTAAACTAAACAACTAAATAACTGGACTTGCACTTTTTGGATATTTGGGGTCCCAAAAAGATTCTATTTCTGCGAGGACCTATTACCTTATCTACTTGTTAAGTTGGGAAAAAAAATTAAACTGGATAAAAGCCTAACTTGAGTTTGGAAAAAGACTTTACATGCTATCGGGGACATCTTGTGGTGAAACCTGGTATTGCAAGTAATTTTTTTTTATTGACAGTGAGACCTGCCTATAGCCCAGATTTGTCCTTGGTACTATTTAAAAAGATAAGAATTTGAAACAGCTGGATGATGAAAACAACTTTCAGGAATAGTGGAGGTGGACATTCACTGACTTTTATCAAAAACAGCCTCCATTAAAGGACTATCTGTAAACATCATAAAAATGGAGGAATACTACCCACAAGTTAACTATAAACTTATACTTAAAAAATCCTTGAAGCTACTGAGCTAATGAATTCCAGATTGAAAGACAAAGATGCCACCCTAAATTTACAAAACGAAGCCCAGATTTTAACTGATGAACCTACAATCCCAAAAAGCAACAGAAGAGCACCAATTACAATCTACTGGGAACTTTGATAATCAAACCTTGATTTCAACTAAAAAATCTGCAATTCAAAAAGCAACAGAAACTGAAGAAAACAACACTCAGATGGAGGATGCTGAAGATCAACAAGTACAGCATATTGAGAACCTAGACAACCAAAAATCACAACATTGGACATGACTTCTTACTTAAGCCAGATGAAACCGGAAGAAGAAGAAGGCTAAACTGAACTGACAACAAATATATTAAACCAAACAGGGAGATTTGAACTATTAGGCCAACAATCCAATGATTACAAAGGGGCCAGTTCCTTTGAAAAATTTCTAACTGGATGGTCTCTCTTGATTCAAATAACATGTGTGGGAATGAAGGGAGATCCACCCGAGGATTTAAAGGCACTGGTATGGAAGCCTGCTTGGCACAAAAAGAAAGCTAGAGTCAGATTTAAAAAATGAGATTTTTTTTTGTCTTATAATGGAAGAGCCTAAAACAGTGATGGCGAACCTTTTGGAGACCGAGTGCCCCAAAACTGGCCCCACCCCCACTCCACCCCCCTGCCTGCCCCTGCTCTGCCCCCCATCCCCCACCCCGCCTGCCCCCCATCCCCCCCACTCACCGTGTCATGCCTGAATCTGAGGACAACATGGAGTTCCCTGTTGAGGCCCAGGAGGGGGTGTCTGTGGCTTTGGAGGACTGTGGGGAGGAACAGGCTGAAGCAGGCCAGGGCCCTTCATGTTTGGAACAGGGAAGGCAGAGCTCAGCAAGGAGCAAGGCCCCTCCCCACCAGATCCCAGAGCAAGGAGAGCAGAGAGGAGGAGGGAACAACGGAGGCAGGCTCACTTGCTCGGGAGGAGAGCATCACACCCCACTTCACAAGGCACACCTGGGAAGTAGGTATTTAAGGAGACGCTGTGGGGACGGGCATTTGCCAGGAACAAACATGAACTCTTGTGATGTGAGCTCTTGTACCTGGACTCTTTGTATTTTGGATCAAGTTTGTTTCCTGATGAGTTTTCCTTGCTGTCTTCAGTTTTGGAGTTTACAGGTTACTGGCAAGGTGGGGGTTAAAAAGATCATACTTTGTTTGTTATCTGTTTTACTTTAAAGAACTGTTTAACTCCATTGACTGTTTTATTGAACTTGTGCCAGCATATGTGGGGGCTGTTGGGTGAACGTTGGAAGTGCTTACAAAGACAATTATTTGGACCAGCTAATTGCTTTGCCTCCGTTCGGGGCCCTGGGTCATCACACACCGCCTCTAGGGCCCGCCGCAGATCACCCAGGCAGCCCAGCAGCGCTACGGCAGTCACACCCTCTGCCCATGCCCTGCAGCATCAACTGCATGATGGGATGTGAGGGCAGAGTCTTGTCTATGCTGCCTGGCTGCCATGTCCTTGGCTGTGCTGCTCCATGTGGGCCACACTCGGGGGCAACTCTCCTTCGGGAGGCTGCTGGAGAGGAGGGGGTCGCAGGGGGATGCAAGGCTGGGGCAATGGCACATATGCCCACAGGGAAGGCTCCGAGTGCCGCCTCTGGCACCCGTGCCATAGGTTCGCCACCACTGGCCTAAAATCTTACTTAATGGGCTAAGGAGATTTTAAAAGATATTAATTGATTTAATATTTAGGACTTAGATTTACAATACTTTATTAGTAAGTGATGAGGTACTAGGATGAGAAATAGAATATATTTGTGAAATAAAGTAAGAATCTATTTAAGTAAACATTATGTGTATTTTAGATATGACAACTATTTTGTAATGAAATAAGGGAAATTTGGGTTACCCAAAATCTAAATACTATGGATATTAAGCTAAATTGGAACACTATAATTGAAATTAGGTAAAAGTTTAAAACACGATATGGATATGTATAAGATAAAATATACTGATAAATGTCTTAACTGATCAAATTATAATTAGCAATATATTAATCTGAATGTGATAAAACAATCAAGGGAAATAGAGAGGGAATTTTTGATGATGCAACCTGAGATATGTACAAAAGATATTGTTACTGGACTATTGATTACCCAATCACCATGCTGCTTCCTCAACATTTGGATTTTTGTAAAACTGGAAAATTCATAAAACTTGTTTGAAAAAAAGAAAGAAATGTAAAAGTGTGAGATGGTTCATATGAAAAAATAGAGTTAAATTTTTAAATGTAATTAATTTTTGAGAAAATCTTATATAGAATACCTAGAAATTGGTGGGAGAAACAAACTAAATAAGGACTGTAACAGGATCTATGATAAGGCAACCAGAATGATTAGATAGAAAAGAAATATTATATTGATGTGATTATTATTTTTAGGAATATTGGGAAAAATTACATATTTAATTGTTATCTATCAAAACAATAAGAATTGTATTAACTCAATGTTTGCAAAAGAGGATATTTTGGAAAAAGAGGAAATCAACTAAAACCACTATGTGGATTATGGATTATAGAAATCAATTCTTAATGATTGTTTTACAAATGTAACCCAGACAACATACTGTTCACCAATTATTAAGTGATTTATGTTTTTTAAAAATCAATAAAATATATTACAAAAAAAGAAGAAGAAAGAAGTCCCATTTCTCTTACATTTTGTATTTGGTGAGTTAGGAAATGCAAGGAGAAGATTCAAAATTCCTCAAGCAATGGATAGGTGGCACTATCAACCAGTGCTTTAGGAGATGCCATGTGGTGGAAAGCTCTTCTCGCAGCATGCTTGCAATGGCCATTGAGATATGGCTCCTGGAATATGAGTGCTTTTCTGGCAAGTCACAACTCAAACATGGTGGTGGAGGAAAAACAGGGCCAAAATGTCTGTTCCTGAAACTCAAGTATTTCAAATTACATCTAAAATCTGAACTTTAATAGTAGAAAAATCACTGTTCTCTTGGGGATGCAAAAGTAAAAGGTCAGATTTCTAATGTTTACAGGAAGGCTTTTTTTTTCTTCCTTCCTGAAGAAGAGTCTGAAACACACATATGTCATAGCAACTCATTTTGTTCAGAACTAACCCCAAAAGCAGACTCTTTTTGTAGTCGATATTCATCAGCAAGCTGCTACATAACAGCAGTGCAATTTCCCCAAATTTGGGGGAAGAATGAAATAAAATTTAACGCTTATCACAGCATCCCTGATGGGAGAAAACTCAGCTGTCATCCAAAAAAATGGTTGCTGAACTTGTTCAATTTGTCCTATCATCTACTGGCCACCAGAAAGAGATATTTTATGTGTTGGGGAAGTGGTCCTTCTTGACATTTTTTTTCTAACTTTAGTAGCTGTAATGGCAGAATATTAAGTAGGGCTCTGCAGATTATTCCACTGGGTTAATAAGAGCAAAACATTTGTCTTTGAAGGGTAAAAGCAGGGGTCTTCAAACTTGGTCCTTTTATGACTTGTGGACGCTGGCTGAGGAATTCTGGGAATTGAAGTCCACAAGTCATAAAAGGGCCAGGTTTGCAGACCCCTGGGTTAAAGCAATTGTAATTTCTGGAACACAGCTACTTCAAAGGTTCCCTGTGTCAGAATCCAATTATATTTCATTTCTATCTACCTACTGTGAAAAAAAAACAATTCTTACTCTATTCTGGATTCTGTCATACTATGAAAGGAGAGGAGGGTAAGCATGGGGTTTTACGACTTTCACTTCATTCCTTAACTACAAAGTGACCATTTGTTGATTCTCTTCAGGAGAACTAACCATAACAATATGCCATCGCCTTTCATCTTATTCTCTCTGAAATTCTCCCCTTTGCTGGCAGTAAGGAAAAAGGGGTGGGGAGTGCAGCACCTGGGATCTGGGAAAAGAGAGGATGAGTGATCGTGCCGATAGAGCAGACTGACGGATTGAATCGCCCAGAACTGTGGAGTGTGGGCTACTTGGGAACATTTTAAAACATTGAATGGTGGGAGAGGATTCCCCAGATCCTGTCTAGCATGCCTGCAATCAGCTTCTCTTAATAAAGATCCCTGTTGGAAGAGACATTCCAAGAGTTCTGTCTTTTTAAGATGTAAATTGAGGTGGGTCCTTACACCCTGACTGCCTTCATGTGTGTTTCCAACCACAGAGATCATTTGCACAGCATAATTCTTCTCCATGCAAACACATTTAATTTATATCCTGGAGGCAGGTTGTTCCACTGGTTAATTGCTCTAACTGTCAGGAATTTTCTCCTTAGTTCTAGGTTGCTTCTCTCCTTGATTAGTTTCCATCTGTTGCTTCTTGTCCTGCCTTCAGGCGCTTTGGAGAATAGCTTGACTCCCTCTTCTTTGTGGCAGCCCCTGAGATATTGGAACACTGCTATAATGTCCACCCTCGTCCTTCTCTTCATTAAACTAGACATACCCAATTCCATCAACTGTTCCTTATATGTTTTAGCCTCCAGTCCCCTAATCATCTTTGTTGCTTTTCTCTGTACTCTTTCTAGAGTCTCAGCATCTTTTTTACATCGTGGTGACCAAAACTGGATGCAGTATTCCAAATGTGGCCTTACCAAGACATTGTAAAGTGGTATTAATACTTCACGTGATCTTGATTCTATCCCTCTGTTAATGCAGCCCAGCACTGTGTTGGCTTTTTTTGGCAGCTGCAGCACACTCCTGGCTCATATTTAAATGATTGTCCACTAGGACTCCGAGGTCCCTCTCACAGTTACTACTATTGAGCAAGGTACCCCCTATACTATACCTGTACATTTGGTTTTTCTTGCCTAAATGTAGAACCTTGCTTTTTTCACCACTTAATTTCATTTTGTTAGATAACGCCCAGTGTTCAAGTCTGTCCAGGTCCTCCTGTATCTTAAGCCTGTCTTCTCAAGTGTTGGCTATTCCTGCCAGCTTGGTGTCATCCGCAAATTTGATGAGTTCCCCATCTATCCCCTCGTCCAAATCGTTGATGAAGATGTTGAAGAGCACTAGGCCTAGAACAGAGCCCTGGGGCACCCCACTATACACTTCCCTCCATGTGGATGCAGTTCCATTGAGGACCACACGCTGAGTACGGCCGGTCAGCCAGCTACGGATCCATCTGGTGGTGATGCTGTCTAACCCACATTTTTCTATCTTATCGAATAGTAGGCTGTGATCTACTTTATCAAATGCCTTACTGAAGTTCAAGTAAATTATATCCACAGCATTCCTCTAATCCACTAATTTTGTCACTTGGTCAAAGAATGCAATAAGATTTGTCTGGCATGATCTGTTTTTGATAAACCCATGTTGGCTTTTATAGTGATTTTGTTTGCCTCTAGGTGTTTCGCTGATTCGTTGTTTGATTATCTTTTCCAGAATCTTCCCAGGTATTGAGGTCAGGCAGATAGGTCTGTAATTTCCTGGATCCATTTTTTCCCCTTTTTTGAAGATGGGAACTATATCAGCTCTTTTCCAGTCCTCTGGTAGTTCCCCAGTGCTCCAAGATCTTTGAATAAATATAGTTCAGTGGTTCTGAGATCACATCTGCCAGTTCCTTGAGAACCTTGGGGTGTAATCCATCTGGTCCTGGTGATTTGAACTCGTCTACACTGGACAGGTGCTCACTTATTATTTTCTTGCCTATCTTAACTTGTGTTTCTATACTGTTTTTATGGCATTATTTTTGATAGGTTGGTCTGGTTTTTCCCTTTGTGTAAAGACAGATGCAAAAAACTGTTGGTGGTTTCTAAGATGTTTTTTTATGTATGGCAGTGTTATCTTTTTTATAGCTTGTGTTGATTGTACTATATTAGGTTGAACGGTAAGGCACTTTCTTGTTCTGATGTTCAGGGTTGCTGTGGTATTTGTGCTCAAAGCTTTTTTTGTCATAGAACACCCAGAACAGAGTTCCGGCACCTTTTTTGGATGGAACCTTGTAGGGTAGGCAAGACGGGTTGTATGATGTGTGTGAGTTCCAGCACCTTTTTTTTTTTTTTTTACAAAAAAAGCACTGTTTGTGCTCATCCACATAGTGTTCTTACACAGCTTTTCTTGTAGGAGGTTGAGATTATTATTATTATTATTTTTTTGGAAGTAACATTTTATTAAATGTTCAGTGCATTTGACAGTGTTTGAGCAAATAAATCAGAAGTGGCTATAAAGCGCACAATAGGGAAGTTAGGAGCGCTGGGAAAGAAAGAACACACATTTTCAAGTTAAGATGTTCTAGGATTCTAAAATTATAGTTCAATACAAAAGGTGTTTTTGCATCTGGTTCCATCATATATTGGAAGCGTTTGTGTATGATGAAAGCAAACATTTAATGACTCTTCTACTCTTCCTATTTTTTAGTAAATCCTTTCTCACAATTGCCACAAATGCAGGTATTAAAAAAAAAACAAAGCCATAATTGCATGCAGCACAATGAAAACAAAAGATAGATGTGTTAGGAGTTGCAGGCTTAATTTTTAATTTACACCCAAACACTGAATTAGAGCACAAGTTTTTCCATCTGGCCTTGATCAAGTTGGCATCCAGCGCAAAGTTTTCAGGGAACTGCCAGGTGTCAGACAACATTTCAGCAGCTCCCGTCATCGAGCGATTTGCCAAGATGAGCAAAACAAGATTTTTCTTGAGCTCTGTTGCATTCTGAGCTGCTAGCCCACGCTTAAAGTCGTCCTCATGCCAAAGCTACTTTGATGGCCTTAATTATCTTGTTGAGTTTGGCATTGTCGTCCACAAAGCCATCTCCGTTCTTTTTGGAGTGCACCACCTTGCCGGCTACCATCACTTCAAACCATCCCGTGACCTGTGGAGTCCCTTCTCCGCTTATTTCCAGCTTGCCTGGAAACTCTTTTTCAAGTTCCTTTCTGAGCTGTTGAAACTTGGATTTGTAGCCTCAGGCTCCACAATAAACCACCTTGATCTTGACCGCCATGGCTGCGCGCGCCGCCTCCGTTCGGACCGCCAACGTTCTGATAGGCGATAGTGGGGCTTTTGGTTGGTGTGGGTAGTTTTTCGATACACTTGTGTTTCTGGTTTGCCATCGCAGTCTCTATTGATAAGGATATCCAGGAAGGGTAGTGTGCTGTTGTTTTCTTCTTCCCTTGTGTCTTTGATTCTTTTGAAGATGTTGCTGATGGTTTTCTGTATATTCTCTAGTTGATCTTTTTTCATTAGGGTAAAGGTGTCATCTACATACCTGATCCATATTTTGAGTTGTATCTGTAGGAGTGCTATCAACTCCAGATATTGCATTACAACCTTCACATGAGTCCTGAAAGCTGTGATCCCATGGGTTACCTTAGATTTGTGGATAGGTTTGTTTGTCAAATTGTAAGTATGTGGTTGATCAGATCCATGATTCTTGGTGTTTCAGTTTTGGTGTTTTTGTTTAGGTTGGGTGGAACAATGTTGTCATTTTATTATATATATAATAAATAGTATAAAATATTATTTCCTGTGTAATTGCTTGCGGGGAATCTTTTCATACATGGAACATTATTGAGCTCCATCTATAAGCAACCACATTTGTATGCAAAGGAGATTTGGACTTGAATCAATCATTTGAAAGGGTACATTAAAGTTCAGGAGTATGTTTAAGATTAATGCTTACATGACAATTCCTAGTCATAACAGTGGATATATTTTCAGTATCCATGGCTATCACCCTGAGAAATGTTATGGAAATACTATTTTTGTTTCAAATCTATCAATGCCTTACGTTTCACCTGAGCCCCTTTTTAAAGATCAGAGTCACTGAAGATGGTACGAGCCCTTTAAAGGAAATTGTGAAAAGGAGGAGTGGGCCCATTCTGCCTTTTTTCTTTCATGATTAGACCTGCAGGTTTTCCATTGAAGGCTTTAACATTTTAAATGATTTTATAACAATTACTGTTCCATTCCAATCTGGAAGCTGGCTGCACAGTTGCTTTCAAATGAAACTCAATAGCATTGTACAATTTTCTATGATATTTATGTATTGTACTGCTCAATAACTGAAATAATAATTATTGCAATGAAACTCAAAATGTCAGGAGTTTGAATATTATATTGCTCAGATACAAAGTGCATAAATCTCTATCCATTTACTGGAAAAGACAATTAATTTTGCTTTTGGGAGCAAAAATGGACAAAATGTTTTTTCTTCTGGAAATTAGGTAGGCCTGAATTATATCTTCTATCAGCTCTAAAAGTTAATTTGGCCAATGGTAAGGAATTAAAATAAGTAACAACATTAGGAAGAAACTGAGCTGCTTCATGTAATACTCCTGTTTTATATTTAAATCAAAGACAAAAAGGAATATAAACACAAACTAAAGATTTTATGCCTATTTATCACTACTTATATCCCTTTATCTCTTCAAGATCAATAAATAAGCACAGACACGTGAATGCCTGGGACCAGATAGGCTGTCTCCTGCCTTGTGCGCATACGCAAGGTGGGAGAAATGCCTTGCATTGATTGGCTGTGACTGTCCCTGCAAGAGGGGTATAAGAACAATCCGCACCATTTTGTTTTTGGTTCTGTTGTGAATATAATAAAGACAAGACTGTTTGTTACTCCTGTTCGTCTCAATGCCTCTTACTTGGAAACAGAACATTGGCGACGAAGGTGGGATCTGCTGCAAAGAAAACAACAAATGAAGATAGGCTAACTCACCATGGAAGGCTTGAAGCGCTGGGAAGTTCGGTGTCTGGAGATCGTGACTCTGCCTGCCAGTACGAGAATGCTAGAGGAGAGCTCAGCAAAAGGGACCCCTTCTCAACCTTTGCAGCAGGAGGCATTGATGAAGCTACAGGGCTGTAACGAGGTCCAAACTGGGCCATCTATTGGAGTTTGACACAGCTCATCCAGAACGCTAGAGCTCTTATGTGGCCCGGGTAGAGAACTGCTTTCGGGTAAACCAAATCCAGGAAGACGACCTCAAAGCTGTTACTTTGCTGTGTGTCTGTGGGCAAGAGACTTTCGATATTGCAGAGAATCTAGTTGCCCCAGCACCAATTGAATCAATTGCTTATGCTGAGCTGAAAAGGATGCTTAGAGAACATTTTGAACTGAAGCTTTCGTTGACTGCATGGCGACATGCATTCGAGCAGAGGGACCAGAGGCCTGATGAGTCTGCTGCGGATTTTATTGCTGCGTTACGACAAGCAGCTAGGCCATGCGAATTCAAGGACCTGGAAGAGAGACTTCGGGATCATTTAGTTTGTGGACTAAGAAGTCGTGAGTTGCAGCAGAAGATCTTCGCAAAGGAAGACATCTCGTTCCAAGACGCGTTGAGAGAGATTTCAGCAGAAGAAGAAGCAGGCAGAGCTGTGAAGGCCTTGCGGCTTGCCAAGACCCCCTCCAACTTCAATCGCCGTCTTCAGAAGAATTGCTTCAGAAAGGTACCAGGGTCCCCAGTCAGCACAGGGTGGGTTTTTGCGCATCCCGTAGAAGCATTTTTAAACCGGGGCCCATAGGCCCCTCAGGAAGAAGTTTCACATTGACATGAAGTTGCAAGGGGTTCCCTTATTGATGGAGTTGGACACAGGGTCCGCTTTATCGATCATTTCCCAAGACACTTTCAACAAGATTTGCTGTAGAAGCGGTCTATGAGTTAAACTCAGGCCTTCGAATTTAATTCTCACTGACTTCCAGAATTCCTGAGTCAGCGTGAAGGGGGAGGCCACACTCAAGTGCAGCATAAGCAGTTTGAAGGGTTGCTAGATGTGGTGGTAGTTGGGGGTGATTGTATGAGTCTTATTGGACTCAATTGGTTCAAGGCCCTTGGAATCCTAGTGCCTGGACTTCACAGTCTGCAAACGACCGGCCTTGCAAAAGTTTGCAAGGAGTTTGCTGATGTGTTCAGTTCAGAGTTTGGCTTGTATAAGGGGCCTCCCATTTCTTTACGTTTAGACCCAGCCATTGCACCCATTAAGATTAAGCCTAGACGGGTGCTGTTTGCATTGAAGAATAGAATCAATGCAGAGCTGGACAAGCTGCTCCAGCAGGGCATTTTAGAACCTGTGGACAGCAGTCCATGGGAAACCCCCATAGTAACGCCACTGAAAGCCAATGGAGAAGTCCGAATTTGTGCGGACTATAAGTGTACACTTAACAAAGCCTTGCAGCAACACTCGTACCCAGTGCCCGTGGTGAGCCACATTCGGGCTTCCCTCAAGGGAGGCCGCATTTTTGCCAAACTTGATTTGGCTCAGGCCTATCAACAATTACCAGTTGATGAGGCAACGGCTGAGGCCCAAACAATTGTGACGCACTGGGGAGTGTTCAAAGTCAAAAGGCAGCAGTTTGGGGTTAATGTAGCCCCTGGTATTCCAGGTGTTTGCCCGTACTTTGATGATGTCCTCATCGCTGGGAAATCATCTGAAAATCTGACTGAAAGACTTAGAGCCATTTTGCTGCGTTTCTGCCAAGTGGGGCTGAAGCTAAAGCAAGACAAATGTAAAATTGGGGTCACTTCAACAAAGTTTCTGGGGTTCCATATTGATGCTAAAGGCATCCATCCTGCTGAATCTAAGCTTAAACCAATTCCACAGGCCCCCAGTCCCAAGTCCAAAAGCAAACTCCTGGCTTTTCTGGGACTGTTAAAGTTTTACCATTCATTCCTCCCTCACAAGGCTGCAGTGGCTGAGCCGTTACACCAGCTCTTGGATAAACAGTCTTCATGGCTGTGGACAAAAGTCCACGATAGGAGTTTTGCAGAGGTCAAGGCCTTGCTATCCACAAATGCGGTTCTAGTGCATTTCAATGAGCAATTGCCAGTGTGCATAGCCTGTGATGCATCCCCTTATGGGATTGGGGCTGTGTTGAGCCACTTGAAGACTGATGGGACACAAGTCCCTGTAGCCTACTATTCTAGGACTCTATCATCTGCTGAATGTAATTACGCACAGATAGATAGGGAAGCCTTGGCCATAGTGGCTGGAATAAAGAAATTCCATGATTTTCTTTATGGCCACCATTTCACGGTCTTTACAGACCATAAGCCACTGCTGGGGTTGTTCACAACCAATAATCAAACCCCACACATCATCTCTCCTAGAATGCTGAGATGGTCAATTTTCCTGTCAGCATATGATGACACACTGGTTCACAAACTAGGCAAAGAAATGGGCCATGCAGATGGCCTCAGCAGATTACCTCTACAGCTAGTAAAGTCAGATCCTGTTCCAGCTCACCACATACCGTCCATTCAGGACTTACCTGAGTCTCCCCTCAATACTAGGGACGTGGCTGCTGAAACAGCCACTGATCACACGATTACACGCATGCTGACATGGGTGCTGTCAGGATGGCCTGACACGTGTCCTGGCACAAAGTTCTAGAGTTTCTGGAAGAGGAAGTCTGAACTATCCACCTTCAAGGGGTGTGTCCTATGGGGTAGCATTGAGGACTAGAGTCTTGCTCTCTCTGCACGAGGGACATCCGGGTATAGTCCGGATGAAGACGCTTGCGCACAGCCATCTTTGGTGGCCTAGGCTCGATAAAAAGATCGAGGCCCAGGTCTACGGGTGCACTGTGTGCCAACAATCCGGGCCTGAAATGCCTCAGGCTCCTGTACATAGGTGGGAGGAGACACAAGCCCCTTGGTCGAGGGTTCATATTGACTACGCTGGGCCCTTTCAGGGGCAATTCTTCCTTCTCCTCGTGGACAATCATTTCAAGTGGCTAGAGGTCATTCCAGTCTCCTCCACTACTACTGCTAGGACCATTCAGGTGTTGAGAGGGATCTTTGCCGCTCATGGATTTCCAGATGTCCTTGTCTCTGACAATGGACCCCAATTCACTTCTTTTGAGTTTCAGGCTTTTCTACAGGCCAACATGATCTGTCATGCCATGCTTCCAATGGCCAGGCTGAGCGGATGGTGGACACCACCAAAGATGCTTTAAAGAGAATTACTCTTGGAAACTGGCATCACAGGTTGGCTGACTTTCTCTTCTCACACTGCACCACACTGTGCACAGCCACTGAGAAGAGCCCAGCTGAACTCCACTGGGGTCATAGGCTCACTACTAAACTGGACCCAGGTTGCACCCAGACTGGGTGGCGTCACAGGTGTCACAGCCGCGGGCACCTAGGAGATTACAGGTGGGCGATCTGGTCTGGGCAAGGAACTATGATCCTGGACATCTCTGGGTGATAGCAGTGTTATGCAAGGTCTCTGGGCCGCTCTCATACAAAGTGGCCTTGGATGATGGTCAGGTGATCCGGCAACACATCAATCAACTGCGCTGGATGCTTCCCAGCCACACTTCTGCTCCTGGCTCTGCTCTCGGGGGGAGGAGGACCAAAATTATGATTGTGGGCCACAGTCTCTCCATGAAAGCGGAACTTCCCAGGCACCAGTAGGGGGTCTTGCCATGGAGGTGGCTGCTGACTCTGGCACTCCTGATTCTGGCACTGGCACCGGGTCAATGGGACATTGCCCGCAATTGGTTTTTCAAGCCAATCCATCTGCTGGTCTTGGGCTCACGGTACAGTGCTCCCAACAGGGGTCCATTGTGGACTTGGGGAATTCCACCCCACCCATGGACTTGGGGAATTCCACCCCACCAAGGAACTCTGGTCTGGATTTAGAGGATCCAGCCAGTCAGCAGCATGGGAGGTCGCCTGAGGCTAGGGGGCATCACAGCCCTGGCCTGTCGAGCCTGGCAGGTGAGTTTGCAGGTCAGGACATCACAACCGCTCCAAGAAGGTCAGAGCGAGCAAGAGGTCCACCCAGACACTTAGAAGACCATGTAAGATGCCTGTCAGTATGTAGACAGGTTTAAGGTCACTTAGAAATAAGAATGTGCTCAAAAGAACAAGTGTTCAGTCATTGGGGCACAATGGTAAACATCATTGGGAAATGAGATATAGGATTGCCAAGGGTTTTCCTTGTAATCTTAAGTATGTTTTGAAATAAGAGGAGAGGGGTGTTATGCCCTGGGCCTTCTTTAGTCATTCAGCAGGTGCAGGAGGCTGCAGAAAGGCCCGGACAGACACATGAATGCCCGGGACCAGAAAGGCTGTCTCCCGCCTTGCGCGCATGCGCAAGGCAGGAGAAATGCCTTGCATTGATTGGCTGTGACTGTCCCTGCAAGGAGGGTATAAGAACAATCCGCGCCATTTTGTTTTTGGTTCTGTTGTGAATATAATAAAGACAAGACTGTTTGTTACTCCTGCTCGTCTCAATGCCTCTTACTTGGAAACAGAACAGAAATAAAATCTAATAATAAAATAGACACAAAATAAAATGCTAATTATAAAGTTGTGAAAAGAATGACAGTAGTATTTTTTCGACAGAGAAAGATAAAAAACAAAAGGAACTTTATTGTCACAAGTGAATGTCCTGATTCATAAAGATATCCATCAGGAGATTTCATCAAATTTTTGAACGTGATTTTAATTTTTAAGCAAACAGACAAAAAATGCTGTAAATCTTAGTGGTACATATTACAATTGTTAAAATTCTGAGAGACTATACAACATAACAGAAATTATAGAATAAGATCTTTGTTAGTTTTCCTGAATAGCTACTAAGTTGTTCAGTGACATTTATGTGCCAAGGTGTATAGACTAACATTTTACCTAATATATTTTTATATTTTTGACAATAACATTGAGTCATGTATGCTGTTGATTTTTTTTCTTTCTTGTCTGTTTCTATAAATATTCTATAAATGTTCTATAAAAATATTTGCCAAACTTAGTATTTTTTTTCTTTTAGTAATATAATACAAAATACGAAAACAAGCTCAGATTTTGAAAAAAATCTCAATTTTAGGGAGGTATACACTGACATCCATTTGCATTCCATTTTTTATTTTGTCAGCAGGTTAGAAATGTCGCAGCAGCTAATGTGCAAATGTTCATCAAAGGTTTAAACATGCCTTATCCTTTCAGCTATCTCACACTGCTTCAATTTTCTGTCAATGTTAACAAGCTACTGGTTCTTTGGACAGCTATTTAAAGAAATTGGATATGCATAAACAAATCAACACCAAGTCATTATGGAATTAGGCTGCTCAACTAGCAATGTGTCCCACAGAAATCAACAGAATATGCTTCCAAATTATAAATTTACATTTTTAAAGTGATTTAATACTGAAGGATGTTAATCCTTCAAGAATTTATGTGCAGCAAACTTGCAGAAATAGTGCACAAGAAATTTCCCTTGATTTTATTTTATTTTTTGTCCAGCACTCAGTCCCAGGCAAATGACATACATTTCAACATCTGCTGTACCACTTCGGCACCTGTGTTGCAGCATTATATGTAAGCATAGATTATTCTCACATTTTGTAAGAAATGGTGGTAAAGTTGGGAGGTAATCCGCTGAAAATATATACCCAGTGTGGTCCAGGTGCTGAGAAGTCTGGGAGAAAGGGCTTTAAATACAGTAATTCCCTATACTGAGGTTTGAAAATTCAGGTTTCCAAGATTCTCTAATTACCTCAGACTAATATTAAAAATCCTTTACTGGAATTTATATTTTTCTTGTTTACTTGATCTTACCAGCTTACCATAGATTAATGTACAGTGACCAGTTCTGAAACCAGCATGCTCAGGGGCCAAGAGGTTCTCAAGAGCTTAAGGTATTAATTTTGGCAAATAATTTATTGATTATGGGCAAAGGACTTTACTCTGGATTTGCTTTGCATTCCAGCAAGTCAGAGATAGAATGCAGAATTAAGACTAGGTAAATGCAAGTACTCATCATCACTCAAATTTCATTGGGGACAGTGACTATCTTTGAGCCAGATTTAAACCAGAGAGTTGCTGAGAAATATTAATGTGTTGTATTACGTAATTTTGATCTTTCTCTAAAGAAAGGGTGGCTACTTTAGGCTTGGCAGGTTCGATAAACCCCCATTCTAGGTTTTTATTTATGAATCTTTCCATTTCCTCCTTCTCCTTAGGGCTCATAGAGTATAATCTGGGCTTCGGGAGTTTTGCCCCGGGCTTGAATTCTATGGCACAATCCGTGGGTTGGTGAGGGGGAAGCTCATCCGCCCTCTCCTCACTGAAAACTTCAGCAAGGTCTCAGTATTCCTCTGGTATTTCGGGTAGCCCCTTTTCTTCTCCCATTGATGCTTTCTCCGTTCTTAAATTTGGTAGGTCACCTTGGGGTTTTAAGTCTGTAGGGTCCCTCTTCAGGAAATTGATTTCTGATGTCCTCCAATTTACTCAGATGTTCCATTTCTTTAACCATTCCAGCCCTAGGATCACTGGGCATTCCATGCCTGAGGTCACTACAAACGTTATATCTTCCTCATGGCTTCCCAGGGATAGGTAGACTGGTAAAGTGGCTAGGGTAGCTGGCAGCCCCCCTGCTATGGACCCATCTAACTGGTCAAATGAGATTGGTTGTTCAGCCTCCTCACCAGAATGTCCAAGTTCCCCATTAGCGTCGGGCTAATGAGGCAGCGGGTGCAGCCAGACTCTATTAAGGCTTTCACTTTGACACCTTCGGGCATGGAGGGAGCTAATATATCATTGTCTTGAGGAGGGGTGTGATGGGTCCATTTACCAGGGGTTCCCCCTCCGATCTGTCATCCGAGGTGTCCACCGGCCCTGCGGTGTAGGCTGGAGTTCATTCCCCATGTTGGGCAGAGGTTGGGGATTCCACAGCCTCCATCACTCTCATAGCAGATTCTCCACAGCCTCTATTGCCCTCATGGCGGGTTATTTGGCTTGGCTGGGGACTTCCCAGATTTCCTGGCCAGTGATCGGTCTGGGTTGTGCTGAGGGGCTTTCAAGTAGCATTCTACGGTGCGATGCCCCTCTCTCCTGCATTTGAAACAGCCCATTGACTTCTTGGCCATCGCCAGTGGTTTCGCTGGTTGCGCGTCAGCTCAGGCAGCAAGCGGCCCCATGGTTTTCCTTGGCGGTGCCCCTTCAGTAGGTCGATCTCTGCTTCCTCTGCCAGGACGTACCATTCATTGAGTTGGTGTGGGTCCCCCTGAGGCAGGCAAGCATCATACAGGTTGTAATTTAGGCCATATTTGAAATGGCTGAGGATGTCTTCTGGCCAGTTCAGCTTGCTGGCAATGGTCTGGAATTCTTGTGTATATGGCTACTGGGCATCTGCCCTGCCTCACAGTTTTGATTCTTTTGCGGGCTTTGCGATCAGCCAGGGGGTTCTCGAATCACCTTCTCAGAGAGGACATGAAACAGTTGGGGCATTAGAATCATGCGAGTTCACCACCCAATCCGTCCAGAGCAGATTCACACCATACAGATGCGGGTTTTGTCACTGGGGATGTCCCACCTGTATTCTTCCATGTAGCTGAGGACTTTGGTTAGAAAAAAACCCAAGCGTGGTGGCTCCCCCTTGAATTTTGCATCCAGCAGTGGGAATCTTTGAATGGATCCGTGCCTTCACCGTCGACGATATTGTCTTCCATCCTGATGGCGATCTGCGGGTCGGCGGGGAGTGGGGGCTGCTGAAGTGGTAGCTGCTGGTTTTAGATCAGAGGAGATATATAGAAAGGAATTATAACTGGATTCTGAAACCCTGCTCAGATGGCAATCTGTCTGGTGACTCTGGATCTGACTGGTCATTGTCTGTTGGCACTTCTGGAGCCTGCTACTCGTCCTTAGTCTCCTCTTCTGACTGAATCTGAGTCCACGATGGCATGGACCTTTTTTGACATAATGGCATCCAGCCAAGTGATCACTCCCTTTTTTACCTCTGCACCACAATAAATCTTAATGCACTGTAATGCCTATTTTGAGTGCATAACTCTGAACACGGACTTCTTCCATCATTCATGAAGCTTTGCTTGTTCACAGTTTTTATAGGAAAAGAAGCAATTGTGTATATGGGTGAGTTCAATCACTGATTTTTTTGTGAAGTTCTGATGGTTTTATTCATGACAGCAGAGTGGAACCAATATGAGAGATTTTAACTATATGTTTTATTTATTGGAAAATATAGAACTATTCCAGTTTTTCCCTCCATAAAAATGTATTGGAGTGCTCATTTTCCTCAAACAGGTATTTTATTTTATATGCAGTGTAGTCCTATAAGCGTAATTATACAAATTGAAAACCAATGGAGGGCCATTTTTTAAAAAGTATCCATTTAGGGTCATTGTTTTGCAGGATTTATTGTCTTCTTATCTGAAAAGTTATGCAAAAGAACAATAGAATTCATGTCTGCTGCAAGACAAAATATACTCATTGTTCTGCCAACATAACTGCCAGGAATGTGAGGAAGATGTCTATTGTCCTTGTCAAACAGATAATCACAACCTTTGGACATATTTCACTCTCTGCCATAATGAATGACTGCATTCTTGTTCAATAGGTTTCATACCAAACATATGTTTCATTGTGACAAAATGCATTAATTAAAACTGTTTAGTGCAGGTGAATAAAATGTGCCACATCTTTCTATTTATTATTAGATGGACTACCAGAAGTATTAAGAAATGAATAAAAAGTCCTCAATGACACAGACATTGTGGATACCTCTAAAATAACTCAGCACATGCCTTTAGTTATTGCTTCTACAGTGTATTTATTTTCCTTCAAATTAGATGTAGAGGTAATGAAATGTGTTCTCTATATAGATGAATCAAGATTTTCATTCAAGGACAGATCAAGCTAATAAAATGAATTGTAGACCTCAACTTGTGTAGAATCCACAGGTTACCAGTTGTGCAAACATTGCAATATTTATTTTGATAAATTGTTATGTCATAATGGCAACAGCCTTTAAAAAGATGGACTGAGTTATGAATTAAATATTTAAAATATTAAATATAGATTTAATATTTAATGACATTATGAATTAGAATAGGCAGTGTGATTACTGATTTCCATTAGGAAAAAACCAAACTTCAGTCACCATCTGTCAGCTTTACTTTTCATGTGAAATGGGAATAACAATAACAGTTTTATTTTGACATATATACCTTTATTTTCTTTTCAATTAGAATTCAACATCTGAAAGTGGTGAGAGGATTCTCCCTTTTGATATTTTTTGTACCAGAATGTCACCTTAATGTATATGAATTACTCCCCATAAATTGGAATTCTTTATTATTAAGGTTCTAGCTCATGAAAACAATAAGTTCTAGACCATAATGGAGACTGGGACTTTTGTGACATCATCAGTATGACTTGGAAATGGAAAAGATACCTTGCCATTCCTCACATGTTGAAGTGTACATGAGAACATGCTGCCTAAATGGGACTTTTTTTGTTTGAGTTTCACAGGCTTAGAGTTTAAATCTTATGTTACTCAAGAAAGGAACCCATCACACACTTTTGAGGGGAGGGGGACTGGGCCTACTTAGAAATCTGTCATGGATTTCTTATATCTCCAAATACTGTGGTACAGTAATATACAGAAAAATCAACAGAAAATGTGCCATCCCTTGTAATAAGTTGCATTTAAATAAGGTATGGGAAATAGTTAAATTGCTCTCTCTCAGCCTGGTTCATTTCACAAGGTTGTTGGGCAGGAGGAATGGGCAGAGGAAACATTATGTCTGCCATATGAAATAGTATAGGGCAGGGGTCCCCCACGCCTAGTCCATGGACTGGTACTGGGCCGTAGCATGGCAGCAACTGGTCCGCACGAACAAGCAAAGTCCCATCTGCAGAATGCAGGCAACACACAAAACCACACACCCTCTGGTCCGTGGAAAAACCTCTCTCCATGGAACTGGTCCCTGGTACCAAAAAGGTTGAGGACCTCTGATATAGGGTTTCCTGCCTAAGCAGGGGGTTGGATTAGAAAACCTCCAAGGTCCCTTCCAACTCTGTTAGTCTAATGTCTAATTCTAATATCTTGAGCTTCTGAAAGAAATAATTAATAGAAATCTTAGCAAATAAATAAGATAGGCAAGTTTTTGGCAAGCAGCGCGTTTGGAATCATATCATAGAATTTGAAATGATCATTTAAGCTTGTGCAGAAATCCAGAGGAAAACATATCCAGCATGCCCAGCTCAGCTTTAATGCATGAAAAACATTGATTAGCTCTTTGGAGTAATTAGTGGCACAGTCTCCTTTCAACAACTTCAGTTTGATTAAAATGTCAGACTAACAGCAAAGAAATCTCTGTATAGTCTTGCCTTAAGTACAGAAGCCAGTTGATGTTTCTTTCTCAGCTCTAGAAGATGACATGGCAATGCAAATGTTGCTAGAAAATTCACCAAGATTCAAATCTGACTTGAAGGGGGGGGAGTTTAAATATCCTTACAATGATTAATTGGACTCTGTGTTTATACCTCTCTCTCTCTCTCTCTCTCTCTCTCTCTCTCTCTCTCTCTCTCTCTCTCTCTCTCTCTCTCTCTCTCTCTCTCTCTCTCTCTCCACTGCATTTAACTGCTTGTGTAGGAGTAAGAACTTGGAGTGTGTTCATCTCTTTAAATATACAGTAAAAAGTATGCCTGTCGATTTAAAAAGCAACAAAAACACAATGCATTTTTTATAAACAGCAACAAAATCCTGGCTAAATTATTAATCATGTACTTTTCAGTTACTTCCAAAAATAATGCTATTCCGGTCAAAAGTTAAATGACCAGAGCGGAATTTGCTTCATTATGTTCTTTTGTTTCAGACTAAAAATATTATTAGCATTAGCTGTTTTAGCTTAGAAGAATACTGGACATCACTAGCTCTACATTACTTACTGAAAGAACAATATAAGCACAAATGGCTGATAATGGCCATTTCTATTAGAGAAGATAATGTGTGGGTGACTATTTCAAGATTTAGATTCTTAGTAAAAATTTGCTCAACCATCCAACAATTAATTAGTGGAACAACCTGCCTCCAGAAGTTTTGAATGTTCCAACACTGGAAGTTTTTAAGAAGAGAGTGGACAGCTGAAATGGTATAGGGTTTCCTGCCTGAGCAGGGGGTTGGACTAGATGAGCTCCAAGGACCTGCTGCCGCCACCACCACCACCAGCAGCACCACCAGCACCACCACCACCATCATCATCATCATCATTATTATTATTAATATTATTATTATTATTATGACTTTTTTTATCATAGAACGCCCAGAATGGAGTTCCGGCACCTTTTTTGGATGGAACCTTGTAGGCTAGGCCAGGCAGGTTGTATGATGTGTGCGAGTTTCGGCACCTTTTTTTTTTTTTTTACAAAAAAAGCACTGATGATGATGATTATTATCCAGTGAGTTTGAAAGGATGTACATCACTTTAATAAGGCTTGATATTCCTGACTTTACCCAAGGAGCTACATATTGCTATTTTTGAATCTTACACAGCTAGGCTGTATTCTTCATAGCATTTGGTAGAGCCGAAAGGAACCACTTAAATTATTATGTACTATACCATCTTCTGTTCCTTGCAGGGATCCAGATTAGAATAGATACTAGAAATGATTGTCCAGTGTGTTCTTGAACACATAATGCAAAAGAAAACACCTGACCTCTGTTGGTATGGGTCCTTGGATGAACTGCACTTAACGATTATATTTTCCCCCTTAATATTCAGCCATGAGTGGCATGGTGGCCTACAGCAGAGGTGTCAAACTCACAACATCACGTGATGTGTCGTGACATATTGCAACTTTTTTTCCTTTGCTGGCAATGGGGTGGGCGCAGTTTTGGCATGACACATCCAGCCCTTGGACTGGCAGTTTGACACCCCTGGCCTAGAGGTAAAGACACATGCCTCCCCACTCGGAAGATTGAGAGTTCAATGCTACAGGATTGATACAGGATTTGCATTTCAATCAGGAGTCAAAGAGAAAATATCTGCTATGAACACTGCATAGGCATCAGGAAGAGCATCCAGCCAGTAAATGCTCAGCTCCATTCAGTCACCTTGATTCTACCCCAAATAAAGGGATTACAAGGTCGTAAGAAGAAGAAAAAATTCAACCAGAAATGTGCCTTCCTGTAATTTAAGTCTATTATTCCATGTCTTACATTCTAATGCAATGTCCTTCAGATTATTTGGAAATATTCCCTCCATTACTTTCAGTCTCCCTTTCTCTCGCAAGAAATATTGTTCAATCATTCTTAGTTGTGTATGGGTTTGTGATTGTTGTTTTTACCCTTGTTCTAATATGACACAAAAACTACACACAATGCAATAGACGATTAGTGAAGAATGAATTAGTTATGGTGCATCACATAATTTGGAAATGCTACAGCTGATGCATTTTAAAACTGCATTTGCCTTTTTAGCAGAGCCGTAGTGGCGCAGTAGGTAGAATTTAGTATTACAGGCTAACTCTGCCTCCAGCCAGTTCAATCCTGACCAGCTCAAGGTTTACTCAGCCTTCTATCCTTCCAAGATTGGTAAAATGAGGACCCTAATTGTTGGGGCCAATATGGTAACTCTGTAAACTGCTTAGAATTGTAAAGCACTATGGGGTCTAAGCGCTATTGCTATTGCTCACGGGTGTCAAACTTGCTACATCACATGACGTATTGCGACCTATTGCAACATTTTTTGCATTGCTGGAGCTGGGGTGGGCGCGGCCTCCGTATGATCCAACCGGCCTGTGGGCTGGCAGTTTGACACTCCTGCTATTGCTAGTAGCCATGCCACACTACTGGTTGTTACTCAGTTTGGGATTAGTTATAAAACTCATGACTTTTCCTTATGCATTGTCACAAAGCCAAGTATTATCTATCTTGTATCAGTGGTTTTCACCTTTTTCATAAGTGAAGAATTTATGTTTTGTTTGCATTTATTTTCATTCTGTTAATTCAAACTTCGTATATTATCTTTAGATTTCTTGCTATTTCGGTTAGTCATGGAGCAGCTGTACTGCTATTTCTGATTTGCAGAGCTGAAAGGCTGAAACAGAAACCTTGCTAATGTATTGGGGGCAAACAGCTATTGTATATTAACTCTATTAAGACAGACTCTTATATTTTGTGACTACAGATTCTAAAAAACCTAACTGGAATGCACAGACTATGCTGGGTACTAGACTGAAGATGTCTGCTTGAAGCTTTCAGCTTTATTTTATTAAAGCAATGGGATTCTTTTTTCTGCTGGTTTGTTCAAATACAAAATGCCCATTTAATATGGATACGTGGGTCTAAGGAAGCATACACGTTCTCTTACCCTGCAAAACAAATTAAAGGCTGTTTTTGTGTCAGCATACATTCAGCATATTGAGATCAACCAATTAAAAAATAAGTAACATATTTAGCTGAATGCCATTTTGGTTTCTCCAGTAAATTGGGCTATAAATGAAACGGTGTTATCATGACGTTCTCATTTTTTATGAGGCACATTTTCTCCTCCCAATAATTAAATGGTCAATTTCCCTGAAGAGAGGAAAGAAAAACAAATTAGCTTGATTCTAAGGACGTCAATCTCCATGTAATTTTTGTAATAGTGAATAATAATCTAATGGTTTATTTCTAACTTTCACCATTGCTTTTTATAGTTACTAGAGTTTTATGAAACTAAAAACCTCTTGAGGTAATTTTAATTTAGAGGAACCTATGAATAGATAGGTAGATTAGAATTCTGCTTGGATTTGGAAGCTTCTGTGTCTGGCTGTGTCAATTTTTTCAGGATACTTGGTTATTAATTTAATGCCTTTGGCATTAAAACAGACCTAACACGGGTCCTCAGAATTAGATATCATTTCCTATCTGTGTATTCCTCCCTGATTTGTGACTGATGTCCCTCTTGCTTCTCATTCAGATTTAAAATCAGAACATACCCTGACAAAGAAAGGATTGCTGCATGTATTGCATCCTATTTTAGACTACCAAATTCAAGGAATATATTCCTTTCAACAACAGCATCGGTTGCTACAGAAGTTCATCAGTTGTTTAACATTTAAGAAACTAGCTAACAAAGCACAGTCATTTTAAGAGAAATTTAGCTAAAAGTATTTTGATAATATATTCTAGTTATTTTTACACCATTTCATAGCTCCTAGCTGATTTCCAACAGCTATCAAGGTTGCATCTGATTAATGTAAGTCATATGGAAAGACATATGGTGAAATTAACATTGTGCCATTCCAATGTGATCTTAAGCAGTTTTGTACTTATATTGTGGCTTTGCACATGGATATGGAAGGAACAAAGCTTGCATGGTAACAGCACCATGCTTGTTCCATCACTTTAATGAAAACATAGGATCCTTCAGATGTTTTTACTAATTAATACTTAAATGGAAGAGTAGGGTTGCCAATTAGATTGGGAACTCAAAAGTATTCTGAAAGAAAACAATGATAAACCACAAAATTACATGGACTACACTACATTTCTGGGGTTGAGCTCAATTCAAATCATTTTCATTATTTTAATGCACACTGTGTGGACTTATTTTTATTATATGTTAGGGTTCCAATGTATGTCTGTGAAATATATATACTCAAGACAAGAGACTTGTCACTTGTGTGCTTCCCACAAACCATGATTTTGGAGCTAAGCATGAATATTGGTTACACACAAATTATGCACAGCCTCTATCCAGCTAGTTGTAAAATAGAATATAAGAACCCAACACTGCAATGCTACATTAGAGAACTCTGTTTCTCTGATAAATGATTATGTTTTACTTAGATCACTTTAAGGTGTCATCAAATTCATTCATGCACTAAAACCTCTCTGAATTGCAAACCAAGACACCTTGCTTCAATTTCTTTGCTTGAGTAGAAGTAATTATGTTCTACAGATCCTGTAGATTCTGCTCAGCTACTCATGCTCCACTGGGTTTTTAAAACATGAAATAAAATAAATAACAGATTTATGTGCAATATTTGGGTTTAGAGCTTTGCATCTAATGTGAGCATTCTCTCTATACCTGTCAGTTCAGGTAATCCTTGACTTACAACAGTTCATTTAATGACTGTTCAAACATATGATGGTTGCCAGAATAATTTTATAAGATATTGTGAGTGATTTTGTGCAAAAACCTTCTATTGGTGCAACTGGGCTCCAAGCCAGAGCTGAGAGTCTAAGGGGATCCAAAGTCTGCATCGCCTTTAAGATAATGCTGCCCTATCCAGAACTTGTTCGAGAACTGAATGTCATAATTTATTGGGGGGTTCCTCCATGTTGCTGGAAGTTATCCTTTTAGACTTGACTAGTATCAAGCTCCAAGAATTTTATGTACACATACCTACAAACCACACCCAATCATTTCCATACTGCTTTCTCATTTCTTCAACCTACAGTTCCAACAGTCTAAATTACTTGAGTCCTATGACAGTCAATACTGTTTAGGGAAGGAGATCCCTGCTGGAAAGAATCAGTCTGGTACTGAGCAAGCTTTACAAAAATATAGCACATTGACTGTCTTTAAAATCATGGGAATGTTAAAGAACAGCTTAAAACAGATTATGTTCAAAAGAAAATGATACTATAATTCCAGTTAACATTTGACTATAGCATTATCTTTTATTTGTGTTGTAATTTTGAAATACTCATTGGCTACTAAAGTAAATGGAGGGGGGAACCAACTTTAAGCAAGATCACCCACGTAAGATTTGGAGATAATACATTTGAATATGGTCTCAATTTAAAAGGAAAAATTAGAGCATTAGAGCCGTGGTGACGCAGTGGTTAGAATGCAGTATTGGCAGTTCTCACCGGCTCAAGGTTGACTCTGCCTTCCATCCTTCTGAAATTGGTAAAATGAGGACCGAGATTGTTGGGGGCAATAAGCTGACTCTGTAAACTGCTTAGAGAGGGCTGTAAAGCACAGTGAAGTGGCATATAAGTCTAAGAGTGCTATTGCTATTGCTATTGCTATTATTGTATAGTATATTCTAAAAACATTCCTGGTAGGCTTTCTAGTTCTGCTAGAAGAGGCTGAGAGCAATACCATGAATATATTTCTAGACTGCCTTTATGAAATGTCTGTCACTCTTTATTTTTAAATGTTTGTCCATTAAAAGCTAATCCAAACCGTAGTGATGTTTCAAAACTTTTACATATATGGCATGGGACCAGGATACTTACGGGACCGCCTTCTGCCACATACTTCCCTACGACTGGTGAGAGCGCACAGGGTTGGCCTCCTCCGGGTCCCGTCAGCGAAACAATGTCGTCTGGTGGGCCCTAGGGGGAGGGCTTTCTCTGTTGTGGCGCCCGCCCTCTGGAACCAACTGCCTCCTGAAGTCCGCGTCTCTCCGACTCTCCCGGCCTTCCGGAAAAATTTAAAAACTCATCTTTGCCGGCAGGCCTGGGGATGATTGTAGTTGATTGTTGTATTGAATGTGTGTTTTTTATTGACTTTTTAGATAGCTTTGTTTGGGTTTTTTTTATATACTGTACTTTTTTGTTGTTTATATGTTGTTAGCCGCTCTGAGTCTCTGGGAAGGAGCGGCATACAAACCCAAATAAATAAATAAATAAATAAACAAATAAACAAACAAATAAATAAATAAATAAATAAATATTGATAGGCAGTGAATTCAGTTATGAAAGCTTAATGATGCCCAAACTCTTTAAGGTATAAAACTTTGAAATGACAACAATTCCTGAATTTGGGGCCCAGAGCTATATTCTTGAAGGTACACAAAGCCGAGATACACTCTTGTGAAGTCTAGAGAGGGAAAAGGATTAAAAATATATAAAGGCAATAGGGAAGTTGAGCCTCAAAATTTGCAAGTGACTGCCAGAGGCACAAGGCAAAAGACTAGTAGCATTTGGGAATATAAATGAGAGAGACAGAGAGAGGTTGAGAAATCTTACTGCTGAAAATTCTAGTGAAAAACTTAAGTCAGAAAGGAGAATTAAAGTATTTGGGTGACCTCAAATTGCCCAAGATGCTTTGAGTAGGTGTACCTTTTGTATTCTACCTTTTATAAATTAAAAGCAACCTAAGTGCAGATAAGAATGCTTTGATTGGAGGTGGTGTGGGATTGAATGGCCAAAGCAAGCATCCTCGTAAGAATTTAAGATCTGATTTCATTTGTATGTTTCACATATTATTTTATTTGTTATAAGTTGTAAGTTGCCCAGGGTTTGGCTTTAGTTAGGTGGCTATACAAATGTTTTTTTAAAAAGAAATAAATAAATGCAGAAAGTATTACACTAACAAATGAAAAGAGTAAAAAGGGGAAAATAGAGACTATATTACAGATTTGCAAAATACAAAATTTCGTAAGAATTTATCAACTACTAGAAAAAGGAAAGACTTCTATTCTTGCATGTCATATTAAATTGGAATGTATGTAAAGAGAAACATATTACAATTTAGCATTTTAAGACTAAAGGTTAGAATCGGATCAGAAATTGACCAAAACAGTGAAAAGAATAAGAATTAACAAGAATTTCTAACTAATCTGAAGGAATCTATCCTTAACGTTATTGCCAGGGAGACAAAATCTAACGTTTTAAAATTTTACATTAAAGGAATCTCAATGTTAGATGCAGCAAAAGGTTATGTTCAAAATTATAGTACTGTTTTCCCAATTAAATTAAAGTTAGTATCAAGATATTTTTATATTACATTATTTTTGACATGAATGCATATGCTCAAAGCTTAAGCTGCCAGTTTTCTAATGAAGTTTGAATAAAAATTGCAGTAGTTATAATTGTAGTTGTTATAATATGCAAAGCCAACTTAATACACTTTGTAGAATATATACCTCAGTGATAGGTAATAGAGTACCAACTACCAAAAAATTATAGTCAACATTTACAACTGGTTTATTCCTAAATTCCTGCAAAATATTTTTTAAAATTGTGACATTTATAATATTTTTTAAAATTATGACATTTATGTTCTTCAGTATATATGGAAGAGCAATCCATTTTGTATGTTACAATTCTAAGTTTTTTGGGTACTGTTGTGGGTGTCTCTAGACCAGCTTGGGAAATGTCAGAGGATGAGGAGGAGCAACCAGGCCCCTCTGGGTGCTTTCCCCTCCCGGCAGCAGAGACAGACAGGGAGGAGATTTGCATGCAGTCTGGGTCAGACTCTCAAAGCGGAGAGTCAGACTTGGAACAGGAAAATATATGGCTTGATCCGAGATTCCGAAGGTTTGATAGGCGGAGGTGTCAGTTACGTGGAAAAAGGAAGCCATGGGGGAAGTGACGTATCGGAAACTATATTAGAAGAGGAAGGAGGGACTAATTCTTTGTCACGAGCAACGTTAATATCAAGGAGTAGCCTGATACCTTGAGCAGTTCGTTTGAACTCAGTTTTCTGGTGTTTTTGGAATGTACGGAAGATTAATGAGGTCTTGAACAACCTGAGAGATAAAGAGTGAGTTATTGGAAGGGGGGAGAGCATGTTTAAGCTGAATGTAAATAAATCAGATTTGGCCGTTCCGCAAACAAAATGCCAGCAGCTTGCTTTGAAGTGAATCTCTTGAAATGTGTTAAATAAAACTCTTAAAAGAAATATTCCTGTGGACTTTACTAAGCTGAGAAGGGCCAGATACAACAGGTACGATCTATTTTAGCAATAAGCACTTGTGTAACATACCAATGAAAAACAATCTTCAGCTTTTTCTAAGTGTAATAGTCAATAGAAATGTAATATTTAATCTCTATTGATATTCTTATTATTACATTATCAAGTGTATTGTTTAAATTCTCCATCTGTTAATTGATATAGTCTTTGACTTGCTTGGTTCTGAATCATATAAATAAATGACCCTTTATTGCATTTGCAATATATTTTTCAGTATTTTGATTATCGCTGTTATTTTGTAGTGGCACAAGTTCAAAATTCACAATACAATGTACTGTTTTGTCTCTAAAATTATGTAATCCAAATAACATGTAAAGAGATTTTCTATAAAATTATTAGGTTTATGCTAGGTATATATTAATAGTGGAACAATAGGAAGGAAGAAACACAAAAGAAATTGGGAACTAAAATATTTTTTGTGTATTATGACTCCCAAAAATGCTTGATTAATACAATAGTTATATATTAAGAAAGTATGTTTATGCTTAGGTAGCTATTTCAGTATGATAGTAACATTTTAAAATTTGACACTCTAAAACAGGCATGTCAAACTGCTGGTCTGCGGGCCAGATGCGTCATGCCAAAACCCTGCCCCGGCAATGGGGAAAACCCCAGTAATGGGGAAAAAGTTGCAATATGTTGCGTGAAATTGCGACATTGCATGATAGTACAAAGTTGCCATGTCTGCTCTAAAATATTTAAACATATTGATTGATAAGAAGCTATCAAATTCTTCATTAAGATTGCAGGACAGTGCCAGTAATCAATTTCCATGTGTTTAGTAAAATACTATAATAAAAATCTAAAATATTTATTTAACTAGATTTGATTCTTTTCTTTTTTAAAAAAAAAGCTTTTATTGAGTTTTATAGGGTTAAGGATAAAATAGGGTCGGGATAGGGGTTAAGGTTTAGGGTGGGGTTGGGATTAGGATTGGGATTGGGATTAGGACAGGGTTAAGGTCAACATTGGGGTTATCCCCCAGTGACATTTTCCATATTTAGCAAACACTATTGTTTGAGTACATATGTTTAACTAACAATAATTAATATAGTAAAAGATAGCTGTAGTAAGCAGGGCTTTTTTTCTCATAGAACACCCAGAACTAAGTTCCGGCACCTTTTTTGGATGGAACCTTGTAGGGTAGGCAAGGCGGGTTGTATGAAGTGTGTGAGTTCCAGCACCTTTTTTTTTTTTTTTTACAAAAAAAGCATTGGTAGTAAGTATAATAAAGAGTAATCATAAACAGTATTAATTAATCAATGCATAACATTCTTCTTACTAGTATGTATTCCAAATAACATATCACATTCGTTTCTCACTAGTTCGTTTTCCTAACCATTGGTAAAAATTATCCCATGTTCTAAAGTAAACTGAATCTTCTTTCTCTTTAATCTCTAAAGTCAATCTATCCATTTCTGCACATTCTAAGATTTTCTTAATTAAAACCTCTTCAGCTGGTAAGTTTTCATCTTTCTAATACTGGGCAAATACAATTCTCGCTGCTAATCAACCCATGCAATATTAAATATTAATTCTCCTTCTCATATAGCAGAGTTGCCACTTCAAGGCCCTCTTCCCTTATGTGATTGACCCTGAAATAGTTTTCCACCCGAGCCACGTACGAGTTCCAGCGCTCTGGGTGGGACATATCAAAATCAGATAACCAGCCAATCTTAGACATCTTAAGTCTTACAGTCTCGTTAATGCCTTCGCTGCAAGCCTTGTCTTGGGGGAAGGGGTCCATTTGCCGAGTTCACCTCCAGCAATTCCGTACTGGCAAGCTGAGTTGCTATGCTGGACGCCGACTTCCCAGACTTCAGGACCTTCTGTGAGTTCTAAATTCTTTGGTAGATCTTCCTCTTGCCTTCAGCAACCCCACCTTCATTGCCAGCTTTATGTTTGCAGGGTAGAGGCATTAAGCGGAGACACATTGTGTAAACAAGCTTCTTTTATTACTCTCTTCTTACTACCAACAACAACCAAAATGGCACGCAGGCCTTTTATAATGTCCCAGACCCGGACAATGTCAACCAATGATTGCAGAGGCGGTCTCCTGCCTTGTGCATGTGTGCAAGGCTGGAGACAGCCAGTCTGGTCCCGGGCAGCTTTGGGACTGCCCGGGACCCTTTGCAACATTTCTGAGCCTGCTGAAGCATAACAGTTAGTGTACCACATAACAGTTAGTGTACCACATCTCTTTTTCTGAAGCTTTAAAAAGCCTCACAAAAGATTTTCAATTTTGTAAACAACATTCCATCCCCTGCCCCTCTAACTTCACTCTTGCTATCACAGGAGTGGTTGAATCTAATATTAAAAATAAACAGGAAACTGTAAAATACATAATTGGAAGTAATTGACCATCGTTATAGTAAAGTCCAATTTAGGATATATGCTCCTTTATTAAGCTTGTGGTAGCACTGTAGTTAGACTACAGTATTGCAGGCTAACTCTGCCCACAGCCAGGAGTGTGATCCTGACTGGCTCAAGGTTGACTCAGCCTTCCATCCTGCCGAGGTCAGTAAAACAAGTACCCAGATTGTTGGGACCAATATGCTGACTCTGTAAACTGCTTAGAGAGTGCTGTAAAACACCATGAAGCAGTATATAAGTCTAAGTGCTGTGGCTGAGTGCTATTAAGGATATATCTGTCCTTCCCAGAAAACATTGTTCTATCAATATAATTCTCTATAAGAAAAGAAGGGAGGGAGGAGGAAGAGAATGGGTAATTAAAAGAAACCTAAATTATTTAATAAATAATCAAAGTGAATATATGACTACAGCTTCACTCACATATATACACATGCAGACAAGTAAATAATATATAGTTAGTGAAAATTATATTACCACTTTTCAGATTTCTTGGTGACCTTCACAAAAGGCAAATGTTCAAGTTTGTATGTTTTCTTGGAATCTTGTGCAAGATTCTCTTTCAGAGTGGTGTAATTATGTATTTTTCACCAAAAATGGTACAGTAATGTCCTTTAAGAAATTAAAAAAGGAAAAAATGAATAAATTAGATCTTGAAAATCTTTATCTTTAATCCTCATCATTAACAGTATATACAATATATGGATCTCATAGTTTCTGAAAATAAATTGTTCATGTTTTCTTATCATTTTAATTCTAAACAGTATATAGCAAGCAGTCTTTTCTAGACATGCCTATATGTAAGATCTTGAGTAATTATATATATATATATAATGTGTGTGTGTGTGTGTGTGTGTGTGTGTGTGTTGACAAACGAATTCCTAACACAAAGATTGACACCAGAACCACACAGGATGCCATCTCCACACATCCACGCAAAAAGCAAACCCAAACCCACACCGATGATGAGGCAAGACCACAGACCAGGAGCCAGACCAGAGCTGCATCATTGGCCACTTTGAACCCCTCCAGCACTACAAAGCCCCCACCCAACCAGAACACTCCCCCAGCCAATCAGAACACAGCCAACCCCCCAGCCAATCAGAGCACAGCCAAGCCCCTAACCAATCAGAACATAGCCAAGCTCCCAGCCAATCAGTTCAAACCCCCACTGGCAGTTAAAAGGAAAAAACAGCTTAGACCACACATTGCTCCTAGAAGCAGAAGCCAAAAGCACCAGCCTGAAGATGATGAATGAGACTTCATCGAAACGTCGCCCAGACACTTCAAATTCTACGTGGGAGAAAACCCGAAGAACCAAAGACCTACATACAAACACCCGCGAAAACCTCAGAAAACATATATATATATATATATATATATATATATATATATATATATATATATATATATATATATATATATATATATACACACACACACACACACACACACACACACACACACACATATACATATACATATACATATACATATATATATATATATATATATATACACACACACACACATATACATATACATATACATATACATATACATATACATATACATATACATATACATATACATAGACAGATAGACAGATAGACAGATAGACAGATAGACAGATAGATATTGTTGTGAGTGTCTCTAGACAGGCTGGGTACATATCAGGGGATGACGAAGCACAACCAGGCCCCTCTGGGTATTTTCCCCTCCCATCAGCCGAGCTAGACAATGAGGAGATTTGTATGCAGGATGAGTCAGACTCTCAAAGTGATGAGTCAGATTCGGATCAGGAAGCTAGATGGCTTGATCCGAGATTCCGAAGGTTTGATAGGCGGAGGAGTCAGTTAAGTGGAAAAAGGAAGTGACGTATTGAAAACTATATTAGAAGAGGAAGTCTTTGTCACGAGCAACGTTAATATCAAGAGGCAGTCTGATGCATCACCGAGTTCGTTAGAAATCAGTTTTCTGGTGTTTTTGAAATCTACGGAAGATTAATGAAGTCTTGGACAATGTAAGAGATAAAGAGTGAGTTAATTGGAAGGTGGGAGAATGTTTAATCTAAATGTAAATAAATCAGAATTGGCCGTTCCGGCCAACAAACTGCCAGCAGCTTGCTTTGAAGTGAATCTTTTGAAATGTGTTAAATAAAACTCTTAAAGAAATATTTATGTGGATTTCACTCAGCTGAGAAGGGCCAGATACAACAGATATAGATATAGATATAGATATAGATAGATAGATAGATAGATAGATAGATAGATAGATATAGATATAGATATAGATATAGATATAGATATAGATATAGATATAGATATAGATATAGATATAGATATAGATATAGATATAGATATAGATATAGATATAGATATGTAGGTCTTTGGTTCTTCGGCTTTTCTCCCATGTAGAATTTGAAGTGTCTTGGCGATGTTTCGACGAAGTCCCATTCGTCATCTTCAGGCTGGTGCTTTCGGCTTCGTGCTTCTAGGAGCAATGTGTGATTGTAGTTGTTTCTTCCTTTTAACTGCCAGTGGGGGTTTGAACTGATTGGCTGGGAGCTTGGCTGTGTTCTGATTGGGTGGAGGTGTGTTCTGATTGGTTAGGGGCTTGGCTGTGCTCTGATTGAATGGGGGGGTTGGCTGTGCTCTGATTGGCTGGGGGAGTGTTCTGTTTGGGTGGGGGCTTTGTTGTGCTCAGGTTAGTCTGAGTTACAAGGGGATTAGAGATGGTGAGCTGCATAGCTGTTTGGCTTCACGTTCGTGGTCATGCCTCATCTTCATGGTGGGTGTCAGTTTGCTTCATGTATGGATTGGAGGGGTTTAAGGTGGCTAATGATGCAGCTGTGGTCTGGCTTCTGGTTTGTGGTCGTGCCTCATCATCGGTGGGGGTTTGGGTTTGCTTTTTGCCTGGATGTGTGGTGGTGACATCCTGTGTGGTTTTTGTGAGTGTAGGTCTGGTGTCATTCTTTGTGTTATGGACTTGTTTGTCAATAAGGGCGGGTTTCCAAATGGCTGGTTGGCGGGAGGTATCATCTCGTTTGTTCATGCTGTGAGGGCATTTTTCTATCTTGATGGCTTCTCTGATTATTCTGTTATTAAAGTGTTCAGTTTTGGCAATAGTTCTGGTCTTTTTGAAATCAATTTCATGTCCTGTGGCTTTAAGGTGTTGGACCAGGGAAGAAGTTGGTTCCTCTTTTTTGACTGAGTTTTTGTGTTCTTCAATGCGTGCACTTATTCTTCTGTTGGTTTGTCCGATGTATGTGGTGGGGCAAGCAGTACATGGGATTTCATATACTCCTTGATTTTCTAACTCAATTTTGTCTTTAGGGTTTCTTAGGATGGTGGATATTTTTCTGTTTGTGCAGAATGCTGTCTTGACGTTATGTTTGTGCAGGATCTTGCTGATCCTGTCTGTGGTGCCTTTTATGTATGGGAGGAGGGCTTTGCTGTTTTCTTGTTCTCTGTCTTGGATTTTAGTGGGAGTTTCTTTTTGGATTAAGTTGGAAATCTTATTTCTTTGGAATCCGTTGGATGTTAGTACATTAGTGAGAGTGTGTAGTTCGGTTTTTAGGTGTTGTTCATCAGCTAGGCATTTGGTTCTGGAGATGAGTGTCTTGGCTACGGAGTTGATCTGTGCTGGGTGGTGGTGTGAGAGTGCGTGCAGATAGAGGTTTCTGTGTGTTTTCTTCTGGTAGATGGTGTGTCCTAGGGAGCCATTGGATTTCTTGTAGACTAAGACATCCAGGAAGGGAAGTTGGTTATTAGCTTCTGTTTCCATGGTGAACTGTATTTTGGGGTGTAGGCTGTTGAGGTGTGTGAGGAAGTTGTCCAGTTTTTCTTTCCCATGTGGCCAGATTACGAAGTGTCATCTACGTATCTGAGCCAGAGTTTGGGTTTGTGATCAGATTTTTCTAGGGCTTGGGTTTCAAAATGTTCCATGTAGAGGTTTGCAATGACAGGTGAGAGGGGTGATCCCATGGGTGCTCCTTCTATTTGTTTGTATTTTTGTCCGTTATAGATGAAGTATGTGTTGGATAGACAGTGGTTGGTCAGATCTAGGATGTGTTTGGGGGGGTTATATTTGTTTTGGATAGCTGTTAAGGCTTCTTTGATTGGCACTTGGGTGAAGAGGGATATGACATCGAAGCTAACGAGTAGGTCGCTGGGCTGTAAGTTTTGTTTCTTTATGATCTCTATGAACTGGAATGAGTTTTTTACGTGTGAGGTGATGGATTCTGCATAGGGCTGTAGTTGTTTGGCGAGAAATTTGGCTAGGTTTTGTAGAGGTGAGCCTATAGAGCTGACTATGAGTCTAAGTGGGGTTCCTCCTTTGTGTATCTTGGGGAGACCATAGAGCTTAGGGCATCTGGATGATTTCTCTCTGGGAATGATTCTTTGCTGGATCTCTTCGCTAATAGGGGAGGCTTTTATTTTGGATCTAGTGGTTTTTTCCAGGTAGGTGATGGGATCTGTGTTTAGGGGTTTGTATGTGGAGTCTTGGAGTAGGTTGGTTAATTTGGTTTGGTAGACAGATGTATTCATGAGGAGCAGACAGCACTACTTAACCTGAAACAAGACACCAGCATAATAATCCTACCAGCAGACAAGGGCAATGCCACGGTGGTCATGAATACATCTGACTACCAAACCAAATTAACCAACCTACTCCAGTTCATAGAGTGAATGAATAAAACATTCCTTTCAAAATTTTATATTACAGGTCCTACCCAATCTCACAACAGTTGATATGTTTTACTACTGCTTAATGCTACTTGCAGTGAAAGGTGTCCAATCTATGAATATGCCATTTTAAATTCATTTCTGAGATAGCTATACGTAATATGGATGATACACCTTTTAAATACAGCAGTTCCTCAGCAGTGAAATGTTTATTTCTAGATGTCATAGGAACTTTTTGCTTTCATAAAGAAAAACATATGGAAGATTTGATAGTCTTGTGATAATAATCTCTGTTGTTTGTTGACAGATGGAAAGGTTGAGGTTACAAAAGAAGGAGTAAAGCTGTGTACTATGGGGCCTGGGAAGGTGTTTGGAGAACTGGCTATCCTATACAACTGCACCCGGACAGCTACCGTCAAAAGTAAGATTATTTGAAATATTTAATATTTAATCCCAAAGAATTGTTGACAAACTCTGATAAGTCAGTCCAGATATCTTCCAGTTATTTATCAGTGTTCTTATCTTTGAAAAGAAACAAGAGGTTTTATACAGTTTGTCATTCATGGTTTTTTTCCCCCTTTCAACCTTGTAAACAGCATATGAGGATTGTGCTGTATAAATTAATGCTTTGCATGTCAGACTTATTTATTTGCTCATTAATTCAATTTATATGGCTGTTAGATGATTCTGAATGGATAACATAAGTTTAAAACACCAAATACAAAGGAAAGTGATAAAACAATAAATCATAACAAAATAAAACATAATGTATTGGAAATTAGAATACTATTTGTATAGTTACAGCGGGCTAGCACTTAAGTGAAGAAGTTTTTAGGTCTTTTTAAAGGCCAGCAGGTTTGAGGCCAATCAAATTTCAAACAATATTTAATAGAATATAATTTAGACTAGCTATATTCTGTTGCATAGTTCAAGATCACCCAATAATTTTTCCATGCTTCTATTGTCTCAAAAACGTCCACCGCTAAAATAGTTGTTTTCTATACAGAATAGGACAAATAGGAAAATAAAACAGGTTTACGGTGGTAGATGGAATCAATGAGCTTAGTAGAAAACAGAAGCTTAAGTGCATTGGAATTGTTGATTAGCTTGTCATTTCTTATATCACCTTCACTTTAGTAGCCCATTCTCTTTCTTATACTTAGGGCAAACAATCTTTCCAGCAACTGTTTCCATTTATTGTCTGTTATTGTTCCATATGTAGTGTTTCTGACACCAAGTGCCTTCAGGCTTGGTGTTTTCTTTAGGATGCTTTCCTATGCATAATTTTAGAAGCACACTATTCTTTCCTTATCAAAGTGGTGAGATCAGAAATAGTATTTTCTTGAAAATGAAAAATTCTGGAATGAAAATAGGCAGTTTTTAATTTGTGACCTTCCCCACTCCCTGCCTTGTGGGGATTTTAAACCATTATTTGTCTTCTACTGTAAGCAGCGCTTTTGTGTGTAATGTGGTTTGGAATGTTAACAGGTGACTTCAATGTAATTTCTCCTGCTCATTAATACATAAATAAGAGAATGGTAGTCATGATTGTAATTAGTTTTATTTCCTTTCCAAAGTGCTTTGACAGGGAAGGTCACTTAGTTAGCACTTGGAGCAGTTTCAGTAAAATCTAGATGAAGAAACTCAGTTCTTTGAAGTACTGACTGCTATTTAAGAAGGATTATTGACTCATGAATTTCAGTTATTGTTACTTCTGAAGCTCTGATTGGAACATCTGCTTGTACTTCTGTCCGCATGATAATTCAATTTACTTGTTGGAGCTCTGGAAAGACAGATGTTGGGAGGAGTGATAATAGTATAAAAATAAGGATAATATGAAGTGTTCACTTTTAAAAAAGAAATGTTAAATACACAGTACTTGAAAAAGAGCATTAATTCTGATGGAGCCCTTTCCTTCCTTAAGGCTTATTTAAGCCTTTGGTAGAGTAGAGTAGAGTAGAGTAGAGTAGAGTAGAGTAGAGTAGAGTAGAGTAGAGTAGAGTAGAGTAGAGTAGAGCTGGGAGGTCTTCTAGTCCAGCCCCCAGCTCAAGCAGGAGAACCTATACCATCTCAGACAGGTGAATGTCCTGTCTCTCCTTAAAAATTTCCAGTGATGGAGCACCCACGATTTCTGGGGATAAGCTGTTCCACTGGTTGATTGTCCTCACTATCAGGAAGTTTCTCAATTCCAGGTTGCTTCTCTCTTTCTTTGATCAGTTTCCAACCATTGTTTCTCGTCCTCCCCAATTTGTGAAGAACTAATTCTTTTTCAATTGGAGGTTTTAGCTTTGGGGTATGCAGTTCAGAAATCATGAAAACATTATATCATGATCCAAAAGTATGCGCATAAAAAACAGCCTTATATAAAACACTTTAAACAAGAGAACACTATTCAAAATAGCACCCAAAAAAAATCACCTCGGAAATTATCATCTCAGTATGTCAAACTAAATGAGTTTCAAAGCCCTTTTAAATCCTACAATTAATGGAGTTAAATTTATATGTCTGAGCAGATATTTCTAGAAAATTCTATATTAGTGACTGTTCCATCTCGAACATTGACATTTTGGGTTCAGTTGTTGTCATAAGTCAAGACTACCTGTACTATATATGAAATAGTATATATTTCTCTTTCATTTGGGCTAAGGATGATGACCCTAGTTTACATCTCTACATTTCATCCTACTTTTAATTCTTAATTTTTTGTTGGAATTTTTTTTCCCAAAGACATTTTCAAACTAGTTGGATGTGGATATGTTTGTTCTGTGATAATATTATATAATTTGGAGATAAGTCAAAAATTTTAGATGGCTCTAAAAGATTCAAAGCCAGTTCTTCAAAGTTATGAGCCTTTTATTTCTAAATTAGGAAGATGGGATCTAAAACTGTAATTGAAATAGCCAAGCACATTTTGAACAAGTTAAAACTCATTAATTCTGAACTCTAAATTAATTGTGGAATGATAGAAATCATTTAGTTTGTATAATTTCTGATGAACCTTTGGTTTATAAAATGTAGTAACAGATATACTGTAGGGAATTTAGCCTGGGTAAAAATAGAAATAAAAGGAGAGAAAAAAAGAGAGATAAACAGATTTTGAAATTAGCACTCCAAAAAGGATTATTATAGCTTTTAAATCTTTAAACAGTGTCTGGTAGGAATGAGGAGTGTTGCGTATTTAAGAGTAGCCTTCTGACTTTTCTCAGCTTTGCCAATAGACCAGACAGAAACATGTCAAGACACATGTTTCTTAAGTTCAGTTTTGTTTATTAAGAGGCTTCTGATAAGCTGTTTACATCTAATAGCTTGGCCTAGAGCAGTGATGGCGAACCTTTTAGAGATCGAGTGCCCAAACTGCAACCCAAAACCCACTTATGTATGGTCAGGTGCCGGGTGGGCGTGGCCCATTGGGTGGGTGTGGCCAATTGGGTGGGCATTGTTCATTGGGTGGGCGTGGCTGCAGTGGTAATGCTAGATTGGGTGGGACTAAAAAGTTCAATCAATCAATTCCAACTTTGCGAGATCTTTTTTTTTTACCCTAAAGCAAAAAGGTTTTATAAAATCCAGCTGAAGGCCTAGGACTGGGGTGATGGTGCATGTGCCCACAGAGAGGGCTCTGTGTGCCACCTGTGGCACGCGTGCCATAGGTTCGCCATCACGGGCCTAGAGTGTTAGTGGGGTCCCAAATCCCCAGAGGGCCCACACTAGTCCTTTAGGCAATCCCTCCGCCCTATACAAGCAGACTTCTCTCATTTTTTACTATGTTTGCCATGGCCCAATTCCTTCTGTGTGCTCAGTTGTCTCTTATCTGATTGTTACCTAGTCAGTGGCTCTTTTTTTTGCCTCCTAAGATCATTCTCATATCACCATTACGGATGCCTTCATCTCACGACTGCCAAATTTCCTAGAGATGTAGGTCAGCAGTATCTCAGTACTATGATAAGGTCTGAATCACCAAGGTCCAGATAATCTGCTTTCTCCAAGGCCCTTGAGAACTGCAAGCTGATCATATTCTCTACAACTTTCCCTAAAAAGGGAAGATTGGGAATTCAGTGGAAATTGCGCTGCTCTTTTGAGTCCAGGCAATGTGTTGATAAGTATATAAGTTCTGGGAGGATCAAAGGAGAAGTATGCAAAGTAGATGAAAATGAGTATAATTTTTCATGGCAGACTTTTTTAAAAATACCCAAAGCAGTGCAGAATTGGAACAAAACCTGAGTCTGAAAAATGAGAAGCTGTGTGAAACTAAACCTGAGAGATGTAATTTTGCTTAGGTTGGGATACATGACCTTGGCACGTCTTTATCTCAAATCCTGGTCAGTTGACAACGATTGGTTGCATTTCTCATGCTTTGGTCAACATAGCCCAAACCTGATTGCAATGACATTTACAATGGGAGCAATCTAAATTTTGCCCCAGAGATATTCATTGACTGAACTTTGATTTTTAAAGGCCAGTGCACACAAGAAATGTTTTTACTTTTGGCATTCTGCACTTTGGAAAACACACTGATGTTTCAAATGATGTCTTTCCTGCTGACACATCTGTAGAACATAGAAACTTATTTGATATTGTTGGCTTTGCATGCTTTCCCTTTCTGACTTTCTTTGATGGATCAAATAGTGGCATTTGTCAATTTTGTTCCTTTGCGCCGTTTCCTACCCTCACCAAATAAATGGAATGCCAAAAAAAACATGCTTCTTTGTAGAAAGCACTACCATTGTGAATTTCAGCAATTAGTTTCTTTTTTTACACTTTGCATCTCCATTTATTCTTATGTAATTACTAGTCACTAAGTCAGATGAAGAAGCTGATGCATAAAAATACCATTTTGATAGATATTAGTTTCTTGTTAGCAGTAAATAGGTATACTATTAGGAAGAGGCTCCAGTGTTATCAGAACTATTAATCAAGTCAAATACAGCAAGACTTATACACAAAGATTAGGATGGATATATATATTAAGCTATTTATCTCTGAATATCAATTTCATGCCTTTGCCTTAACCAGTGGGAAATACAGAATTTATTTTACTTTTTTATTATATATTTCTAGACATACTAAAATTGCTGTGCCACTTATATCACTTAAAGTTAGTGAGTCATGCCCACTTATTGAAGTTACTCATTTCCATTTCTTTTCCTTTCTAATTTTTTATTTCCCAACAGATAACTCAGCAATTTGTGACCAGTGTCTATGACAATCCTTATTAAGTTGTTCAGAGAGGCAACTGTCTCTGTAAGATGTTCATAAAATAGTTACATCTATGGAAACCTCTTCTGAGATCTGAAAATTTTCAGCATATGTTTTTCTGTAAATTTAGGCACTGGAATGTGAAGTTTTACAAATTTTTTCATGCTTGTCTTTCAGACACACAGAAAATGGTTGTGTTCCTGTGCAATGCAAGTTTTTCTACAGTGCAGTTCTTCCTTTCCATCACCTTGCTTTCATCCAAAAGCCATATATCGGAGGTCACCAACCTTTTGGGCATCAGGGACCGATTCCGTGGGGAGAGGTTTTTCCATGGACCGGAGGGTGCATGGTTTTGTATGCTGCCTGCATCTTGCAGATGGGGCTTTGCTTGTTTGTGCAGACCAGGTGCTGGCATGCCGCAGCCTGGTACTGGTCTGTGGACCGGGAGTTGGGGACCTCTGTCATATATGATGGTGCCTACCTTTCCTACCTCAACTGTCTGGCTCCCAACATCTTGGGCCTCTTATTTTTGTAGAAGTTTACATTCTCCAACTCACTGCCTTCCTACTTTTGCTTTTATTGTTCAGCTGTTCTACTGGTTTCTAATTTAACATGAACTTATTTTGGATCCAGGTATGAGGAGAATGGACAAGTAGGAAGGAGAGTAGCTTATCAAGTGATATCTACACTCTTGGATTTGATACATCTCAGATGGCATAATTTTTTTTTAACTCGGACCCAAAGGTTACAGATAGTCCTTGACTTACGATCGCATTTGGGACCAGAATTTCAGTTGTAAACTGTGTCCATCTTGCAACTGCACCTCATATGACCAGTTCTAGTTTTATGACTGTTTTTACGAAGGTTGTTAATTGAATTGTAGAGTTGAATGGGCTTTTTTTTTTTTTTGCTACACCATTAATAAATGCTGGAAACTGACAAAAAACATTGCAAGCCACAACCAAGTGCTTGTGGGATACTGCAACTAGTCAGAAATGCTCGAAATTATGTCATGCGATCAGAGAGGGAATGTGACATTTTATAATGACAAGAAGGAACATTCGTCATAAGTAAGACAATCATAAGTAAGACAAGGACTATCTATAAAACATTTGCTTTTGAGTTTCAGCCCTACTACTCCAGTAGACCTCACCCTAATCACCCTAATTCTCTCTTTATGAGAAACACAGTCACTCTGCTATTTCCATTTTCATACAGTGCTGCCAATTGCTTCCACTGCTTTATGGAATAATATGTATTTTTTTTTCTTCCTTCCTTCTTCAAGAATGAAATATTACTCTTACTGTTCCTTTAAGGTTGAAGACCCAACTTATCACCTTACACATGGAGTCTATAGACTGCAAATGGGTTCTACTTTTTCCTGCAGTTTTCATTTTGTGGGGAAAAAAGAAAAACTTTCTCTCCTTCCCACTTTCTAATCTAATATAAACACAGGCATAACAAAAATTACCCTTGAGTTGCAAGCAGCTTTTTTTTCTTCTGTGGCTCCACTTAAATAGTGTCAATTGTTACTTTATCCTTCGTGTCTATAACTACAATAACTATTAGACCTATTATCTCTTTCCTGGAGTAAAGGAACTGTGCACAATAGGCTGCAAATAGCTTCTCCTTTTAGGTGCTGTTAAATCCGCGGGTTAAAAGCATTGCGAGGAAATGAATGGTGTAACAGCAAGTATTCTTTATTGAGTACTCCAACACAACAGCAACAGAAAAAATGGTGCGCAGGCTTTTTATAGCGTCCTTGCAAAGGCCAGCGTCAGCCAATGAATGCAAGGCTGTTTTCGCGCCTTGCGCATGTGCGCAAGGCTGGAGACAGCCAGTCTGGTCCCGGGCAGCCTGTGGTTTGCCCAGGACCCTTTGCAACATTTCTGAAGCTGCTGAATGATTCAGCAGGCCCAGGACATAAGTACCCTTATTGTTATAGCAGCATACATACATGTGTTCAATTGGAATGTTGTTCCTGTTATACATCTTGCCTGCACACAGGTAGACCACTCATCCATTGTTTAATATATGCAAGAATATAATCACAATGCTTAATACCTTGAGGTGTAGCACCCCTTTGTTTGAGTGTTTGCTCTGCAATTTGAAGAACTAGTAAGATTCCCTTGTGCTAGACAGAAACCTCTGGTTTAGGCTTCCGGTGGCTCCGCCGGCGTCGCTAGAGTCTCCACTGTGAGGCTCCGTTCCCTGGGTTAGTAAAGCCGCTAAAAACAGCGCTCATCAGCTGTTTGTCGCGGCGGAAAAACCCCTCTTCGGGCGAAGAAGAGGTGTAGAGCTGCAAGAGTAAGGTTGAGCCCCTCTAAGATCTCTGGAATTAATTTTCAGAGATGGAGAGGGTGTGCTCCCTAGGCACTTGGAATGCTCCTGCCCAGAGACGCTTCTGTCGGCTGACAGAAACAGACGTCGCGACCGCCTCTGCTTTTAAGAAACACATAACAAGGATTTTATACAGACGGAGTGAATACAGGAGTTCTTTGAGTAACGCAAGTATTTTGCTACTTTGTTTCTGCCTATGTAACTATTACTCTTTTAAATCAACATAATCCTTTCAAGATGGCGATAGTTCTTTGTCCTAAGTGAAAGTGCTTGAAAGTGAAACTGAACTTTCTCTTCTTTTGCGGAAGTGAAGCTTGAGAAACCATTTTGACTCGAATTTTTTATTAAATCACAACATAACTGGATTTTAAAATAACTTAAAATAAATTAAGAAGGGAGGAAAATCTGGTAACTTAAGAAAAAAAAATTCTTTTTTAAAAAAATGACGACGAGACAGAAGGCAGCTGTAGCGAAGGCGGCTATACCATCCCCTGGGCAGCTAGCAAAATCACAATCTGCCCCTTTAGCCCCCGTATCGCAGATTCCGACAGAACCTCAAGCTTCTACACAACCCCCTCCAGAAATGCTTACAATGAAAGATCTGCAGACTGCACTGGCTTCTGCATTATCTACAGCATTATCTACAGTAAATGATAAGTTGGATAAGCTGGAGGAAAAGATAGAAGAACAGAAAAAAGATTTTAAAGTCATGATAGAAGCTCATAATTCAGAGATAAGAGAAGATATTGTTGAAGCTATTAAAGGAGTATGGGATTATGCTGTGGGAGTTGAAGGAAAGTTGGAAGGTGTGGAGCAACAGATGGAGGAAAAATTAGAGGAAATTAGAAGTGATTTACAGGATCAAAATGTCTTGACACAATACCACCAGATGCAGATGGCTGTTAGAATCAGAGGCTTCAGAGAAATATCAAAGGAGACTCAAGAAGATTTAAGAAAAATTTTTGTTGAAGCTTTAGCAACTTTTTTGGAGGACACGGTTGAAAATGTGGCCTGGCAGATGGACCGTATATTTAGGATGAATTCACGTATTGCAGCACAAAGAAATTTGCCCAGAGACATTGTGATATATTTCAGTACAAGAAAATTTAGAAACTGGGTTCTTACTAAAGCTTACAATAAACAATTAAGTATTGCTGGTCAAGAAGTACAGGTTCTGAAAGAGATACCTCCCAAAATGTTGAGATCAAGGAAAGATTATGCTTTTTTGACAGAGGAGCTCAAAAAAAGAGAGATACAATACAGGTGGGAGGTGCCAACTGGACTTTCTTTATTTTTCCAGAATAACAGATATCGTTTAACCTCAGTTGCTAAAGCGAAGGACTTTTTTGAGAATATATTGATAGGTGGTAAATTTGCATCTCCAAGACTTAAGAGGGCAGCTCTTGAAAAAGATATGGAATCATCTCAACTTATGGATCTTCAACTAATTTCAACACCAGACAAGGATAAAGAGGTAGCAGCGGATCAACCAGTGCAGAGCATTGATATTTTTCAACCTTTGGTTGCTGAGAGGCCCAAGGAACAAAGGCATACACATGAGGCTATCAAGACTACGGATCAAAGAGAAATAGCACAGCCAATTTATATAAAACAAGCTGCATCGACATCTTCGGAAGCCATGGGAGCAAGGCCTAAGAGGAAGGAGGAGGTGGTTTCGGCTTTGCAGAAGCTTTCACAAAAAGGTCATGTCAAATAAATATTTGACATGGAATGTGAATGGTTTAAATTCTCCACAGAAGAGGAAGAAGATATTTCACTATTTGAAGCAATGTAAAAATGATGTAATTTGTTTACAAGAAACTCATATTAGAATTTCTGATCAGAAATATTTGATAAATAATAGGTTGGGTACACATTTTGTGGCAGCATCTCTAGAGAAGAAAAATGGAATTGTTATTTATGTTAAAAATCATATAAAAGCTAAATTAATAGAAGCAGATAATAAAGGTAGATTTTTAGCTATTGAAATTTTACAAGATGGGAAGAAAGTTCTCCTGATAGGTATATATGCTCCAAACCAGCAACAAGGTACATTTTATAAGTTATTACATAAAAAACTAATACAATTGGATTATAGATCTTGTATTTTGATGGGAGATTGGAATGGTATTCTTGATGTTGGTTTGGATAAGAAAAAGATCTCATCTGTTCCTCAATCGCGTTCTATCTTGCCTAAATCTTTTTTTTATATTAAGGATGATTTTAATCTGTCAGACATATGGAGAGAAAGACATGGCAGGGATCAAGAGTTTACTTTCTTTTCTGATAGACACCAATCATTCTCTAGAATTGATGTTATTTTAACTACTAGTGATTTTATATTAAGTTTAAAGAAAGTAAAAATTTTACCTAATGTATTGTCAGACCATAACCCGGTTATGATGGAACTAATGACTGGTCAGTTTACTAGAAGATCTTGGAGAATTAATGAAAATTTGTTTAAACATGAGGCAAATGTGGAAGAATGTAAAAAGGCCATGAAGGAATTTTTTATGTTAAATATGAACAGGGAAACGGCAATAGAAACTGTGTGGGACTCTAGTAAAGCTCATATGCGTGGAATTTTAATTGAATTGAATATAAGGCATAGACGTAAACAAGAGGAAAAAAGGAGAGTGTTAGAAGCGGAAATAAAGAAAAAGGAGTTATTATTAATAAAGAAACCAGATGATAGTAATATTAAAGAAGGGTTAAAGATTTTACGGAAACAATTTGATATGCTGATGGCTGACCAAGTTGCCAGGAATCTGCAATATGCTAAACACAATACATTTTTAATGCTAATAAACCTGGCAGATGGTTGGCTTATACATTAAGGAAAAAACAAAAATCCCGTATAATTGAGAAGGTAGAATATAAGGGGCAAGAAGTATTTCAACAAGAAATTATCAAAAAAGCTTTCCTACACCAAATTATATTCTGAAGAGAAGGTTCAAGAGAAAGAGATAGATGCCTTTTTAGAAAATCAAAAGGTTTTGAAAGTTACACTGGAACAAAGAGACAGATTAAATGCACTGATTACATCAGAAGAAATTATTGCTGCAATTAAGCAATTGAAAATGGGAAAATCTCCTGGAACTGACAGTTTTACAGCGATTTATTATAAGTCTCTACAGGAAGAAATGGTTAAACCTATGAGAGAGTTATTTGTAAATATCCAAGAGAGGGGTCGGGTACCACCTTCATGGAAAACGGCTTACGTCTCCTTGATTCCTAAAGAGGGTAAAGACAATGTTCAAGTGGAAAACTTTAGACCTATTTCGCTGTTGAATACTGACTATAAGATTTTTGCAAAAATTTTGGCTAATAGATTAATGACAGTTTTAACTCAAATAATTCATCCGGACCAAACTGGTTTTTTACAAGGGCGACAGATGAAAACCAATGTTAGACAACTTGTCAATATACTAGAACATCTGGATAAACATATTCAGGTGCCGGCAGTTCTTATGTTTCTGGATGCGGAAAAAGCCTTTGATAGATTGAACTGGTTATTTCTGAAAAGACTTGTAGTCAAGATGGGAATGGGGGACCAGTTTATCAACTCCATATCAGCAGTATATCAGAAACAAACAGGGCATATTATTGTGAATGGTCAACTAACAGATTCATTTAATATAGAGAAAGGTACCAGGCAGGGTTGTCCTCTATCCCCTTTACTGTTTGTGTTAACTTTAGAGGTTCTACTGAACAAGATCAGAGCTTCAGATGACTTAAAAGGAGTTCAGATTAGGCAACATGATTATAGATTATGCGCTTTTGCAGATGATTTACTTGTGACATTAACGCAACCAATACAGTCAGCTCAGAGGTTGATGGAGATTATTCAAAACTATGGAAGAGTATCAGGTTTTAAATTAAATATATCCAAGACAAAAATGTTGGTTAAAAATCTAGGTGATAAATTAAAACAGGATTTGGAAAGAATAACAGGGTGTGAGATAGTTAAGAAAGTTAAATATTTAGGAATTTATATAGAAGCGTCAAATGGGAAATTGTATAAGAATAATTATGAACTTTTATGGAACAAAGTACAATTAGAGTTGGAGAATTGGAAAAAATTACAATTATCAATGTTGGGAAGGATAGCTGCAGTCAAAATGAATGTATTGCCGAAATTTTTATTTCTATTTCAAATGTTACCAATACTTAAAAAGGATGGGAATTTGGAGGAGTGGCAGAAAGGTATTAATAGATTTATTTGGAATGGCAAGAAACCAAGGGTTAAATTAAAAATTATTCAAGATATAAGAGAGAGAGGTGGTTTGAAAGTGCCTAACTTTAAGCTATATTACTATGCAGCAGTCCTAGTAGCAATAAGTGATTGGATTAATTTAACTAATGAAAGAATATTGAACATAGAAGGGTACGGACTATTGTATGGGTTTCATGCGTATTTAGTTTATGATAAAAAGTTGGATAGGGGTTTTAAAGAACATTTATTGAGAAATTCACTGTTGTGTGTCTGGAAAAAGTATTCTTATAAGTTAAATGGTAAAATTCCTTTATGGACAGTTCCCAGGCATGCAATAGAGAGTATGAATAGACAACAAATCCAGGATGTGGTGCCCTATGAGAAGCTTTTAATTAAAGAGGGGAATAGTTTAGAACTGAAATCATTAGATTATTTATTATTATTATTATTATTATTATTATTATTATTATTATTATTATTATTATTATTATTATTATTATTATTATTATTTATTCGATTTCTATGCCGCCCTATTCCGGAGAACTCAGGGCGGCTCACAACACAGTAGAAATCAACATATAAAATACATGTAGATAGATTAAGGGAAGAAGGAATAGCCCATAATTGGTACTCACATATGCAATTTCAGGCTAGATGGCAAAAAGATGTTAAAATGGGTTTTTCTTTAAAGGATGGAAAATTAATCCAACAAGTTAGAGATCAAAGAATTATGCATATTAAAAGATTATACGATGTTTTAATTGAAATTGATTCTGGAAATGAACTAGTTAAAGATTGTATGATTAAATGGGAAGGTAACTTTGGACATCCAATTATGATGGAAACTTGGAAAAGGATATGGGTGAAAAATGTAAAATTTACACAAGCTCAGCATTTAAGAGAAAATTTTTATAAAATATTTTATAGATGGCATTTAGACCCCAAAAAATTATCACTTATGTATCCAAATATGCAACCCAAATGTTGGAGATGTGATTCTATGGACGCTACTTATTTTCACATTTGGTGGACTTGTAAAAAAATTAAGGCTTTTTGGATAAAAATATGGTGGATTCTTCAAAATATATTGAAAAAGCGTATTGAATTTTCACCACAGCTATTTTTGTTAGGTATTATAAAAGACTATACCACCATAGAGACTAAGTTGATTTTGAATCTGATTACGGCGGCAAGACTGTTGGTGGGACAATATTGGAAGACATCTGAAACACCATCTATTGAAGAATGGACGTTAAAAGTCGTGAACTTGGCTGAAATGGCTAAGATATCTGCATATTTGAAAAACCACTCAAATGAACAATTTTTGATGGAGTGGAAAAAATGGATAGATTATACACAGAAGAAATATCAATTGAAGGAATTATATTTGTTTTATAGTTAAATAATTATGTATAAGTAGTTTAGCGGGGTTTCTTGCGTTTTTACCCTGTATTCACTCTGGGAAGCCTGGGGGGAGGGGGGAGGGTTTTAATAATAGTTATCTTATGTTTTTTCAACTGTTTTGGGGATTTTCTTTTTTCTTTTAAGGTGGCAAGGGTTTGCTTGGGTGGCCTCTGGGCACCACATTGGTTGGAAGAAGAAGGAGGAGTGAAGGTTAGGCAAGTAGGAAGAAGGTATGAGGGAGAAGGATGGAGGTGGGAGGAGAGGATGGAAGTAGAGAAAGGTATAAGTAGGTTGTTAGAGGGGAAGAAGAGGGGGTTAGTTTTGTTTTAGGAGGATGTGGTGGGGAGGGGGTACCGAGCAGTTTTGTTTGATTGTTTGGTAATTGTATATGTACATAATTGTTCACAGTTGAATTGTTATTTCATCTTTTGTTAAAATTTTTATAAAAATTAATAAAAATACTTTTAAAAAAAAGAAACCTCTGGTTTAGGTGGACCCTTGGCCCGCTGTGACCTTCTTATGGCCGGTGTGTGTGCCTGGCCTGCCAGCTAGGCAGACCAGGACTTTGATACCCCAAAGACCCAGGTGACCCACCCAGCTGCTGACTGGCTGGATCCTCTAAATCCAAGCCAGGGTTCCTTGGGGGGGGGGTGGAATTCCCCACGTCCAGTGGTGGGGTGGAATTCCCCAAGTTCACAATGGACTCCTCTTGGGAGCACTGTCCCTTGAGCCCAGGACCAGCAGTTGGAGTGGCCTGAGTGGCTGATAGCCCCCGTGTAGGTGCTGGAGGTGCCAGAGTCAGGAGCTGCCTCCATGGCAAACCCCCTTTCTGGAGACTCCCTGTCTGGAGCAATAGCTGAAGTGTGTGAATGCCCCCTTTCTGCCACTGGAACATGTGTGGCAGCATGTGAAGAACCGCTAGAGTGGCGGTGACTATGGTCCAGAATTGTGATTATGGTCCTCCTCCCCCCTGAGAGCAGAGCCAGGAGCAGAAGTGTTGCTGGAAAGCCTCCAGCACAGTTAGTCTATGTGACATCGGATGACGCACCCATCGTCCAAGGCCACTTCGTATGACAGCGGCCCAGAGACCTTGTATACCACTGCTGTGACCCGGAGATGTCCAGGTCCATAGTTTCTTGCCCAGACCGGATCACCCACCTGTAGTCTCCTAGGTGCCCGTGGCTGTGACACCTATGAAGCCACCCGGTCTGGGTGCAACCTATCCATTTTCGTGATGAGGCGGCGATCCCAGCGGAGTTCAGGGCTCTTTCCTGTGGCTGTGCAAGGTGTGGTGCATTGTGCAAGAAGGAAATCAGCTAACCTGTGATGCCAGCTGCCATAAGTGATTCTTTTGAGAGCATCTTTGGTAGGGCGCATCATCCTCTCTACCTGGCTGTTGGAAGATAGGTGAAACGGTGCTGAAGTTGCATGCTGGATCAAGTTGGCCTGTAGAAAAGCCTGAAACTCAGAAGAAGTAAATTGGGGGCCATTGTCTGAGACCAGGACATCTGGAAGCCCATGGGAGGCGAAGATTCCTCTCATCACCTGGATGGTCCTAGCAGTAGTAATGGAGGAAACAGGTACAACCTCTAGCCACTCAGAATGGCTGTCAACGAGGACAAGGAAGAATTGCCCCTGAAAGGGCCCAGCATAATCTATATGTACCCTGACCAAGGGGCTTGTGTCTCCTCCCACCTGTGTACAGGGGCCTGAGGCATTTCAGGCCTTGACTGTTGGCACACTTGGCACCCGTGAACCTGGGCCTCAATGTCTTTATCGAGCCCAGGCCACCAGAGATGGCTGCGTGCAAGCGCTTTCATCCGGACTATACCCGGATGTCCCTCATGCAGAGAGATCAAGACTCTAGTCCTCAATGAGGCTGGGATGACTACCCTGCTACCCCATAACAGGCACCCTTTGAATGTGGAAAGCTCATGCTTCCTTTGCCAGAAGCTTTGAAACTCAGTATCTGGACACGTGTCAGGCCATACTGACAACACCCATGTCAGCACACGTGTAAGCATGTGATCAGTGGCAGTTTCTGCAGCCACATCCCTAGCATTGAGGCAACTCCTGAATAGAGAGAATGTTAATAGCAGGAGCAGGGTCTGCCTCTATCCGTTTTAGAGGTAATCTGCTGAGGCCATCTGCATGGCCCATTTCATTCCCATGTTTGTGAATCAAAGTGTAATCATATGTTGACAGGAAAATTGACCATCTCAGCATTCTAGGATATATTATGTTAGGGGTCTGCTTGTTTGTGGTAAACAAACCCAGCAGAGGCTTATGGTTTGTATAGACCGTGAAGTGGAGGCCACATAAGAAATCATGAAATTTCTTTATGCCAGCCACTATGGCCAAGGCTTCTCTGTCAATCTGAGCATAATTGCGCTCTGCAGATGACAGAATCCTTGAATAGTAGGCTACAGGGACTTGTGTCCCATCAGCCTTCAGGTGGCTAAGTACTGCTCCCACCCCATAAGGGGATGCATCATATGCGATGCACACTGGCAATTGCTCATTGAAATACACTAAGACTGCATTTGAAGAGAGCAAGGCCTTGACCTCATTGAAACTCCTTTCATGGACCTTTGTCCACTGCCATGGAGCCTGTTTATTCAACAGCCGGTGTAACAGCTCAGCCACTGCAGCCTTGTGTGGAAGGAATGCATGATAAAAATTTAGGAGTCCCAGAAAAGCCTGAAGTTCGCTTTTGGACTGGGGACTTGGGGCCTGCTGAATCGCTTGGATCTTGGATTCAGCAGGGTGGATGCCTTGAGCATCAATTCTGAAGCCTAAGAATTAAATAGAAGTGATTCCAATTTTACACTTGTCTTGCTTCAGTTTCAGACCCGCTTGGCGGAAATGAAGCAAGACAGCTCTTAATCTTTCAGCTAAGTTTAAAGATGACTCTCCAGCAATGAGGACGTCATCGAAGTAGGGACAGACCCCAGGAATACCACAGAGCATGCACTCCATTACACTTTGGAAGATGCCAGCAGCTACATGAACCCCAAATTGCAGTCTTTTGACCTTAAAGGCTCCCAGGTGCGTTACAATTGTTTGAGCCTCAGCTGTTGGCTCATCAACAGGTAACTGTTGGTAGGCCTGTGCCAAATTAAGTTTTGCAAAAATTTGCCCCCCCCCTTGAGGGAGGCCAGAATGTGGCTTACCACAGGCACTGGATATGCATGCTGTTGCAGTGCCTTATTCAGTGTACATCTATAGTCCGCACAAATTCAGACTTCTCCATTAGCCTTCAGAGGCGTTACAATGGGGGTTTCCCATGCACTAGAGTCCTCAGGTTCTAATATGCCTTGATGGAGCAGCTTGTCCAGCTCTGCATCAATTTTGCTTTTGAGCGCAAAAGGCACCTTTCTAGGCTTAATCCTAATGGGTGTGATAGTTGGGTCTAAGCGTAAGGCAGTGGGAGGCCCCTTATATGAACCAAGCTCTGTGCTAAATACATCAGCCTAACGTTTGCAAGCTGTAAAGCCCAGTCACTTGGATCCCAAGGGCCTCGAACCAATTGAGTTCAATGAGACTCGTGCAATCACCCCCAACTACCACCACATCTAGTAGACCTTCAAAAGCCCTACACTGCACCTTGAGCGTAGCCTCCCCCTTCACGCTGACTCTGGAATTCTGGAAGTCAGTGAGAATTAAGTTCGATGGCCTGAGTTTTACTCTAAGGCCACTATTGCTGCAAATCCTTTTTTTTTTAAACAAATTTTATTGGTTTTTTAAGTTCTTAAAGCAACATATTCAGGACACACCGTGGTGTTGGGGTAATCAAATATCTTAAAACAAGACATATATACATAATAAAATCAATACTTCAAATATTCCCTCTCTTTTTCCCTCAAATAGAATAATATATTTAGAATATACAATTCTAGCTTAAATTTATTCAACCTGAACCTGTTTTTAAGCTTCATCAATTTCTACCATAATCAAATTAACTTTAAATAAAAACATTTTCAATTCAAATATCCCTTCCATATATGTTCTACTTTCTTAATTTTACCAAAATCTTATTTGTTTCTTCTTCCATTACTCTCCCTTATTTAGAATAAATCGGCTGATAATGATTCAGTCGAGATGACAGGGACTCGTCTTGATCCTGTTGTGTGGGAGGAGTTTGACCCGGTGGCACCTGATGAAGTCGACAAGGCCATTGGAGCTGTGAGCTCCGCCACCTGTTTATTGGACCCGTGCCCCTCCTGGCTGGTTTCGGCCAGCAGGGAGGTGACGCGGGGCTGGGTTCAGGAGATTGTCAACGCTTCTTTGAGGGAGGGGTCCTTTCCGGCTCCCTGCAAGGAGGCAATTGTGCGCCCCCTCCTCAAGAAGCCTTCCCTGGACCCAGCTGTTTTAAACAACTACCGTCCTGTCTCCAATCTTCCCTTTATAGGGAAGGTTGTTGAGAAGGTGGTGTCACTCCAGCTCCAACGGTCCTTGGATGAGGCCGATTATCTGGGCCCTCAACAGTCAGGATTCAGGCTCGGCTACTCCACGGAAACTGCTTTGGTCGCGCTGACGGATGATCTCTGGCGGGCCCGGGATAGGGGATTATCCACTATCCTGGTGCTACTTGACCTCTCAGCGGCTTTCGATACCATTGACCATGGTATCCTTCTGCACCGACTGGAGGGGTTGGGGGTTGGAGGCAGTGTTTTGCGGTGGTTCACCTCCTACCTCACTGGTCGGTCGCAGTCGGTGTTGGCAGGGGGTCAGAGGTCAACCCCTAGGTTCCTCCCTTGTGGGGTCCCTCAGGGATTGGTCCTCTCCCCTCTGCTGTTTAATATCTACTTGAAACCACTGGGCGAGATCATCCGACAACACGGGGTGAGATATCATCAGTATGCTGATGATACCCAGCTTTACATCTCCACCCCGTGTCATTTCAGTGAAGCAGCGGAAGTGATGTGCCGATGTCTGGAGGCTGTTAGGGTTTGGATGGGTGCCAACAGGCTCAAACTCAACCCCGACAAGACGGAGTGGCTATGGGTTCTGCCTCCCAAGGATATTTCAATCTATCCGTCCATTAGCCTGGGGGGGAGCTTTTGACCCCCTCGGAGAAGGTCCGCAACTTGGGCGTCCTCCTCGATCCACAGCTAAATTTGGAACATCATCTTTCGGCTGTGGCGAGGAGGACATTTGCCCAGGTTCGCCTGGTGCACCAGTTGCGGCCCTATTTGGACCGGGAGTCTCTTCTCACAGTCACTCATGCCCTTATCACCTCGAGGTTCGACTACTGCAATGCTCTCTACATGGGGCTACCTTTGAAAAATGTTCGGAGACTTCAGGTAATGCAGAATGCAGCCGCGCGAGCAGTGTTGGGCTTGCCTAGAAATGTCCACATTTCGGCATCACTCCGCGAGCTGCATTGGCTGCCAATTGGTCTCCGAACCCAATTCAAAGTGTTGGTTATGACCTATAAAGCCCTACATGGCATTGGACCAGGTTATTTACGGGACCGTCTGCTGCCCCATGAATCCCAGCGGCCGGTTAGGGCCCACAGAGTGGGCCTTCTCCAGGTCCCGTCAGCCAGACAGTGTCGCCTGGTGGGGCCTAGGGGAAGGGCCTTCTCTGTTGCAGCCCCGGCCCTCTGGAACCAACTTCCCCCGGAGATCCGTGTCGCCCCCACCCTCTTCGCCTTTCGTAGATTGCTTAAAACATACTTTTGCCGGCAGGCCTGGGGCAGCTAACACCTTGCCCATAGCCAGTGTATGTTTCTGTGTATGTTTGTGGAGTGATTGGTTTCTTTTAGCTCAAGGGTTTTTTTATAGATATGTGTTTATTGTAATTTCTATCATGCTGTGAGCCGCCCTGAGTTCTTTGGAATAGGGCGGCATAGAAATTAAATAAATAATAATAATAATAAAATATTAATCTATCCTGTACCTATCAAATCTATCAATTGATCTATCTCTTCAAGCTAAAAAAATATCATACCTTAAATCATGTCATTCTATTAAACAAAATTCAAATCTCCAATTAATTATCATGACTAATAACATCCATATCATGAGAAAATCATATCATCTTATTAAATTTCAATTAACTATTAGTTCATTTCAAATCTGAAACATCTCTTCAATTTTCGTCATTCCATTACATCATAATTTTTCATAGAAATAAACCTAACATTCTAAAAGGAACATTCCTAGTATTCTAAATTGTCTTTAATCCCTTATATAGAAAGATATCTCGTTTTTAAACAAAGATATTAATCTATCCTAGACACATCTAAATGTATGTATTTATCAAACTATTCTATAGATATCTAATCCTTCACTTAATCAATCTCTTTGAATTAACAAATTAATATCAAACCTTAAATCATTTCAATCCTTTAAGTAAAGTTTAAATTTCACATGTTATAGGACAAACAAGTCATCTTATTTAATTAACATTCAATTAATTATTGATTCATTCCAACTCTAAGGCATCTTTTTACTTCAAACTCAAAATCTCAGTCCTTACATCAGTCCATAGTTCTAGGTTGCCTTTAATCCAATTTAAGAAATTTTAAATTTCATTTTTCAATCTTATTCTAGCTTTCCTCTTTTGCCAGGTAGGTTTCCATAACAGGGCTTCCCTTCCAGATAATAGGTCTCTTTTTGTTGCTTGTAGTGTCACTTGATTCGATACCGACCATCTTGATCTCTGATTTAATCCTCTGTTTCTTTTGTCCATAAAGCCTCGTTGCTTCAGAAATCCAAAGTTCGGTCTTTGCTTTTCCTGGTCTTGCTTGTAAGGCAAAATAAGATTCTCCTTATCCTCAGTTAAAACCTCTTCTTTTCCCCACAGAAAAGGAGGAAGATATTTCATTATCTGTTTCAAGGAGGAAATGACATAATCTGCCTACAAGAAACACACATCAGAGCAACGGACCAGAAATACTTAATCAACAACAGACTAGGTACGCATTTTGTCGCAGCGGCGCCACAAAAGAAGAACGGGATTGTTATATACGTGAAGAAACATGTAATAGCCAAGCTAATAGAGTCGGACTCCCAGGGTAGATACCTAGCAATCGAAGTGACACAGGACGACAAGAAAATTCTAGTGATGGGCATATATGCCCCACATCAACAACAAGGAAAATTCTACAAAAAGATACACAAGAAGTTAACACAATTTAACTACAGATCATGTATTATACTGGGAGATTGGAACGGGGTCATAGAGATTGCCTTGGACAAGAAGAGGACAAAACCTAAACCACAAAAGCACTCCAAGTTGCCTAAATCTTTCTACGACATGAAGGAAGACCTTGTACTGACAGACATCTGGAGGGAACGGCACGGCAAAGAGCAAGAATTCACCTTTTTTTCCGACAGGCATCAGTTGTTGTCCAGAATTGATTTCATCCTGACATCTAGTGACTTGCTAATTCGCCTAAACACTGTGTCAATCCTACCCAAAGTACTAACAGACCATAACCCAGTAAGGATGGAATTAAGACAAGATAGGAAATCGAGGAGATCCTGGAGGATCAATGAAAACCTGCTTAGACATGAGAAAAGGGTGGCTGAATGCAAAAGTGCCATGAAGGAATTCTTCAGTATAAATATGAACAATGAAACACCCATTGAAATGATTTGGGACGCTAGCAAGGCATATATGCGCGGGATCCTCATGAACATGAACGCCAGGCACCGTCGTACACAAGAACAAAAAAGGAAGGAGCTAGAGGAGGAGATAAAGAAACAGGAGCTATTATTAATAAAAAGACCAGAGGACAAAGCCACAAAAGAAGGAATTAAGATACTAAGAAAATAATTCGACCTGCTGATGGCGGATCAAGTAGCAAGGAATATACAATATGCAAAACATAAGACATTCTGCAGCGCTAACAAACCGGGGCGGTGGCTGGCTTATACCTTAAGAAAGAAACAGAAAGCCCGCATAATTGAAAAGATAGAGTACAAAGGCAAGGAAGAATTCAAACAAGAAATCATCAAGAAAGCCTTCACCGAGTTCTACTCAAAACTATACGCCGAGGAGAAGATACAGGACAAAGAGATAGAAAAGTTTCTACAAAACGAAAACTTAATGATACTCACCGATACACAACGAGATGCCCTGAATGCCCCAATCACAAAGGAGGAAATACACTCAGCAATCAAACAACTGAAAACAGGAAAGTCACCCGGGACGGATGGGATAACGGCTATCTATTACAAACATCTCCAAGAGGAAATGATAGAACCCCTCAGAGAACTTTTTGTCAACATACAAGAAGGCGGCCAAGTCCCACCCTCCTGGAAAACAGCATACATCTCTCTAATTCCCAAAGAGGGAAAAGATAATGCACAACCGGCGAACTATAGGCCCATCTCACTACTGAATACAGACTACAAAATCTTTACAAAAGTTCTGGCCAACAGACTAATGACTGTACTACAAAAAATAATTCACCCGGACGAAACGGGGTTTATACAAAGACGTCAGATGAAAACCAACGTGAGACAGCTGCTGAACATAACAGAGTACTTGGAAAGACACAACCAGGTTCCTGCAACCCTCATGTTTGTGGACGCAGAAAAAGCCTTTGACAGACTGAATTGGCCATTCCTGACGAACCTAGCCCGGGGGATGAAAATGGGAAAGCAGTTCCTCAACTCCATAACAGCAATCTACCAGAAACAAACGGGCCAGATCATCGTGAACGGCGAACTAACAGACCCATTCAATATAGAAAGAGGCACGAGACAGGGTTGTCCGCTATCACCACTGCTATTTGTCTTAACGATGGAGATTCTGCTGAACAAGATAAGAGCAGCAGAGGACATAAAGGGCATACAGATTGGAAAACAGGACTACAGGCTGTGTGCCTTTGCAGACGACCTACTGGTGACAGTATCGCAACCAGTACAATCAACAAGGAGTCTGATGGAGATAATGAAAGACTATGGCAAGGTATCAGGTTTTAAAGTTAATATATCAAAAACGAAGATGCTAGTTAAAAATCTAGACAGCAAAGCAAAACAGGACTTGGAAAGAATAACAGGTTGTGAAATAGTTAAGAAAGTTAAGTACCTGGGAGTGGAGATAGAAACAATGAATGCGAAATTATACAAAAATAACTACGAGGTGCTGTGGAGCAAGATACAAGAAGATCTGGAAAGGTGGAAAACACTACGACTATCCTTGCTGGGCAGGATAGCAGCAGTAAAGATGAACGTCCTGCCAAGATTTCTATTTCTCTTCCAAACGCTACCCATACTCAAAAAGGACGAGGACTTGGACAATTGGCAGAGGGGCATCACCAAATTTATTTGGGATGACAAGAGACCGAGGATGAAACTAAAAATTATCCAGGACATAAGGAAGAGAGGGGGACTAAAAATGCCTAATCTAAAGCTATACTATTATGCAGCGACGTTGGTGGCGGTGAGTGACTGGATCAGTATGACAAATGATAGAATACTGAATGTTGAAGGGCATGGTCTACTATTTGGCTGGCACGCATACTTAGTATACGATAAAAAGGCAGACAGGAACTTCAAGGAGAACCCACTACGGATCCCATTGTTATGGGTCTGGAAGAAATATAAACACCTCTTACACGACAAGATTCCCATCTGGACAATCCCCGGACACGCAATAGGGGATACAAACACATCCCAAGGGCAAGAAGTGGTGCCATATAGTAAACTTATACTGGGAGAAGAAAATGGGTTCCTCTTGATACCCCAAGCAACGCTAGCAAACAGAGGAATAGGAGGTACCTGGCTATCATATGTACAACTGCAATCAAGGTGGCGTAAAGATAAGAAGAAGGGTTTCTCCCGAACCGACGAATAGCTAATTGAGCAGATTAGAGATCAGGGGATCATGCACATCAAACGAGTGTACAACATTCTGATAGAAATGGACTCTGAAACCGAGCTAGTCAAAAACTGTATGGTGAGGTGGGCACAAGACTTTGGACACTCTATCGCCATGGACACATGGGAGAAAATCTGGGTGAGGAACGTAGAATTCACGAAATCGCAACACTTAAGGGAAAACTTCTACAAGATGTTCTATAGGTGGCACCTCGACCCGAAAAAACTATCGCTCATCTACCCAGACTCCCAGCCCAAATGCTGGAGGTGTGGAGACGGGAAAGCTACCTACTTTCATGTATGGTGGACATGCAGAAAAATCAAAGCCTTCTGGAGGAAGATATGGTGGACACTCCAAACCATTTTCACAAAGCGCATAGAATTTCTACCTCAGGTTTTTTTGTTAGGGATTACAAAGGATATCACTACCTCAGAGACAAACTTATTTCTGAACTTGATTACAGCAGCGAGATTGTTGGTGGGACAATACTGGAAGAACCCAGAAATACCGCCTATGGAAGAATGGACTGTGAAAGTAACAAACCTGGCGGAAATGGCGAAAATATCAGCATACTTGAAGGGTCGTTCCAATGAACAATATTTGACAGATTGGAAACAATGGATAGACTATATCCAAGAGAAACACCAATCAAACAAAATGCATCTGGCGTTTAGCTAAGGCTCGACGTGAGGAGGGAAGAATGTATAACAAATCAAATGTTTACAAAAACTAACACCTAATGTTGAATGTATATGTACTAATATTTACCGAACCAGACGTTTACAAAGATTAATACTTAGTGTTATATGTTATGTTCTACGATGATCGCTTCTTAATATGATTGCTTCTTAATAGAATCTTATGCTTAATGTTGATTACTTTAATAATGAAAAAGCAGACTGAATTTTTACCCCAGGTTATTGAATCTCTACCTCAGGATCTTTTGCTAGGGATCATAAAAGATAAAATACAACAGACATATAGTTGAGGCTGGAAGTGAGGAGTAAAGAATATGTACCAAACCAAACGTTTACAAAGATTAATACCTAGTGTTATATGCTGTGTTCTATGATGATTGATTATTAATATGATCTTATATTTAATGTTTAACTACTACCTCAGGACCTATTGTTAGGGATCATAGAGAATAAAAAATGTAACAGGTGTATAATAGAGGATTGAAGTGAGGAGTGAAAAATGTATACCAAACCAGACGTTTACAAAGAATAATACGTAGTGTTGTATACCAGATGCTATGATGTTTGATGCATACAAAGATTTCATGTACAATGCTGAATGTCTTAATAAAGGAATTTTTATATTAAAAAAACCTCTTCTTGTATAATCTGCTTTGTAGAGTAGTCAAGTGTAGTCTGGAAGTCAGTTTTAAGTTTTAAAGTAGAGATTCTGGCTCTTAGTTCTGTAGTAGCCTCTTTTATTGTAGTACATATTTCTTCCTTAGCCTCATAGATCTTTTCCAGTATAAGTTTACAGTTTAAGTGTGATTGAGGCTTCTCCATTTTAGCAATAGTTAAAGAAGAGTCCTTTTCCTTTTTAGTGAAGGTTACAGTTGAACATTATCCACTCCCACAAATCACACAGCTAGCTCAAATTATCTTTTTTCTTGAAAAACAGTTTGAAGGCCAAAGCTTTCTCATCTCCAAATAAACAACAATCCAATATTAACTTTTGACAATAGGTGTCCTCAGTGAGCTAAAGAAAACTTCTTCAAACACCAGTTTTTTTCCTTTTTTCTATCTTTTAAAGGGAGAATAGAAAAAGAAATACTCTGCCGATATAATACTGCTCCAAAAAACACAAAAAACAGTTTTTTCTACCTCACAATGTAAGTAGGAATAGAGTATAGTCTTTAAATGAATATTTATTTGTTTGTTTTGTCCTTTTTGTAAAACACGTTTGTTCCCACGATTACTAAAGCCGCTTTCTCCAGACGGGGAAATGATAGCACAAACAGCTTCTACAGGCAAAAACAGCAGGGGTATGGAGAGGAACAAAAGGGATCTCACCTGAATCATCCGCGGTGGGTCGTTAACGCTTAGATGACAATGCGACTTTCGGCTGGTGCAGCAGGGTGATCAGCCATCTTACAGGCCTATCTTTGCTCCATCGGCCCTAAGGAGAAGCTGGAGATTCAGGGGAAGCTGCCACCCTCCCGTATCTACCAGCCGGCCTCTTCCTTGGTGGTCGCCCCTCCAGGGCAACTTTCGACCCCCTGGGGGTCTACCGGTGAAGGAAACTCCGGATGGCCTGGAGAGAAGTTTCCAGGCGCGACCAGCGTTGCCGCATTCCGGAACCGGAAGTCACTGCTGCAAATCATTTTGAAGGTGTCATGAGAAATAATCGATAGAGTGGACCCTGTGTCCAACTCCATCGACAAATGAACGCCATGCAACTTCACATCAATGTGAAACTTTTTTTAAGGGGCGTGTGTGTCCCTGTCCTTAGAATACTCCTGCGCGATGCACAGAAACCCACCCTGTGTTGGTTGGGGACCCTGGTACCTTTCTGAAGCAATTCTTCCCTAGGCTAGACCTTCTGGCAATCCAAACAGACGGAGGCAATGTGGCCTTGCCTGCCACATGCCCGGCAAATGGCGGAGTGGAATCTGCAGTCAGCACGCTTGTGGCGTCCTCCATTCCCAAAACACTGAGGAGATGTTGGGGCCTTGTCTGGATGCTCCTTTGGCCTTCTCTCCGCTGACTGGTGCAGCCTATCCACCTCCTTTTCAGGATCCTGGTCTGGATCTTCTCGAGCGACCTCTTGATGGACGGTAACGGTGACTAGAGGATTTCTGGCGAGCCGCAAGGCCTTCACAGTGCCACCCACTGCTTCTTCAGCTGCAACCTCTCGCAAGGCATCTTGGAACGAAACATCTTCCTTGGCAAAGAATGTCCTGCAGCCTCTCTTCCAGATACTTGAATTCACAAGGCCTCACTGCTTGCCTTAAGACAGCAATAAAGTCCACAGCAGACTCACCAGGTGTCTGGTCCCTCTGCTCAAACACGTGTTGCCAAGCAATCACTGAAAGTTTAGGTTGGAAATGTTCTTTCAGCATCTTCTTTAAATCTGCATAAGACACTGATCTCTGGCGGGCCCGGGATAGGGGACATTCCACTATCCTGGTGCTACTTGACCTCTCAGCGGCTTTCGATACCATTGACCATGGTATCCTTCTGCGCAGGCTGGAGGGGTTGGGAGTTGGTGGCACTGTTTTGCAGTGGTTCACCTCCTACCTCACTGGTCGGTCGCAGTCGGTGTTGGCAGGGGGTCAGAGGTCGACCCCTAGGTTCCTCCCTTGTGGGGTCCCTCAGGGATCGGTCCTCTCCCTCTGCTGTTTAATATTTATATGAAACCACTGGGTGAGATCATCCAACGACACGGGGTGAGTTATCATCAGTATGCTGATGATACTCAGATTTACATCTCCACCCCATGTCATTTCAGTGAAGCAGCGGAGGTGATGTGCCGGTGTCTGTAGGCTGTTAGGGTTTGGATGGGGGCTAACAAGCTCAAACTCAACCCCAACAAGACGGAGTGGCTGTGGGTTTTGCCTCCCAAAGACAATGCAATCTGTCCGTCCATTACCCTGGGGGGGGAGTTTCTGACCCCCTCAGAGAGGATCCGCAACTTGGGTGTCCTCCTCGATCCACAGCTAAATCTGGAACATCATCTTTCGGCTGTGGCGAGGAGGACGTTTGCCCAGGTTCGCCTGGTGCACCAGCTGCGGCCCTATTTGGACCGTCTCTTCTCACAGTCGCTCATGCCCTCATCACCTCGAGGCTCGACTACTGCAATGCTCTCTACATGGGGCTACCTTTGAAAAACGCTCAGAGAATGCAAAATGCAGCCGCGCGAGCAGTATTGGGCCTGCCTAGAAATGCCCATATCTCGGCATCACTCCACGAGCTGCATTGGCTGCCAATTGGTCTCCGAACGCAATTCAAAGTGTTGGTTATGACCTATAAAGCCCTACATGGCATCGGACCAGGTTACTTACGGGACTGTCTGCTGCCCCATGAAACCCAGCGACCGGTTAGGGCCCACACAGTCGGCCTTCTCCAGGTCCCATCAGCCAGACAGTGTCGCCTGGTGGGGCCTAGGGGAAGAGCCTTCTCTGTTGTGGCCCCGGCCCTCTGGAATCAACTCCCCTTGGAGATCCGTATTGCCCCCACCCTCTCCGCCTTTCACAAATTACTTAAGACTCATCTTTGCCGACAGGCCTGGGGCAGTTAACACCTGGCCCCAGCCAGTGTATGTATGTTTGTATGTTTGTTTGGATGATTGGTCTTTTAATTGACGGGTTTTACAAATGTTTTATATATTAGATTTCTACATGTAGTATTTATGTTGTGAGCCGTCCTGAGTTCTTGAAATAGGGCGGCATAGAAATCTAAGTAATAAAGAAATCTAAGTAATAATAAAAAAGGGTAGTGGCCACCAGATTTTCTGCTATGTCAAATGTTTCTTGTCCACACACACACAGCAGGGTAGCCGCTTTAAGGCCATCTTATCTGATTAACCCTGAAGTAATTCTCCACCTGCGCCACATACGAGTTCCAGCATTCTGAGTGGGAAATATCAAAGTCTGACAACCAGCCTATCGAAGACATCTTAGCCTTCTGCAACCCTCGTCAATGCTTTCGCTGCAAACCTCTTTTTTGCTGAGAAGGGGTCCTTCTGCCGAGCTCACCTCCAGCGATGCTGTACTGGCAGGTAGAGTCGTGATGCTGGACGTTGAACTTTCCCAGGGCTTCAGGACTTCCTTGGTGAGTCCTATCTTCTTCGGTTGGTAATCTTGTTTGCAGCGACCCCACCTTCGTCGCCACTGTTAAATCCGTGGGTTAAAAGTATTGTGAGGAAACGAATGGTGTAATAGCAAGTCTTCTTTATTGATTACTCCAACACAACAGCAACAGAAAAAATGGCACGCAGGCCATTTATAGCGTCCTTGCAAAGGCCAGCATCAGCCAATGAAGGCAAGGCTGTTTTTGCGCCTTGCACATGCGCACAAGGCTGGACAGAGCCAGTCTGGTCCCGGGCAGCCTTATGGTTTGCCCGGAATCCTTTGCAACATTTCTGAGCCTGCTGAATGATTTAGCAGGCCCAGGAGATAACAGGTGCCCCTAAGTGATCAGCATTTAGTCACTGGGAATTTTAATTTACTAGATGAATGTAACTATTTTTTTTGTTGACAAGTGACTGAGTGCCTTTTTGAAAGGTGAACAGGATAATAGTTTATATTTCAGTACAAGTCTGTGTAAAAATATCAAGAGAGGGTCGTAAGAATAGAACTGTAAATGTTTTCCATTAGTAGTGATTTCCAAGCAAACACACGAATATCCTTTTTCATTTATTCCAGCTTTTTCATTTATTCTATAACCATAGAGCATTAGTTTTGTTATAATCTAGAAAAATTAAACATACTGATATGATGTGATAAACTAAAATTCCTCAGTTAAAACGAATCTTAGTTCTTCACTTCAAAGATTTTCTTATGCAATTTAATATTTATCTTGTCTGGCTTTTTCTATTATTTTGCTCAATAAGTATCTAAAGATATTATCAGTAATAAGTACACTATATTCTCACACAACCTCACCTCTTAAAAATGACATTTTCAAAAAAAAAGTGACTGACCATTTTTCTTCTCACATTAAAGCCATGCATTTTACAGGAAAGTTAAAAAAAACTATTTTAAATTGATAGGTGATGATATTATTAAAGGCAATATATTTATTTACAGAACTCTGCTCTGAACTGGTAAAGGTTTTGAACTTATCTACTTCACTATAGTAAAGTGCTTACAGTAAAGAAGAGAAGTTATATGAAAGAATGAGCAGGTTAACAGATGGGAATTTAAAAATGTGTTGAATATCTGGGCTGATCGTTTACAAATTATAGTTAATAAATTATTGACTGTGATAGCATGGGGATTAAATTTAGACTGGAGTTTGTGAAAATCAGTGGGAATGATTGTGAATTAAAGGGAATAGCAGTAATACTATTTAAGTATGTATTTATAACTAAATGCAATAGTATAAAAACAGCAATTATACTATGTCATACTACAATCAGTTCTAAAAGCATAATATAAAATAAGGAGTTTCTAGTGCAGTCTTTGTCATTTGTGATCCTGTGGAAGTCTAAGGTCTTGTGAGAAAGTTTCATGAGAAATTGTGATTAAAAAAAACAAGCACACTCTTTTAATTTAATGTGTTAGGCAATGGCAGCATTCAGTTGGGGATTTTTACACACTGCAAATCAGTTGTTGGCTGCCACTTTTCTTTGCTATAATTATTTTAAAATGAGGATTGGGTAGTTTAGAAATGAACTGTACTCTGATATTTTCAGAGTTTTTGTTATTTTTTTTCCTGAGACTTCAAAATTATTTCAAGAGTTCCTACAGAGTAAAGAGGTTGAGAAAAGGTGCTATAGTATCTGTGAGTCGAAATGGGAAAACGCATGCATTTTAGTGCTTTTTTAAAAAAAAATGATCTAACGGTAAGCATAATTGCAGGGCTCCAGACATGAAAAAGATGTCAACCACAACTTGGCTGTTTTCGTCTGTAGGAAATCCAATAAACTGTGTACAGTTCAAGATCTTTCAAATAGCTGGCATTAGCCAAATACAAGGCACCTGCAATTTTAATGGCAACTTTCCTGAATGCCCAGCCAGCGTACAGTAATGATTGATGATGAAAAGAGGTAGGGGTAAAATAAAGAGATAACAAGAACACAACCCAAAGTGCAGAGTGAGGAGTCAGATAACTTGGAACGTAGCCTACTACAATAATCTAAGCCAGGGGTGTCAAACTGCCGGCCCATGGGCTGGATGCGTCATGCCAAAATCGCACACACCCCATTGCCGGCAATAGAAAAAAAGTCACGATACATCGCGACATGTCACGTGATGTTGCGAGTTTGACACCCCTGATCTAAGGACAATATCCCTGCTTTGACATTTTGGTAGTGAGGAATCAATGGAACTTGAGACTATTCATTTAATTACAAGGTATTAACAGTTGGGGGACGGTTATTGAAAGTGTTATTCTTGTTTCATAAGCTGTTATTGGAAACCACCTGCTTCCACTTTTCTGAACTTTTCCAATCACTTTCTGAAAGGTTTCAGAATGTGCACATTCCATTCCTTAGGTTAAATTTATGAAGTGTTTTGTATGGAATAGTAACTAAGTATGTATCTTTTATTCAGCATTCTGATGAATTCCATCAGAAAAGGAGGAGGGGACAATATTTTCCCTCCTGCCAGGGAAACTTGAGGAAATCTTTTCCTTTCAAAACAGGGAAAAGTTGCTGATTAAAAAAATAGATCAGTACTCATTTAAATACAGGTAGTCCTCAACTTACGACCACAATTGAGGCTAAAATTTCCATTGCTAAAGGGCAAGGTGGTTGTTAACTGAATTTTGCCCAGTTTTGTAACCGTTTTTTTGCCACAGTGAATCACTGCAGTTAAGTGAATCTTGCAGACTTTAAACCAGTCTGGCTTCCCTCATTGACTTTACTTGTCAGAAGCCAGCTGGGAAGGTTATAAATGGTGATCACATGACCTCTGGACAGTGCAACTGTCATAAGTACATACGAGTTGCCAAGCATCTGAATTTTGATAATGTGACCAAGGATTGGTGCAACAGTCGTAAGTGTGCGTACTGGTCTTAAGTCACTTTTTTCAGTTCTGTTGTAAGTTTGAATGGTCACTAAATGAATGGTTGTAAGCCGAGGACCACTTGGTACCCTTCAAATGTGTTAAAATAATCACTAACACTTGGACCTAATTGGACATTACAGAAGTTTTAATCCTGGCACATCTTAAATCTTCACGTTTTAAAGGTTATATGAATAGAAGTGATAGAAAAAAGCAAATCCAGTTGTGCACATTATTTCTTTTTTAAAAAAAAAAGTAAAGGGAGGGTAAAAAAATGCTTTTCATACTCTTGAAAGAATGTTTTTGTTTTTTGGTCATGAGATAAGAGACAACTGTTTAACTGTGGATTTAGTTATAATTGCTGAATTCAGTACATGTTGTATTTATCAGTTGAACTATGATATGATGCATTGTAAACAAGCTTTTCATTATATTGTTCTAATCATGCTGTATCTAATGACTTTTTTCCCCATAGCATTTTTTAGTGTATACGTAATTCTAGATATCCAACTAGATCTCACAGCAGGAGCTCATTAAGACAGTTGGTATCTTCTGGAAGAATAACATGGGTTTTTTAAGTTTACAGTAGCTTTTCTGTGGATATAATTACTTTAGCATCCAGAGCTTGAAATTCTTTCTGTATTACAGACAAAGCTACCTGCCTGAAATGTATAGCATCTCCTGCTTGAGCAGGTGGTTGGACTAGAAGACCTCCAAGGTCCATTCCAGTTCTATTCTGATTGAAAACATCCATCCTACCAGCCTATCCTTCCCCACTGCCACCTAGTTTAGCCACATCCTTTGCTGTACTAAGGCCATAGCCAGAACTAATAGTTTACATTGTGAAATATACACACAGATTTTGATCATTGCTGTTAGAAAACAGTGAAGGTTGGTTGGAAGTATCTGCAAAAACCTCTTGGAGAAGCTTTAGGAAGTGGTGATGTTGTTCAGCTTCTAAATTAAATATTATAGCAGTTAAAATCCAATACAATACAAACTGACATTATAGGAAGAAAATAGCTACTTTTAAAGAACTTCAGATATATAATTATAATTTCTTTCCTTTAAAATAATTTTAACACTATTTGTAAGTGACCAAATGGTTTAAGATTGCCCTTTGGCACATGAGCATTTTATTTCATTAAATTATGATTTGCAATATTGTTAAATTGGAAGTAAATTATATTATAACTGCTCTGCTTTAACGAAATTGTCCTCATAATATAGACATAGTTTATTGAGGTATATTAAAAATGTCTAGAAGCAATTATTTTGTGTAATAGGAATATGTGGAAATGAGAGAAACTAAAAAAGTGCTATAGTACTCTCCTTCACAGACTATTTTAAATACTGCAGTCTTCTTTTTTTAAAAAAAAAAAAACAAAACAAAAACCTAATGATCAGAACACTCAAACTGTCAAATTTATAGCAATGTTATTACTATTGTGGATGACTGTACATGGAGACTTACTGCTTTTCTCCATGTTCCATGCAAATTATTAGAAAAGGAAAAAATACCATAAAAGCACAAAGAGATGAGTAACGGGGAGAATGGGAGGCAAGAATAGGAAATTGAACCCATTTGTTAGCCAGCCAAATTCATGTTTATTGTTATTTTCTTCTTATTGTTCATTCCTATCTATTTTCTAATGGGAGAAAATAATTTTTTTCTTTGAGAACAAGTAGTAGAAATGCATGAATGACTAGCAATGCCAGTTGAGAGAGGACTTGGCGTACTATTGAAAATGAATAAACAACTTAGTTTTCAGTTAATTGCTCTCTGCTTACCAGTGTAAAATGCTATTATTATTATTTCAGAGATATTAAAGTATCTTGGATGAAATCGGGTTAAAATAGCCAGATCTCCTTTGATTAAAAAAAAACAGTGTTTATTTTAGTATTATGCTGGTTTGAAAATCATTTGTCCGAACTTGGAGAGAGGGTTTATGGCCACACAAATACTGCTTGGAATAATAGAAGGATAGACAAAAAGGAAGGCTGAATAAGGTTTATTGGAAATAGTCTTTGGGGTTTGTTTTAAAGGAAATTTATATTAAGGAAGACTTGAAAGCCAGAATGTTAGGGTAAAATTGGGTGGAAGAGGTGGGGAAAATGGCTTGTTCAAATGCTTAGCCATCACTTGTTTATGAGGAACATATATACCTAGAGATTGATTTTTGTTTGATTAATTATGTGCCATCCCCAATCATCTCTGAATTTGAGTCTCATGCTGATAAATGTTATATTTATTACTTTTAAGAGATGCTAACTGTACACTCACATACCAGGTGGCCAAATACTTTGCCAAGTCATTATTTTAATGATAAATGTGGTTCATTGTTTTGTCTATCTGTCCATCTATCTATCTAATATTCCTGTAAAATAAAAATTATTGGTAATTTGGTAAATCAAAATTATTTGATTTCTGATGCTCTTCACCCCTTCTTTGCCCGAAGGGGGGATTTTTCACCGCAAAAAAACAGCTGGTGTTCGCTGTTTATGCGGCTTAACAAACCCAGAAGAACGGAGCCTCCGAGGAGGCTAGCGACGCCAGCGGAGCCACCCAGAAGCATCAGGCTAAGGTTGAGTTCCTCTGAAATCCCCCTGGTAAAGTTATCAGGGGGGAAGAGTGAGAACTCCCTAGGAAGAAGCTTGAAGAAGCTCCTACCCAGAGACGTTCCTGTCAGCAGACAGGCTCAGACGCCGCGACCATCTCCTGCACGAGAAAAACTTTTTAAAGAGATCTACAAGCAGGCGGAGTGAATACAGGAGTTTTGTATTGCAAGTATTTTCTTTTATATTTTACTTCTGACTACATATTGCTACAATCAACATAATGTATCCAAGATGGCGATCGCTTTCACTGTAAAGAGAAAGTTACCGGAAAGTGAAAGTGATTTTTGAATTTTTTTTCCTAGCGTTTAGAGCGCTTAGAGCGATCGCTAAGAGTTGATCTAGATTTATATGTTAGAATCTTATTAATTGTAACTAAAGAAGATAAGAGGAGGAGACATTTTGGCAATATATTTTTAAAGAACTTTTAAAGAAATATTTTTTTTCTTTTATATATAACTCTGGATTGAACAAAATGACCACTAGACAAGCTAAGTTAGCTTCCTCAAAGGTGGTACCCTCTCCAGCTCAGCCATCTAAAGTAGTAGCTAGTTTTCTTGCTCCCCCACCTTCTTTAACACCCGTAGATTCTCAAACCCCTTTGCCTGTACAGGCTCCTTCAGAAATGCTTACTGTGAAGGATCTACAGGATGCACTGTCAAATTTGACTGAGGATTTGGAGAGAAGATTTGAAAAAAGGTTTGAAAAAATGGAGAAAAACCTGGAGGGTAAGATTGAGGATTTGGAGAACAAGATTGAGAATCAAGGCAAAGGTGTATCTGAGGAACTGGAAAAAATTAAGGCAACAATCCAGACCCGCAATGTTGAAATAAGAGAAGATATTGTGGAAGCTGTTAAGGGGGTCTGGGAGGGTGTTGAAGAGAAGGTTGAGGGGGTCGAGCAACAAATGAAAAGTGAATTATGATTTGAGAAGAATTTTTGAAGAGGCCTTGGGAAAATTACTTGACGATGCTGTGAAAAATTTTTCATGGCAAATTGACCGAATCTACAGGATTAACTCGGGCTGCAAAACAAAGAGGATTACCTAGAGATGTTGTCATCTATTTTGTTACAAGGAGATTTAGAAATCATGTTCTTACAATATCTTATAATAAGAATTTAAGTGTTGCTGGTCAGGATCTTGTGGTTTTGAAGGAGATTCCCCCAAAGATGTTGAGAGCTAGAAAGGACTATGCATTTTTGGTTGCTGAACTCAAAATACATGCTTTACAATATAGATGGGAGGTTCCAGCTGGACTTTCATTATTTTATCAGAGCAAAAGATATTATTTGAATTCTGTGGAAAAAGTGAAAGATTTTGTTGAGAATGTCTTGAAGGCAGGTAGACCCCCTTCACCAATACCAAAAAATGCAGATTTGTCAAAAAAAGAAGGAATGGAACTTTTACAACTACAGTTTTCAGACTCACAGCCCTTACCAGCAGCTGGAGGAGTATTGATGGAGTTGCCTGTGCAGAGTATTGATATTTTTCAACCCCTGGAAATAGAGAAACCTAAAGATCAAAGGCAAACTAGATTAATTACCAAGCGTATGGAAGAACAAGAAAAAGAACAACAACAACAATATCCATCTGCAAGTCTGGAAGCCATGGGAGCTAGACCAAAGAAGAAAACGGCAAAAATTGATTTGGTCTTGCAAAAGCTTTCTCAATCTGGTCATGTCAAATAAATATTTGACATGGAATGTCAATGGCTTAAATTCTCCTCAGAAGAGGAAAAAGATATTTCACTATTTGGCTCAATGTAAAAATGATGTAATCTGTCTACAAGAAACACATATTAGATCTAGTGATCAGAAATACTTGATAAATAACAAATTAGGTTCATATTTTGTGGCAGCGGCTAAAGAGAAGAAGAATGGAATTGCTATTTATGTTAAAAATCACATAAGATCTAAGTTAATAGAAGCTGATGTTGAAGGCAGATTTTTAGTAATTGAAATTTTAATAGACGGGAAGAAAGTTCTTCTGATGGGTATTTATGCAACAAATCAACAACAAGGAAAGTTTTATAAATTAATACATAAAAAATTAACACAATTTGACTATAGGTCTTGTATTTTAATGGGAGATTGGAATGGTGTTATGGACATTAGTTTAGACAAGAAGAAAACATCGCCAATCCCTCAAATACGCTCTATGCTGCCTAAATCTTTTTTTGATATTAAGGATGATTTTGATTTGATAGATATATGGAGAGAAAGACATGGTAAAGAGCAAGAATTTACTTTTTTTTCTGATAGACATCAATCATTTTCCAGAATTGATTTTATATTAATTACAAGTGACTTTATTTCTGGGGTAAAGAAGGTAAAAATTTTGCCTAAAGCTTTATCAGATCATAACCCGGTTGTGATGGAGTTAATGGTGGGCCAGACTCCTAGAAGATCTTGGAGACTCAATGAAAACTTGTTTCAATATGATTCAAACGTGCTTGAATGTAAAAGTGTCATGAAGGAATTTTTATGTTAAATCTTCATAAGGGTACAACAATAAAAATGGTGTGGGATGCTAGTAAAGCTTTTATGCGTGGGGTTTTAATTGATATGAACAAAAGGTATAGATCTAAACGGGAGGAAAAAAGGAAGGAATTAGAGGAGGAAATAAAGAAGAAAGAGCAACTTTTAGTAAAGAGACCAGATGATAAAAATATTAAAGAGGGGATTAAGATTTTACAGAAACAATTTGACTTGTTGATGGCCGACCAAGTTGCTAGGAATATGCAATATGCTCAACATAACACATTTTTTAATTCTAACAAACCTGGCAGATGGTTGGCCTATATATTAAGGAAAAAAACAAAAATCCCGCATTATTGATAAAATAGAATATAAAGGGAAGGAGGTATTTCAACAAGAAACTATAAAAAAGGCCTTTTTAGAATTTTATTCTAAGTTATATGCTGAAGATAAGATACAAGAGAATGAGATAGATGTTTTTTGCAAAATGAGAATGTATTGACAATTACCAATGAACAAAGAGATAGATTAAATAGATTAATCACATCAGAGGAAATAATTTCAGCGATTAAACAATTGAAAATGGGAAAATCTCCCGGGATGGATGGCTTAACAGCAGCTTATTATAAGCATCTTCAAACAGAAATGGTGGAACCTCTTAGAGAGTTGTTTGTTAATATACAAGAAGGTGGCCAGGTTCCACCTTCATGGAAAACAGCTTACGTTTCTTTAATCCCAAAAGAGGGAAAAGATAATGTTCAACCAGAAAATTTTAGACCTATCTCATTGCTGAATACGGATTATAAGATTTTTGCAAAGATCTTGGCCAACAGATTAATGAAAGTTTTACAACAAATAATTCATTCAGACCAAACTGGCTTTTTGCAAGGGAGACAGATGAAAACTAATGTTAGACAACTTATTAATATATTAGAATATTTGGACAAGCATATCCAGGTACCTGCAGTTCTTATGTTTTTGGATGCGGAAAAAGCTTTTGATAGATTGAACTGGTTGTTTTTGAAAAAATTAATAGTTAGGATGGGAATGGGGGATCAGTTTATTAATTCTATTTTGGCTGTTTATCAGAAACAAACAGGTCAGATTATTGTGAATGGGCATTTAACAGATTCATTCAAGATAGAGAAAGGTACAAGACAGGGATGTCCTTTATCTCCATTGTTATTTATTTTAACGTTAGAGGTTTTATTGAATAAGATAAGAGCAGTAGATGATTTAAAAGGTATACAGATTAGACAACATGATTATAAATTATGTGCTTTTGCAGATGACTTGCTCGTGACATTGTCTCAACCAATGCAGTCAGTACAGATTTTGATGGAGCTAATTAAAAATTATGGTAGGGTATCTGGTTTTAAATTAAACATATCTAAGACAAAGATGTTAACTAAGAATTTAGATGGTAATGTAAAACAAGATTTGGAAAGAATAATGGGTTGTAAAATAGTTAAGAAAGTTAAATATTTAGGAATCGAAATTGAAGCCTCTAACGGCAAGTTATATAAAATAATTATGAAGTCTTGTGGAACAATACACAAATAGAATTGGATAAATGGGTTAAACTACAATTATCTATGTTGGGTAGGATAGCAGCAGTCAAAATGAATATATTGCCAAAATTTTTATTTCTTTTTCAAATGTTGCCTATACTTAAAAAAGATGCGAATTTGGAGGAATGGCAGAAGTGTATTAATAGATTTGTTTGGAACGGCAAGAAACCGAGGATTAAATTAAAAATTATTCAGGATACTAGGGAAAGGGGTGGTTTAAGAATGCCCAATTTTAAGTTGTATTACTATGCTGCTGCTTTAGTAGCAATAAGTGACTGGATTAATTTAACCAATGATAGAATATTGAATATTGAAGGGTATGGTTTATTATATGGTTGGCATGCATATTTGGTGTATGATAAAAAGGTGGATAGGAGCTTCAAAGAGCACCTATTGAGAAGTGCTCTGCTGCGTGTCTGGAAAAAGTATCAGTATAAATTAAATGTTAAGATTCCTCTTTGGACGGTTCCCAGACACGCAGTAGAGAATATAAATAGATCACAAGTTTTAGACGTGGTGCCTTATAAAAAACTCCTAATTAAAGAAGGGAATTTGTTAGTACTGAAGTCTTTGAATATGTTACAGGATGAAGGATTTGTTCATACTTGGTTTCTATATGCACAATTGGAGTCTAGATGGAAAAAAGATTCTAAGATGGGCCTATCTTCAATAGATGAAAATTTAATTAAACAAGTTATAGATCAAAGGCCCATGCATATTAAAAGATTGTATAATGCATTGATAGAAATTGATTCTGAAACTGAGTTAGTTAAAGATTGTATGATAAAATGGGAAAAAAATTTAGGACAACCAATTTTGATGGAAACTTGGGAAAAGATCTGGGTGAAAAATGTAAAATTTACACAAGCGATTCATTTAAGAGAAAATTTTTATAAAATGTTTTACAGGTGGCATCTGGATCCCAAAAAATTATCATGTATGTACCCTAACTTACAAGCTAAATGTTGGAGATGTGATAGTATGGATGCTACTTATTTTCATATATGGTGGACTTGTAAAAAAATTAAGGCTTTTTGGATAAAAATATGGTGGATTCTTCAAAATATCCTAAAAAAACGTATTGAATTTCTACCACAGATGTTTCTGCTTGGCATTATAAAGGACTGTACCACCATAGAGACAAATTTAATCTTGAATTTGATCACAGCAGCAAGATTGTTGGTGGGACAATATTGGAAGAAGCCAGAACTACCATCTATTGAAGAATGGATTTTGAAAGTAACAAATATGGCAGAAATGGCTAAAATCTCTGCATATTTGAAGGATCACTCAAATGAGAAATATTTGTTGGACTGGAAAAGATGGATAGAGTATACACAAGGGAGATACCAGTTTAAGAAATTGTATTTAGCATATAATTAAATATTTATGTGTTAGATTGCAAAATATAGTATTTTTAATAGGTTTTATATAATATTTTGGAGTAATTTAGTGGGTTTTCTTGTGTTTTTACCCTGTATTCACTTTGGGAAGTCGGGGGGGGGGGGTGGTTGGGGGGGATTTATAATTTTATTATTTGTAATATGTAATTGTGTTATGTGTTACCACATTCGAGGAGGGGGAAGAGTTTGGGAGTGAGGAGTTAGGGAAGTAGGGAGTTGTAAGAGGAGTGAGGAGAGTGAGGGAGGTAGAGATGGTGGGGGGATAGAAGATGAAAGGGAGGAAGTTAGAGGGGGATGTGGCTGGTGGGGTGATGCTGAGCGATGCCTTACGATATAATTATGTTTATTATTTACAATTACATTGTATTTATAATTATAAAATTAATAATAATAATAAAAAATTTTACAAAAAAAATTATTTGATTTCTTTCTTTCTTTCTAGAGCAGCGGTTCTCAACCTGTGGGTCACGACCCCATTTTGGGTCGAACGACCATTTCACAGGGGTCGCCAAACAACGCAGTCCACCATTTTTTCCCCTTTTCCCCTCGGCCGGCGCAGAGGGCAGCACCACGCATGCGCGGGGTAGCACCGCACATGCGCGATGCGGGCTGTCACGCCGCGCATGCGCGATGTGGGCCATCGCGCCACGCATGCGTGGTGCGGGCCATCGTGCCACGCATGCACGATGCAGGCTGTCGCACCACGCATGCACGGTGCGAGCCGTCGTGCCACGCATGCCCGGTGCAGGTCGGGGTCACGGCCTGAAAAAGGTTGAGAACCGCTGTTCTAGAGATTACCAATGCCTTTATTTTACAGAGATATTTCAGAAATAAAAGAGAACTTCTCATGTTCCAGAGTCCTTCCTTCCATACAACCAGTGCTTCTTTTGTTAAAAAAAAAAAAAAAGTTGCCGGAACTCACATATGTCATACAACCCGCCTTGCTTACCCTATAAGGTTCCATCCAAAAAAGGTGCCGGAACTCTGTTCTGGGCATTCTATGAAAAAAAAAAAAGCCCTGCATACAGCTAACATTCTGGTTTAGAAGTTTCTTTAAAGCAACCTGAAAGAATGCTGAACATGAAAATGCCAAAAAATTGTTTCTTTTTAAAACTGTTTTCATCTAGTCTCCTTTTATAAAATTACTTTCTTATAAGTCTGAACCTCATAGGAAATAACTTCTTTCCCAAGTTGGCTGGAATCCTAAGCACAGTACTGTTCTTAGAAAATTCATGTTCTTGCATGTTCAGTTCAATTGTGCAATTAAAGTTAATTTATTTTTCCATGTGTTAAAAATACCACTTTATATTTTGGGACTTTTTCTGATAGCATTCCTATTCTTTAAACTTGAAATGCACAGCTTGGAAAGAGTACCAGCAATTTAAACTGATAATGCATCTAAAGACCCAAACAGTGAAATGATATAGAGCCTATGGTGGGATTCAGCCAGTTCGCACCACTTCGGCAGAACTTGTAGCTAATTTTTTGTTGCCTAGGCCCAGAATGGACTTCCGGCAATGGCATCCACACAGAGAATAAGTTGTTCACATATTTGAATCCTACCACTATATAGAGCCACACAAGCCATGTTATTTTGGATCTGGCTACCAGAGCCAAAGGACAATGAACAGAGGCAGGAAGGTTATAATCATTCAGGTAGACCAGGGGTCTTCAAACGTGCCCCCTTTATGACTTGTGGACTTCAATTCCCTGGCTGAGGAATTCTGGGAGTTGAAGCCCACAAGTCATAAAAGGGCCAAGTTTGAAGACCCCTGAGATAGACACTACCAGGGAATGAACTAATTGCTTAGAAGCTTGGAACATAAAATGGTGGTGGTAATGGTGATGCTGGTAATGATATGCTGCCTAACTCCCAAAGATTCTGGGTGATTAAAAATAGTAAAAACAATGAAAATAAAAAATAGACAAAAATGAAGAGTAAAGAAGGCAAGGATGAAAAGAAATAGATGAGTATGAAAAGAAATAATCCCAGCGAATCCAAAGGGTTTTGACTTACCATCAATAAAGACCTGAGTGAAAAGCAGATCTTCATGGCTCTTTGAAACACCAGGAGGGTGGGAGCTATCTGAATTTCATGGGAAACCTCATTCCAACTGGATATGAATTCTCCGTCCTCATTGGCATTGTGAATGATGCATATCTATGGAGGAGAGCAAGAAAACATTGGCCAATATACCTTTATTATTTCTCCCTTAAAATTTTTGTTTGGGCAAATTTGCTTGAGCAAATGTTCCTACATTTCATAGAGGGATTTGAAAAATCATGGAAAAACTCCATTGATGTTCTGCAAAACTCACATGAGCACATGCACACTCTGTAAGAACTCTATTTCAGAGTAACAGCTAGTATGGGGGTGGGCAATTAATTTTCCCAAGGGGCTACATGAGTTAGTAGAACTGATATGAAGGACTGAAGCAATAGCTTTTGGCTGCATGCTGCTGATTCACCTGCAAGGCACACTTTGATTGAGGTGGTGGTGGTGGGTAGGTGAGCGTGGGTCCCCTCACTCAATGACCACCACCAGTGCCACCTCAGGCTATTCCAGGAGAGGGGTGTGTCCAGTGGTGGCATTCAAATATGTGAACAACCGGTTCTCTGTGTGGATGACGCTTCTGGAAGTCCATTCTGGGCCTGGGCAACAAAAAATTAGCTACTGGTTTTCCGAAGTGGTGCGAACCAGCTGAATCCCACCACTGGGTGTGTCCTGCAGAGGCGCAGAAAACTTACCCTCCTATGACCGCCAGCCAACTGAAGGAACACACAGTGACTGTGCAGAGCTATACCTGATTTAGCTTTTTTCCCCATTCCCTGCATCACACTTATTTACATTTGATTTCTAATTTCTAATTGACCTCATACAGGCCAAACAGGAACAGTCCAAGGGCCGGATGTGGCCCGGTAGCCATAAAATGCCCAGGTCTGAGCAAGTATCTGGGTTATTTTTTTATTACACAGTTCCCTCAAAAGGTGTTCTTATATAAATTGAATTTAAGTCCCTTTTAACACACATACACATACATTTATACAATATCTTCTTAATAAAAAAACCAGTTATTTGAGCTAGTAGATCGGATACGTCATTGAATTTTAGGAATTAGATCATTATTAAGGTAATTGGAATAGAAAACCTTTCTTTGTTTCACGACAGCTTTCAAGAACCTGCAAACAACAGACTTTGACAACTTTATTTGTTCTTGATAATGTCTGTAGTAACCTTTACTTCTGTGCAGAAAAGCAATCAGTACTTCATATGTATTGAAGCTGGTTTCCATTTCCACAGCTTCTATTCTATTCTATTCTATTGAGAATAGACAAAAGAATTTTAGACAGATAATCAGGAAACATGTGAATAGTCATTTGATTTAGTAATCACACTATATGGTAGCATGTAGGTAGCATGTAGGCTTCAAGAGACGAGGCCTCATCTGGGATCCATAAATCTATTTACAAAAAAAATGGCTGAATAGATTATTCAGAAGCCTGGGAGATTTACTTCTGGCCTCTTGTCAATCAAATATGATCTGAGACTATCAAAATCTTTGCTTCTTCATTGAAATGTGCTCTGTATAGCTAACAATATTGGATGCTACGAACTTTATGGCCTCTTTGCAGGTTTTTTATTATTATTATTTTTCCACCACACACCATACACCAAAACAAACTAAACATACATAAACAAAAAAATTTTCTTTTAACAGAACCATGCTATATATTCTAACCATTCTATTACATCTTATTTACATTTTATTTACATTCTATAATTGTATCTTTTTCTTTCTCTGTTCTAGCCAATTATAACACTTATTCCAAATTTCATAAAATTCTGTCACCTCCTTGTCTTTTAATTCTAACGTAAGTTTATTCATTTCTGCGCATTCCAAAATTTTGTAAATAACCATGTCATCTGTGGGTGTATTTTCACTCTTCCAACATTGGGCATATGCTATGCGAGCTGCAGTCAATATATGTATAATGATGTGTTGGAGCTGTTTTTCAATCTTTAAATTTATTATGCCCAAAAGAAATAATTCCGGTTTGAAGTCCATTTTTATCTCAATTATCTCCTGTATCCAATCTCTTATTCGTTCCCAATAATGTTTTGCTTTGGGGCATAGCCACCACATATGATAGAATGTTCCTTCTCTGATTCTACATTTCCAGCACTTCGGATCTATATTTTTATGCATTTTGGCCAATCTCGCCGGTGTTAAATGCCATCTATAAATCATTTTATATTGATTCTCTCTATATGCAGTTGATAGCGTCAATTTGCAATTTAGATTCCATAATCTTTCCCATTCCTCTAAATTTATATTTCGCCCCACATTTTGTGCCCACGCTAACATCAACCCCTTCACTATTTCTTCCTCTAACTCTATTTCTAATAAATATTTATAATTTTTTGACAATAATTTTCCTTCCTTGCTTGTTAGGATTTTATCAAGTAAATGTGGGGTCTGACTTATTCCATATTCTTGCCTGTCTCTATTATGTCTAGATTGAATTTGTAAATACGACAACCAATCTAGGGGTATTCTTTATTCCTCTAATTCTTCTCTTGACTAAAGATTTCCTCGGTTATCCAGTAATTCTTTATGCTCTGTATAGCTAACAATATTGGATGCTACGAACTTTATGGCCTTTTTGCAGTTTTACCAGATAGACCAGACAGGAAAAATGACCAGCTAAGCCAGGGGTTCTCAACCTTGGCAACTTTAAGACTTGTGGACTTCAACTCCCAGAATTCCTCAGCAGCTTTGCTGGCTGAGGAATTCTGGGAGTTGAAGTCCACAAGTCTCAAAGTTGCCAAGGTTGAGAACTCCTGAGCTAAGCTCATTCTACTTTATTGTAAAGATACATGAACAGAGTCTTGCAAGTCTGACAGTACAATTTTCCTACTCTCTCCTTAATAATCCAAGAAACTATGAAAATAAAATACTAATTGTGAGTGCCAATGTAAAATGCATATAGTGTAATACCACTTATCGTTATGCAGCTGTGCTTTGAAAGTTGACTATCATCAAATACAGTATGTAGAAATACCTATCTAAACATGTGCAAATGATCATATGATTTTAAAAGGCATAGATTGAATATCTGCCCCAATTTTTCCCTTACCATGCCTTGAGAGATTGACTGTTTTAGATGCACATCTCTCCTGGAAATTAGTATTGTATTTCAGGCAATGATCTGCATCTGAAATGCTGCCTGCTCTCCTTTCCCTACAGGTTTTTTATGACTTTATTCCATCTATATATGGCTATTGTAAAAACATTGCACATTTTTTGTCAAGGTTTCTTATTCTGCCAAGATGATTTTCAGCAGTATTGTATTGATGCAATGTTTAAATTGACAAAACCACTATTAAAAGCAAGCTTGATATGTAATATGTTAATTGGCATATGTGAATATCAAAACACATAGAAAAACCATGTAATATGACTGAGATAACTGAGATTTGGAAAGTAATTACATATGCAAGAATGCCAATGATAAGGAAATATCATTGTATTAGTACTATTATATACAAATTACTTTTGATTTGAATTTTGATTTCCCTGTGCTAGTTTCATTGACTTTACTAAGGCAACTTACTGGTACTTTGCCAGCTGTTTGTTTTTTATTATTCAAAATCAGTGATTTTTCCATATACAAAGTGGTTCCTTGTTAAAAAAAAAAAAAAAGTCAATTTCAGTTAGATGCCTTGATCTGGCTTGGAGTAGTTCTTCTGTCACCAAAGCTTTCATCCTGGATATACCCTGTATAAGCAACTCTTCAAATTTAGAACATTTCAACTCCTCTCAAGCTAATATGATTTTTCTTTGATGGCTAGATATGATCTCTTCTTTGATATAGTTTCTCCAGAGTACATTATATTAAAGTAGATGTTTTCAGATAATCAGCTTGGAGATGTTTTCTTCTTGAATTCACTTGGCTATTTCTGCTTCTTTTTAGTCCACAAATCCTGTTTAGGTACCCTGATGGGCTCTTATCAAAGATGGTAGCAATTACACAAATTAACGGCTTGAAATCTGTTTTTCTTAAAATATGTTTCAAAATAAGAAAATAGTGTTCTCCAAACAATCTGAAGGCATTCCTTCATTTCCCAGCTTTGAATATATTCATTAGTGAAACAAAAATGAGAAAGATACGTTGGCAAATGTCTCCTCAGGGGACATATCGAAAGACTGTATATGGGAAAGAGAAGAATCAGTTTAACCAAATCAGTCCAATTTTTGAATGGAAGTACACAGAGAATGAGCTTTTAAGTGAAAAGACATTGATAGTCACAACCTTTTCCTTTAAAATCTCAACATCTCAAAGTCTCAGCACTCATGACAACTGAGATTAAATATCACAATAGGCTGAATGAAACTTTTACTCTAAAACTTTTTAGTAAATATTCCCCCAGGCATTCATGAACTTATTTGTAAAAATAATAAAGGTTGGATATAAATAAATAACTCAAGGCAGTGTAAGGTTTTCCACTTAGCCTCACAATTGCCCCAGCATGAAGCCCTTACTTTTCCAATATATATATAAAGCATCTGATCAAGCAATTAACTACAAAATAATGATTACAAAATAACAAAACAATGATTACATGATAACACTATCAGTATCAATATAAAATGGTTACTATATATAAAATAAATTGTTGACTTGGGCTGGGACCAATTCATGTGAGTTTGTGTAAATTAGATCTCAACATATTGTTTATGGGAGAAACACTCTAGCTTGGTTGATACCTGTCCAGCATGGCTGAATCTCTGGCATAGCTGTCATCTTCCTTAGAACTCACAAGCCCCACAACCATGTCAAGGTCACTGGGGATTATTGTTATTATTATATAGCAAAAATGTGAAATCACAGCTGCCAATTCTTTAGCTGGTGTTGGCCTTCATACACACTGAGATCTTTCCAAAAACTTAGGCTGTCATAATTATTAGTGTAGTAGAAGTGCAAATCCAAGGAGTATGGCCTTTTATAATCGACAGATGTAAATTTTATCAATGCGCAATTTTTCTAAAAGCCCCACAAGATTTTTGGGAATGACACCCAGTCTGCCAATGTCTACTGGGATAGTCACCAATAGTATTTTATTATTATTTACTATTCTTATTATCATTCAATATTCTAAACAATAACATTATCTCAGAGATATTTTGTTGCTTTTAAATCTTTCTTTTGTCCTTTAACAGAAGCATCAGAAATCTAGTGCCTTTGAGATATTGTTACAAACTTGTGTTCTTTCTTATGCTGAAATGATAGGAATTTAAATCCAAAGTATCTAGAAGGCACCAAGTTTCTATCCTTAAGATAATGTAGATGCTATTTTAAGAATTCATGAAATAATTCCCCACTTGTCCAAATTGTTTGTTGGTTTGTTTTATTTCTGTTTAATACCATATGCTTTAATCTTAAAATTGCATTTGGCTGAGTTCTTGGGAAATATAACTTTCACAAATATTTTCAAAAATACATCCATAATATACTGAACTCTCTCTCTCTCTCTCTCTCTCTCTCTCTCTCTCTCTCTCTCTCTCTCTCTCTCTCTCTCTCTCTCTCTCTCTCTCTCTCTCTCTCTCTCTCTCTCTCTCTCTCTCTGGTATGCAGCAAAAGAGCAAAGGTGAACACACCTTTCACAGCAGTTCACAGGATATACTAGTAGTTATGCAGATATGATATATTCTATATACCACATTCTAAACGAAGTGCTTGAGTCTGGTGATATTTCTACCTAAAGGCGAGCAACAGTAAAGAAACTACTCTTATGACATTGATTCCTTGGGCCAAACAGTGTCATTGCTACATTGTCCACAGGAGAAGTGGACACATTACTCAAATTAAGTCTCATTGCAGAATCCTCTCATCACTTGACTATCAGATCTTGATCTGTCTTCCACCTCCAATAAGTATACTTTTTCCTTTTTGACTTGTTTGAGTCAGGAAATAGCTTGGATGTCTCTACCTCTACCTCTAAGGTGGGAAAAGGGCAGGAAACACTATAAGACAAGTCTCTATTTAAAAAATCTTTTTTGTTGGTTGATGATCTCAATAAAGAAATTTACTTTTATAATAAATTACTATTATCACCCTGAATATAGTATCCTAAACTGTAATACATTATCATAAATTGCACTAGATTAACATAATTGGATAGATTATTATCACCCTAGATAAAATTATCATACCTTGTAATAAATTATGTATGTGTTCCTTTCGAATTAAAAACGTAGAAAATTTGAATAGCGAGAAGCCAGGAAGATAAAATCACTCTCTTTTACTTGAGTAGTTCCATTATACTGATTGAAAACTGAAATAAACCCCCAAAATAGTAGGCTAGAATAAGACAGTATTGATGGGTTGAAGGTTGCCTCAGAAGCAATCAAACAGCAATTCTCCATAGCTCCAGCAGCAGAATTGTTATTTCTGAAGCACAATCCAATTGCAGATCCTTTGTAGCAATTCCTGGTTGTCATAAGTCATTCACCAACAGCAGCAAGAACAAAAATAGCTCCTTAAACGTCCAGATATCTTCTTTATGTTTGTGATGCTAGGCTCTCAAATACTCTCTGTATCACCCTAAACAATTCAGACCAAAAACAATAGGGACATTATCAATTCCCCACATGTCCAATCACATCAGTAGCAAGGGGCTATCACTCAAATGCATTTCCCAGACTGTTTCAAGTGACTTTCATTCCATATTCAGAACAAAGTAAATTCTTTCTCCTATGCTGATAATGCTTTTTTTTTTTTGCCCAAACTGTCAAGTGCTGGTGAAATCAGGAGATTGAGGCAGTTCAGATGAATATAAAGATACTGTAAGCTCTCTACAGAATTTGAACTACAACTGTCAATGGAAATGGACAGTACATAGAAGGAATTCAAAGTGGGCTTGCTTTAAATCTCTTATGGGCGGGAAGGGGCTCATGACTGATGATGCATTTGACGCTTCCCTTGGGCTTAGTCTAATAATCTCCTATACAAAAACCTGTTTTGAGCTCAAAACATTCCATATTTAAACAAGTTTGCATACCTCTGCTTTGAACAGTAGCAATTATTTCCATTCTCCTAGCAGGTTGCATAGAAACATCCAATTAAATTTCACCGCTGTAAGTAGTGAAAAATAGCCAGGGTGTATAGTCTTTTCTTCCATATAGGTTATCATATGACTTTTTTTCTCATTTGTTTTGATTTGTGTATTGAATAACATACCTTCTGCAATGTGATTTGTAAACAGGATTGCAAAAGTAAGCTATTATTCAGAAAGTACAGGTGTTCATCAGACAAAGCAATAAAATTGCATTCATTGAAAGACTGATTGTCAAAGTAATATGAAACCTATGAAGACTAAGTCATCTCTTTTTTAATTACAATATACTTCCTTTAGTTTTGGGAAAATATATTTATCTTAGAATGGGGGTGAAATATTATGAGTTTGTTGCCCTGAACATTAATTGCAGCTCAGAGTCTAGGTTATTAAATAGCCCTTGAGCCCTCAGACTTCATTTTACAGATGTTCACAAGTCTTGGGATGAAGAGAGCTGTGCATTTTCTATAAATTGTGGTAGTATAGCTAGAGCTATAGCACTTGCATATTGTTTCTCATCTATAAAATGCTTCATTGCTGGTTTCTATCTGTTCCATATTCTCAATATCGCACGTCTAACAATGATTTTTAGAATTCATTACCCTTGATGAATAAAGGCAAATATACATGTCCCAGGATAAGTTGCAGGATCCAATCTGGGTTGGTCACCAGGGCCAAAGGTTTAGTCTTCTGAGCTTTCAGACTCATGCTGGAGCCCATGTTCAGGGAACTTTTCTCTAGTCATATACAATCAGGCACTACATAAATACTACATATAGAATAGCTAAAGCATTAATTCTGCTAGAGAGAAGTTCCCTGAGGATGGGCCCCAGCACAAGTCTGAAAGCTCAGAAGACTAAACCTCTGGTCCCAATGACCAACCCAGATTAGATCCTGCAATATTACCCTTGACTTTATTGAATCATAAAATCCATGCTATCCAAATCACATCCTTCTAATTTCAAAAGCCTTCTGTTTCTCCGTAGCATCCACTCGTTCATCCAAACTAAACAACAAGCTTCAATTTCAAGTTAAGTAAAACCAATCCTCTTCTTTCCTTTGTATATTATAACACATTATATTTAACTTGTGGGTTTTTCCTCCTGCAGCACAAATTTAAATATATCATTCTACAGTTGTGAAAAGAGATGTCTGAAAAAAATGATTAAAAAACATTCATTTTTATTATAGAATTTCTCCCTAGCAATAACAGTTGTAGTTTCTCTTGTCTTAACATATCTTTTTAACTTTGTTTCATTTCTTGACATAATTACTTTGAAATAACATTTGTCATAATGATTTCTAGATATTTTACTATTAACTTTGTTTGATCTTGTATTTTCATATTTTTGTTAACATCTTTGTCTTCTATTTATTAATATTTAAACCTGCTAATACACCAATTCTTTTAATTTCCCCATTAATATTTGAAATCTCTTTAAAGGATCTATGGCTGGCCAAATGTTGGAGTTTCAAACCTCCTCATTCAGTAGCCCACTGAGTCAAAACTTACTCTGATATAAGAACTGCTGGGATAGCTATTTTGTATTTTCTGCTGCCACAGGAACTGTTTCATTTGGATTTTCTCTTGAGTTTGGAAATCAGGACTTACACAAACTGTACAACCATTCTTACAAATAAAAGTAAAAAAAACTTTTTATAATGCAGTCTCCTAATCCTTTTGCATAGAAAGTGCAGCTAAAGTTTGGGAGATAAATCGATTTCACAAAAGATAATCAAAATCAAATTTAATTTAAAAAATCCTCCAAGAGATAGGCTATATGAACATCAATTTGCAAAAATATATACAGTCCTCTTGCAAGACCACAGGATGGTACTAGTTCATTATGAATTGATCTCAAATTAGAGTTGTCTTTTAAAATTCATCTATCTATCTATCTATCTATCTATCTATCTATCTATCTATCTATCTATTCATCCATCCATCCATCCATCCATCTATCATTCATTCATTCATTCATTCATTCATTCATTCATCACCATTTTAGCCATTGTCTATCACTGCAGGATGAAGCCTTTTCTGTTCCAACCAATATGATCCTGAACTTTCTTTTGCCAATTGGGCCAGCAATACTTGCTGATGTTGTTGATCCATTTTGGTTTAGGTCTCTCTTGTGGATGCTTTTTATCAAGTGAGATCCATTCTATTACTGCCATCAATTCTTCTTGCAGTTCTACAATATATGACCAGCCCATTTCCATTTCAATTATTTTACTCACTTGATGATATCATATACCTTTATTTGTTCTCTAATCCATGTCAGGTCTTTCTATCTTGTCTTGTAATGCCAAGGATGTATCTTTCCATATATCTATGTCTATGTCTATTTATATCTGAATATGGATGAATGGATGGATGGATGGATGGATAGCAACTTCTAACAAAAATAATTATCTGTTTATTAAATATGACCTAGATCCAGAAACAAAGTCTGCCACTGAACTAAGACTGCTCCTGTTAGAGAGGAAAGGCTGGGATGAATCTGACTTTGGCTTACATGCCAAAGCCTTACAAAAGATATTTTTACCTAAGCTTGATTGACACGATGGCCTGGGAGGAGTATGCTTTATTGTGAATCTTGATTAGCTATTGATAATATCAAGTCAGCTCAATGACTTTCAGCAAAGATGGTCAGACTAATGCATTGAATTCAATAAAGATTTACAGGAAAGTCACTAAAGATTTTCCATTGTTGTGCACCAGCAGATTTATGCAGTCACACTATGTTCCACTGAAGTCCGCCATGCCTCCCTCCTCGACCCCATTTGCCTGTGTGCATCAGTGATCATCTGCCTCATTCCCTTAGCTGTACCTTCACTGTCAGTCAGCTGGCCAGACCAAAAACAGAAATTGTTGTGACTGGTTCACAAAAAAGAATCAGTGGCTGAACACAAGTTCACTGAAGCATTCAACTGAAAATATAAGTACTGAAATTCTGAAAATTGACAACACTGAACAGGTTTCAAATGGAGCTACTGACTGTGAATCTGTGTGTGCTATGCTGAATGGAACTGCAATTTCATAGAAATAACCAAAAAGGAAGAGTGTGGGTGGGCAGTCTAAGAATGAATCTCTAAAAATTGGATGTTATTGGTGATCCACTCCTTTAGCCCTCTTGTTCATTTAATTTTATGAAACATTATCAGCCTTCAGAACCTTTGAGACATTTTTCAAATAAAACCAACAGGTGTTTTTTTTTGGTGAGGGCATGCTTAGAACAAGTGCAAAGCAATCCGTTCCAATTTGAAAGAAATGGCTTTTCTTGCCGAGGCTGAAGAAGAAAGAAGACAATAAAAGGGTTGGAAAAAACAGCTAAAATCACACCATTGTTGAAAAGTAAACTGCTAGGTTGATGACAAATTCTGTACAGTAGAAGCTATTGACAAAATTCCCTTCCAGAATGGTACTTTGCAACGTCATAAAAAAAATCCACGATGGACAATGTAAAGGAGCAATTGGATCTGAATTATAGTTGGATGAAACAATTACCATACAAATTGGGAATCAGCCCTTTGACTTATATGTGCTATATGCATGGGGGAGGGTAGTTTTAGAGCTTCTTTGGGTGGACTGTTTACTGTTGGCCAAAAAAACACTACCAGGGTAATCCATTAAAATATAATGTCAATGCTGTTAACATTGGATGTTCTTGCTTTGACAAAATATGAAGAGGTAACCACTCTCTGTATAAGCTGTGTGATATTTTTAGAGTTAAATTAGATGATGCTGGGACGGGAGGAGAAAGAATGTGTGGGGGGATTAGTTAAGATAAGAAACCACCTGGCTACAGAACGAAGGGAAACTTTGCCCTTCAAACTAATTGGAGAATGTGATTTATGACTGCAAATTAGAGGAGGGGAATATGCTGGAATATTAGTGTTCAGGGGGAGGGAAATTCAGATGTTGGCATCCATCACACTGTGCTGACACTTTGTTTCATGATTAAAGACTTTTTAGGATAAATAATGCCTAGAAGTTCTTTGAAGTCTTTCATTAGTTGGAACCTTGAGATATAAACTGAGAGCAAACCCCACTCCTTATAGCATTGATTTGGGTAACTTTGAAATGTCTACAAGAAAACCACCAAGTTCAGAAAGAATCAAGGACCTCTCATTTCAATCCTGAGCTACAAATATTCTCCTTTGTTGATACAAAGTGCTGGGGCACTTCTGGTCCTGTTTCATGAAAAGAAAAGATGTTTTGGGATAAGTACTTATGGAACATTAGCTATGTATGTGGGAAATAAGGAGGGGCATTAATAAACACATAAAATTAGTAATACCTGAATACAAGGCAACATATTGTTATATTCAGAAGGAACGTCTGATAGTAAAAAAACATACCTTTTCTCCTCAACTGAGCTTGAAACGTGAATGTGATGTGAATATGATGCTGCTTTGTGCATCTCTTTTCAGCATGTTACATGAAAAAATGTGCACTAAATTTGAGATGGTAACTGCAAACGGAAAGATCATCCCAAAAGTTTCCAAGTTGAGAAAAGGGAGAAAAACATTTGTTGCTGAAAATGACAGGGCCAATGAACTCTCAGTCATGATTTTAAATAGCTTGTTCAAATACTGTACATAATGGAGGGATTCAAGATGGCAACAGAGTGATGTCTATTTAATGAGCTCTTAACTTTCTGTTTATTCTATTTTTTAAATTTTTTGTTCCAGTCAAGTAGTTTTATCATTTGTGGTTTTATTTAACCCACTATCCTCCTTTTATTTTCCATGTTTTTTAATGTGTTGTATTAAGATTTGTTGGAATCTTGGATTTATTCATACAATTTTAATTGCTTAAATTACAATCTCTAAAGCAGGAACAAAAATGAGTCTGAACAGTGAACCTAGTAATACATTCAATGTTCTAATTAGCACTTTTCTCTTCTCTTAAAAAATCCCAGTTTTTAATGGGCAGGATAAGATGTCAGCCTTTATTTTTAGAAATTTGAACTGTGGTGTCCTGACTGACAACAATGATGTGTTAAAAAGCCATTCAAAAGGCACATCCAGATGGTACAGCAGACCAATAAGGAACTCTTTCTAGAAACAGATCAAGGAATGGATTAGGAATTAATTCACTTCTATCCAATACTTGATTTCAAGTGCAAAGTGCTTGTTAACTTAGTGTCAGCCCTCCCAGTTAAACCAGAAAGGAATCATGACCAGATAAGGTAATTCTACTTTATTGTAAGTCTACATTAACAGAAGCTTGTAAGTCTGAAAATATGCATCTCCTAGTCTAGAGTCACTGTTTTTTTTAAAACAAATTTTATTGGTTTTTTTAAATTCTTAAAGGAACATATTCAGGACACACCATGGTGCTGGGGTAATCAAACATCTTAAAACAAGACATATATACATAATATAATCAATACATCAAATATTCCCTCTCTTTTTCCCTCAGATAGCATAGTATATTTAGAATATCCAATTCTAGCTTAATTGTATTCAACCTGAGCCTGTTTTTAAGCTTCATCAATTTCTACCATAATCAAATTAACTTTAAATAAAAACATTTTCAGTTCAAATATCTCTTCCACCTATGTTCTACTTTTTTAATTTTATCAAAATCCTATTCATTTCTTCTTCCATTAAGCTCCCTTATTTAGAGTAAAATATTAATCTATCCTACACCTATCAAGTCTGTCAGCTGATCCATCTCTTCAAGCTAAAGAAAAAAATAATATCATACCTTAAATCATGTCATTCCATTAAGCAAAGTTTAAGTCTCCAGTTAATTATCATAACTAATAACATCCATATCATCAGAAAATCATATCATCGTATTAAATTTCAATTAACTATTAGTACTTCAAATCTGAAGCCTCTCTTCAGTTTTCATCATTCCATTACATCATAATTTTCATAGAAATACACCTAACATTCTAAAAGGAACATTCCTAGTATTCTAAATTGTCTTTAATCCCTTATACAGAAAAATATCTTGTCATTAAACAAACATATTAGTCTATCCTAGACACATCTAAATGTATATATTTATCAAACTGTTCTCTAAATATCTAATCCTTCGCTTAAACTCTTTAAGTTAACAAATTAATATCGGATCTTAAATCATTTCAATATGTAATTAACATTCAATTAATTATTAATTCAGACCAACTGTAAGACATCTTTTTACTTCAAACTCATAATCTCAGTCCTTAGATCAGTCCATAGTTTTAGGTTGCCTTTAATCCAATTTAAGAAATTTTCATTTTCATTTTTAAATCTTATTCTAGCTTTTCTCTTTTGCCAAGTGGGTTTCCATAACAGGACTTCCCTTCCAGATAATAGATCTCTTTTTATTGCTTGTAGTATCACTTGATTTGATATAAACCATCTTGATCTCTGATTTAATCCTCTGTTTCTCTTGTCCATAAAGCCTCGTTGCTTCAGAAGTCCAAACTTCGGTCTTTGCTTTTCCTGGTCTTGCTTGTAAGGCAAAATAAGATTCTCCTTATCCTCAGTTAAAACCTCTTCTTGTATAATCTGTTTTGTAGAGTAGTCAAGTGTAATCAGGGAGTCAGTTTTAAGTTTTAAAGTAGAAATTCTGGCTCTTAATTCTGTAGTAGCCTCTTTTATTGTAGTACATATTTCTTCTTTAGCCTCATAGATCTTTTCCAGTATGAGTTTACAGTTTAAATGTGATTGAGGCTTCTCCATTTTAGCAATAGTTGAAGAAAAATCCTTTTCCTTTTTAGTGAAGGTTACAGTTGAACAGTTGAACATTATCCACCCCCACAGATCACACAGCTGGCTCAAATTATCTTTTTTTCTTGAAAAACAGTTTGAAGGCCAGAGCTGTCTCATCTCCAAATAAACAATCCAATATTAAATTTTGACCAGTAGGTGTCCTCAGTGAGCTACAAAGACTTCTTCAAACACCATTTTTTCCTTTTTTCTATCTTTAAAGGGAGAATAGAAAAAGAAATACTCTGCTGATATAATACCGCTCCAAAAAGCACAAAAAGTTTTTTCTACCTAACAATGTAAGTAGGAATAGAATATAGTCTTTAAATGAATATTTATTTATTTTTTGTCCTTTTTGTAAAACGTGTTTGTTCCCACGATTACTAAAGACACTTTCTCCAGACGGGGAAATAATAGCACAAACAGCTTCTACAGGCAAAAACAGCAGGGGTGTGAAGAGGAACAAAGGGGATCTCACCTGGATCATCCGCGGTGGGTCGTTAACGCTTAGATGACAATGTGACTTCGGCTGGTGCAGCAGGGTGATCGGCAAGCCGATCTTTGCTCTGTCGGCCCTAAGGAGAAGCTGGAGACTCGGGGGAAGCTGCCGCCCTCCCCTATCTACCAACTGGCCTCCTCCTCAGTGGTTGCCCCTCCAGGGCGACTTTCGACCCCTCTAGGGGGTCTACCGGCAAAGGAAACTCCAGACGGCCTGGAGAGAAGTTTCCAGGCGCGACCGGCGTCACCGTATTCCGGAACCGGAACTCTAGAGTCACTGTTAACAATATATTATCTGATACATGAGGGAGGATTCTTTTTAAGTTTTGCCCTTTGAGTAGTTATGGCCTTCTCCCCCTTTTTATCTGATTGTTCCTTAGGCAATCCTGATTATGCCAGGTTTTATGTGATAGATGATTTAAGGTAGGAATTGGTGATGGAAGTGCATTTTCTAGCATCTTTTACAGGTAAGACTGAAAATATGATCAAGTCATCATTGACGTATGCTGGGTCATGAATTATTGGATTACAGGATCAACCATGTGATAGTGAAAGCAAAATTTAAATTCAACTTTTGTTATTGTTTGTTACAGGTTATCAGCTCTACAAAAATAAAGTATGAATTATCTTTATATTAATAATGAATTTATACTCAAGAAATATAGAATGTACTTCTGAAATTATGCTTAACATCAAGAAAACCCTCCCCCTACAATATATATGAAATCTATCAGCATTATTACACCCATCATGGTTTTATTAGAATGCTTGTCCAGTACTACATTGAAACCTAGCTCCAAATCTAATTCATCAAACTACTCCAAGTACATATATTGATTTTCAGGTTATTTATGCTGTACAAGAAAAATTGCCAAATTTAACTTGTGTTATCAGCTATTTTCTATAATTTGTTGTTGATGAATCTGATTTGTATTGTTGTAGACTATATTGTGTTTCAATTTTTGGTCATTAAAAGAGCATTCTGGTGCATTAATAATTTGACCTATTAACATTCTGATGTTGCAGAATGATTGATTTCAAGAGTAGAACTTGAACTGAACATAATTTGTTATAGTCTAAAACAAATACATATCATGAATAGTTCATAGTCATAGGAGAATATGACTTGGCTGAAAAGGAAATATATAAAACAACCGAACTCTATATCATAATTATTGCAAATCTGTAGCTTTTAGTTTGATTTATCTGCTATGTTTTCAAACCATATGAGAATTCATTGAGAATATATGAATTGATCAAGATGTTAAACCAATTTTAAAGAAAATAACTTTTCACACAATGGACATAATATATATTCTTGATGTGTGTGCACAAGACATCCAAATATAGAAAGACTTACAATCTTATAATGAAGGTTTCCAAGGAGGAATCTAAAGGTTTCTGCCAAGATGAAATTTGTCAGTGTCATTGGGCTGATTTAACTTATCCTGGTTTTCATTTCATGTTTGTATCCATCATATTTTAACCTGGAGATTTATTGCTCTCATCACATCATGAACACTAGTAAGAAAGTTCTTATATTATTCCTACATTAGTAGCTGAACCCATTTTTAGCTGATTACCATGCATATTTGCCTTTGATATGCAGTATAACATAAATGCCCACTGTATGGAGAAGTTAAAAGTGATTTTAGTTAGCTATTTTCTGTTGCTGGAAATACAGAACATTGAAGTCACTCATCTGGAAGTTTAGTCATGTCAACTGGATTTCTTTTCTTTTTAGTTTGAAATGTTTCCCTGCTTATCCAAGTAGTTTCCTCAGTGAAGCTTCACTGAAAAATCTACTTGAACAAGCAGCAAAACATTTCAAACCAAAAATAAAAGATTTACAGTTGCCATGATTAAACGTCCAGACAACTCTACCTGGATGACTGAGAATTTTCATTGATATATTGAAGTTACTTATATTTCACAAAACTGAGACCGTTTACAATGGAATGTTTGGGATTTAATGCAAGAGGTAAATTTTCTAGTTAGATTATCTAAACAAGGATTATTATATTAACTTTTTCAGATTTTCCTTTTCTTGTCTAGAACTAGAAGGGACAAAATTTTGGATTTTTTGCATGCAAATTTAAGATCTGTGGCCCTCAAAATGCTCAGAATTATCATTAATATTAGGTTCATTTTGCCTCCATATTTTGGCTGTCCAGCATTTGTAGGAACATTGGGCCTGAAAGAAATTGCTGTAACAATAATTACAACTTTTTGTTTACCAAAAGCTGGTTTCACTTTATCTGGATCTATGTATCCCATAGTAATAATATTAAATTGATTTCTTATGTGACTATAACAAAGGGCAGTACCCATAGGATAGACAGCAATTAATACCATGGAATGCTACACACCAACAAGCAGGTTGAAGTGCTTTATGTCCCCTGAATTAAACAGTGCCCTGTTGGGACCCAGGTTTTCATTGTCACAGCACTTGCCTTCTGGATTGATATCTGTCGCAGAGTTCCACATAATTCCAGTCCTGATGATCTGCAAACCTTTGAAAATCGAGCTGTTCTTCTGGGCTTTGGGGTAAGGGATTTGGGCAGCATGGGTGGGAGGTTATTGTGCAATTTGTCTGGATGCTTTCATTCTTCATATGTTTTCCTGTTCCAAATGTAAGTTGCCAGGCTCACTCGGATGGCTTGTAGCTCTGTCAAACAAACAAACAAATAAATGATAAAAATCACAATACAAAATAAAAAGGCACTAGATTAATAGGTCCAATAACATATAATAAAATCAAGATTGCTACATTTAAATTAATACTTGAAAAAAACTCACCGATTTGATGAGGTGCAAGAAGTGTATTTAGTATTTTTTTCATTTTAAGATAACTAACTCTAAAAATAATTCTCATGAGTAAATGTTTGAAAAAGCAGACCAAGGTGAGAAAAGGTTTTCAACAGAATGTAGCTGTTCTATTCTCTGGAAAAAAATAGATGACTCTACCCTGGTGATCACATTAAACAAACATGTTCATGAGCTATCACTAGGTCTTTCAAACAGCATACATACTTATTCATAAGACCATCTGTGGATAAGATGACATTCAAATGTTTAATTCAAATACCATGAAAAATATGCCACCCACATATAAGCTTAGTTGCATATTAGTATTTTGGATCACAAGTCAAGGATTTGTATACCTGGGCTTATATGGAAATATATGGGAAGTATGGATAGCATTACAATATACAGTATGTATTCATGGATAAGCCCATCCACAGATAAACTTAACCCAATTTTATCATCTAAAATTCTTGCCCTATGCCTGAGTAGGTACAATAACTGGGTGTGTCCATTGACAAAGAATAATATATCCACACAATTAATTTATACTGTTATATTTATCTAATACCCAATCAAAGTAATATGTGGCAATTGAAAGATATGATAGTGAAATATGATTCAGAAGAGTAGGAACAACAGATTCTCGATCTGAATCAAAGGGCAAAATGAGGTCATGGGTGACTTACATTCATTAAACAGAAATTAAAGAATTAACCTTTTTTATTTCATTTCTAGTTATCAACTATTGAAAACCCCATTTCTGCTCTCTCTGGATTCTGTCATACTATGAAGGGGAAAGGGGATGAGCAAAGGGGTTTTATGGCTCTCACTTCCTTCATTAAACTTCAAAGGGACTGAATGTGGATTCTCACCAACAGGACTGACCATAACAATATGGTCATAACCTTTCATCTACTCCTCTCTGAAGTCTCCATTTTGCTGGCAGAAGGGAAAAGGGGGGAACAATGCAGCGCCTGGAGTCTGGGAAAAGAGAGGAGGAGGATCATTGCCTGGAAGAAGTGTGGGGTGGGGGGCTGCTTGAAAACACTTAAAACATTGAAGGGTGGGAGAGAATTCCTCACATCCTGTCTAGCACGCCTACAATCATTTTCTCTTAATAAATATGCCTGTTGGAAAAGATATTCCAAGAGTTCTGTATTTTTAAGATGTAGAGTGAGGTGGGTCCTTACATTAGACAGGATCTGCAAAAATAGTCCACCTGGAAGGGAGAACCTTGCCAGGGGACTTTGCAAAAAATACCATGTCAGACTATGGAGCAGGGAAGGGAAAAAGCCCCCCCCCCGGAGAGGGAGCCGCTGCCCCGACTGAAAACCTGCCAGATGTCGGGATCTGAGAAGTCAGATTGCTCAGGAGAAGAGGTGGGGAAGACACGCAACCATAAATCTCGGTGGTCAATGGGCATTGGAAAGAAAGGCTAGTGGGAAAAGAAATTAAGAAAGGTGACCCTGAGATGGGGGCCCACCCAACCAGAATAGAAGCAGGAGATGGGAAAATCCCTGTATGCAAATGAAGAGGAAGGAAGCTGGGCACTGCACTCGAGCTGGATCCTAGAGAAAGCTATCGACTTGATGAAGAGAACCCTCAGATCCCTAGGAGAGAAGAATTCTGAGCCCTACAATTGCACCAGCCACCACTGGAGAGACACCGAGGGGGAAGTGGAACCTGTGGCCCCAGGGACATCCTCTGATCCAGTAGTCCCCACTCCCTGCCAACCCACAGATGGTGATCTGGATGGAAGGCAATACCACTGACAGCGAAGGCACCGATCCATTCAAAGACTACCGTCACTGGACCATGAGATTCAAGGGGGAGCCAACACGCTTGGAATTTTTCCTGACCCAAGTCCTCAGCTACATGGAGGAATACGGGCAGCACATCCCCATCGACAAAGCCTGTATCAGGATCGTGCAATCTGCTCTGGACGGGCCGGCCACAGATTGGATGGTGAACTTGCACGACTCCAATGCCCCAGAGCTCAACGACTTCAACCTTTCATGTCCTCTCTGAGAAGGTGATTTGAGGACCCTCTGGCTGATCCCAAAGCCCGCGAAAGGATAAAAACGATGAGGCAAGGCAAACGCCCGGTAGCCAAATATACGCAAGAATTCCAGGCCATTGCCAGCAAACTGAACTGGCCGGAAGATATCCTCCTTAGCCATTTCAAAGACGGACTAAATTACGACCTATATGACGCTTACCTGCCCCAAGGGGACCCACACCAACTTGACAAATGGTACGTCCTGGCAGAGGAAGCAGAGATCGACCTACTGAAGAGGCACCGCCAAGGAAAACAATGGAGCTGCTCACTGCCTGAGTCAACACGTGAACCAGGGAAGCCACCGGCTACGGCCAAGAAGCAAATGGGATGTTTCAAGTGCGGGAGAGAGGGGCATCGGGCTGTACAATGCCGCTCAAAAGCCCCCCAGCACAACCCAGACAGATCACCGGCCAGCAAATTCGGGAAGTCTCCAGCTAAGCCAAAAGAACCTGCCATGAGAATGATGGAGGCTGTGGAATCCCCTACCTCTGCTCATCAAGGGGAAAGAACTCCAGCCTACACAGTGTTGTGAGTGTCCCTGGACCAGCTTGGGAAGTATCAGAGGATGAGGATCAGCAGCCAGGTTCCTCTGAATGTGTTTCCCTCCCGGCAGCCGAGGATCAGCAGCCAGGCCCCTCTGGGTGGTTTCCCCTCCCGGCAGCCGAGGATCAGCAGCCAGGCCCCTCTGGGTGGTTTCCCCTCCCGGCAGCTGAGAGAGATAATGAAGAGCTTTGTATGCATTCTGAATCAGATTCTCAAAATGATGAGTCAGATTTAGAACAAGAAGATAAATGGATTAATCCGAGGTTCCGAAGGTTTGATAAGCGAAGGTGTCAGTTAACTGGAAAAAGGAAGTAATTGGGGAAGTGACGTATCGGACACTATATTAGAAGGGGAAAGAATGACTACGCCTTTGTCACGAGCAACGTTGATCAAAGAGTGGGCTGAAAACTTTGGCAGTGCTTTGGAACTCAGTATTCTGGTGTTTTGAAAACCTACCGAAGGATAATGAGCTCTTGGACAATGTGATAAAGAAGAAAAGTAAGTTAATTGGGATGTAGGAGGAGAAGAGCATGTTTATCTAAATGTAAATAGATTTTATTTGGCCGTTCAGGCCAACATAATGCCAGCAGCTTGCTTTGAAACGAATTCTTTTGAAATGTATTAAATAAACCTCTTAAAGACATATTTACGTGGATATTAATGAGTTATGAGAGGCCAGACATAACAGATTGCTCGTGACCCAAAAACAGTAAAGACGAAAATTAGTCCGAGCTTTCAGTGACGTCATGGAGAAACTCCTCGCTGATAACCCGGCTCTGCATCTATTAGTTCAAACTCTCCAGCAACAAATTGGAGATTTGCAACAGCAGATTCAGCAAGCTGCAGCAGGCCCAGCTCCAGCCCCCCCTCCCAGACAGAGCAGATGTTATTTAGCCTTGCCTGATAAGTTTACTGGAGAGCGTAGTAAATTTCCAGCTTTTTTAAACCAATGCAAAACATTCATTGCCTCAACTCCAGCCGACTTCCAGCTTGATGAAACGAAAGTAGCTTTCATTTTAAGTTTACTCTCTGGGACAGCTGCTGATTGGTCGTCTCCTCTGATAGACGGACAAGATCCTGTCCTACGCAATTATGCAGGATTTTGCCAGCTGATGGAAAGAGAATTTGTTGACCCCCTTCGTAGACAAAATGCCACCCGGCAGATACGAGAGCTACGTCAAGGATCGCGCTGCGTAGCGGACTATATATCAGATTTTCGCCGCCTAGCTCAAGAAATTAATTGGAATAATGAGGCTCTCATGGAAATCTTTCAAGATGGCCTGTCTTCTCAGATCTTGAATGGATTGAAAACTACTGTAATACCTGCGACCCTGGATGCATTATACGAACATTGTTTGGCTATTGAGGCGCAAACGCAAGCCATGGATGCCCGCCTGGTCAAACAGATGTTTCCAGTCACCGGAAGTGCCAAGCCAGTTCCTGCACCACGCAGAGGATTCCAGACCCTACCTATCACTCCACCTATCCCGGCACCCAGACGTATTTTCCAAACAGGGCCGGCTTACACTGAGAGGCGCCCTGCACCCATGACCAGAGATGAGCCCATGGATCTTGGTGCAGCCAGATCTCGTTTGACCGAGGCTGAGAAGGCAAGACGGAGAGCTGAGGGCTTGTGCCTGTACTGTGGAGAGATGGGTCACTTCGTCATGGCCTGCCCCCAGAAAAGACGTGGTACGGCAGGTCCTACTCCTGTTCCAGCTCGGCCTCCCACTCAGCAGTTTCAAGCCACCTTGCCGGGAAACGGCCAGAGCCCGGCCTAATGGAAACATTGGGTCGGGCAGGCGCCAAACCCAGTTCCAGTTTCGCAGACAACGACCCTGGTCCTCCGAGACATCTGATCCTAGCAACCAATATACTTCTGGGAAATCATGCCCAGGGCATTCCGGCCCACGCCTTGTTGGATTCTGGAGCCACCACCAATTTTATGAATGAAGCTTTCGCTCGTCAGCATGCCATACCTTTGTGCTCCGTGAAGCCGCCTATGCTGGTTGAGACAATCGATGGTCGTGAGTTGTTGTCTGGACCGATCAAGTTTATGACCCAGCCCATACGCCTGGTCATAGGACAACATGAAGAAGCCATCCAATTCTATGTTACCAAGGGACTTCATTTTCCCTTAGTTCTCGGCCTAGCCTGGTTGAGAACCCATGATCCTTGTGTAGTGTGGTCCCAGAACTTTGTTTCATTTCCCAGTTTGCAATGCGTAGACCACGTACGCCAAGTTTGTGCAGCCCAGCTACCATCCCACCCTGACATCACCTTGCCGGCCGATCTAGCGGACTTTGCAGATATATTCAATGAGAAAGAGGCAGACCAATTGCCTCCGCATAGACCATATGACTGTACCATTTATTTACTACCAAATGCCAAGCTTCCAAGGGGACGCCTTTACTCCATGTCAGAACCCGAGTTGGCCGCATTGAAAGACTTTGTGGACAAAAACCTGGCCAGGGGTTTCATTCGTCCCTCTTCCTCGCCTTTGTCAGCTCCTGTGTTATTCGTGAAGAAGAAAACCGGAGATTTACGCCTATGCTGTGACTATCGCAAGCTCAATGCCATCACGGTGCGCAACCGGTACCCTCTGCCTTTGATTCCTGATCTCATGGACCGTCTCCGATCAGCGACCATCTTCACCAAGATAGATTTAAGGGGTGCTTACAACCTGGTTCGCATTCGAGAGGGGGACGAGTGGAAGACCGCGTTTGGAACCAGGTATGGTCATTTTGAGTATACCGTTATGCCCTTTGGACTCACCAATGCTCCGGCCGTCTTTCAACATTTCATGAATGACATCTTCCGGGATTTATTAGATCAATTTGTGGTGGTTTACCTCGATGACATCCTAATTTATTCCCCGTCACGAGCCACCCATCTTCAACATCTCCGGCGAGTTTTGCAACGCTTGAGAGAGCATCACCTTTACGCCAAGTTAGAGAAATGTCAATTCTATCAAACCACAATTGAGTTTCTGGGACATGTGATTTCTCCACAAGGCATCGCCATGGACCCTGGCAAGGTTGAGGCCTTGCAAACCTGGCAACCACCATGTAAAGCAAAAGATGTCCAAAGACTTTTGGGATTTGCGAACTATTACAGGATATTTATTCCAAGATTTTCTGCCTTGACTGCGCCCCTTACTCGACTGTTACGGAAAGGCGTTAAGTTCCAGTGGGGCGATGCCGAGCAACAGGCGTTTCAGACCCTCAAAAAGGCTTTTGTTCAGGAACCCATTCTCAAGTATCCAGATCCTTGTCGTCCCTTTGTAGTGGAGGCTGACGCCTCAGATGTTGCAGTAGGGGCCGTGCTACTTCAAACACGCCAAGATGGCGGCCCCCTGTTCCCGTGTGCTTATTACTCCAGGAAACTGACTCCCTCCGAACGCCATTATACCATTTGGGAAAAAGAACTATTGGCCATCAAGACTGCTTTTGAGACCTGGAGACACCACCTGGAAGGAGCCCGCTACCAAGTTGAAGTTCGGACTGACCATAAAAACTTGGAATTTTTGCAATCTGCCAGGAAATTGAATCAACGTCAAATCCGTTGGTCTTTGTTCTTCGCTCGATTCAACTTTAAAGTCACCTACATTCCGAAAGGGTACAACAAAAGAGCAGATGCCCTGTCCCGTAAACCTGAGTATCTACAGATCAAGGATCCCTTACCGCTTCGAACCATTCTGCCTATCGAATCGATCGCAGCCGTGCATGATCCAGTAGATCTACGACGACAGATTCGGGAAGCGCAACAACTAGATGACTTTGCAATACGAAAGAGACAAGAGGCGGGTCCCGACTCACCTTGGACCTTGTCCGAGGGACTATTACGCTTCCGCAACCTGTTATATGTTCCAGCAGGCCCACTCCGAGGTCTCATCCTGACTCAATGCCATGATAACCCTGCGGCAGGTCATTTTGGTTTCTTTAAGACTCTTCACTTAGTGTCTCGGACTTTTTGGTGGCCCAGACTTCGCCATGATGTGCAATCCTATGTAAATTCCTGTGTACGGTGCCGTCAGGCAAAACATGCCACAGGAGCCCCTCCGGGATTATTACAGCCTTTACCCACGCCGGAGAGACCCTGGGGAGCTATTTCCATGGACTTCTTGACTTGTCTACCTGTTTCTGCCGGCTACACCGTTGTCTTTGTAGTGGTGGACATGCTGACCAAAATGGCACATTTCATTCCTTGCCGAAGAATACCGACAGCCAAGGTCACTGCTCAGCTGTTCATTCAACATATCTTCCGGCTACACGGTTTGCCTGACAAAATAGTGTCCGACCGAGGAACCCAGTTCACCTCGGAGTTCTGGAGAGAACTCATGTCTGCGCTTCAAGTCCAAGTTAATCTAGCCTCCACGCATCACCCAGAGACTGATGGGGGTACAGAGAAAGTGATTGGCATCCTGGAGCAGTATTTGCGTTGTTTCATCAACGACCAACAGAACGATTGGTCCAAATATCTCTCCGTGGCCGAATTCGCTTTCAACAACTCTCAGCATACTTCCACTCAGACCACCCCGTTTTTTGCCAACTACGGCTATCATCCCAGATTTTTCCCGCTCACGCTCCTCGATTCTCCAGTTCCAGTTGCAGAAGACTATTTAACCGAACTGCAGTCAGTCCACGACATGGTTAAGCAGCACTTGACTAAGGCCAAGGAAGACTACAAGCGGGTTGCAGACCGCTCGCGTCGTGACACGCCGCCGTTAGCTGTTGGAGATCGGGTTTGGCTCTCCACCAAGTACTTGTTTCCAGGGAGAATTCACCGCAAGCTTGATCAACGTTTCCTGGGTCCTTTCCCTGTGGAGACGGTCATCAATCCGGTGACCTATCGTTTGACTTTGCCTCGGTCTCTTCGTGTACATCCCGTGTTTCATCGCTCCTTGCTTGTTCCTGTCAACCCTGATTCTCCGCTTCGACCTCCTGATCCGGGCCCGACAGCTCGCCGTGCTCACGTTCCTGTTTCCCGGTTGGAGGTGTCCGGCATCTGAGATTCCCGATGGCTCAACGACCGCTTCCAATATTTGGTTGATTGGACCGGGGGTGGGCCAGCCGCTGGCTGTTGGGTCGATGCTCGTGATATTGAGGCTCCTCGGTTAATTTGGGATTTTCATTCTGCGTTTCCCTACAAACCACATCCCCTGCGACGGCCCCGGGGGAGGGGCCTGCGGGGGGGGGATAGTGTTGTGAGTGTCCCTGGACCAGCTTGGGAAGTATCAGAGGATGAGGATCAGCAGCCAGGTTCCTCTGAATGTGTTTCCCTCCCGGCAGCCGAGGATCAGCAGCCAGGCCCCTCTGGGTGGTTTCCCCTCCCGGCAGCCGAGGATCAGCAGCCAGGCCCCTCTGGGTGGTTTCCCCTCCCGGCAGCTGAGAGAGATAATGAAGAGCTTTGTATGCATTCTGAATCAGATTCTCAAAATGATGAGTCAGATTTAGAACAAGAAGATAAATGGATTAATCCGAGGTTCCGAAGGTTTGATAAGCGAAGGTGTCAGTTAACTGGAAAAAGGAAGTAATTGGGGAAGTGACGTATCGGACACTATATTAGAAGGGGAAAGAATGACTACGCCTTTGTCACGAGCAACGTTGATCAAAGAGTGGGCTGAAAACTTTGGCAGTGCTTTGGAACTCAGTATTCTGGTGTTTTGAAAACCTACCGAAGGATAATGAGCTCTTGGACAATGTGATAAAGAAGAAAAGTAAGTTAATTGGGATGTAGGAGGAGAAGAGCATGTTTATCTAAATGTAAATAGATTTTATTTGGCCGTTCAGGCCAACATAATGCCAGCAGCTTGCTTTGAAACGAATTCTTTTGAAATGTATTAAATAAACCTCTTAAAGACATATTTACGTGGATATTAATGAGTTATGAGAGGCCAGACATAACACACAGCAGGGCTGATGGACGCCTCAGACCACAGCTTGGAGGGCGAACCCCTGGTAAGTGGATCCATCTCACCCATCCTCAAGACAGTGACTATATTAATTCCCCCCCATGTCTGAAGCTGTCAAGGTGAAAGCCTTAATAGACTCTGGCTGCACCTGCTGCCTCATTAGCCTGACGCTAGAGGGAACCTGGGCATTCCGTTGAGGAGACTGGAACAACCAATCTCATTTGGCCAGTTAGATGGGTCCATAGCCGGGGGGGTGCCAGCTACCCTTTACCAATACACCTCTCCCTGGGCAAACATGAAGAAGACATAATGTTTGTAGTAACCACAGGCATGGAATGCCCGATGATCCTAGGGATGGAATGGTTAAAGAAATGGAATCCCTGGGTGAATTGGAGGATGGCAGAAATCAATTTCCCGAAAGGGGATCCTATGGATTTAAAACCCCAAGGGGATCTACCAAAATTAAGAACAGAAAAAGCATCCATGGGAGAGCAAAAGGGGCTACCAGAAATACCAGAGGAATACAGAGATCTTGGTGAAGTTTTCATTGAGGAGAGGGCAGATGAGCTTCGCCCCCACCGACCCAGGGACTGTGCCATAGAATTCAAGCCTGGAGTAAAACTCCCAAAGTCCAGATTATACTACATGAGCCCAAAGGAGAAGGAGGAAATGGAAAGATTCATAAAGAAAAACCTAGAAAGGGGGTTCATCGAACCTGCCAAGCCAAAAGTGGCCGCCCCGGTCCTCTTTAGAGAGAAGAAGGACAGCTCTTTATGCTTATGCATGGATTATAGGCTCCTAAATACAATCAGTGAAACCAACCTATATCCCCTACCCCTCATGAAGGACATGTTATCACATCTCTTGAAAGGAAAACTTTTTACTAAACTAGATCTAAGGGAAGCATACTATCGCGTGAGAATTACAGAAGGGGATGAATGGAAGACCGCATTTAACTGCCCAATGGGGTGCTTCCCATTTGGATTACAAGGGGGGCCAGCAGTATTTATGCAATTAATCAATGACGTTCTAAGGGAGCTCCTATTTAAAGGGGTCCTGGTTTACTTAGACGACATTCTTATCTTCACCGAATCAAAAGAGGAACATGTCAACCTAGTCAGAGCGATTTTAAAGAAACTGCGAGCGGCCACCTATATGCCAAACTATCGAAATGCGAATTCCACCAGGAAAGGATAGACTACCTAGGTTATCGCATATCCCCACAGGGCATTGAAATGGACCCAGAAAAGGTCAGAGCAGTATTAGAATGGGCACCACCTCACACAAGAAAGCAATTGCAAAGTTTCCTGGGCTTCGCAAACTTTTACATCCAATTCCTCCCCTCATTTGCCCATATAGCCCTGCCCCTCACAAACTTACTAAAAACAAAGGGAGCATCCTCAGTAAAACCTAGCCAGCCACTAAAATGGACAATGGAATGCCAAGCGGCATTTGAGAGATTAAAGAGACTTTTTTCTGCTGAACCAGTACTGAGGCACCCAGACATGGACAAGCCCTTCGTAATACAGGTGGATGCAAGTGATGTGGCAGTGGGAGCTGTACTATTACAAGAAAACGATGAAGGGGTATTGCAACCCTGTGCGTATACATCCAAGAAACTCACCGAAACAGAACAGCGCTGGCCTGTTTGGGAGAAAGGCATATGGGATTCGGTGTTCCTCACTCACGTGGCGCCAATTCCTTGCAGGCAATAAAATCCCTTTCCAGATGTGGAGAGACCACAAAAATTTGGAAGCCTTGAAAATACCCAGGAAGCTCAACCCCAAGCAAGGCCGCTGGTCCCAGTATTTTCACCAATTCCACTTTACGCTCAAGCATTTGCCGGGGGGAAAGAGCTTCCTGGCAGATACACTATCTCGCATGCCCCAATATAACAGCACGCAAGCCAGTGACTCTAAACCAGTGGTTCTCAACCTTTTTAATGCTGCAACCCCAACCGGTCATAAGGCGAGGACTACCCAACCGCTCGTAAGTTGAGGACCTCCAACCGGTCGGATGTCAAGGACTATTTCCCTGCCCGGGAGCGCTGCACATGCGTGGTGCTGCCCCCTGCGCCGGCCGAGGCGTAGCTGGCAAGGGGCAGTGACGGCGCAGGGCGGCCACCGGCTGGGCAACCAGCTGGCCCAGCCCAAGGGAGGTAAGGCACCTGCCAGGTCCCACGCGCGCCAGCAATCCTCCCTGCGCCCGCCGGCCTCCTACCTCCCACCCCTGGCCCTCTTTTACTTACAGTTTTAGTAGTTGCTCAGCAGGGAGGGGTGGAAACTTCCAGACAGCTCGCCTTCGCTGGAGACAACTTGCAGCACCGTTTGCAGACTGGGACTTTTGGCGGGCTCAGCAGGGCAGAGACAGCCTGGACAATTCCTATTGGCTTTTGAAAGCCAATAGAATTAGACTGAATTCAAGAGAGTCTATTCTATTGGCTTTCAAAAGCCAATAGAATAAGAGGGAGTAGCACAGCTAAGGAAAAGGGGAAAGAAAATGGCGGACTGCGTTGTTTGGTGACCCCCGTGAAATGGTCATTCGACCCCAAATGGGGTCGCGACCCACAGGTTGAGAACCGCTGCTCTAAACCGATCATGGTAGAATCACAACTGGCAGTGCCAATAACCACCAGAGCCCAGCTAAATTAAAACCACAGCTGGGCAGCCAAACCGGAATTGAATTCCTGAAAACTTTGGAAACAGATGAATGGTTCCAGAAAAATAAACACATGTGCACAATGAAAGATGGGCTGCCTTGGGTGGGGGAAAAGTTATATATACCAACAACCCAAAGAGTCACATTCATGCAGCTTTGCCACGACACAAAACCAGTAGGGCATTTTGGATTTGTAAAAACACTACACTTAATTAAATGGCAATTTTGGTGGCCATCCATGAAAAAGGACATAGAAAGGTACATGGCCAGCTGCCCAAAGTGTTCAACTGCCAAGAGGTTGCAAGGGAAATCGCCCGAACTGTTACAAACAGTGGCAAATCACTCAGCCCCCTGGAGGGAAATAGCCATGGATTTTATAGTGTAATTATCAGAAAGCAATGGGAATACTGTTGTCTGGATGGTCACGGACTTGTTTTCCAAACAGGTGCACTTTATCCCTTGCCAAAAGATTCCCACTGCAAAAGCCTTAGCAAAACTTTTCGTGCAGTGTATTTATAGATTGCATGGGGCACCCCAACACATCATATCTGATAGGAGAGTGCAATTTACATCTACATTTTGGAAGGAATTTTTATCCCTCTTAGGGACCACTTAGGTCCCTGACATCTAGCCATCACCCTCAGTCGAATGGACAAGTGGAACATTCGAACTCAGTACTTGAGCAATATTTAAGATGCTTTCTTAATTTCCAACAGTCTGATTGTACAGACCTACTCCCCTTCACAGAAGTGGCTTACAATAATGTAGTCCACTCCAGTACAGGTTACACTCCTTTTCAAATAGCTACTGGTCAAAGTTTCAACCCCATGCCAGAACTAACCCCAAATGAACCGGCGATCCCATCACTGAAAGAATGGATGGAACAATTACAAAACACCTGGCCAATAGTTAGAAAAGAACTAGATGAAGCTAGGCAGGCATACAAAGCACAAGCCGATAAAAAAAGGTTGAGCCTACACCATTCGTTATAGGAGAAATGGTGTACTTATCTACAAAATGCCTAAAATCCCTGCAACCCAGTAAAAAACTTGTACTGAAATATATAGGGCCTTTTCCAATTAAAAGAATCATAAACCCAGTAACAGTAGAATTAGAATTACCCAAAAATCTCAGGCAAATACACCCAATTTTTCATTGTAGTTTGCTGAAAAGAGAGCATTAGTCACCATTACGGCCAAAAAGTCCCCCCCCCACCACCTCCAATCATGATGGAAGGCAAACAACACTTTGAGATAAAGGAAATCCTAGATTCTAGGAGATATCATGGGGCAACTCAATACCTAGTAGCATGGAAACACCTCCCTGCCTCACAAAATGAGTTGGTCCATAAACGTCACGTCAGAGCCCCAAAGCTATTAAAGAAGTTTCATACAGAGTATCCTAACAAGCCAGACTAACTTTTATACCTGTTTTGTTTCAGGTGGATCTCTCTTATTTTTAAGGGGGCAGGATGTCAGAATCCAATTATATTTCATTTCTAGTTATTGACTATGGAAAACCCCATTTCTGCTCTCTCTGGATTCTGTCACACTACAAAGGGGAAGGGGGATGAGCAAAGGGGTTTTTGGCTCTCACTTCCTTCATTAAACTTCAAAGGGACTGAAATGTGGATTCTCACCAAGAGGACTGAGCATAACAATATGGCCATAACCTTTCATCTACTCCTCTCTGAAGTCTCCCTTTTGCCGGCAGTAAGGGAAAAGGGGGGGGAACAATGCAACGCCTGGAGTCTGGAAAAAGAGAGGAGGAGGATCGTTGCCTGGAAGAAGTGTGGGATGGGGGGCTGCTAGAAAACACTTAAAACATTGAAGGGTGGGAGAGAATTCCTCAGATCCTGTCTAGCATGCCTACAATCACCTTCTCTTAATAAATATGCCTGTTGGAAAAGATATTCCAAGAGTTCTGCATTCTTAAGATGTAAAGTGAGGTGGGTCCTTATATCTAGGTTCCTAGTGACTAAGGACAACCTTATTTAACAAACAAAGGGAGAAACAGGGAAGGGAAAGAGGAGCTGATAAGAATAGTATTCAAATGGGACTTCCGGTGGCTCCGCCGGCGCCGCTAGAGTCTCCTCTGTGAGGCTTCGTTCCCTGGGTCTGTAAAGCCGCAAAAAACAGCGCACATCAGCTGTTTTTTTGCGGTGAAAAATCCCCTCTTCGGGCAAAGAAGAGGTGTAGAGCATCAGGAGTAGGGTTGAGCACCTCTTAAATCCCTGAAAAAATTTTCAGGGATCAAGAGTGATAGCTCCCTAAGCTCCTGAGAACGCTCCTGCCCAGAGACGCTTCTGTCATCAGACAGAGAAAGACGCCGCGACTGCTTCTGCTTATAAAAATAGAACGCAAGAGAGACTATAAGCAGACTGAGTGAATACAGGAGTTCTTACTGGATTGCAAGTATTTTTTTATTGTTTTTCTGGCTATTCATTTCTAACTTTTACAATCAACATAATGCTTTCAAAATGGCGTATAGCTTTCACTGCTTTCACTGTTAAAGGAAAGTGTTTGAAAGTGAAAGTGAACTCTCCATTTTTTTCTCTCTCTCCTTGTTCTCGTAAGCGAAGCTAGAGAGACGGCGGTAGGAATTGTATTATAGCCAGAGTGATTGTTTTAAATTTAAAATGGAGTGGAATTTACATTCAAATGTTAAACTTATTTTGGATCGTATTGATGAATCTCAAGAAGAAAGGCGTGTAATAGTGAAAGAAATTAAAGCAATACTGAAAGAGACCATTACAGAAATATTAACCAGATTCTTTCTTCCAAATGAAACTGATCTACAACTGACTGCTGAATATTTTATAGTGCAACCTAAACAAGAAGAAGAACAAGAACAAGAAGAAGACAGTACTGAGAATAAAGAGAATAAAGGGAAATGGATCTTGCTTGATAAACAGTTCATCGATGGAGTGGAGGAAGAGGATTTGTTTCAAGAAAGGAGGGGATGGTTATTCCTTTTAGATAAGCAGCAAGAAGAGGATTTAATTGAGAAAAAAGAGACATTGATTCAGTTTAAGAAGCAATTTACTTATGGGCCTGAGGATTGGGAAACGCAAAGACAGAGATTTGAATTGTTATCTCAACAAAAGTTTATGGCTAAGAGTAACAGAGGACTAATGCAAAGGTTAAGACGGTTTATTTGGACTCAAATGATATTGCAAGTAAAGAAGAGAGACTTATTATTTGGAAGGGAGGCGTCGTTATGGAGGTTTACCTGGTTAAAGGAAAAACCTAGAATTCGACTGAAGGAGTGAAATTTAAAACTGTATGCAGGAATTATGGGTAATTCAAAATTATGGACTGATTTAAGGACTAAGATTATGAGTAAGATGTAAGAGAAGATGATGATTAATGGAAGATATAATTAAATTGATGAAGAATGTATTTGTTCTGAAATGATCTAGGTTTGACATTAGATTGATTGATTGATTGATTGATGGGATAGATAAGCATTATGTGATTTGATAAGGTTGAAGGAATATAAGTTAGAAATGGAATAAATAGACTGTATTTGTTATGGAGGTTTATTTGACAGATGAGAAAGCCCTGAAGTCGATTGAAGAAGTGAAATTTAAAATTAAATGTAAGGATTTAAGGCTAATCTAAGATTATGGGCTGAATTAAAGACCTATTTTATAAGTAAGATGTAAGAGAGGATTTTAATGGAAGATATGATATTATTTGTTTATTTTTCTAAAAAGATGATTTTTTTTATTTGATGTTCAATGGTTTGAAAGAGGTTGATTACTGGAAGATGTATATAAAACTTGATTGTTTGGGCGATTTTATATAACCTCTCAATGGATTGAAGTGATTTAAGGTTTGACTTAGATTGATGGTTTAGATATGTAAATGAAAATTATTATTCTTAACAAGATGATTTGTTTGTTTTGTTTAATGGATTGAAATGATTTAGAGATTGTATATAGTATATAGCTTAAAATTCTTGTTAGGATTATATAATAATTTTGTTTGATGTAGTGGGTTTTCTTTTGTTTTACCCTGTACTCACTCTGGGAAGTCGGGGGGGAGGGTTAGGGAGGGTTTATAATTTTATATATGATGTTTTCTCAACTGTAATTGGGGTGGATGTAAGAATATGTAATTACTGTCATTAAGGGGTTGCTCGGGTGGCCTCTGGGCACCACATCTGTTGGAAAGAGGAAGGAGGAGTGAAGGCTGATGTAAGTGGAAGTTGATAAGAAGGGGGAAGAGTAGGACGGAGATAGGGAAGGAGGGAGGAAAGTAGAAAGAAAGTAGAAAGAAAGTTGGTAAGAGGGGGGATGAGTAAGGAGGGTGGATTATAGAGAAGTAGAGAAGGAGGGAGGAAAGTAGGTAGTTAGTTGGTAAGTGAGGGGGGAAGGTTAGGGTCGGGGGGGATGTGGTGGTGGGGGTACCGAGCAGTAATGTTAATTGTGTGGTATGATTATTTTCAGTTGAGTTATTAGTATTAGATGTATTGAAAAATGTATTTATGTTTTGTTTATGGATGATTGTTTATTTTAACACTATGATTTGATTTGAGTAGTTTCTTCTTTCTGTAAAAATTAAAAAAATTAATAAAATATATTTAAAAAAAAAAGAATAGTATTCAAATGGAAAGAGATGCCTATATCGAGAACAAGGATAAACCTGAACATCGCCAGTAATAACTGAACTAGGAAGATGAAATCAGGAAGTCTAGCAGAAGAATGTATAACTGACCGTAGAGAAAATTGGGAAAGATAGGAAGATAAAACGGCTACATGAAAATGATAATGTGCATTGAGATAGGTAAAAGTTAATAATAAATGGGTTTTTTTGGTTGGTCCCTTGTAGTTTAGCAGCTTAGAGCTGTATAACTTGTGATCTGTGGGATAGATTGAGCTGTTATCCTTGCATCCACATCAGGCAACAAAATCTTAGTTTGAAAGTTTTGTAACACACTAGATTCCAGTTAAGACGCTACAGTTGTTAGATTTTTCTTTCTAAACACTAATAAAAATGTAATTTGTTCAAAACAGTGAGCCTTCTTTGATATGTACTGCCCAAATATAATTTCAACTCAGCAGAAGGAATAAAACCTTATTAAAAAGATCAAAATACAAATTTGACTGTTCTGAGCAGTCTCTTACATCTGGAAATTATTCTACATTACAGGACATATCAGTGTAGGGAATCTTAACTGCTTCTCCAAGCAATATGCTAGGAGATAATTCTTTCCAAGAAATTGAAAGGAGTTCCATCTGGATAAAATGGGCAGATTATTGTTTGCTAAAAATAAAAAAGGTAATTTGATATTTTCAAAGAATTAATAAATATCTCTAACTAGATATGGCAATTTTTCAAAATCCACTAGTAAAGATAAAGCTCAAAGCTTGCCTTGGGCTTTGTGAGAAGGTTCCAATTAAGTTTCATTAGAAACCAAAGACTTAGTGGCTGAATGCTTTTCTTTGATATTTACCCAATTTGGTTTATTATACAAAATATATAATTCTACTGTGTTAAGCCTAATATACAAAACTTATACTTATCTGTGCCTAATAATATATTTATAAAAGTGTTACAGCTATAAGTAAAAAGTGATGACACTTAACATACAAATTTCCCTTTTACCCTGGATTCTTAACTGCTCACCTTTTCCAGCAATCAGGCAATATCACCATGTATGTTCTCTAATCCTCCTCTTTAAGGACTGAGAAATCTGTTCCTTTTATTCAGGGCATTTTGGTTTACACTTAGGCTTCACTTAATAGCCATTCATTCAGTGACCATTCAAAATTATGATGGCACTGAATGGAATTATGACACATGTCCAAAGTTATGGCCATTGCAGCATCCCACAGTCATGGAATTGTGATCTGGGCACTCAGCAACCTGTTCGCAGTTACAGTGGGTTGCCAAGCACACTGCAATCATGTGATTGCTATTTGCAATCTTCCCTGTTGGCTTCCCCAAGAAAATCAATGGGGAAGCTGGCAGAGAAGATCACAAACCTCTTCCATGTGCTGAGATGGCTCTGTCTGTACCTGGCCCTCGCTGAAATAGATCTGCCCCGAAAATCCAAGCAGGATTTTGGTACAGGATGTTTGCAGCCAGGGTCATCTGCAGCCACCATGTGCCTGCCAGATGGATTTTTTTTATCCAGCCCAATATCAGATTTTTCCTGTGCAGAAGGGAAATTCTTTGAGCCTTCTCCTGCGCTCCCAGCCTCCTCTGCCATTTGCAGAGAGAGAGACGGAGAGAGGCACTTGTCCTTCCCTGCTTCCCTTCTCTCTCTCTCTCTCTCTCTCTCTCTCTCTCTCTCTCTCTCTCTCTCTCTCTCTCTCTCTCTCTCTCTCTCTCTCTCTCTGAAAAAGAGAATGGCCTCACACTTTTCTGACGAGCTGACAAGCTTATTGGGCAGGGCTCCTCCCTTTGCTGCATCTCTGCAGGAAGTAGGAAGCAAGAAGGGCAGGAGACAGCCAGCCCAATAATGTGTGTCAGCTTGTTGGAGAAGAGCCTGAAGCCAGCTTGCCAGGTGAGCAAAAGATCGGAGAGAGAGAGAGAAAGGAAAAGAGAGAGAGAGGAGGGGGAGAGAAAGGGAGAGAGAGAAAAAAGAGAGGGAGAGAGGGGGGAGAGAAAAAGAGAGGGAGAGGGAGAGGAGAGAGAGAGGGAGGGAGGGAGGGAGAGAGAGAGAGAAAAAACTCATACACAGTAGCCTCTATTTCTTTTTAATTAAACTCTTCAATCAAGGTCTTCATCCCTTGCGTGTGTGTGTGTGTGTGTGCACAAGTTTTGCAGCTCCCCGTGTTTTCTTTTCTCTGGGAAATGGGTCCAAGTGACTCTTTGAGTGTTTAAGGTTGCAGACCCCTGCCCTATCCAGTCATGTCCAACTTTAGGGCATGGTGCTCATCTCCATTTCTTAGCTGAGGAAGCCAGTGTTGTCCAAAGAATTTTCCACAGTCATGTGGGCAGCATGACTATATGCCAAGGCACATGGAACATTGATACCTTCCCACCAAAGTGATACCTATTTATCTGCTCACATTTGCATGCTTTTGAACTGCTAGGTGGGCAAGAGCTGGGAGAAATAATGGGAGTTCACCCTGCATTACAGCATAGGTCTTGAACCCAGGCGGTTATTTTTCCAGCTGACAAGCTCAGCGATAGCAAATTTTTATATATGTTAATAATCTGCTTGGCCCTATAGACAGGAGAGTTTATGAAAATTGTGGCACTATTTGTATTTCACAGTATCACAATTGATGGATTACAAACAGGGCAGGCATTCGTTTTTTAAAATACAATTTAATTTTCTATTCTTTAGCAAATATAACTCTATAGTAGGTTAGGCAACCTGATATCCTTTATATATTTTAAATTACAATTTTTCTAATTCCTTGCCATTGACCGTGCTAAAATATCTAGAATGCATTATAGTTTGTCTGTTTTTATTAAATCCACAAATGTCTTTTTATTTTATTGTCTGTGAGTATTGAATGCATTCTAAAGACAATATATACCGATAGTTTTAGACCATATAATGAAAATAAAGCAAAATGATTGCATTCCTGCATCACATATTTGACAGTTATGCATATAAACATGAAATGGATGTAAAATCACTTTGCCTCAATAGCTAAATTATTCTGTGAGAGGATAATATAGATGAAGGATGTCATCAAAATGACTGTTATCAAGCCACACTTTTCTAAATATAATTGTCACTTACTAACTTCTAAAATTAATAATGCTGTGAATATGAAGTTGCAGAAATACCATTGCAGGCATTTCTACTGATATAAACCATTGAAATATGGAGTATATTCTCCTGTCATATATGCATCATTTAGCATAATAGGTCACTCACTGAACTTTTGAAAATGGTGGTAAGACAAATCCCTGAAGTAGATCTAATTCTAACAGGAACAGTGCTCAGATTTATTAGCAGATAGATAAAGATTAGAAGGGGAAACAGATAATCTGTTAAGAGGATGATGCACCTTTAAAATAGTCTGGTGATCAGTCAAACCTGAAGCAAGCAGGTGGACAAAACTAGCCTGATTATCAGCTTCTTTTGCAAACAAGTTAATATATATCACCCAGTCACCTGTCTAATGTAAGGAATCACTTCAATCCACATCTTAAGAAAGCAGAACTCTTGGAAACAGTTTCTTACAACAGGAACTTTTATTAAGAGAAATTGATAGTAGGCATGATAGACAGGATCTGAGGGATTCCCTTACAAATCGATGTTTTAAAGTGTCCCTAAGCAACCCCCATCCCGCAGTTCTTCTGGGCGATTCAGACCAGCAGATTTCTAGGTGTTAAATCCAGGAAAGATAACATCAATCTGGCTCCGTTGTACACGATCATGCAACAGCTCGTCAGTTGATGACGGATAAATAAACCAGATTCCAGAGGATGTATCTTTTCAAACCCCCCTTTCCTAGTTGCCCAGTGAGGACGAAAATTTCAGAGGTGCATAGGATAAGAGGCAAATGGTTACATTGTAATGGTTAGCAGAGGCGAATAAACAAAAAGTTACTTTGTAGTGAATAGAGGAAGTGAAAGTAATAAAAAACCTCCCCCTTGGGAGTATGGTAGGACCCAGGAAAGGGTAAAAATTGGTTTTAGATAAGAGGAGATAGATGGAAAGGAAATATAACTGGATCCTGACATCTTTGGTGTTCAAGTATTTAGGTCTCTTGATACCAGGTAAGTCTTATCTCTGATGCAATGTTTAAACAAAGCAATTCTTGTCTCTTATTCTGTATTAAGCAATATGTTCTTAGCATCTTACATCTGTGCATATCTAGGAACAATCCTCTACTTATTTACAGAGCATTGAAATGAGGCATGGTGGCTCCAATGGCTTTAAGCCAGGGGTTTTCAAACTTGGCACTTTTATGACTTGTGGACATCAACTCCCAGAATTCCTCAGCCAGGCATGCTAGCTGAGGAATTCTGGGAGTTGAAGTCCACAAGTCATAAAAGGACCAAGTTTGAAAACCTCTGGCTTAAAGACATTGGAGAAGGTCTGGGATCTGGCAGCTTGAGCCCTAGCACTGCATAACAGGATAAGTTCCCATCACTTGCCTCAGTTTCTACCAACCTAGCAGTTTGAAATCAGGCTACATGGAAGTAGATAAATAGGTACCACATGTGGAAGAAAGATGGTACAGGAGTACAAGTCCAATCAGTGCCAGACCTACTCAAATGTGACGCCCAAATGCAAGGTGACATCGGTGGAGAGAAAATGCACTGGATGATGCTACTGAATGCCATTAGCCCAACCCAGCTCTGGCAATGCAAAAAAAGTTGCAATATGTCACGACACGTCACGTGACTCAATGAGTTTGACACCCAGTGTCACTTCAAATTGAACAATGGCTTTGTACTAAATGCAGACTATTTTAATTATGAATTTGCTTTTCAGAACTATAAAAAGATTTACTTTGTAAACCTAACTACCAAGGATTGTGTGCAGATACAAAGAAACTGTTTTACCTTTTATTAAGATCATTAATGATGAAGTCAAATATAGTATATGGTACAGCATTTATATGTTTAAAATGTATTTTATTTGAACTGTACATTCTATTTAGTTTTATTAACATTTTATACTATAGCAACCAAATTCTTGAAATCCTTAAAATTCATATATTTGATGTCATATACTGAAAGATACAACATATTTATGTGAAGAACTATATTATCTTATTAATTTTGAAATGCCTCAGAAAGTTACATATTTTTCTCACAATATCAACCATCTTTCAACTGAAAAGTGGAATTGAACAGACATGAATGTTCAGATATAGAAATAAAATAACCTACATACATCTGTGGCTTCTGCTAGAGCAGAGATCCCCAACCTTTCCAGCTTGGTGACCAGAAGAAAAGGGAAGAACAGGGAAATATGTGCACAGGTGAGCCATATGCCCGCATATACAAACGGGTGCACACACAGCAGCAGGGCTAGCACGTGCATGCATGCGCAAGTGTGCCGCATGTACCCACAGCAGCACAATGGCACCTGCGTGCATGTGCAAACGGGCTGCTGGCTATTCCCGCGACCCGGTGGTCAACAGGCCATGGCCCGGTACTGGGCCATGGACTAGAGGTTGGGGACCCCTGTGCTAGAGCACTGAATTAGGTGTATCTTTGGTTTTATTCAGCATTTTTCTAGATCTGTGAAATAGGTGGTCTCACTGGTAGGAATTCCTACCTGATCTGGCATCCTAGTTTCCGCAGTTGTCCCTATAGCCAAAGCCCCAAGGCTCTTTGCTCAACTCCCAAGGAGAAAAATCATATTTTTCATTCCTTCCCAAGCAGTAGCCAATTGGTGGCTTCTCCCAGTTGTAGAAAAGAATATAACAGTGGAGTTACTAGCATATTGGCACAGAGCTGCTGCTGAGGATGAGAAATAAGCCTTGGCTGCTTAAAAGTGCTTATTATTTAAATAAAGTTGAGAACAAGAACTAATGCATTGTGGGAGGTCTGTCAATCCTTATCTAAAATGCAAGCCTGGTTACTCCCTCTAGTTCCCTATACATTTATTTTATAACAAAATTCTCTCCCCAAATCCTGTCATATACTTTAAATTTACTTTTATCTTTCTCATAGCAAACAATATTAGGAACAATTACAGCAAGCACTTTTTCCCCCAACCTGCACAATGTCTTCTTTTTTTTTTTTTAAGCTATCTGCTTGGGCAATTTTTCTGCAGGTTGGATAGTAGTAGTTACTCTGTGGTAAGATGAGTGGCCAATAAATTTTATAAATGAATAACATGGTAGTAGCACTCAGCATGGACGTCTCTGAAAAATTAGTTCAAAGTAGTCTAATAAAACACAGGCTCCAGTGGAATAAAAAAAAATTCCTTTGGGTTTTTTGCTCAGGACAAAACATTTTTTTTTGCAGTGCTCCACCTATGTTGGGTAATGCAATATATTAAGCTGCCCTAAACATGAAAAAAGACAAAAATCTTCTAATCAGAACTGCAGCAAACAAAAAAAAAGTGTATGTTACTTTAAAAATATTAAAGTAATGCATGCAAATTTAATGCATACTGGATTGTGTCTACTTTTTGAAATCAGCCATTTTTCTTTTCTTTTTAAAAAGTTTTTATTAATTTTTTAATACAGTTCAACAGTACTTATTCAACAAACATGTTGTCTGAGTTTATCATTCGCTAATACAAATTAAATTCCTAATCCGTAATACGTTTCTCCAGCCTTTGATAAAATAAGTCCCAAGTTTGAAAATATTCTGTTTCTTCTTTTTCTTTCAACTTCAGAGTAAGACTATCCATTTCCGTACAGTCTAGTATTTTTTTAATTATTTCTTCCTCTGGTGGTGTTTTTTCATTTTTCCAATATTGTGCGAATGTAATTCTTGCCGCTGTTGTCACATGCAAAATCAAATATGCACTTTGTTTATCAAGCTTTTCTGGCATTATGCCTAATTAAAAAAAATCAGGTTTAAAATCTACGTGCTACCCCAACATCTTTTCTAGCCAAGTATGTATTTTTGTCCAATATCTCTTTGCTTTAATACATGTCCACCACACATGATAACAAGTGCCTGGTTTATGATTACATTTCCAACATTTGTCTGACATATTTTAAAACATTTTTACTAATCTTGCTGGTGGCAAGTGCCATTTATAAAACATTTTGTATAAATTTTCTTTATAAGAGGTTGACATTGTCAATTTATGATTTCTTTCCCACAGATTTTGCCATTTATCTAGATCTATATTTTATCCAAAGTTCTTTGCCCATGTTATCATTGTTTTTTACTTGTTTGTCTTCCATTTTCAAATGTAATAGAAACATTATACTTTTTCTTAATTAGTTTTTCATCAGAAGTTAGTAATATCTGATCAAACAAAATCTGTTCTTTATAAAATCCATGCACTTTAACATCTTTATCATATCTAACTTGCATTTGTAAATGTGACCACCCTGACTTTCCATCTCTTGTCTAGATTTTAAGTTCCCTTCAGAATTTAGAATATCTTTATATGGCCATATTTTCTCAAGACTGACTAGATTTGGATGTATGAATACTTCCATTGTTGAAAGTTATCCTGGAATTTTCAAATATATTTTACATTTTATTTTTCCCCATATTAATAATAATGCATTTATTATTAATAAATGGTTTAACATTTATTATTAATAAATGGTTTAGTGGTTTAACAACATTTATGAATTTTATTTTTCCCATAACATAAGAAAGCATGCCAACTAAGTTGTAGGTCATGTCCCTCCATATACAACATTCTTTTATTTCTGAGGATTATCCATTCTTTTACCAATGTTAGCACTGATGCTTGACAATATAAAACCACTCTGGCAAACCATAACCTCCATTTCCCTTAGCTTCTTGTAACATTTTCAATTTAATTCTAGCTTTCTTTCCTTGTCAAATGAATTTTAAAATTAAAGAATTTAAGTCTTCAAAGAATTTTTTCTCTAGTTTTATAGGTATCGTTTGGAATAAAAATAATATTTTTGGTAATATATTCATTTTCACCATAGCAATTCTTCCTAATATTGACAGTTTCAAATGTTTCCATTTTTCCAAGACAAATTTATTTGGTTTAGTAGTTTTATATAGTTATCTTCTTTTATTGTTGAACATCTTGCTGTAAAGTATATTCCCAAATATTTAACCTTTTTAACTATTTGTAGTTCTATTTTTTTCTGACAGTTGTTTTTTTTTGTTTATCTGTGAGATTTTTAACTATCACTTTAGTTTTTTCTCTATTTATCTTCAGTCCTGCTATCTCGCCAAACTGTTTTATCTTTTCCAATAGTTTAAGAATCATCTCTAAAGTTTCCTCTAGCATAACTACCAAATCATCTGCAAATGCTTGCAATTTATAAATTTTACCTTTTATTTCCAGTCCTTTAATTCCTGAATCCTGTCTAATATTTATATCTAAAACTTCCAAAGTTAAAATAAATAAAAATGGGGATAGTGGACATCCTTGTGTTGTGCCTTTTCTTATATCAAAATTCTCTGTATAGTCTCCATTTACACTTTTACTGTTTGTTTATGAGATATTGTCTTAGTCATATTTATAAAATGTTGTCCAAAATCCATTGCTTTTAGTTGTTGAATCATAAATTGTGAAGAAATTAAATATCAAATGCCTTTTGGGCATCTAGAAATACTAATGCCAGTTGTTTTCCTGGATGCATTTCATAATATTCCAGTATGTCTATTATAACTCTTAAATTGTTTTTTGTTTGTCTCTTTGGTAGAAATCCATTTTGGTCTGAATGTATAAATTCAGTCAGAAATCTTTTCAGTCTCTCAGCTATTATTGAAGGAAAGATTTTATAGTCCACATTTAATAATGATATCAGTCTGTAGTTTTTTTATCTGTGTTAGTTCTGAATCCTCTTTTGGTATCAGAGTAATATTTGCGTCTGTCCATGTATTTGGGAGTTTGGACTCCAATAAAAGTCCATTACAAACATCTTTCAATGGTAAACTTAGTATATCTTGTAGCATTTGTAAAACTCTGCCGGCAACCCATATAGTCCTGATGTTTTTTTCCATTTTTTGTCTTTTTATAGCCTCTATCAATTCCATTATTGTTATTTTCTGATTTAACATGGTCTTAACGTTTTCTCGAATTTTTGGTAGATTTTTTTTTTCATATATTGAATCATTTTCTCCCATGGAATTTCTTTCATAATATTCTTTAATTATCTTTTTATTACCTCATTTTTAAATTGTAGACAGCCCTTTTCATCTACTAAATTGCTTATCAATTTTTTCTCCTTCTGTTTTTTAAGTTTGTAAGCTAGCCAATTTCCTGGTTTATTTGCATTTTTAAAAAATGGCTTTGCTCTTTTAATTTGCTGTGCCAGTTTTTCTGATTCTGTTCTGTTTTCTACTTGGTTCAGTATTGAAGAGGCAGAAATAGAAACAAGTACTTCTTTATTGAAGTCAAAACAGAAATTAACAAGCATTGCTCCACCCCTATTTATACATTCAACTCTGGGCAGCGTTAGCCAATGAGAGCACAGCATTCTCCCGCTCAAATGCATACTAAACAGCCTTGTAGACCGCAAGTCTGGCTAGCAGGCCACGTGGTCTGCTAACTGTTCCTACACAGATCTCAGCCATCTGCTTCATAAATTTAACTCAATACATTACACCCCTCACCCCTGGCTCTTTGACACATACAAAGCATTGTTTGTTGTTCAAAGATAACATACATTCAAAAGGCACTATAGCACTCAGTGGTATAATCCTTGCGTTATACTGTTCAGCATCAAAAATACTTAAGCATTTCAGTTTGTAAGAAAACACATAAGCATTCACATTTCACAAGAACATTTAGTTTGCACTAAAAATACATAAGCATTTTAAGTTTGCAATGACAAACACCTTACATAGTCCTTTAAATATTTTGGTGGGTCTTTCGCCTGCTCCAAACGTCTCGGAGCTACTGCTAGCTCCCGATCTGCAAGCTTGCCTGCCAGGCTCGGCAGACCGGGGCTGTGTGACCGACATGGGTAAAGCCGATACGTGAAGGCTGGCCTGTACCAGTAGACCCAAGCCTTTGTCCATTTCCCTGTGGCTGGCCTGTTCCGGTAGGCCTGAGCTAGAGTTCCATGGTGGTGGAGTAGAATCCACCGGATCGGCGTGAAAAGCTGATTGAGGGCAATGTCCTGTGGGTGCAATACCTGAAGCAGGAGCCACATGAAAAGCCGATTGAGAGCAATGTCTCATGGACACAGTGCCTGAGTTAGGAGCAAAACCCTTGTTGGCAAAAACCCCATTCGGCGATCGCAAGTCCTGCTTTCGCTGAGAGACTCAGATGCACGATTGCAATCGTGTTCTTCCCCCCCCCCCCCCGAATGCAGAATCAGGAGTGGAAGAGTGGCACGGAGCACATGATTGTCTTCCAGGGCCACTTTGTATGAGAGCAGCCCTGACATCTTGCAAACCACAGCTACCACCCACAGTGCCCCTTGTGCATAGTTGCACACCCAAACCGGATCACCCACTTGCAAGTGCCTTAGACTGCAGCACTTGTGAAGCAAACCTGTCTGGATGTAAGCGATCCATCTTTGTGATCAGATGGCGCCCCCATCTTAATTCAGCTGGGCTCTTGCCCATAGAAGTGCAGGGCGTTGTGCATTGGCAGAATAGAAAATCTGCCAACCTGTAGTGCCAATTGCCATGGGTGATCCTCTTAAATGATTCCTTGGTCATTCTGACCATGTGTTCCGCTTGGTCATTAGAGGCCGGGTGAAAGGGAGCTGAAGTGGCATGCCTAATCATATTCGCCCTTAAGAAGGACTGAGACTCTGCAGAAGTAAATTGAGCCCCATTGTCTGAGACTATAACATCTGGGAGCCCATGCGTTGCAAAGATGCCCTGCAGAACCTGGATGGTCCTGGCAGTAATCATAGTGGACACTGGAACAACCTCTAGCCACTTGGAATGACTGTCCACAACAATGAGGAAGAGTTGCCCCTGAAAGGGGCCAGCAAAATCCATATGAATCCTCGATCAAGGGGCTTGTGTGGTCTCCCATCTATGCACAGGAGCATGTGGCATTTCTGGCCTTGACTGCTGGCAAATGAGGCACCTGTGGACCTGGGCATCGGTGTCTTTATTGAGCGCCTTCATTTGGACTATGCCCAGATGTCCCTCATGCAGAGAATCAAGGATTCTAGTCCTCAGTGAGGTTGGGATTACTACCCTACCGCCCCATAAAATACAACCCTTAAAAGTGGATAACTCATGCTTCCTTTTCCAGAAACTCTGGAAGTTAGGGCCAGGACACGTTTCTGGCTCAATGTGCTGTCAGAAACTGTTTCTGCAGCTACATCCCCTGCATGGAGGGGAGACTCAGGCAAATCCTGGATAGTCAGGATGTAGTTAGCTGGAGAAGGATCTGAGTCTAATAGCTGTAGAGGCAACCTACTAAGGCTGTCTGCATGGCCCATTTCTTTACCTAGTTTGTGAACCAGAAAATAATCATAAGCACGTAAGAATATTGACCATCTCAACATTCTAGGAGAGATAATTTGGGTTCTCTGCTTGTTCATAGTGAACAACCCCAGTAGTGGCTTGTGGTCAATGAAGACTGTGAAATGGCGGCCATACAAAAAGTTATGAAATTCTTAATGCCCGCCACAATGGCCAAAGATTCCCTATCTATTTGTGCATAATTGCATTCTGCAGCAGAAAGAGTCCTGGAGTAATAGGCTATAGGGACTTGTGTCCCATCAGCCCTAAGATGGCTTAACACAGCTCCGATCCTGTATGGGCATGCAGACTGGCAAATGCTCATTGAAATGAGCTAACAGCGCATTTGAGGACAACAATGCTTTAACTGCAGCAAAACTCCTCTCGTGAACACTTGTCCACTTCCATGGGGCCTGTTTGTCCAAGAGCCATTGTAATGGCTCTGCCACTGCAGCTTTGTGGGGGAGGAAAGCATGATAGAAGTTGAGGAGTCCCAGGAAGGCCTGAATCTCTCCCTTTGACTTGGGACTGGGTGCCTGCTGAATGGGATTCAGCAGGATGAATGCCTTCGGCATCTATATGAAACCCCAGGAATTCGGTGGAAGTGACTCCAATTTCGCATTTCTCCTGTTTAAGCTTCAGCCACGCTTCGCGGAAATGCCACAAGATGGCCCGGAGCCTGTCAGCGAGATTTTCGACTGATTCCCCAGCTATGAGGACATCATCGAAATATGGGCATACACCTGGAATCTTATGGAGTGTGCGCTCCATCACGCTCTGAAAAATGCCAGGAGCTACATTAACCCCAAACTGTAATCATCGCACCTTGAAGGCTCCCCGGTGGCATCGTCCACCGGCAGCTGCTGGCAGGCCTGTGCCAAATCTAATTTGGTGAAAATGCAACCTCTCTGTAGTGAAGCCAAGATGTGGCTGACTACAGGCACCAGATAGGAGTGCTGCTGGAGAGCTTTGTTTAGCATGCATTTATAGTCGGCACAAATGCAGACTTCTCCATTGGCCTTAAGTGGCGTGACAATGGGAGTTTCCCATGGACTGCTATCCACCGGCTCCAAAATGCCTTGCTGCAACAGTTTGTCCAGCTCTGCATTGATTCTTTGCTTCAGGGCAAAAGGCACCCGACGAGACTTAATCCTTATCGGTGCTATCGTACGATCAAGCCAAAGGGAAATTAGGGGTCCTTTGTATGCCCCTAACTCTGAGCTGAAAACATCACCATGATCAGTCCATGACAAAGGCAAGATATCTAAGCCCCTTAAAACCAGATCATTACCCAACTGTTCCGAAAGAAAAACCATATCCGGGGCGTGCCCACCCTCATGCGTCGTACCCTGCACTACTTGGGTCAGGTCCATGGTTGTCATGGTGACCATGAACTCCTGTGCCAACCCCGAGGACTCGCCAAGTGACAGCAGATTAAAGTCCCCCAAGACCATAAGCCTGGGGAACTCCACCGCCAATCCAGCAACCTCCTCGAGTAGCACAGGCAGGGCAGATGCCACGCAGCTGGGAGGCAGGTACGTAAGCAATACGCCCACCTGAACCCCAAGGTCCAGCATCATAAAGATGGACTCGCAACCTGGAATATCGTAAACAGTGAGCCTGCGTAGGCTGAGGTTCTCCCGGGCCAAAAAAGCCACTCCTCCCCCCCTTCCCTGGGGTCACGGCTGGTGCCATACCTGATAACCTGGTGGGCACATATCCGAGAGGGGAACTCTCCCCTCAGGGCCCAACCATGTCTCAGTTACACACGTCAGGTCGGTCTCCTCATCCATGAAAAGGTCATGAATGAGGGAAGCCTTATTATTAACCGACCTGGCGTTGAGCAGCAACAGTCTGAATTCCCAAAGCATCAAACTAGCCCAATTAGGCTAGTGCGGTTGCCCTCAACAACTACAACTTCCAAGGGACCCTCAAAATTCCTGAATTGCACCCTGAGTGTGGCCTCCTCCTTTACATTTACCCGGGAATTTTGGAAGTCAGTTAAGATGAGGTTCAATAACCTGAGATTATCTCGTTTGCTGCTTCAACTGAAAATCTGCTAAAGTGTCCTTTGGGAGATTATCAATAGAGCTGAACCCATGTCCAACTCCATGTCAGAAGGAACCCCTTGCAACTTGACTTTGAGGTATAACTTCTCCTTGAGTGGGCGATGGGCTCCTGTCCTAAACACGCTCCTTCTACTCGCGCAAAAGCCCACCCTGTTTTGATTGGGGACCCTGGTACCTTTCCGAGGCAACTCTTCTGACGAATGTTCTTTCCTGCGACCCAAACAAATGGCGGAGATGTGGCCTTGCTTGCCACACGCTCAGCAAGTGGCTGTGCGGAACAAACTGTCAGCTCATTTGTGTTGGCCTCCATACGCGATGCACTGAGAGAAGAAAACTGCCTTGTCAAACTGCCTTTGAGGCCTTCTTTCCGGGGGTTGCTGCAACCGATCGACTTCATGGTCCGAATCGGAGTCTTCAACTCTCTCGACGTCCTTGTGGTGGACGGCCTCCATACAAGGAGGGTTCTTAGAGAGCCGCAAGGCCTTAACAGCTCCGCTGGCTGTTTCTTCGGCCATTATCTCCCCCAACGCGTCTTGAAATGAGATAGTCTCTTTAGCAAAGATCTTCTGTTGCAGTTCTCGACTCATTAGACCACAAACTAAGCGGTCCCACAGCCTTTCTTCAAGATCTTTGAATTTGCATGGCCGTGCAGCTTGCCGAAGGGAAGCTATGAAGTTGGCGTGGACTAGCCGGGATGCTGGTCTCGCTGTTCAAAAGCGTGCCACCAAGCAATGACTGAAAGCTTGGGCTCAAAATGTTCTTTAAGCATCTTCTTCAGTTCTGCGTACGCGATGGACTCAAGCAGCGCTGGTGCAATCAAGTTCTCTGCGATATCGAAAGTGGCTTGACTGCAAACAAGACCGTCGCAGCCTTCAATCCGTCGTCTCAAACTTGGTTTACCCGCAGGTAATTTTCAACTCTTGTGATGTAGGAGATCCACCTCTCTGGATGAGTGATGTCGAATTCGGAGAGTTTTCCGATCTTCACCATGGTGAGTCTTTCATGGCCTTTTCAATCCCTCATGTTGAACAGGCTTCTGTGGGACTTACAGAGGGAAACATTGGAAGCACTCGCCTCCAGCGTTTTTGTACTGGCAGGATAGAGTGAGGGGGGGTGGAACGCCGTTCCAACCAAGCGCTTGCTAGGCTTGACCCCCATAGTGACTCAGCTCTTCGAATTGCAGCAGCACAATCCCATCCTCGTCGCCAATGTTCTGTTTTCTGCTTGGTTCAGCATTGAAGAGGCAGCAATAGAAACAAGTATTTCTTTACTGAAGTCAAAACAGAAACTAACAAGCATTGCCCCGCCCCTATTTATACATTCAGCTCTGGGCGGCATCAGCCAATGAGAGCACAGCATTCTCCCATTCAAATGCATACGAAACAGCCTTGTAGACAGCAAGTCTGGCTAGCAGGCCACGTGGTCTGCTTTCTGTTCCTGCACAGATCTCAGCCACCTGCTTCATAAATTTAATTCAATACATTACAGATTCTATTAAATTTAATTTATGTTTTATTATTTCCTTTGTCTTTTCAGTACTTTCTTTTGTGGATTTATTTGTATTTCTAATTCTAATTTTTTAAATTCTTTCCTTAACAGCACACATTTCAGCACACATGATATCAGCCATTTTTCTCTCATTCTGCAACATTTAAAATTTTGAACAAGATCTGCTCTATTATGCATTGCCAAATGAATTCATTATTTATATGACTTTTAGACAGAAAATGAAATAATGTATTATATCAATTTCATGACACTTAATGAAGATAAAGAGTAACTTAATTTCCATATTAATTTTTCAGACTAAAATGACAGTAGACAGTAGCATAGCCTTTGGGGTTAATTGTTTCAGTTATGGATGTCTCAACCAAAAAAATGTCTTGTTTAATTTTCTATATGCTCTAGGTCCATTTTAGTCTGTAACACTAATATCCTACTCCTTTTCTGAATTAATTTGGAGAAAGTAGGGCAATATTTTAAAGTGCAATTTTCTGCTGTGAATTATATCATCCTGAATATTAGAGATATCTTGAAAATTTGAGAAGAAAGATCCTTAAAAGTCAGTTTCTTTTTTTTTTACATAGGGATGGCCTCATAAGTCTTTTTTTCATGAAAACATATTCATATGTTTTGATGTTTATTTTTCATGCTTTCTCTTTTATCAGTCTCTTTAATTTTAGTTTTTCACACATTCAGAATTTTCTATATTTCAATAAAATAAAACTTGGAATGCCTCAAGTTTTCTAAATTCTGTGAAAACAAAACTTTAATTTTTTTTTCATTTTTAGAGAGATTAATGGAAACTTAAAGTAAGTTTAAGTTTATGTCCCTAGGGCAGTGGTTCTCAACCTTTTTCAGGTTGAGACCTCACTTGCGCCGCCCATGCGCGCCGCACCCCCGACCTGGGTGTGCGCGCGCGCAACAGGCCAATCCGCGCATGCGCGGCACGTGCGATGAAAAAAAATTTAAAAACCCAAAATGGCGGACCGCGACAGGCCGATTTGCACATGCGCATGCGACGGGCCGATCTGCGCATGCGCGGTGCGTGCGTGACAAAAAAACATATAAAAAAACACAAAATGGCGGACCGCAACGGGCTGATCTGCGCATGCGCGTGCGACGGGCCAATCTGCGTATGCGCGGCGCGCGTGCGCGATTGAAAAAAAACACCACAAAATGGCAGACCGCGACAGGCCGATCTGCGCCTGCGCGTGCGACGGGCCAATCTGTGCATGCGCGCGATGCGCTGAACTGCGTATGCGCAGAACTGGCGGGCCGGCCGGCTCCAGACCGGGCTGGCCTTGCCTCCCACCGCTGCCTCAGAGACTCCAGCAGGCACATCGAGGAGCGGTCCGGAGCAGGCGGGCGCAAAGCTGCCTCTTTCCCGCTCCGCTCCGCTACATCCCAGTCCCGGCCTCCTACTCGCCCTCCGGCAGCCGGCCAAGCAGTCGGGGTAGCCGGACCTTGAGGCAGGCCCGCACTTCACCGAGACCGGCCCGGCTGTGGCGAGAGGTGCCCGGCGGCCCGAGAGAAGCGAAAAGCGCCCAGCGGCCACCTCCAGCCCCCAATTCCGCGCTCCAGACTGGCGTCCAGGTCGCAGCGCTCCGCCTGCCAGGCTCGTCCGGGACTCCCGCACCTTCCGCAGGGCCGGCAGCGGCCGCAGGTAGGTAGGCGGGCAGCAGGACTGGGGAGCCCGCCCGGGCCAGCTCGCTCTCGGCACCAATCCCACTCGGGTCAGGCCGGCCAGCCGGGCGGGGGGCATCTGGCCATGCTCCCCGGCTCCCTCCCTGGCTCGGCCTCCCCCCACGCACAGCAGGGACTCACCAGGTAGTTCATCTTGCCGATCCGCTGGCTGGGCGCCTTACCGCCTGCTTCAGCCGCCGCTGAGCAAGGGAGGGAGGGAGGGAGCGAGCAGGGCCGAGCCAGAGGCAGGCAGGCAGGCAGGCAGCCCCTGCATGCCCGGCCGCCCCCCCGCGGCGCTTGGGAGGAGGAAGGGGAGCCGGAGCCCCGCCGCCTCCATTGGCCGCCACGGAGAAAAGGGGGCGGCGCTGGCAAGGGCCGGCCGGGGAGGAGGGCGAGGAGAAGAGCGCGGATGTGGGGGCCGGAGGTGGCCGCCGGGCGCCTTTCACTTCTCTTGGGCCGCCAGGCGCCTCTCGCCACAGCCGGGCCGGTCTCAGTGAAGTGCGGGCCCGCCTTGAGGTCCGGCTGCCCCAACCGCTTGGCCGGCTGCCGGAAGGTGAGTTGGAGGCCGGGCCTGGGACATGGCGGAGCGGGAAGGAGGCATCTTTGTGCCCGCCTGCTCTGGACCGCTCCTCGGTGTGCCTGCCGGAGTCTCTGAGGCAGCGGTGGGAGGCGAGCGGCCCGGTTGCGCTGCGCATGCGCAGTTCAGCCCGTTGTGCTGCGCATGCACGGATCGGGTCATCATGCGCACCGCACATGCGTGGTTCGGCCCGTCGCGTGCATGTGATGGGCCGAACTGTGCATGCGCCGGCCGAAAAAAATGAAAAAAAAAAAGAAAAACATGGAAAAAAAATGGCGGATAGTGGCGTTTGGCGACCCCCGTGAAATGGTTGTTCGACCCCAAATGGGGTCGCGACCCATAGGTTGAGAACCGCTGCCCTAGGGCTACAAGCGAAGTTGTATGGCAACTCATATTTAGTGTTTACTTATTTGTAAAATCAAATAATTAATTTTTAATGATGTATTGTTAAATTTTCCATGATAAACAATGAAAGCAATTCAAGCATGTTTTGCTCTTGGTCTTTTGATTTAATATGAAGATTAATATCTCAACGTCTGCAAGAACAGTCGTATTATGCACACCAAAGCTCAACCACTAAACAGAAGCATCACCGTTTTTGAAAACCTCCTCACTGTTATTAGCAAAACTTGTGTAGACAATGTATTTTTTTGCATTTATATAATGGCTGTAGAAGAAAACACAACACATTAGGTATGAAGCAAGATGAACTTTAAAGTCCCAATAGTAAAACATACTTGGTGAAAAACAGGAAACGTGTCAGTAAACCTTTGGCAACTAAAAATCTTCATTAATTCTTACACTTGTCTAGGGAAGTCAGCCAGAGGGAGCCAACAATAGCAGCATCTGCTTCTGAGCACAAAATGAAAGAAATGCTAAGTCTTCCTCAGCTCCTGATCTTTTTTCTTCACTTGGTCTTCAAGAGTAGCAACAATTGTGGTATAAGCCAAGCTAGAATTTAAAATGAAAATGAAAAAAATAACTGATAAAATAACAAGCCAATCATAGGATTTGAGATGATTAGAATATTCAAAGCAATTCTTGGAATGTGAAGTTGGTAATTTATTTTCCCAAGTCTGCAAGCTCAAATAGTTTTTCACATAATTACTATTATCCATTAAAAATAGTAATTTATTCATGATTGTTACTTTTTAATACAAAAAAATCCTTAACAACTTCTCACTGAATTTTATTCTTCCAAAATAAATTATTGGTATCAGGTTGAGGTTTGTTTTAAAGAATCCAAAAGCTCGTGATATTCCAAGTTTATGAAGGTTCCATCTGGTTTAAAGATTTGCTCAGGGCTTTTTTCTCATAGAACACCCAGAACAGAGTTCTGGCACCTTTTTTGGATGGAACCTTGTAGGGTATGCAAGGCAGGTTGTATGATGTGTGTGAGTTCCGGCACCTTTTTTTTTTTTTTTTAGAAAAAAAGCATTGGGTTTGCTTATTAGCTTTATTCATTGACTTTTTCCTTATTCTATGTAAGCTAACAATATTTTCATAGCCCATGATATGTAACAGCTACATCCTTGAAGAAAACAGGTATTAACAGGATATACTAACTTTATGTATTTTAATTTGTAGTGGAGTATGGTACAGTACAAACCACAGACCAGGAAGCTGAATGATTCTTCTCTGGTATTTACCAGAGATAGGTTTTGTATACAAGCATACACACCAAATGTGTTAAGCCTATTAAATACAACTTATTTGTTCTTAATGCTATATGTATAACTGACAAATGATAATACTCAACAGCATGGCAAATTTCCTCTTAACATGGGTTTCTTACCTACCCACCTTTCCTAGCAAAAAATAAATAAATTGGTAGCTAGTTCTTTCTCTAGTCCTTTCTTTTACGGACTGAGAATATTTTAGCTTATATATACTCAGTCTTGTTTTTTCTTCAGTACAGTACAGTACAGTACAGTACAGTACAGTACCTACTGTACTTCAGTAGGTTCTGCTGTTGACTGATAATTGCTTCTGAGTAGTTACTTAGTCTCTTAGTTTTTGTTTTTTGTAGAGAGAGAAAATAATTAATAGTTACTGGCTGGAGTTGGTTTGTATCTATCTGAAGCTATTCAGTTCTGCAATTACACCTTACTTAGCTATGTTAGCTTGACAATATCACTGTTAACTCCCCCAAATATTGATGCTCAGCTTTGCCTCCTCCACACTGACTTCTCCTTCAATTTTCAAGCACAACTTTCATTCTCTCTTCTCCCACTGCTCACTCCTACACTATGTTTTCAGTGTTTTTCTTTTATCTCTCTGCCATGGAGATGTGATGCTTTACTCTCTTAAATTGCTAGGGAATACAAACAGGAAGGAAGGAAAACTCACATTAGCAAACTCAAACCACATAGCTAATGTTCTGAGGTATCACAAATATTCTATCAGTGAATTCTAATGTTTTAACTTCATACTTTGGCTTATATATTCCCAACTGATTATAAAATATCACATAACATCATTTCTAAGCTTGGCTTTTTGTCTGTGCTGTCCAAATAATCAGCTTCTTAAAAAGCTTTAATTAAACTGAAATTTAATGATTAAGGAATAGTAAGCCATTGCAAATTGTTGGACATTAAACCAAATTGATTTGGGTGATAGTACACTTTTTATTATAACCCTGGTTGAAAAAATGAACTATATTATTGAATTAATTCATTTTTCTGATGTATTCATATATTTCTATGTAATGTAGTTTCTTTCTTTTTCTTTGATTTTCCTCCTCCAGGACTGGCAAGAACATTTAATTTAAAGTAATCAGCATATCCCTTGCCTTATGGACAGAAAAGAAGGCTTTGTAAATATTTAAAATCTGTTTTCTTTCTGATTTTATTTTTAGTTTCTGATTTTTTTCCTCTTAGATTCTATCCTCAGTTTGGACAAAACACAATTATATTTGCTTCCTGTTATATATTGAAACACATGAAAATGAAGTGTTTGCAAACAGCAGAACAAATACAGGAAAAGAAAAAAGATCCTTTATTATCAGAAGTTGGCAGTCTTATTCTAGGAACAACATGCCCACGGCTCAGAGCTAGACTTGTGGTAATTTTATGATTTGCAGAATCAGTTCCAAAGTGTAAGCTTGGGTTAGAAATTGGCCTAGAATTAAGGTTTTTATAAAATCTTCTGTCCAACCCCCATTTCAAGGCAAGACACCACACAAAGATAAGAGTCAATGGAATTCAAGGTGGGCAGGAGTTAAATCTCTTGTGGGCACTTAGGGACTCAAAACTGATGACACATTTGACCCCTCCTTTGGGCTCAGCCTGGTCATGTTCTACATATGCATGTTAAAGCATCTCCAACAGTTGTGTGTAATCATTTAACTAGTGCAGGGAATCTCCCAATCAATTCCACAATTGAACTGTTTTTACTGCTAGGACATTTTGACACTGACAGACATTTTGTTTAAACTGTTATAAACATGAACTGGAACAAAAACTCTCTTGCAGTAGTTCTAAAACTTTTGCCTGATTTTGCATAATTGATATTAACTTGGCATAGTAAACAGATGAGAAATCTAAATATTACATTGTTGAGCAAGGGTTTTAAATAAAGGGAGAAGCAGGCAAAGTTTCAGATAAAGTGTCTGAGATCAGAGCTTTAAGAACTTCTTTACAAAATTCAGCTGTTAAGATTATCATGAGGATGCTTCGGTACTCCACCTAGATAAATAGTTGTTGTATCTAGAGTGAAATGTTTAAATATTTGTTTGTGTGTTTTGCCAATCTGGGTCAATATACTTAAACCATTTCTCCTGCTACAGGAAAAATGTATTTCTTATTAATTTGGGAAAGCCCAACATGCAATATAAAACACTGCATTACAAAGAATTAATATTAAGAATATATACTGGAATTTGTCAAAGTATCTGTACACTTGGAGAAGAACAAGCTTGATGCTCCTTATCACACCTATCACCAGCCAGATAATTGTGGCTGTGCTTATAAAAAACAGTCAATTATTATAGCTAAATTATCTCGATGTTACTTAATATTATTTAGGTTGTATTACATATTTAAATAGGATCATGTTGCATGATCTACTGTATTGTGAAGCTAAATGAGAACAAAAATTAATTAAATAAATAAAACTATGCTTTTAGCTGTTAAGATCAAAAGACAAAGTTGTGTGGAAGCTATAATATCATAATATTGGCTAATCCAGGACTATAGTTTAAACTCACATAAAAATAAGCATGTTTTTCTATTGTAGCACCCTGTGAAATAAACTTTCCATAATATTTCTCAAAGAGTTTTTGTAATACAAAACACAGCATGTAATAATATTCTGCATCTTACTGTTATTTTATTAGGGTCTAGTACTGAATATCTAAGCAGACAAACAGAGATGAAATGAATATTTAATACCATTCCATCCAATGGTTTTCATCTCAGGCTATTCCTCCAAGTTATTTTGCCCACTCTACTAATTTTTAATGTACAATAATCTTTATACATTCACTTATATGTCACTTTATCCTTGTGAATATATACTTGAATATAACTCATAGAAAATGGGGACATGATTTGTAATATGTAATTTTTCCATAAACACTGTAACGTTATGTATATGCATCCATATTTCTAAGATGCTGGAAATTGATTTTATCTTCTTCCTTTGGTTACCTTTTGAAAAGGAACTTTAGCTAAATGCCAAAATGAGGTCCAAATGAAGGTGTCAAAACCCATTTCTATTTCATTTCTATCTATCTCCTCTGATCAAAAAACAAATCTCACTTTTCCCTGGGTTCTGCCATACTCCCAAGGGGGAGGGGAATATGCCTGTGGGGTTATTGCTTTTGCTTCCTCTATTTGCTACAATGTAACCTTTTGTTTTGTTATTGCCTCTATGTCTGCTGCCCGCTACAATGTAACAATTTGCTTCCTCTCTCTGAACTTTCTTCTCCCTAACCTGTCAGCTAGAAAAAAAGGGGGGGAGAGAAATACAACCTCTGGAGCCTGGCTTATTTCTCCAGTCTCAAAAGGAGGTAAGAAGAGCTGCTTGAACATCATGCTATGACCGGAGCCAGACCGATGTTATCTCCCCTTTCCCACGATGGACTTAACATGTGGGAATTGGCCGGTCTGAACCGTCTGGATGAACTGTGGGGTGGGGTTTGCTTGGGAACACTTTAAAGTATCGATCTGTAAAGGAATCCCTCAGATCCTGTCTATTATGCCTACTATCAACTATTTTTACTAAAAGTTCCTGTTGGAGGAAACCATTTCCAAGAGTTCTGCTTTTTTAAGATGTGGGATAGAAGTGGATCCTTACATTAGACAGGATCTACAGTAATAGTCAACCTGGAAGGAAGACCCTTACCAGGGGACTTTGCAAAAACTACAATGTTGGACAACGAGGCAGGGAATGAAGAACCCATCATGAAAGGGGAGCCCTCCCTCCGGCAGGGACCCTACCAGTTGTTAGGATCCGAGACGTCATACTTCTCTGAAGAAGAAATGGTGGAAACACGCAACCACAAACCTTGGTGGTCAATGGGCATTGGCAAGAAACACGAGTGGGAAAAAGTATCAGGGAAAGTGACCTTAAGGTGGGGCAGCCACCAACCAAGATGGAAGCAAGAGATGGAGAAATCCCTGCACCTCAGTGAAGAAAAGAAGGTGGCGCGCAGCATTCAAACTGGATCCTAGAGAAAGCTATTGACCTGATGAAAAGAACCCTCGGCTCTCTCGTGGTGGAGCACCCTGAATCCTGGGGCCACACCAACACCTTGAGCTACAACCAGAGAGACATTGAGGGGGAATCGGAAACTGTAGCACCGGGGACGTCTGCGGAGACAGCAGTTACCATTTCGGCAGCCCCTACTACCCACTGACCCGCAGATGGTGATCAGGACGGGAGACAATACTGTCGGCGGCAAAGGTACCAATCCATCCAAAGATTCCCGTCGCTGGACGCAAAATTCAGGGGGGAGTCGCAATGCTTGGGGTTCTTCCTAACCCAAGTCCTTAGCTACATGGAAGAATATGGACAGGACATCCCCAGCGACAAAGCCCGTATCCATATCGTGCAATTCACTCTGGACGGGGCAGCTGCAGACTGGATGGTGAACCTTCATGGTTCCAATGCCTCAGAGCTCAACGACTTCAACCACTTCATGTCCTCTCTGACAAGGCGATTCGAGGACCCTCTGGCTGATCGAAAGCCCCATGAGAGAATCAAAATGGTGAGGCAGGGCAGATGCCTGGTAGCCGAATATACACAGGAATTCCGACCATCGCCAACAAGCTGAACTGACCGGAAGACATCCTCCTTAGCCATTTCAAAGATGACCTAAACTACGACCTATATGATGCTTGCCTGCCTCGAGAGGACCCACACCAACTCGATGAATGCTATGTCCTGACAGAGGAAGCAGAAATTGACCTACTGAAGAGGTACTGCCAACGAAAACCATGGGGCTACTCACCTCCTGAGCCAACGCGCAAGCCAGTGAAACTACTGGCTATGGCCAAGAAGTCAACAGGCTGTTTCAAATGCAGGAGAGAGGGGCATTGTGCCATAGAATGCTGCTCTAAAGCCCCTTAGAGCAACCCAGACTGATCACCAGCCAGGAAATCAGGAAAATCCCCAGCCAATCCAAAAGTACCCGCCATGAGGGCAACAGAGGCTGTGGAGTCCCACTCCCTGCCAAGTGTGGAGAGGGAAATCTGGCCTACATCGCGGGGGCGGTGGACACCTCGGACAAAAGCTCAGAGGTCAAACCCCTGGTAAGTGGACCCAACGCACCCATCCTCAAGACAGTGACTATATTAGCCCCTCTATGTCTGAAGCTGTCAAAGTGAAAGCTCTAATAGACTCTGGCTGCACCTGCTGCCTCATTAGCCCAACACTAGTGGGGAACATGGGCATCCCGGTGAGGAAGCTGAACAACCAATCTCATTCGGCTAGTTAGATGGGTCCATAGCAGGGGGGTGCCAGCCACCCTAGCCACTTTACCAGTCTACCTATCCCTGGGGAACCACGAGGAAGACATAATGTTTGTAGTGACTCCAGGCATGGAATGCCCAGTGATCCTAGGGCTGGAATGGTTAAAGAAATGGAACCCCTGGGTAAATTGGAGGATGGCAGAACTCAATTTCCCAAAGGGGGATCATGCGAATTTAAACCCCCAAGGAGCCCTACCAAACCCAGGAGCGGAGAAAGCATCAGTGGGAGAGGAAAAGGGGCTACCCGAAATACCGGAGGAATACTGTGACCTTGCTAAAGTTTTCAGTGAGGAGAGGGCAGATGACTTTCCCCCTCACCGACCCACAGATTGTGCCATAGAATTCAAGCCCGGGGCAAAACTCCCGAAGCCCAGACTATACTCTATGAGCCCTAAAGAGTAGGAGGAAATGGAAAGATTTATAAATAAAAACATAGAAAGGGGGTTTATCGAACCTGCCAAGCCTAAGGTAGCCACCCCGGTCCTCTTCAGAGAGAAGGACGGCACTTTGTGCTTGTGCGTGGATTACCACGCCCTGAATGCAATCAGTGAAAGTAACCTATACCCCCTACCCCTCATGAAGGACATGTTATCCCACCTATCGAAAGGAAGAATTTTCACTAAACTAGACCTAAGGGAAGCGTATTACCATGTTAGGATTAAGGAAGGGGATGAATGGAAAACCACATTTAATTGCCCAATGGGATGCTACCAATTCAATGTTTTGCCATGGGGCCCCCGCAGTATTTATGCAATTAATCAGCGAGGTACTAAGGGAGCACCTATTTAAGGGGGTCCTGATTTATCTAGACAACATCCTTATCTTCACCGAATCCAAAGAGGAGCATGCCAACCTAGTCAGAGCGGTTTTAAAGAAACTGCGAGCTGCCCACCTATATGTCAAATTATCGAAATGCGAATTCCATCAGGAAAGAATAGACTACCTGGGTTATCGCATATCCCCAAAGGGCATCAAAATGGACCCCGAGAAGGTCAGAGCAGTACTAGAATGGGCATCACCTCGCACAAGGAAGCAGTTACAAAGTTTCCTGGGTTTTGAAAACTTTTACCGACAATTCATCCCTTCGTTCACCCAAATAGCCCTGCCCCTCACGAATTTACTAAAAACGAAGGGAGAATCCTCAGTGAAACCCAGCCAGCCACTAAAATGGACAATGGAATGCCAAGCAGCGTTTGAGAGGTTAAAGAGACTTTTTTCCGCCGAACCTGTACTGAGGCACCCAGACACGGATAAACCTTTCGTAATACAGGCGGACGCAAGTGATGTGGCATTGGGGGCTGTACTATTATAAGAAAACGACGAAGGGATATTGCAACCGTGTGTGTACACATCCAGGAAACTCACCGAAACGGAACAGCACTGGGCCATGTGGGAAAAGGGGCATTGTGTTACCTGAATGCCTTTTCTCAGCATGAAGATGTAGCATCCACTGGTGGGTAATCTCAGCCTTCCTGCTCAGTTTAGACTAAGATCAAACTTTAGGCACGCCTCCTTTGGGCAGTCCTTTTCCCAGTTTTGACGAGGTGAAGCTTCATAAGGTCTTGACACAATGGCTCCTCCTGCAAATACACCTGCCTAGACTGACTGTAAAGGGTGGGTGTGGATGCTACATCTTCATGCTGAGAAAAGGCGTTCAGGTAAAACAACGCCCCTTCTCCAGCATGCTAGATGTAGCATCCACCAGTGGGACATACCAAAGCCACCCATGTTCCTGCCTGGAGGGAAAGTCTAGGCTTGTGATTCATGTGTAGAAACTACCTGCTGCAACACCCTCCTGCCAAAGGAAGCATCTGCCGCAGCAAACTTATCAAGTTTATAATGCCTTATAAATGAAGAGGGGGAAGACCAGGTGGCTGCCCTACAAACCTCCTCAACAGAAGCCTGGGTTGACCAGGCCGCAGAAGTGGCTGCGCTACGCGTAGAATGAGTGGTAATGTTGGCAGGAACCAGAAGAGACTGAACCTTATATGCATGAGAGATGATCCATCTTCCAATGGTCGAAGATGACACCTTCAGACCCATGGAAGAAGGTTGGAAGGACACGAACAGTGCCTCCGTCTTGCGAAAATGTGAAGTTTGTTTGACGTAGTGATGTAAAGCCCTGCGCACGACTAATGTGTGCCACAATTTCTCCAGGCGATGTGAGGGATGCGGACAAAAGTCCGGAAGGACCAGATCCTGAGACCTATGGAACCAGGTATTGATTTTCGAAATGAAAGAAGGATCCAGCCTGAGGACCACTCTGTCATCCAGAATCATACATAGGTCACTCCTGACCGAGAGAGCGGCCAGCTCCGAAATATGCCTTGCCGATGTGATGGCTACTAAAAAGGCTACCTTTAAGGAAAGGAAGTGAAGAGAACAAGATCTGATGGGTTCAAACAGTGAACTTGTCCGTACCTGCAACACCTTTGGCAAGTCCCATGTGGGATATCTGTGTATCACAGGAGGACCGGTGTTGATGACCCCCTTAAGGAAAGCGGAAACTGTCGGGTGTTGTGACAACTGAACCTGATTTTCCCATGTAAGCACCGTAGACAAGGCCGCAACCTGTCTACAAATGGTATTATGAGACAGGCCCTTGTTCAGACCTTCCAAAAGATATTCCAAAATGATAGGAATGGTACCTGCCAGGGGATCTAATTTCCATGTCACACACCATGTGCAGAAATGCTTCCATGTGGCGTCGTAAATTCTATTGGTTGAAGGTCGTCTGGAGGCTTGAATTACTGCAATCTCTCCAGAGGAATAGGACTGTCTGAACAAACTTTCCCGCTCAAGTGCCAAGGGGCTAGTTGAAGCCACTGGAGATCTGGGTGCTGAAGTTAACCCTGACTGAGGAAAACACGGTCTGTGGGGATCTTCCACGGCAGGGAGATCGACAGATCCACAAGGTCGGCAAACTACGGTCACCTTGGCCAGTATGGGACCAGTAAGATTAGTTCTGCTTGTTCTAGGAGAAGTTTCTGAATGACTGCTGGGATCAGAGGGAGCAGAGGAAATGCGTAAAGCAGTTCCCTGGGCCACATGCTGCGAGAGTGTCCGTTCCCTCCGCCCCCCACAATGGGAACCTTGTGAAGAACCTGGGCAGCTGAGCATTTGCTGGTGAAGCAAACAGATCCACCTGAGGATATCCGAATCTCTCCCTGAACAGGGCTGGATCTAATTGCCACTCTGAGTGGTCTACCTTTTCCCTGCTCAGTGAATCGGCCTGGCAATTCACCTCCCCGGATATGGGTTCTGCGGTGATAGACTCCAGATTGGACTCTGCCCACAGACCCAGGGCCAGCGCTTCCTGCATGAGAGTCCACAATCTGGTTCCTCCCTGTTTGTTGACATGGGCCTTGGCTGAGACATTTTCCATCATTATTAGGACATGTTTCCTCTTGACTACCTCTGAGAACTGGCATCAACCTGAGTTCTAGGGCTAGGCCGAATTTTATGGTCTCCCTTACCCAGGTATCATTGGTGGTAACCTCCCAAACGTTGCTGAACAGAGCTAAGTGACTGCCTATGGGAGGGTCTGATTTGGCGTCCCTTAGACTTTCTGTATGGATGGCCCCCAGTCCCACGGAAGGGACGCTTGGACTGAAAATGGCCCCTGGTTCCTGAACTTTGGCGGTCCTGCGGACGATCCTGTCTGAGCAAGAAGGATCGGGACTCCTGTGCCAATCCCAGGACTGCCCAGCTCGAAAGGGCTGTCTCCATTCCCAGGAACTACCTGCGCAAAAGTATTGTCTGCGAAATTCCTGTTGGGGTCTCTTATCTACCTTCTTGGAGGGGTGAGCCAAGGTCTTACGCCTGTCCTTCCCCTCTACGAGGCACGGTTCCAAAACCGGTCCGAACAGCTAAGTACCACTGAAGGTGGATGTAGCCAGACACCACCTCGACTTTAGGTCGGCCTTCCACTGTTTGAGCCACAAGAACCTGCGAGAAGCTACCGTGGCTGCAATGGATCTAGTGGAATACTTAGTTGAATTTAAAGATGCATCTGCCATGTATTCCGCTGCAGTGACCAGTTTACCTAAGGTCTGCTGTGCACGTACCTGATCCGTGGCAATAAGAACCTGTAACTCACAGATCCACATAATGGAAGTCCTCGCGAAGAAGGACAAGGATGTCGACGCTCTGATAGCCCAGGCCGAAGCCTGGTGAGCTCTATGGAGAGAGAACTCGAACCTCTAGTCCTCCGCTTTGAGATTCTCCGCCATATCTCCAGGAACCGTGGATGCGGAGAACAGTGAAGTTAAAGGAACATCTACTGTAGGAACCTCTAGGAGGGAAGAAAATGTGGATGAAACATTGAAAAGCTTCTTTTCTGTGCTGTTTGGTGGTGGGAGAGTGGCCAAAGAAGCCCACTGCTGCTCCACCGTAGTGCGGAAAACCATCGGGCAAGGAACCTGTTTTTCCTCCACAACCTGTACTGCAAACAGTGGATTAGACTCCTGTGCAACTGAGGTGGATGGTTTAGGCTCCTGTTCTGTCACTAATTTGGCCGTGGTACAGGCCTTTAACAATAGTGACCTAAACAAGGAAGGATCGAAGAGACTCGATGTATGAGGATCAGAAGCCACCTCCTCATCCTCTGACATTTGGATGTCAGCAGCCTCCAAGTCTACAGACTCTGCTTCACCTAACTGAGAGGAAGTCTCAGAAATACCCGAACCCACTGACTGGGCATGGCCAATGTAACCTATGGGCAAAGGTGGAGGAGGAGGTGGAATCTGAGAGACTCTTTGATTCATGGAAGATGCCATGAATTGATCAAAGGCCTGTTGTATAAATGACTGAAACTGTTGTGCCCATAAGACTTGTTCTGCAGAACCAACACTAGCTGTGGAAGCTTCAGGTGCCTGTGGCGAAACGGTAGCAGAAGAAACAGAAGGGATAGGAGTGGGGGAGGAGGAATGGGAAGAATAGAAGGGGGAGGGAAACCAACCTGTTCAGTTCCCCCTTGAGGAGACCAAGCTCTTGGGGCCTGGAAAGACGGCACTAATGGAGGCTCAAATGGTGAAATGTCCAACGAAGCAGGGGGAACTTCAGTTTTGCTGGACCTGAGCCTTTGGGCTTTGGAGAATTCTCTCTCCAGTGCCTGATGCCTCCTCAAGGCCTCTCTCTCAGAAGCTTTGGAGGGTTCTTTGGCAGTCAAATGCTTGGTTTTAGCTTTTTTTTTCTTTCCCCCCGTGCTTAAATCAGAAGGTCTGAGTTTAGCTTGAGCGGGGGGAACATAAGAACCCTGCGATGTCTGAGGAGTATCACCATCTGCCATTGCGCACTGAACCCTCCAGACAGGAGAAGTCCTGGAATGGGGGAAAATTACACAGACAAAGTTGCCTGGGAGGGAGGCTTCCCACGCCCAGAACAACCGCAATGACAAACAGCCAGACAGCTCACTAGCACTGTCTGTTCAGGCCCAGTGGTACAGCGTCGCGAGCTACAAGTTAACAGGCCTAAACAAAAACTCCCTCGAAGTTATCAGAAATAGTATGTAAAAGAGAAATACTTATTTTCCTTAATTGAGGATTCGATTCCCATTGACTCCTGTAGCAACGATAAGCAGTACATCCGAAAAGAAATCCCCCCGTGCTTGAGCCTAACAAGAGATTCCTTTCATAAGACCAGGCCCGAACTAGGCCTCAATCCACGTGTTCATAATGGTGGCCGCTCTCAGTTAGTGAAAACAAAATGGTGGCCGCTAGCCTCCTGCCGCCTGAAAGAGCGAACAGACAGAGACTGAAAAGAAGATTCCACAAAGTAAGGTAGGAACCTAGTAATCTTTGCCCCAGATCACCTATAAGGCAATAAAGGACTTGCAGTTTGGCTGCACAGCTCCTGCTGCGATGAGATTGAGATCGAAGCCTCGTAGCCACGAGGCATGCAGGCAGCAGCTGGATCGGTGGCTCCGGTCTGAATCCGAGGCTGTGGAATGGAAGATTCTTCCTTCGCTCCAACTCTCCACTTTTTTAAAAGAAAAGCTGCCTAAATAGAAACTGCTCTCCACGCAGCCCGAATCAGGCCTCTGAGGCCAAAACAGGCCTCCCGGGAACGAAGCTCTTGAATGAGCAAAGTCCCCTCTTAACTAGCTCTACTGCAAGAAAAATTCCTTAAATCTGTTCTAAAACAAATAAAAAACCTTGAAATATTTCAAATTAGTCTGACTGAGGAGCTACAAATTTTGTGTCCTACTGAGCTTGAGACTAAGACAAAACTGGGAAAAGGACCACCCAAAGGAGGCATGGCTAAAGTTTGATATTAGTCTAAACTGAGCAGGAAGGTTGAGATTACCCACCGGTGGATGCTACATCTATCATGCTGGAGAAAGAGGCTTACGCTTTGAGATGGTCATTAATTACGTGGCGCCATTTCCTTGAAGGGAATAAAATCCCTTTTCAGATCTGGACGGACCACAAAAACTTGGAAGCCTTAAAAACACTCAGGAAGCTCACTCCCAAGCAAACCTGCTGGTCCTAGCATTTTCAACAATTCCGTTTTACGCTCAAACACTTTCCGGGAGGGAAAGAACGTCCTGGCAGATGCACTATCTCTCATGCCCCAATATAACAGCACACGAGCCACCAGTTCTAAACCACTGGTGCGTGAACCACAACTGGTAGCACCAGTAACCACTAGAGGCCAAGCTAAAATAAAGCCGCAGCTGGGTAGCCAAACTGGAATCAAATTCTGGAAAAATTTGGAAACAGATGAATGGTTCCAGAAAAATAGACACATGTGCACAATCAAGGATGGACTGCCATGGGTCGGGGAGAAGTTATATATACCAACCACCCAGAGGGTCACTTTCATGCAGCTATGCCATGATATAAAATCAGCAAGGTATTTTGGATTTGGAAAAACATTACATTTAATTAAAAGGCAATTTTGGTGGCTGTCCATGAAAAAGGACATAGAAAGATACATGGCGAGCTGCCCAACTTGCGCAGCTGCTAAAAGATTGCAAGGGAAATCACATGGAGTGTTACAACCAGTGGCGAATCCCACAATCCCCTGGAAAGAAATATTCATGGATTTTATAGTGGAATTACCAGAAAGTAATGGAAACACTGTTATCTGGGTGGTTACGGACCTGTTTTCCAAACAAGTACACTTTATCCCTTGCCAAAAGATTCCCACCACAGAAACCTTAGCGATACTATTCGTGCAGCACATCTACAGACTGCATGGGGCACCCCAACGAATTATATCTGATAGTGTAATTTACATCATAATTTTGGAAGGAATTTTTATCCTTCTTAGGAACCATTCAGGGACTGTCATCTAGTCATCATCCTCAATGTAATGGACAGACAGAACGTTCTAACTCAGTACTTGAGCAATATTTAAGATGCTTTATTAATTTCCACCAAACAGATTGGACGGACCTACTCCCTTTCACAGAAGTCACTTACAATAATGCAGTCCACTCCAGCACAGGCTACACTCCCTTTCAAGTAGCCACCAGTCAAAGTTTCAGCCCCATGCCAGAACTAATCCCAAATGAACCAGCAATCCCATCGCTGAAAAAATGGATAGCACAATTACAAAACACCTGGTCAGTAGTTAGGAAAGCCTTAGACAAAGCTAGGCAAGCCTACAAAGCACAAGCAGATTAAAAAAAGACTTGAACCCATACCATTCTCTGTAGGAGAAATGTATATTTTTGTAAAAAAAATTTGGCCCAAAATATATAGGACCTTTTCCAATTAAAAGAATCATAAACCCAGTAACAGTAGAATTAGAACTACCCCAAAACCTCAGGCAAATACATCCAATTTTTCACTGCAGCTTGCTGAAATGAGAACAGTCGCCCTTACAGCCAAAAATCCCCCTAACACCTCCAATCATGGTTGAAGGAGAACAACACTTCGAGATAAAAGAAATCCTAGATTCTAAGTATCATGGGGCAACTCAATATCTGGTAGCATGGAAATACCTTCCCTCCTCAGAAAATGAGTGGGTCCATAAACATCACATCAGAGTACCTAAACTGCTAAAGAAGTTTCATACAGAATATCCCAACAAACCAAACTAACCTCTATACCTGTTTTGTTTTCTCTACAGGTGTATCTCTCCTATTTTTAACGGGGGCAGTATATCAGAACCCATTTCTATTTCATTTCTATCTATCTCCTCTGATCTAAAAACCAATCTCACTTTTCCCTGGGTTCTGCCTACTCCCATGGGGGAGGGGGGATATGCCTGCAGGGTTATTGCTTTCCCTTCCTCTATTTGTTACAATTTAACCTGCCTGTGTCCACTGCCGCTACAATGTAACAATTTGTTTCCTACACTGCATCTCTCTCTCTCTGAACTTTCTTTTTTTTTTTTTTTTTTATTAAAATTTTTTATAAAAAAACTTTTAACAATTATAACATAGTAACCTATTAACTCAACTGAAAACAAACAAATTACATAATAAAAATAAACAATACAAAGAACTGCTCGGAACCCCCCTCCAGAACACCCTCCACCAGCCCACTCCTCTTGTATTTTCGCTCCTCCTCCTCGCCATCCAAAACACTAGCTACAATTCTACCGAGCATCCTACAAAAATTATCTAATCCCTAAGCCCCCAACTACAGTTGAGAAACATAAGCTAACGTATATTATCTCCCTCCCCCCTCCCCCCCCGACTTCCCAGAATGAATACAGGGTAAAAACACAAGAAACCTCACTAAACTACTATATTAAACTATTTAACTATATATCAAATCTAATTCTTTCAACTGATATTTCTTTTGCATATAATCAATCCATTTCTTCCAGTCCATCAAAAACGTTTCATTTGAGTGGTTCTTCAGGTATGCCGAAATCTTGGCCATCTCCACAAGATGGGTAACTTTTAATGTCCATTCTTCAATAGATGGTATTTCAGATGACTTCCAATATTGTCCCACCAACAGTCTTGCAGCAGTAATCAAGTTCAAAATCAACTTAGTCTCTGTAGTGGAACAGTCCTTTGTAATACCCAACAAAAACAACTGTGGTACAAACTCAATACGCTTTTTCAAGATATTTTGAAGAATCCACCATATTTTTATCCAAAAAACCTTAATTTTTTTGCAAGACCACCAAATGTGAAAGTAAGTAGCGTCCATAGAGTCACATCGCCAACATTTGGGTTGCAAATTTGGATACATAGACGATAATTTTTTGGGATCTAAATGCCATCTGTAAAACATTTTATAAAAATTTTCTCTTAGATGCTGAGCTTGTGTAAATTTAACATTTTTCACCCATATTCTTTTCCAAGTTTCCATCATAATTGGGTGACCGAAGTTACCTTCCCATTTAATCATACAGTCTTTAGTTAATTCAGTTCCAGAATCAATTTCAATTAAAGCATCATATATTCTTTTAATATGCATCTTTCTTTGATCTCTAATTTGTATAATTAATTTTTCATCATCCTTTAAAGAAAAACCCATCTTGACATCTTTTTGCCATCTGGCTTGAAGTTGTGCATGATAAAACCAATTATGAGCTATACCTTCCTCCCTTAATTTATCTAATGATTTCAGTTCTATGCTATTCCCTTCTTTATTTAAAAGTTTATCATAGGGCACCACGTCTTGAATTTGTTGTATACCTATACTCTGTATTGCGTGTCTGGGAACTGTCCATAAAGGAATTTTACCATTTAACTTATAATAATACTTTTTCCAGACTCGCAAGACAGAGTTTCTTATTATATGTTCTTTAAAACTCCTATCCAATTTTTTATCATAAACTAAATACGCGTGGAGCCCATATACTAACCCATATCCTTCTATATTTAATATTCTTTCATTTGTTAAATTAATCCAATCACTTATAACCACTAGAACTGCTGCATAATAATATAATTTAAAATTAGGCACTTTCAAACCACCTCTCTCTCTTATATCTTGAATAATTTTAAATTTAACCCTTGATTTCTTGCCATCCCAAATGAATTTATTTATACCTTTCTGCCATTCATCGAGATTTCCATCCTTTTTAAGTATTGGTAACATTTGAAATAAAAATAAAAATTTCGGCAATACATTCATTTTAATAGCGGCTATTCTGCCCAACATGGATAATTGTAGTTTTTTCCAATTCTCCAATTCTTTTTGTACTTTACACCATAAAAGTTCATAATTATTCTTATATAATTTACCATTTGAAGCTTCTATATAAATTCCTAAATATTTAACTTTTTTAACTATCTCACATCCCGTTATTCTTTCCAAGTCTTGTTTTAATTTGTTATCAAGATTTTTAACCAACATCTTTGTCTTGGATAAATTTAGTTTAAAACCTGAAACTTTTCCATAATTTTGAATAATTTCCATCAAACTCTGAACCGATTGTATTGGCTGAGTTAGCGTCACAAGTAAATCGTCTGCAAAGGCACATAATCTATAATCATGTTGTCTAATTTGTACCCCCCTTAATTCCTCTGATGCTCTAATCCTATTCAATAGTACCTCTAAGGTTAAAACAAACAATAAAGGGGATAAGGGACAACCCTGCCTAGTACCCTTTTCTATATTAAATGAATCTGTTAATTGTCCATTCACTATAATCTGTCCTGTTTGTTTCTGATATATAGCTGATATAGAATTAATAAACTGGTCCCCCATTCCCATCCTTACCACAAGCCTTTGCAGAAACGTCCAATTCAGTCTATCAAAAGCTTTTTCTGCATCTAAAAACATTAAAACAGCTGGTACTTGGATATGTTTATCCAAATATTCCAATATGTTAACAAGTTGTCTAACATTGGTTTTCATCTGTCTCCCTTGTAAAAAACCAGTTTGATCCGGGTGAATCCTCTGTGTCAAAACTGTCATTAATCTATTAGCCAAAATTTTTGCAAAAATCTTATAATCCGTATTCAACAAGGAAATAGGTCTAAAATTTTCTACTTGAACATTATCTTTACCCTCTTTAGGAATTAAGCATACATTAGCCGTTTTCCAGGAGGGTGGAACCCGACCACCCTCTTGTATATTCACAAATAACTCCCTCATATGTTCCACCATTTCCTCCTGTAAACACCTATAATAAATCGTGGTAAAACCATCAGTACCTGGAGATTTTCCCAATTTCAATTGCTTAATTGCATCAATAATTTCTTCTGGCCTAATCAAAGCATTTAATCTATCTCTTTGTTCCAAAGTAATTTCGGAAACATTTTGATTTTGTAAAAAGGCATCTATCTCTTTCTCTTGAACTTTTTCTTCAGCATACAATTTGGTGTAGAACTCTAGAAAAGCCTTCTTAATAGTTTCTTGATGAAATACTTCTTGCCCTTTATATTCAACCTTCTCAATTAAACGGGATTTTTGTTTTTTCCTTAATGTATAAGCCAACCATCTGCCAGGTTTATTAGCATTAAAAAAAGTATTATGTTTAGCATATTGTATATTCCTGGCAACCTGGTCGGTCATCAAAATATCAAATTGTTTCCGTAAAACCTTTATCCCTTCTTTAATGTCACTATCATCTGGTTTATCAATTAATAATAACTCTTTCTTTCTTATTTCCGCTTCTAAAACTCGCCTCTTTTCCTCCTGTTTACGTCTATGCCTAGCATTCACTTCAATTAATATTCCACGCATGTGGGCCTTACTAGAGTCCCACACCACTTCTATTGGTAAACCTACATTCTTGTTTAACCTAAAAAATTCCTTGATAGCCTTTTTACATTCTTGCACATACATTTCATAATTAAACAGATTTTCATTAAGTCTCCAGGATCTACGTAAAAATTGGCCAGACCTTAATTCCATCATAACTGGATTGTGGTCAGACAATACATTAGGTAGAATTTTAACTTTCTTTAAATTTAACATAAAATCACTAGTAGTTAAAATAAAATCAATTCTAGAAAATGATTGATGTCTGTCAGAGAAAAAAGTAAACTCTTGATCCCTACCATGTCTTTCTCTCCAAATATCAAACAAATTAAAATCATCTTTAATATCAAAGAAAGATTTAGGTAAAATTGAACGCGATTGAGAAACTAATGAGATCTTTTTCTTATCCAAACCAGCATCAAGGATTCCATTCCAGTCTCCCATTAAAATACAAGATCTATAGTCCAACTCTAATAACTTTTTGTGTAATGATTTATAAAACATGCCTTGTTTTTGGTTTGGAGCATATATACCCATCAAGAGAACTTTCTTCCCATCCAGTAAAATTTCTATAGCTAAAAATCTACCTTGAGTATCTGCTTCTAATAACTTAGCTTTTATATTATTTTTAACATAAATAACAATTCCATTTTTTTATCTAAAGATGATGCCACAAAGTGTGTACCCAGCTTATTATTAATCAAGTATTTCTGGTCTGAAAATCTAATGTGAGTTTCTTGTAGACAGATTACATCATTTTTACATTGCTTCAAATAATGAAATATCTTCTTCCTTTTTTGTGGAGAATTTAAACCATTAACATTCCACGTCAAATACTTATTTGACATGGCCTTTACGTGAAAGCTTCTGCAAAGACCATTCCACTTCTTCCTGCCTCTTGGGTCTTGCTCCCATGGCTTCCATAGATGTCAGATCAGTTTGCTTGGTTTGAGTTGGTTGTGTTTTTTCTCTTTGTTCAATAGCTTTAGTAGGTTCACGTACACGCCTTGGATCTTTAGGCTTGTCTAGTGCCAAAGGTTGAAAAATATCAATTGACTGCACTGGTTGCTCAACTGCTTTATCCAAAAGAACCGATGAAATTAGTCGAGGTTGTTGAAGTTCCACAGATTGCAATAATTCTAAGTCTTTAACCAACATTGCCCCCTTAGGTTTTGGGGAGGTAGATCTATCAGCCATCAATATATTCTCAAAGAAATCTTTCGCTTTAGCTACAGTAAACAAACGGTATCTTTTATTTTTGAAAAGTAAAGAAAGTCCAGTTGGTACCTCCCATCTATATTGTATTTCTCTTCTTTTAAGCTCCTCCGTCAAAAAGGCGTAATCTTTCCTTGATCTCAACATCTTAGGAGGTATCTCTTTCAAAACCTGTACATCTTGACCAGCAACACTCAGTTGTTTATTATAGGCTATAGATAGAACCCAATTTCTATATTTTCTTGTATTAAAATATATCACAATATCTCTAGGCAAATTCCTTTGTGCTGCAATGCGTGAGTTCACTCTGAACAGTCGTTCAATCTGCCAGGCCACATTCTCAACTGAATCATCCAGAAATTTTGCTAAAGCTTCAGAAAAATTTTTTCTTAAATCTTCTTGGTTCTCATTTAATACATCTCTAAATCCCCTAATTCTAACCGCAAACTGCATCTGATGATATTGTGTCAAAGTAGCTTGATCTTGAACATCGCTTCTAATTTCTTCTAATTTTTCTTCAAAATGTTGCTCAGCATTCTCTAATTTCTCTTCAACAACAATAGTATAGTCCCAGACACCCTTAATAGCGTCTACAATATCTTCTCTCATCTCCTGATTAGAGGCTTCTATCATAGCTTTAAAGTCTTTTTTCTGCTCAACCATCTTTTCCTCTATTTTCACATCAAATTTATCTTCCAATTTATCAAACCTATCATTAAAAAAGGATATTACATCTGTTAAAGCCGACTGTAGATCTTTCACTGTAAGCATTTGTGAGGACTGTGCAGGTTCTTGAGATTCTAAAGGAGCAGACTGTGATTTGACAAGCTGTCCTGGAGAGGGCATAGCCGCCTTAGCAGCTGCCTTTTGTCTTGTAGTCATAATTGAAACAAAGAAAGGGAAACTAAAAAAAAGAAAAAAAATTTTTTTCCACTTCCGCCCTTCTCAAGTTCTTTTTTAAAAAGTCCAATTATTTTATAATTTAGTAAAAAAATCAATAAATAAATCAAGTCCAAATAGTCTCTCAAACAAGTCTTGAAAAAAAAAGAAAAAAAATTCCGTTTCAATTTCTCAGTGGAATAAACACTTTCATCTTTCACTTTCACTCAGCAGAAAAAGCAAACGCCATCTTAAAAAGGTTATATTGATTCAAAAAAGTTTGTAGATACAAAGGCAGAAACAAAGTAACAATATACTTGCAATACTCAGAAGGCTCCTGTATCCATTCCGTCTGAATAAAGCCTTTATTATTCTTCCTGAAAGAACAGAGGCGGTCGCAACGTCTAATTCTGTCAGCCGACAGAAGCGTTTCTGAACAGGAGCTTTTCAAGAGCCTGGGGAGCACACCTTCTCTGCCCCTGAAAATTTATTCCAGGGGTCTTGGAAGGGCTCAACCCGGCTCTTAATGCTCTACTCCCCTTCTTTGCCCGAAGGGGAGTTTTTTCGCCGCAACAAACAGCTGATGAACGCTGTTGTTGACGGCTATACTGATTCAGAAACCGGAGCCTCACATTAGAGGCTCCATCGACGAGGCGAAGCCACCGGAAGTCCTGAACTTTCTTCTCCCTAACCTGTCAGCTAGGAAAAGGTGAGGGGGGAGAAAGAAATACAACCTCCGGAGCCTGGCTTATTTCTCCAGTCTCAAAAGGAGGTGAGAAGAGCTGCTTGAACATCGTGCTATAATCAGAGCTGGACCAATGTTATCTCCCCTTTCCCACGATGGACTTAACACCTGGGGATTGGCCGGTCTGAACCATCCGGATGAATTGTGTGGTGGGTTTGCTTGGGGACACTTTAAAGTATCGATATGTAAAGGAATCCCTCAGATCCTGTCTATTATGCCTGCTATCAACTACTTTTAATAAAAGTTCCTGTTGGAGGAAACAGTCTCCAAGAGTTCTGCTTTCTTAAGATGTGGGATTGAAGTGGGTCCTTACAAAAGGGTTTATTTAAATTTTCTTGCTCTGAGGATTGCTTTATCATTTTCTGCTCGTCATAGAGCCACAACACAAGTGACTGCTGACATATCACAAGAATACAGGACTGATTTCTTAATAAGAACTAGAGAACAAAATCAGTTGACACTGGGATAATGCCTATTTAACTTTTGGCCCTGCAACAGAATTTTCCCTTAGCCTTTTCTCCTATAGATATGTTGAACATTTTTTTCCAACTATTAATATAGCAGATGGGGAAAAAAACTGCAACAGAAAAGTGAGTGGAGAGGAAAGTACTTGCTAATCACTTCTGTGCTGCAAATACATCTTCACTTTCCCTAGCTGCTTTCCATAGAATAACAGCGCAGATGGTAGACTAGTTGGTCTCTTGTTTCTGTACCTCAACCTTAGATAAAGCAGAAGGTACTCAAGTAAAATAGATCTGAAAAGGCCCTTTTATTTATTCTGCTGATGAAATTACATGCATACTTAGATACAAAAATACATGTTTTTGTTTGAATTTTAATTTGTAAATGAAAGCTGGTTCATTAGATATAGGCATTCTCAGATCACCTAATTAAATATAAAATACTTGGCAAATGGTTTTGTTAACAGAACATTTGAAATATTTTTTTCTTTTCTTTAGACTAGCCAAACCCAAGTCCTGCAGCCGTTCTTCGTATGTTTTAGTCTCCAGTCCTTTGATCATTTAAGTTGCCCTTCTGTGATTTTTTTTCCAAAGTTTCAATATATTGGTTGCAGTATTCCAGGTGTGGTCTTACTAGAGTTTTATAAAGCGGTACTAATACTTTGCATGATCTTGATTCTATGCCTCTGTTTATACAACCCAGGATTGTATAAGCTTTTTTGCTGCTGCTGCACACTGCTGGCTCATAGTCAAGTGATCATCCACTAGGACTCTAAGGTCCCTCTCACAATTACTGTTTTTGAGCTAGGTCTCGCCTAATCTGTACTTATATCTTTGATTTTTCCTGTCTAAATGTAAAACTTTGCTTTTCTCCTCATTAAAATTCATTTTGTTGGATAGGGCCCATTGTTCATGTTTGTCAAGATCTTTTTGGATCCTGAGCTTGTCTTCTGGGGTGTTGGCTATTCCTGCCAGTTTAGTGTCATTTGCAGATTTGATGAGTTCCCCTTCTGTTCCCTCATCTAAGTCATTTATGAAGATATTAAAGAGTACTGGGCCTAAGACGGAGCCTTGTGGCACTCCACTGCTTACCTCTCTCCATGTGGATGTAATGTTACATTAATATGGGAGGTAACGTAAAATCTCCACAAAAATAATAGGCTATGTTGTTATTAGAAATCAATTTTATATTCTCCATGTAGCTATACAGGATTTGATGGTTCATGTCGCATGGAATAATTTAGCTGTCATGTTTTCCTTGCATGTTTATGACAATTTGATTTGTACTTTCTGGTTCAAGAAAAAAAGACATGCATTTTTGTTGACTATGGAATATAAAAACCCTGAACAAAATACTATGAAGCAAACACAAAACAAAGGGAACCCACTTTGTGGAATTTAAACAAGGTGACAGATATTATTCATACCAACCTTATTCAAAAATCTTAATTCATATTTATCATATGTAGATATATATTTTAAAAACATATGTCCAAAATAATTGAGGAAATGAAAAAAATAGAAATATGGGAAATAGGAGTATTAAAATATTTTTGTGAATATATCAGAGAATTTGATCTTTATGTGCCAAAACAAAAACAAAAATCCAGTTTGGATGCTGCTATATTATATTCCATGCATTTCAAGTTAAATTTAAATTGTAAACTGCAAGGAACATTTGTGTTCTTAAGTTAGATAACTATCGTCATAGATTTTCTGGGCAATTTCACTTCACTTTCTAGAACATATTTATTTGCTGTTCAGAAGGACTGAGAGTTTCATTTTGTTTAGTTCTATCATAGTATATGGATAGCTGGAGAGAGCAGTCCCCAAGACGGAAATTAATAAAGATCAGATTAGTGCTTGGAATCTCTAGGTCCATGGTGGTGAACCTATGGCACACATGCCACAGGTGGCATGCAGAGCCCTCTCTGTGGGCACACACGCCATCGCCCCAGTCCTAGGCCTTCAGCTAGGCTTTATAAAACCTTTTTGCTTTGGGCCTCCGCCGTCGTGTGCAAAAAAAAAAAGGTTCAATCAATTTCAATTTCTTGCGGGAAAAAAAGGATCTCGCAAAGTTGGAATTGATTGATTGAACTTTTTAGTCCCACCCAGTCTGCCATTACCACTGCAGCCATGCCCACCCAATGGGCCACACCCACCTGGCACCCGACAATACATAAGTGGGTTTTGGGTTGCAGTTTGGGCACTCGGTCTCTAAAAGGTTCGCCATCACTGCTCTAGGTTGTCATGGAGAACACCCAGAAATACTGACAGACTCTGGCATAAATTGTATAATCTCTTGTTAACTTCTGTCAAATCACAGGTTTCTTTAGCAGGCCTTTATCATTAATTGATTTTAAATCTAGGAACTTTGAATACATTTGACCACCCTATCCCCTTCTTCTTTTTTCCACTAATAGAAGATTTCTATTGTATAGTGGGCTTCAGTCGGCAAAGAGCAGATCAGCATAGTTACAACGTTATTTATTGACTCAAACTAGAACTGGAGAAGTGCAGGCAGTTGCCTGTAATTTATACTCTGAGCCCACAGGGCCTTAACCAATCACAATACTTGAAAAACCCGCCCAAATATGAATGTTCAAAGTTTCCCTCCAAAACAGTTGGAGTTAACAGTCAGGGTAATCTAAAGGTTAGTTTCATTTTAGCTTCACAAGCAGTTGGAGTTAAGTTAGTTTCACTTTAACAGGGATTAACACAATTTTATATATATTCAATACATAACACCACTTTCCTGTAGGATAGTTATCATCCTCAGTCTATTCAATATTCATAGTCTTTGACATAGGCCGGGGGCCCACGGATCCTGGTGGACCGCCGCAATATTATTGGAGAGTCCTGTTCAAGTGGAGTATTGTCCATCTCCAGTTGAACAAAGTCATGATGGCCGTTTAGGCCCTTAATACCTCCGTTTCCCTGGAGGCGGCCACAGGTGATATAGGCAAACTCGGAGAAAAACAGTTCTCTTGTGTGTCTGATAAAACCTCGGGATCCTCACCCGGGACTGGCCCGGCCTACCAACACCGTAACTGATCAATGTGGCATCTGACCATACGATCATTTTCCAGAATAACCTTGTATGACAACAACCCCATTATCTTAGTTACCCTAGCTGCCATCCAAGGTGCCCCACTTCTATAGTTCCTGGCCCAGACCAATTCACCCAGCTGTAAGTTCCTATGGGGCTTTGGTTGAGCCATCTCTGCTGCTACTCTGGGTAAAGTCAGTTGAGCTTTGTGGCGAGCCAGCGGCCCCACTTCAGCTCCGCTGGGCTGTGACTTGTTGCTGTATTGGGAGGAAGTTTACCAGGCGGTGATTCCAGTCCCCAGTCGTCATCCACTTGAGCGCCTCCTTTGTGGTCCTGACCGTTTGGCCTGACCGTTGGTCGCGGGCTGGAATGGAGCGGACATTACATGCCGAATCATGTTGGTGTTGAGGAAAGATTGAAACTCTCCTGCCGTGAATTGTGTCCCGTTGTCAGATACGATTACATCTGGCAGACCATGTGTTGTGAACAGCCAGCACAACTTTTGGATGACCCTGGTTGTCATCAATGAGACAGGTGCCACTTCCAACCACTTGGAATAACTGTCTACTACAATTAGGAACACCTGCCCTTGGAAAGGGCCCACAAAGTCAATGTGCACACGAGACCATAGGGCATGTGTGGTCTCCCAGCGGGGCACTAGTGCTTGTGGCATCTCCGGTTAGGTTTCTTGACGGGCCTGGCAACTCCTTACTTGATTCTCAATGTCCTTGACCAGGCCTGGCCACCACAAGTAGCTCATGGCTAGAGCCTTCATTCGAACAATTCCTGGGTCCCCTCATGTAAGGAATCCAACACCCTGGAGCAAAGACTTGGTGGAATGATGACTCTGCTACCCCACAGCACACATCCCTTATGGGCCGACAGTTCATTTTTCTGAGAAGCATAGTGATGGAACTCAGGGCCTGGCCAGGTCTCTGGCCATCGCCTTAACACCCAGTTAAGAATACGGCTAAATGTTCTGTCCGTGGTGGTTTTAGCTGCAATGTCCCCTGCATGTAGGGGTGCTTCAGGCAGGTCCTGGTTCGCCAGGATATGACAAGCTGGGGCTGGGTCCGGATCAGTCTGTGGTAGAGGCAGCTGGCTGAGAGCATCAGCATGGCCCATTTCCGTACCTGGCTTGTGGACTAACCGGTACGAGTATGCAGCCATGAAAATGGATCACCGTAGCATTCGCGGCGACAGGGTCTGCGATGTCTGTTTGTCTGCTGTGAAGAGACCAAGCAGAGGTTTGTGGTCTGTAAAGATGGTGAAAGTTCGTCCATATAAGAAGTCGTGGAACTTCTTAATGCCAGCCACTATGGCGAGGGCTCCCTTGTCTATCTGGGCATAGTTTCTTTCAGCTGATGATAACATTCTAGAATAGTATGCTATGGGGGCCTCTCTACCATCTGGCATACTGCCCCAATGACATATTGCGAAGCATCACAGGCTAGTGTTACTGGTAGGTTTTTGTTGAAATGAGGTAGGACGGAGTCTGATGATAACAATGATTTTACCGCCTTGAATACTTTGTCTTGAGTGTGTGCATTTTTTTGTCCAGTAGGTGGTGTAGCGGTTCTGCCAGGGCAGCCTTATGTGGTAAGAAGGAGTGGTAAAAATTGAGCAAGCCCAAGAATGCTTGTAGCTCCCCCTTGGATTTTGGTGTGGGGGCTTGCTGAATTGCTTTTAGCTTTGTGTTCCGCATTGATGCGGAAACCCAAGAATTCTGTGGATTCCATGCCAATCTGGCACTTTTCCTTCTTGAGTTTTAGGCCTGCCTCGTGGAAACGTTGGAGTACTGCACTGAGATGTTCCACCAGGACTACCACTGATTCCCTTGCGATCAGGACATCATCAAAATATGGGCAGATGCTGGGAATGTCCTTCAGTGTTTGTTCCATAATACTTTGGAACAACCTTGGTGCTACGCTTACCCCAAACTGCAAGTGGTGCACTTGGAATGCACCTCTGTGTGTGATAATTGTTTGTGCTTCTGTGGTAGCGTTGTCTACCAGTAGCTGCTGGTAAGCCTAGGTGAGGTCTAACTTAGCGAAGATTCGGCCTCCCTGGAGCAAAGTGAAGATGTGGCTCACTACTGGTACAGGGTAAGCATGTTGCTGTAGTGCCTTGTTTATGGTGCACTTGTAGTCTGCGCAAATGCAGAGTCCCCATTAGGCATAACTGGGGTCACTATTGGAGTCTCCCACTGGCTACAGTCCTCTGGTTGGAGCTTGTCTAGTTCCGGATCAATTTTTGGCTTCAATGCAAAAGGAATCCTGCATGGTTTTAATCGGATTGGAGTTACTGCTAGATCGAGGTTGAATGAAATGGGTGCCCTTTTGTATTATTCCAACTCTGTACTGAATATGTCAGCAAATTGTTGGCATACTGCTGCTAGATCAGCTATTTGTGTTCGATGGATGTCCGTCACCCTGATGCCCAGGGCCTCGAACCAATCTAGTCCTATGAGGTTGGTGTGTGGTCCCTCTACGACCACTACACTGAGGGGACCCTCAAACTCTCTGAATTGTACTCTAATAGTAGCTTCCCCCTTATGGGTACATGGCAGTTTTGGAAGTCTGTTAGCACTAAGCTCGATTATTTGAGTGGGACCCGCCATCAGCTACATTTGCAAATGTGGTTGAAAGTCCTGGAGGAGATAATAGACAGGGCTGATCCAGTATCTAGCTCCATGGAGCATGGGACCCCTTGCAGTCTTAGTTGGAGTCTTATCTTTTCTTTGATGGAACGTTGGGCCCCTGTGCATTGGATGCTACACCTTCCTGAGCAGTATTTAACTCTGTTCTGTCCTGGGGGCCATTACCCCTTCTGCTGCTGTGTTGCAGGTTTCGTTTCCCACTGATGACCTCTGCAAACTCTGACAAGGTGTGGCGGTCTGGGTGGCTCTCTCTGCAAATGATCAATTTCTTCACTCTCACTGGCCTCCCCCTCTCTATATTTGCCAGTGCTATCAGGTTTTCAGTGATATCAAATGTGGCTTGTCCACAGACACATAATAAGATTGCTGCCTTCAGGCCATCGGCTGTGATATGGTTAGCCCAGAGATAGTTGTCTACTCGGGAGACGTATGAGATCCACTTTTCTGGATGAGTAATATCAAACTCGTTGAGCCTTCCCAATTTATTTATTTATTTATCAGACTTATATGCCACCCTTCTCCGAAGACCCAGGGCAGCTCACAACAAGAACACAATAAAAAAACTTTAAAAATTAACCACACTCACACCACATACAAACACAATCAGCTCGCAGTCGCCGATGGAGGGACACTCCTAGGGCCGAGGGGCAGAGCACAGCTCATATGCCCCAAGCCTGTCGGCATAGATGCGTCTTCAGCACTTTCCGGAAAGCTAGGAGGGAGGAAGCAGTACGAATCTCTGAGGGAAGCTGGTTCCAGAGGGCTGGGGCAGCAACGGAGAGGGCCCTTGCCCTAGGCCCCGCCAGACGACATTGTTTAGCAGGCGGGACTTGTAGGAGGCCAACCCTATGCACCCTAACTGGTCACTGGGATTCATGAGGCAGAAGATGGTCCCGCAAGTATCCTGGTCCATTGCCATAAAGGGCTTTATAGGTCATAACCAACACTTTGAATTGTGTTCGGAGACCAATTGGCAGCCAATGCAGCTCACGGAGAGCAGGAGTAATATGAGCATGTCTTGGGAGACCCAAGACAGCTCGCGCGGCCGCATTCTGGACTACTTGCAGTCTCCGGACATTCTTCAAAGGTTGCCCCATGTAGAGAGCATTACAGTAGTCGAATCTCAAGGTGACAAGGGCATGGGTGACTGTGAGGAGTGACTCCCAGTCCAAATAGGACTGCAACTGGCGCACCAGGCGAACCTGGGCGAATGCTCCCCTCGCCACAGCCAAAAAATGATGTTCTAAACTTAGCTGTGGATCGAGGAGGATACCCAAGTTGCGAATCCTCTCCGAGGGGGGGACAAAACGTCTCCCCCCAGGGTAATGGACGGACAGTTGGAATTGTCCTTGGGAGGCAGAGCCCATAGCCACTCCGTCTTGTCGGGATTGAGTCTTAGCCATTTTGAGGAGGCCCCTGTGGTGCTGGTTAATGCCTGTACTCCTGCAGTTGGAGCTGTGCTGCACTTTGGGATCCTGGGGACAAATCCTCAGGTATATCTGTGCCTCCAGTGTGTCTTACTGGCAGGCATGGCGGGGAGCGTGGTCCCACCAGGCTCTTTACTTGGTCTGACACCCAGTGATTTCAGTGTGCCTCCAGTGTGGCTTACTGGTAGGTGGAGGGTGAGAATTAGGCCTGCTGGGGCTCTTTACCCAGCCTATCACCCAGTGATTTCAGTCTCTTGGTTAGCAGCAGCTCTCTCCTTTGCAGCATCCCACCTTCATTGCCATTATTGTGTAGTGGGCTTCAGTAGGCAAGGAGCAGACAGCATAGTTACAACGTTATTTATTGACTCACACTAGAACTGGAGAAGTGCAGGCAATTGCCTGTAATTTATACTCTGAGCCCACAGGGCCTTCACCAATCACAATACTTGAAAAACCTGCCCAAATATGAATGTTCAGAGTTTCTCTCCAAAACAGTTGGAGTTAACAGTCAGGGTCATTTAAAGGTTAGTTTCATTTTAGCTTCACAAGCAGTTGGAGTTAAGTTAGTTTCACTTTAGCAAGGATTAATACAACTTTATATATATTCAATTCGTAACAATTTATATAGCTTTTTGTTTATTGGTCTATTTTGTTGGTCTGTTTGTTCAGAATAAAGACTAAATAAACTGTGTGTAAGCTACAGAGCTACCAAACACAGTGTAGTTCTTGATACATGACATATGGGTTGACAGGTGCTTATTGCAGCTCAGTTATTTTATTATTTTATTTTTTAAATAAATTTATATGGCTGCCCAACTCTCAGGCAGGTGACTTCTAGCACCTTATAACATTATACAGCATGCAAAGTTTATAATAACAAAATATTGTTATCATAAACTTGTTCAATCTCTATGGCAAATTCTATTATATAATTCCATATTGTAGAAACTAAATCCCATGTTTAATTTAATTTTATTAAAATCTAATTTAATTAGAGTTTTTCGTTATGCTACAAAACTTGAGTATACTTTTTAAAAATTTAATACTACATTTATTTTATTAGTCATATAGAGGTTCATGCTGAAATACAGTGATTTTGCTACTGATGATTTTGATTCCGTTAACTGGAATCCATAATTGGGGAGAGGAATTTCCCATTTTTCTTAGATTATTTGTGGCTCCCAAAATGTTTTTGAGGCTCTATTACAGTGGGGCTATAAAGGTAAGACAAATAAGAAAAAGTTATGTTACATTAATAGAAATCAAGATGTATAGCGTTGGATTACAGCCATTTTGCCTTATTTTTAAGAAAAGCAGAGATAGGTTCCAAGGTCATCATTTCTTATATCCATACTTGGTTTCAAACTGTGGAAGAAATTGCTTTATCACAACTAGTATTTTTCTCAGTTATAACCTACATAAAAATTGCTCTCTTATTTTCCAGTATTGTGAGATGTATACATACCAATAGGTCAGTATAATCAGTATAAACATCTTTGTTCCTGAATAGAATTCTCTGAAGTGAGAATTGTAATAAAATATTATTCTGTTAATATTCTCTGGCAAATGTTAAAATAAGTTCTGTAAAATGTAATGCCCCTTCACTGTAGCATATATAAGGTCTAAGCTATTTATTTCATTTGCAAGCCATGCCATTGTGTTTATCTCTTCAAAATTAGTCATTGTTATTCATTGCTTGACATAGAATGACATGCCCAAGTCTTTTGAAGTAAATGATAAAATCATAAAAATGCACAAATTCCCTGAAAAGGCTAAAATTGTATCCTGTCAAGATTCAGTGTATACAATTTGGTTAACTTAAAAGAATATTTATTATATTCAGGGCTTGACCTCCTGAAACTAATTGTAAATAGGAATAAAATTATGAATTTATCTGTTTTTTTAAACTTTCAGTCAAACTGAGAATGGTGAAAACTTAAATAGTTTCTAACATTAAAGATTTTGATGTCACCTTAAGATGTCAAATGAGTTTAGGTCCAATACAGAATAAATCTGCCCCTCTGAAGTCTGCCACGGGTGAGGTTATCCGGGACCGAGCACAGCAGATGGCACGCTGGGTGCAGCACTATTCTGAGCTATATTCCACAGAAAATGAGGTAACTGAAGAAGTATTAAATAATATTGAGTGTTTGCCTGTCTTGGAGGATCTCGACAGTTAACCAACTCTAGAAGAATTAAACGCGGCCCTGGACTCCCTTGCCTCCGGCAAGGCATCAGGGAAAGATAACATCCCTGCTGAAATCCATAAGTGCTGCAAAGAGAGCATCCCCACTGAATTGCACAAAATTTTCTGCCTTTGGTGGAGGGAAGGTGGAGTACCACAAGACATGAAGAATGCAAATATCGTCACACTGTATAAGAACAAAGGCAACAGAGGTGATTGTAACAACTATCGTGGCATCTCTCTTCTTAGTGTTGTAGGGAAGCTGCTTGCCCATGTCGTACTGAAGAGGCTCCAGGTGCTTGCAGAGAGAGTCTATCCAGAATCACAGTGTGGATTCCGAGCCAACAGATCCACCATTGACATGGTATTTTCCCTTAGACAGTTGCAGGAGAAATGCAGGGAATAAAGACAGCCATTTTTCATAGCCTTCATAGATCTTACGAAGGCTTTTGACTTGGTTAGTAGAGACAGCTTATATAAAATTCTCTTCAAGATTAGATGTCCACCTCAGCTCCTCAACCTCATCAGATCCTTTCATGAGGATATGAAGGGAACTGAAGTGGAGTGAAGCAGGGCTGTGTTCTCATACCAACTTTATTTGGGATCTTTTTTGCTGTCATGCTGAAACACACTTTTGGAACTGCAGCAGAGGGTATCTATCTCCGGATCAGATCAGATGGAAAACTCTTGAATCTCACCAGATTGAGAGCAAAGTCTAAAGTCCAGCTGAAATGCCTACGGGATTTCCTCTTCACTGACGATGCTGCTGTTACTGCTCACTCTGTCGAACATCTTCAACAACTTATGGACTGTTTTAGTAAGGCCTGCCAAGACTTTGGTCTAACAATCAGCCTGAAAAAAACACAAGTCATGGGTCAGGATGTGGATTCACCTCCCTGTATTACAATCTCCGCACAGGAACTAGAGGTTGTCCATGACTTTGTGTACCTCGGCTCAACTATCTCTGACACTCTCTCTTTAGATACTAAGCTGAATAAACGTAGTGGTAAAGCGGCCACCACATTTTCCAGACTTACAAAGAGAGTATGGCTTAATAAGAAGTTGACAGAACATACAAAGATCCAGGTCTATAGAGCCTGCGTCTTGAGCACACTCTTGTACTGCAGTGAGTCTTGGACTCTTCACGTATGGCAGGAGAGAAAGCTGAACACTTTTCATATGCACTGTCTCTGATGTATTCTTGGCATCACCTGGCATGACAAAGTCCCAAATAGCGCAGTCCTGGAATGTGCTGGAATCTCTAGCATGTATACACTATTGAAACAGCAATGTCTACGCTGGCTTGGTCATGTTGTGAGAATGGCTGATGGTTGAATTCTGAAAGATCTCCTGTATGGAGAACTAATGCAGGGAAAGCGCCCCAGAAGGAGACCTGAGTTGCGATATAACGATATCTGCAAGAGGGACCTAAAGACCTTGGGAATGGACATTAACAGCTGGCTATCCTTGACCTCTGATCGTTCAGCCTGGAAGCTAAAGATGCAGCATGGCCTTCTCCAATTTGAAGAGACACTTGTGTGGCAAGCTGAGGCAAAGAGGCAGTCCCGAAACCAGCGAAATCTGGGGGCTGGAAAGGGGACAGATTGTATCTGCCCTCAGTGTGGAAGGGACTGCCATTCTCGAATTGGCCTTTTTAGCCACACCAGATGCTGCCTTAGGACCTCTTTCTAGAGCATGATACCATAGTCTCTCGAGACTGAAGGATGCCAAGTGTTGTGGGTGTCTCTAGACCAGCTTGGGAAATGTCAGAAGATGAAGAGGAGCAACCAGGCCCCTCTGGGTGCTTTCCCCTCCTGGCAGGAGAGACAGAGAGGGAGGAGATTTGCATGCAGTCTGAGTCACTCTCAAAGCGGAGACTCAGATTTGGAACAGGAAAATTTATGGCTTGATCCGAGATTCCGAAGGTTTGATAGGCGGAGGTCTCAGTTACGTGGAAAAAGGAAGCCATGGGGGAAGTGACGTATCGGAAACTATATTAGAAGGTGAACGAGGGACTAATTCTTTGTCACGAGCAACGTTAATATCAAGGAGTAACCTGATATCTTGAGAAGTTCGTTTGAACTCAGTTTTCTGGTGTTTTTGGAATGTACGGAAGATTAATGAGGTCTTGAACAACCTGAGCGATAAAGAGTGAGTTATTGGAAGGGGGGAGAGCATGTTTAAGCTGAATGTAAATAAATCAGATTTGGCCGTTCCGCAAACAAAATGCCAGCAGCTTGCTTTGAAGTGAATCTCTTGAAATGTGTTAAATAAAACTCTTAAAGAAATATTCCTGTGGACTTTACTAAGCTGAGAAGGGCCAGATACAACAGATTGCTCATGACCAAGCAAATTTGTCCGAGCTTTCAGTACTGCGCAAGTCCAGTGACGTCATGGAGCAGCTCCTCGCTGATAATCCTGCTCTGTATCAACTAGTTCAAGGTCTCCAGCTACAAATTGGCAATTTGCAACAACAGATTCAGCAAGCTGCAGTAGCCCCAGCCCCCCCTCCCAGAAGAAGCAGGTGTTATTTAGCATTGCCTGATAAGTTTACTGGAGAGCGTAGTAAATTTCCAGCCTTTTTAAACCAATACAGAACATTCATTGCTTCAACTCCAGCAGATTTCCAGCTTGATGAGACTAAAGTGGCTTTCATTTTAAGTTTGCTCTCTGGTCCAGCTGCTGATTGGTCATCTCCTCTGATAGACGGACAAGATCCTGTCCTGTGCAATTATGCAGGATTCTGCCAGCTGATGGAAAGAGAATTTGCTGACCCTCTTCGTAGACAAAAAGCCACCAGGCGGATACGAGAGCTACGTCAAGGATCGCGCTGCGTAGCGGAATATATATCAGATTTTCGCCGCCTAGCTCAAGAAATTAACTGGAATGAAGAGGCTCTCATGGAAATCTTTCAAGATGGCCTGTCTTCCCAGATCTTGAATGAATTTAGACATACTGTAATGCCCACGACCCTGGATGCCTTATATCAACATTGTTTGACTATTGAGGCGCAAACGCAAGCCACGGATGCCCGCCTGGTCAAACAGATGATTCCAGTCACCGGAAGTGCCAAGCCAGTTCCTGCACCACGCAGAGGATTTCAGACCCTACCTATCACTCCACCCATCCCGGCACCCAGACGTATTTTTCAACCACTGCCGGCTTACACTGAGAGGCGTCCTGTACCCATGACCAGAGATGAGCCCATGGATCTGGGTGCAGCCAGATCTCGATTGACCGAGGCTGAGAAGGCAAGACGGAGAGCTGAGGGATTGTGCTTGTACTGTGGAGAGATGGGTCACTTCGTCATGGCCTGCCCCGAGAAACGACGTGGTACGGCAGGTCCTACTCCTGTTCCAGCTTGGCCTCCCACTCAGCAGTTTCAAGCCACCTTACCGGGAAACGGCCAGAGCCCGGCCTAATGGAAACGTTGGGTCGGGCAGGCGCCAAACCCAGTTCCAGTTCCACAGACGAAGACCCCGGTCCTCCGAGACATTTGATCCTAGCAACCAATATATTTCTGGGAAACCATGCCCAGGGCATTCCGGCAAATGCCTTGTTGGATTCTGGAGCCACCACTAATTTCATGGATGAAGCTTTCGCTCGTCAGCATGCCATACCTTTGTGCTCCGTTAAGCCGCCTATGTTGGTTGAGACAATCGATGGTCGTGAGTTATTGTCTGGACCGATCAAGTTTATGACCCAGCCCATACGCCTGGTCATAGGACAACATGAAGAAGCCATCCAATTATATGTTACCAAGGGACTTCATTTCCCCTTAGTTCTCGGCTTAGCCTGGTTGAGAACCCATGATCCTTGTGTGGTGTGGTCCCAGAACTTTGTTTCATTTCCCAGTTTGCAATGCGTGGACCACGTACGCCAATTTTGCGCAGCCCAGCTACCATCCCACCCTGACATCACCTTGCCGGCCGACCTAGCGGACTTTGCAGATATATTCAGTGAGAAAGAGTCAGACCAATTGCCTCCGCATAGACCATATGACTGTGCCATTGATTTGCTGCCAAATGCCAAGCTTCCAGGGGGACGCCTTTACTCCATGTCAGAACCCAAGTTGGCCACATTAAAAGACTTTGTGGATAAAAACTTGGCCAGGGGTTTCATTCGTCCCTCTTCCTCGCCTCTGTCAGCTCCTGTGTTATTCGTGAAGAAGAAAACAGGAGATTTACGCCTATGCTGTGACTATCGCAAGCTCAATGCCATCACGGTACGTAACCGGTACCCTCTGCCTTTGATTCCTGATCTCATGGACCGTCTCCGATCAGCGGCCATCTTCACCAAGATAGATCTACGGGGTGCTTACAACCTGGTTCGCATTCGAGAGGGGGACGAGTGGAAGACTGCGTTTGGGACCAGGTATGATCATTTTGAGTATACAGTCATGCCCTTTGGACTCACCAATGCTCCGGCCGTCTTTCAACATTTCATGAATGACATCTTTCGGGATTTATTAGATCAATTCGTGGTGGTTTACCTCGATGACATCCTGATCTACTCCCCGTCACGAGCAACTCATCTCCAGCATCTCCGGCAAGTTCTGCAACGCTTGAGAGAGCATCACCTTTACGCCAAGTTAGAGAAATGTCAATTCTATCAAACCACCATTGAGTTTCTGGGACATGTGATTTCTCCACAAGGCATCGCCATGGATCCTGACAAGGTTGAGGCCTTGCAAACCTGGCAACCACCGTGTAAAGCAAAAGATATCCAAAGACTTTTGGGATTTGCGAACTATTACCGGACATTCATTCCGAGATTTTCTACCTTGACTACGCCCCTTACTCGACTGTTATAGAAAGGCATTGAGTTCCAGTGGGGTGATGCCGAGCAACAGGCATTTCAGACCCTCAAAAAGGCTTTTGTTCAGGAACCCATTCTCAAGTATCCAGATCATTGTCGTCCCTTTGTAGTGGAGGCCGACGCCTCAGATGTTGCTGTAGGGGCCGTGCTTCTTCAAACACGCCAAGATGGCGGCCCCCTGTTCCCATGTGCTTATTACTCCAGGAAACTGAGTCCCTCCGAACGCCATTATACCATTTGGGAGAAGGAGCTCTTGGCTATCAAAACTGCTTTTGAGACCTGGAGACACCACCTGGAAGGAGCCCGCTACCAAGTTGAAGTTCGGACTGACCATAAAAACTTGGAATTTCTGCAATCTGCCAGGAAATTGAATCAACGTCAGATCCGTTGGTCTTTGTTCTTCGCTCGATTCAACTTCAAAGTCACCTATATTCCGAAAGGGTACAACAAAAGAGCAGATGCCTTGTCCCGTAAACCAGAGTATCTACAGATCAAGGACCCCTTGCCGCTTCGAACCATTCTGCCTGTCGAATCGATCGCAGCTGTGCACGATCCGGTAGATCTACGACGACAGATTCGGGAAGCGCAACAACTAGATGACTTTGTGACACAGAGGAAACAAGAGGTGGGTCCCGGCTCACCTTGGACCTTGTCCGAGGGTCTATTATGCTTCCGCGACCTGTTATATGTTCCAGCAGGCCCACTCCGTGGTCTCATTCTGACTCAATGCCATGATAACCCTGCGGCGGGTCATTTTGATCTCTTTAAGACTCTCCACTTAGTGTCTCGGACTTTTTGGTGGCCCAGACTTCGCCATGATGTTTATTCTTATGTGAATTCCTGTGTACGGTGCCGTCAGGCAAAACATGCCACAGGAGCCCCTCCGGGATTGTTACAGCCGTTGCCCACGCCAGAGAGACCCTGGGGAGGCTATTTCCATGGACTTCTTGACTTGTCTCCCTGTTTCTGCCGGCTACACCGTTGTCTTTGTAGTGGTAGACATGTTGACCAAGATGGCACATTTCATTCCTTGCAGAAGAATACTGACAGCCAAGGTCACTGCTCAGCTGTTCATTCAACATATCTTTCGGCTACACGGTTTACCTGACAAAATAGTGTCCGACCGAGGGACCCAGTTCACCTCAGCGTTCTGGAGAGAACTCATGTCTGCGCTTCAAGTCCAAGTTAATCTAGCCTCCACGCATCACCCAGAGACTGATGGGGGTACAGAGAAAGTGATTGGCATCCTGGAGCAGTATTTGCGTTGTTTCATCAACGACCAACAGAACGATTGGTCCAAATATCTCTCCGTGGCTGAATTCGCTTTCAACAACTCTCAGCACACTTCCACTCAGACCACTCCGTTTTTTGCCAACTACGGCTATCATCCCAGATTTTTCCCGCTCACGCTCCTTGATTCTCCAGTTCCAGTTGCAGAGGACTATTTATCCGAGCTCCAGTCAGTCCAAGAGATGGTTAAGCAGCACTTGACTAAGGCCAAGGAAGACTACAAGAGGGTTGCAGACCGCTCTCGTCGCGACATGCTGCCGTTAGCTGTTGGAGATCGGGTTTGGCTCTCCACCAAGTATTTGTTTCCAGGGAGACTTCACCGCAAGCTTGACCAACGTTTCCTGGGTCCTTTTCCTGTGGAGACGGTCATCAATCCAGTGACCTATCGTTTGACTTTGCCTAGGTCTCTTCGCGTACATCCCGTGTTTCATCGCTCCTTGCTTGTTCCTGTCTCCCCTGATTCTCCGCTTCGACCTCCTGATCCGGGCCCGACAACTCGCCGTGCTCAAGTTCCTGTTTCCCAGTTGGAGGTGTCCGGCATCCGAGATTCCCGATGGCTCAACGACCGCTTCCAATATTTGGTTGATTGGACCGGGGGTGGGCCAGACGCTTGCTGTTGGGTCGATGCTCATGCTATTGAGGCTCCTGGGTTAATTTGGGATTTTCATGCTGCGTTTCCCTACAAACCACATCTCCTGCGATGGACCCGAGGGACGGGGCCTGCGGGGGGGATAGTGTTGTGGGTGTCTCTAGACCAGCTTGGGAAATGTCAGAAGATGAAGAGGAGCAACCAGGCCCCTCTGGGTGCTTTCCCCTCCTGGCAGGAGAGACAGAGAGGGAGGAGATTTGCATGCAGTCTGAGTCAGACTCTCAAAGCGGAGACTCAGATTTGGAACAGGAAAATTTATGGCTTGATCCGAGATTCCGAAGGTTTGATAGGCGGAGGTCTCAGTTACGTGGAAAAAGGAAGCCATGGGGGAAGTGACGTATCGGAAACTATATTAGAAGGTGAACGAGGGACTAATTCTTTGTCACGAGCAACGTTAATATCAAGGAGTAACCTGATATCTTGAGAAGTTCGTTTGAACTCAGTTTTCTGGTGTTTTTGGAATGTACGGAAGATTAATGAGGTCTTGAACAACCTGAGCGATAAAGAGTGAGTTATTGGAAGGGGGGAGAGCATGTTTAAGCTGAATGTAAATAAATCAGATTTGGCCGTTCCGCAAACAAAATGCCAGCAGCTTGCTTTGAAGTGAATCTCTTGAAATGTATTAAATAAAACTCTTAAAGAAATATTCCTGTGGACTTTACTAAGCTGAGAAGGGCCAGATACAACACCAATGATATACAGGGCTTTTTTTCTCATAGAACGCCCAGAACGGAGTTCCGGCACCTTTTTTGGTTGGAACCTTATAGGGTAGGCAAGGCAGGTTGTATGACGTGTGTGAGTTCTGGCACCTTTTTTAAAGTAAAAAAGCACTATATGTGTGTGTGTGTGTGTGTGTGTGTGTGTGTGTGTGTGTGTGTGTCAATGCTGCTAACATTGGATGTTCTTGCTTTGACAACAGATGGAGATACAGCCTTTTTCTTTCTTATATTTACTCTTAGAATTAGATGATCTGGGGGAGGGGGAGGAATGTGATGGGAGTTAGTTAGACATATAATATCGTAACAAGAGCTGATAAAGAATGGTGGGAGAGAAAATGGGGCGGGAAGCCAGCATTTCAAACTAATTGGAGAATGTGATTTATGATGATTGGTTGTAGGAGGGAATTGTGCTTTGATCTATGTGCTGAAAGGAGGGGAAGTCAGATTTTGGCTTCAACTATGTATGTACCGAAGCAATGCTGCTTGATTAAAGACTCTTTAAGGTAAACAATGCCTCAAAGTTCTTTGAAGAGTTTCATCTTTCGGAACCATAACATACATACATACATACATATCCTTTAAAATGCTAAAAATGCAAATTCTGGGCATCATATTAGACTAAGTTAAAAGAAAGAAAAACGAACACCAGGATAGAATAAACCAGACTGTTTAATGTAAACAAGCCTGTGGTTAAAAAATCACTAAGCTTTCGTCGGCCAGACTACCGACATCGTTAGAGTTGGAGTAAAAGGAGACCTGCGAGCTAGCCTATATAACGACCTGCCTCTGCGCCCGGCTTCTCGAGCGCATCATCGGCCCGTTGATTGTGCTTGTCCGTAATGCGCCGAGTTGCTCCACATCTGGCAGCCTGTCCCTAGCCCCGATGGTTGTTCTTTGATCCTCAATCGCTCTTCTGGCACTTGTACAAATGCCTGGGGGGCAGCTGTCAAAACATATCTGTGCCTTGTCTCCCACCCCTCCCCTCTTGGGGGGATCTTGGATGCTGTTTCTCAAGCTGCGATTAGGGCACGCTATCGGACCATTATCCTCCACCACCCCAAGGCCGCTGTTATCCTGCCCGTAACTCCCTGCCCCAGTCCTGCAAAGGACGGTTGTTCCAGCCTTCCTGCTCTCCGCCTCCCTCCCGCCTCCCCCTTACATGGATGACACCTTTGTAATTATTAAGAGAGAGGACAGCATCAAATTCTTGGAGGAATTGAACTCAGTATATCTGTTTCACGGCAGAAGAAGAGACCCAAGGCAGGCTTGCCTTTCTGGATGTACTGGTTAGCCAGCGCCCCAGTGGCACACTATGCATGTCTATATATCGCAAACCCACCCATAGTGACAGAACGCTGCACTACAGAAGTAATCATCCTGAGGTACATAAAATCAGCTGTGTCAGGACATTATTTGAACGGGTCAACTCCCATTGCAGCAGTCAGAGCCAAAATCGAGGAGAAAAAATGCCTCTACCACATCTTTATGTGCAACGGCTATCCTATGGAATTTGTGAGACGGTATAGCAGACCATATCAGACTCACAGGTGGGACTCGCACTCCAATGTGATAACAACGCCAGCCACACGGACAATCCTCCCTTACATCTATGGTGTTTCCAAGGCAACAGCATGGCTGTTGGCCCCCTACAATGTGAATGTTGCCCATAGGACTGAGCAGACCCTAAGAGCCAAGATCATGCACCCCAAAGAGCCACTCCCCAACGATCAAAGATCATTTGTGGTTTACAGAATTAATTGCAAGAACTGTGTGAGCAATTACATTGGGGAAACAACTAAAAGTCTCAGAACTAGGGTCCATGAACATGAATTAGCAATCAAAAGGCAGGAGCAATGCTCACAAGTGTGGGTCCATATGGCCAGCTTTGGCCATATGTTCGATCTGGCTAATGCAAAGGTTACATCTCGTGAGACCACCAAGGGTGGCCGCTTATTCAAAGAAGCCTGGCTCTTTGATGAGAATTCCATCAACCGGCATATAGACCTCCTACCAACTTATCAGAACCTCAGAAGGTGGGAGAGACAGTGCTGCAATCCACAGAGGAGGCAGCTAATCCGTCCCTTGCAGGATTGGGGCAGCAGAATGATCAATGAGGCAGCTACGATCTTTAGAGAGCACGATGACCCGGTTAAAGGGGAGAGAAACCAGGGATTGAAACAAGGGGACAGCTCCTTACACGATTGGGGCAATAGGTCTACAGGTGAGGTGGCTACGACTTCCGTGGGAGGGGATGATGGACCAATGGCGCACCACAGCCATGAGTCGGGAATAGATGCGCAGAGGCAAACTGGAATGAGGGGGAGGAAGGGGAAGGGGGAGAGGAGGAACGCTGGAACAGCCGTTCTTCACAGGACTGGGGCGGGGGAGTTACGGGCAGGATAACAGTGGCCTTGGGGTGGAGGAGGATAATGGCCCAATAGCATGCCGTAATCGCAGCTTGAGAAACAGCATCCAAGATCCCCCTAAGAGGGGAAGGGAGGGAGACAAGGCACAAAGATGTTTTGATAGCCGGCCCCCGGGCGCTTGTACAAGTGCCAGAAGAGCAATTGAGGATCGAAGAACAACCATTGGGGCCAGGGACAGGCTGCCAGATGTGGAGCAACTTGGCGCATTACGGACAAGCAAAATCAATGAGCCGATGACACGCTCGAGTAGCCGGGCGCAGAGGCAGGTCGTTATATAGGCTAGCTCCCAGGTCTCTTTTTACTCCAACTCTGATGACATCGGCAGTCTGGCCGATGAAAGCTTAGTGATTTTTTAACCACAGGCTTGTTTACATTAAACCTAGTCTGGTTTATTCTATCCTGGTGTTCGTTTTTCTTTCTTTTAAATTATGTATGTGTGTGTATATATATATATATATATATATATATATATATATATATATATATATATATATATATATATATATATATATATATATATATATATATATATATATATATATATATATATATATATATATATATATATATACAGAAAGTTTTTCAGACAGATAAGTCTAATTGGATACACCTTGACATTTTTAACTGCTGTGCTGCAGTTAAACTTTTTACAATCTCTTTTGCCTTGCCGCCCCACAACTAGGGGCATAGAGCAGGCTCAAGTCACAACTGCGAAACATTTACAAATTTAAATTTTCTTTTTTTGACAAAGAGGTAAAGAATTAAATTGGGAGACTAAGATGGCCATTTCGAGCTTGTTCTGCTCTCGTCAGTTAGCCATACCCTTTATGGGATTCGAACCTGGGCAGTTTAACATACTAGGCAGTGATTTAACCACCAAGCCACAGGCTCTCCTCCCTTCTTTGTCAGCCGAGTCAAGGGAATATATATACAGAAAGTTTTTCAGACAGATAAGTCTAATTGGATACACCTTGACATTTTTAACTGCTGTGCTGCAGTTAAAAAGAGATTGTAAAAAGTTTAACTGCAATCACTTAATGCTTATCTATCTCATCAATAAATCAATCTAATGTCAAACCTAGATCATCAAAACAAATACATTCTTCATCAATTTAATTATATCAACCATTAATCATCTTCTCTTACATCTTACTCATAATCTTAGTCCTTAATTCAGTCCATAATTTTAGATTACCCATAATTCCTTGCATACAATTTTAAATTTCATTTCTTCAGACGAATTCTAGGTTTTTTTTTAACCAAATAAACCTCCATAACGAGGCCTCCCATCCAAATAATAAGTCTCTCTTCTTTATTTCTTCAGTCCCATAAATAAGTTGCTTCTTAAACTGAATCAATGTCTCTTTTTTCTCAATTAAATCCTCTTCTTGTTGCTTAACTAAAGAAAAAAATAGCCGTCCTTTCCTTTCTTGAAACAAATCCTCTTCCTCTCCATAAATAAACTGTTCATCAAGCAGGATCCATTTCCCTTTATAGTCTTTATTCTCAGAACTATCTTCTTCTTTTTCCTGTTGTTCTTCTAGTTTATATTGTATTATAAAATGCTCAGCAGTCAGTTGTAAATCAGTTTCATTTGGGAGAAAGATTCTAGTTAATTGTTCTTGCTCTTCTTCTTGTTTAGATTGTATTATAAATTGTTCAGCAGTCGGTTGTAAATCAATTTCATTTGGAAAAAGAAATTTAGTTAATATTTCTGTAAAAGTTTCTTTCAATATTGCTTTAAAGTCTTGCGTAAAACTCTTCACTATTTCAAGCCTTTCTTCATGAAATTTCTCAATACAGTCCAGAATAGGTTCAGCATTTAACTGTAAATTCCACTCCATTTTAACTTTAAGACAATCACAGCCGTCTCTCTGACTTCGCTTACGAGAACAGGAAGAGAGAAAAAAGTAAAGAATTCACTTTCACTTTCCAGCACTTTCCCTAACAATGAAAGCAGTGAAAGCTATACGCCATCTTGAAAGCATTATGTTGATTGTAGACGTTAGAAATATATAGCCAGAAAAACAATAAAAAAATGCTTGCAATCCATTAAGAACTCCTGTATTCACTCAGTCTGCTTACAATCTCTCCTGTGTTGTATTTTAAAAAAAGCAGAAGTGGTCGCGGCGTCTTTCTCTGTCTGATGACAGAAGCGTCTCTGGGCAGGAGCGTCCTCCGGAGCTTTAGGGAGCTCACTCTTGATCCCTGAAAACTTCTTTCCCAGGGATTTAAGAGGGGCTCAACCTTGCTCCCGATGCTCTACACCTCTCCTTTGCCCGGAGAGGGGGTTTTTCACCGCGAAAAACAGCTGGTGTGCGCTGTTTTTTGCGGCTTTACAAACCCAGAGAACGGAGTCTCACAGAGGAGACCCTGGCGGCGCCGGCGGAGCCACCGGAAGTCCCCTCTCTTGTGGTTCTTGATGTGGGAACTGATATTTTTGAAATTCTAACCATCACAGATTATAGTACCGGAATTTCATTAAAGACTCTTCAACATATGTTTTGAGTCGTCTTCCTTATTAAACATCAAAATAGAATATCTTCCTAATGTGATTAGCCTTTTCACCCACACTTATTTGTGAAGCCATTAGATTCTGCATGTGTGGGTGTACCTGCTGTTTGCATGTTGTATAAGAATTCTGTCTTAATTAAAAAAATAAATCTTATCATTTTATCATTCTAAATTGCATTACAAATACCTAAGGACAAAAACGGTTTTGTTAGAGATGTGAAAAAAAATTCTCTGTGTGATTTATATAAAAGTTAGAAACCTTTCTGTTTGGCTATATACCATATGTATAAAGTTTACAGGTTCATTTATAATAAAATGTGTTCCACTTAAGTAAAAAAAGGGTACTCATAGCGATTTTTGAGTATAAAGTTTAGAGAATGTGTGGTGCAAAGCAAATATGTGATAGGGTCAATTATTGAAATCTACTTAGGCATCTTATGATTTGCTAATTTAATTGCTGGTAGGTACAAAGAGGGTTGATTAATGGTATTTGTAATTTTGTAAATTACAGATTTTTGTAAATTTTTAAATTTAACTATGAAAAGTATAATGTAATCTGAAAATTATAGAACAGCAGTCATAGTACGTTATAGAACCCCCAAAATAAGCATGATGACTTATCTCATTTTAAAAATTAAACTAAAATGATTGATTTATCATGTACCAGCAAGTTGTTTGTGATTCCTATTAATCACATGGATTTTTGCAATGAGGATCTATCCCTAACCAGTTCTTTCAGGCCACCCAATGATGCACTTATCACTATTTAACTGAGTACTGAATGGTCAACCCCTTCTTGACTTTCCTTCCACGTTTCCCAGCATTTGAGCCTTTTCCAGAGACCTAACCTAAATTAACATTATATTTCATCTGAACATAGTGACATAGAACACTGAATATAGAATAATAGAGTTGGAAGGGACATTGGAGATCTTCTAGTCCAATCCCCTGCTCAAGCAGGAGACCTTATACCATTTCAGATATTATTTTTTTAACATGATATACTGGGAACAAAACTAGATTCTTCAATGTCTCTTTTCTCACATAATTATCTGAATTAGTAGAACAATAATGAGTGGGAGAATGTGTCTCCTTACCTTCTTTCCTTACCTGCCATTAGGCCATTCAAAGTATCATGTTTCCTTTAGTAAACTTGCCTTTAGCAAAAAAAAAAAAAAGTGTGTATTGAAAAGGGCTAAGCAGAAGAAATCTGCCTGCTTCAAAAATGATTAGAAAAACATACCTTGGGACATAAGGAAGCATGAGTGCAGATACATTTTATTATTTTTTTAAAAAAACCTTTCTCATACGAGCTGTTTGATTATTATGAAGGGAAATTATAAACACAATAAAACAATATTGTGTAGTTGACAGGGGAAAAGATAAATGGCATTTTTCCCAGTATTTTTCCTTAGATTATTTTTCCCTAGATTAACATGGTATAGGGTTTCCTGTCTGAGCAGGGGGTTGGACTAGATGACCTCCAAGGTCCCTTCCAACTTTACTATTATTATTATTTTCATTGATGATCTTTATAACTTTCTTTTGAAATCTACTTTTCCCACTTCTCTACTTTTGCTATTGTACGGTATATCTTTAGTGTTTCTACAGCCAATTTTTAAAAATTTCTCAAAACGGCTTGTGTGAAAAGATACCTTTTGAACCTTTTTAAACATAGACAAAATAATATTCCATTTGGATCAAAATGCAAATAATTCAGTAATGGCTTTAAAATTATCTTTGCAATTGTCTATGGCTAAATAGCAAGCATTCCCTTTCTGCTATTACATTTACATATTTTGTATTTCACAGCAGATAATACTCATACTTGTGTATAAATATACTCTAATTTCTAAAGACAGATGGAAAATATCCAAAACCTTTCCTCAACAACACAAACAAATGCTGAAGTGTGAGAACAGGAATGAGCGTTAGATGAGGAGACCCAAATTCATTGGTAGCCTGACACTTCATTGAACGAGTACATGCGTTCATTTTCATAGCTAGTATGATTGTTGACCAAGCAGGGACAAAAAATAGCCTGCGAAATGGACCTCTTGTCAGTCAATAGGACTGCTGATTTACGACCAGCTTATCAGGTACTTAGGAGCCAAGATGTAGGGGCACAAAGAAACAACAATTAACGACTTAATAGCCAGCCATCAACATGCTAAGTAACAACTAAAACTACACACAACCAGAAATCATATAAATACAAATCATAGAAAAGTTCAGTGCACGCATTCTGGAGAGAAACAAGTTCCCTGATCATGGGCTCCAGCACGAGCCCGTAAACTTGGAAGAATAAATCTTTGGTCCCGGTGACCGACTTAAATTGGATCCTGCAACAATGTCCAGGGACACGTATATTTGCATTCATTTGTGAAATGCTGAACCGTCATCCATACTATGGTATGCAAGGTCATGACATTACTTTACTTTTTACTTTACTTTTACTTTACTTTTATTAAATTTCTATACTGCCCCTCTCCCGTAGGACTCGGGGTGGTTTACAACCCAATAAAACATATAATAACAATAAATATTTAAAAATAAATTAAATTAATATTTATACAAGGCTGTTACTAAAACCTATTAAAAACCCAATTCTAAAACCCGAACAGCCTTGTTTAAAAAATTTTAAAACCCGAGGAGATCTAGGCCAGGCCGGCTTGATTGAAGAGATAAGTCTTCAGTTCTCTTCTGAAGGTGCGGAGATCATGACATGTCTGGAGTTCTGGGGGGAGCTCGTTCCACATCGTCGGTGCCCCCACAGAAAAGGCTCTCCCCCTGGGCGCCACCAGCCGACACTGCTTAGCCGATGGCACCCTGAGGAGGCCCTCTCTGTGGGAGCGAACTGGTCGCTGGGAGGTATTTACTGGCAGAAGGCGGTCTTGTAAATAACTGGGTCCTATGCCATGGAGCGCTTTAAAAGTGGTAACCAGTACCTTGAAGCGCACCCGGAAAGCCACCGGCAACCAGTGCAGCTCGCGCAGGATGGGGGCCATTTGTACCCGCCAGGGTGCCCCCACTACCACCTGCGCGGCCGCATGCTGCGCCAGTTGAAGCCTCCGCGTGCACTTCAAGGGAAGCCCCATGTAGAGAGCATTACAATAGTCCAGTCTGGAAGTGACAAAGGCATGGGTGACCGTGCGTAACGTGTCCCTATCTAGGAAGGGGCGCAACTGGCGTACCAGACGAATCTGGTAAAACATCCTCCCGGCCACGGCCGTCAGATGGTCCTCAAGGGACAGCCGTGAATCTAGGAGGACTCCCAAGTTGCGAGCCCTTCCCGTGGGGGCCACTAACTCGCCCCCAATAGACAGCGATGGAGTCAGCTGGTTGTACCGGGACGACGGTAACCACAGCCACTCGGTCTTGGAGGGGTTGAGCTTGAGACCGTTCTTCCCCATCCAGATCCGCACGGCCTCCAGGCACTGGGTCAGCACGTCAAGAGCTTCATTTGGGTGGTTCGGGGTGGAAATGTACAGCTGTGTATCATCAGCGTACTGATGGAATTCCACCCCAAAACCTCGGATGATCTCACCCAGCGGCTTCACATAAATGTTGAACAACAAGGGCGAGAGGACCGACCCCTGAGGTACCCCACAATCAAGGGGCCTCGGGATCGACCTCTGACCCCCTGTCAACACAAACTGCGTCCGGCCAGAGAGGAAGGAAGAGAACCACCGAAGCACGGTGCCCCCTATACCCAGCCCCACCAGCCAGCGCAGCATGATATCATGGTCGATGGTATCAAAAGCCACTGAGAGGTCCAATAGCACCAGGACAGAGGAGCAACCCCTGTCCCGGGCCCGCCAGAGATCATCCACCAATGCGACCAAAGCTGTTTCCGTGCTGTAACCCGGCCTGAAGCCTCACTGGAACGGGTCCAGGTACGACGATTCCTCCAGGTGCTGAGGGAACTGTCGAGCAACCACACTCTCAACCTTCGCAACAAAGCGAAGGTTGGAGACAGGACGGTAATTAGATAGAACAGCCGGGTCCAAGGCGGGCTTCTTGAGGAGGGGTCGCACCACCACCTCTTTCAGGGCGGCGGGGAAGACACCCTCACTCAACGAAGTGTTGATAATTGCCTGGAGCCAGCCTCGCGTCACCTCACTGGAGGCCAGTACCAACCAGGAGGGACACGGGTCCAATAAACATGTGGTTGCTCTAAGACCTCCCAGCAACCTGTCCACGTCATCAGGTGTCATGTAGTCAAACTCAGCCCAGATAGCAGTCTCAAGACCGGCCTCAGCCACTTCTGCTGGACCGCCTTCGTTGAAGTTAAAGCCTTCCCGAATTAGACATGAAAGCGAACTATGGGTGATTTTGAACAAGTCATTATTTCTCATTCCATGATGACAGGCTGGGGCAAAATCTGGTTGGTCAAGTCCGGTTACAACCAATGGATTATCACTTGGTTGATTCGAAAATATGCACTGTTGTGGGAAAAAATGCTAGGAAGAAAATAAGTCACTCATGTAGACCTTTTGACTACTCTGTCTTTTCCCAGGATTGTGTAACCTCAACAAGATTTGGAAGTGCTTTCAGATGCTGCATGAGCATGCTTCACAGCTCTCTTTTCCATTTTTATCCACATCATTGTTCAATCCTAATGTTTTTTTAATTCTGGATTCTTAGAAGCATTCAGGGGGTGGATTCAGCTAAATTTACCTGAATTCGGAGAACCGGCTGGTTTCTGGAAGTCCGGTCTAGGCCTCGGGGCCTCCCAGGCCTAGAAAGGCTGCCTAGAACATTGATGCCATTTCCAGAAGTCTGTTCTAGGCATTGGAGGCCTGGAGGAGGCCTCCCAGGCCTAGAATGGCCCACTGGAACTGTATGATGCCACTTCCGGAAATCCATTCTAGGCATCAGAGGCCCAGGCCTGCATCACATAATCCAGAGGTCTTCAAACTTGGCCCTTTTATGACTTGTGGATTTCAACTCCCATAATTCCTCAGCCAGCCATGGCTGAGGAATTCTGGGAGTTGAAGTCCACAAGTCATAAAAGGGCCAAGTTTGAAGATTCCTGACATAATAGAACCGGTTGCTAAGGTATTTGAATCCCACCACTGGAAGCATTCCTGTGTTAAAAATTAGAAGACTATCAGGCACTGTAAAAGTGTGATACTATGGTATGTGTGTGTGTGTGTGTGTGTGTGTATTTGAGAGAGAGAGAGAGAGAGAGGTCTTTTTGAAAGAAAGTAATGTGTAGCCTGTTTTTGTTGGTTTTAAAAAATGCTGCACCTCTATTAAACCAATACACATTAGCCTTCTTTGATGTTTATAAAATTGAGGACTGGGGCTTTACAATGAAGAATCTCTGTCTAAAATTGGATTGAGAATCTCATTAAAATCCCCATTAATTATCAAAGAACTACAAGTAATAAATAAGAGGTTGCTTAAACAATCAGGAAATATACTTGCAAAGACTAAATTGGGGCTGTAAATAATCGTCAGCTTAATCATCCAAATTAAAGACTTCTTTTCACATTTGTAATCATTTCCATCACAAAAAATCAACATGTTTTATACATTCATATTCCATTCTTTTTTGTCCATTAGGAAAACATCAATACAAACCTCTCCTACCCAGTCTTTCCAAAATCTAGCCTTACCTTCAACCAGTAACTTTTTTCTTATTTAAAAAAAATATATTAAAAACACAATGAGTATTTTAATTTAGTTCTTCTGTGATCCCCCCCCCCATTTTCACATTCCATGGCAGAATACTATACAATTTAAAGAAATATGTTCAGAAGCATCTTAACATACTCCTTTGTTTTGCTAGTTTCTATATTACAAGCCTATCCTGGTTCTGCATTCAGAGCTAACTGAATAAGGTCAGACAATTGTAAATAAGAGGGAATGTGAACTATCAAATTGGCCTGTCAATTTGTATCCTGTTGATTTGTTTGGCCTCCTATGCCGAGCCCCCATTGTTAGCCTGACTGAAAGCCCCAACATGTTTCATACAAGCTACCAGCATGAACCATGGCTAATAATTGCACAGGTCACCAAGTGGCATCAATAAAGGCAGGATCATTCATCAGGTGGTAACTCTCAGGGTGTCAGTAATGGCAAACAATAATCAATTAAAAATAAATAATGCAGTCAAGTTTCAACCTATCTATGTATTTTCCAACTTTGAAAAAAAAAAAACCAGACCCAAGGAGACTATTTCTGCAGGGAATATCCATTTATGGACAGCAAAATAATATATCTCTTTCTACTCAAAGTAGAATGGGATACATTCTTTGTCACTTTTTAGCATTCATTTTTGACTTTGGTTTTGCTAAGTCTTGAATCCAGAAATGGCAAGTTTCTATTTTGGTCTACATGCATTTTGTCAGGTTCTGAGTAAATATCTTGGCTCCTAAGTTAAGGCCATGACAATAAATGTAACTTTAAGAAACAATGTCTGAAAATACCAGTAAAGATTGTAGAACAACCTTCTCTAGATGTCTCAACAATTGCTTTTAGATTTAATTATTTTCACACTTGCTAACACACAGGAAGAAAATGTGACAACTGCTTCCCAGTATTGTGATCACAGTGCATGGGCAATAATTTGTATGTATTCCAAGACAATGGTTAGGACATGGTTGCATGTATTGATGAACTATAAACTGGAAAAAAGAACGCCCTATTGGACAGAAGTGCATAATTCTGATGCAAGTATGTTTCATGATTTATAATAACTTAAGATAAAGATCCTATTCAGCTTTGTGTTGCCCACAAAACAAATATCTAAATAGTGTATACTATAAGAAACAATTGTTTAAAATAGGACTCTTGAGGTGTTTTGAGCCTGTAAGAGAGATCTCTGGAGGCTGACTTTGGAGTTGGGAAAGAAACAGGGGTGGCTTGAAACATAATTAATAAGCAAATTATATTTCAGGATCCATCATATCTGGAAAAAAGATGATTAGCTGTTTGGCCTTAGAATTTGGATAAAATAAGTTTCAAGCTTCCTTCAAATACCCTGCTTTAATGAATTCAGAAATGAGTATTTAAGTTTTGGCTTATTTTCCAAGATTCCCTATATTAATTTATTACTGTCTTGACAATAAATGGAATTAAGAAGACTCATTGCGAATCCTTCTTTCTGAATTATACTTAGCTATTTAAAGCATGACAATTCCATTTGTGCTGGTGTTCCAAAATTGTTCTTATACATGGAAGAAATTTCTCATACATTAAGCAGATTTAAAGGTAGAGATAGTCCATAGTAGCCCTCTGGGTATGGGTAATAAGTGGAATATAAATTATATCCAAATTGAAGTTTATATTCAAGGATCTTAATTATTTTAATTTTTTTCACCCCAGTTGGGGGGTGGGGGAAATGTAAAGGGGTCAGAACTCTGTCTGCCTTATGTCTGTTAAAACCTGAATGAGATGGGACCAAATCTGGTATGGTGGGAAAAATTTGGCAAAAGAAAGACCACATTTGAACAATGGGCCAGATACAGTCTGGGGTTGCAAAGAAAAATGTCCCAGAAAAAAAATCCCAATCTATCTCAATGAGTGACACAGTTAAACAGTGACTCAAAATGCTGGCAGCTGCTCTATAGTAAGCCTCCTTTGAGTCAGACGGGAGCATATGCGTCCTACTTTCTGTTGTGAGATGGGTGGCTTTACAAATCATATCAGCCTTCCTAGTTATGGTGATATTGCACAGAGCTTTTACAAGAGACACAGTACAGTGTAGTTTTTAAGGTACTAGAACAAGAATGAGAAGATCTTTAGGCATAGAGGTCAGCTAAGGGACTTTGGGTTAATCAGTTAATCAGCCCTCATTAGTGGCAGGTATTGCAACACCTGGCTGTGAAACAAAAGCACTCATTTCATCATAGGTTCATAACTTGGCTTTGGAAAATGAAAGGAACAAAATGCAAAATGGGTGGAGCCTGCAATTAAGCATAACAAATGCTAGGAATAGCAAGCAGGTGTACAACTTTCACAAATACTGTTTCAGATTTAGCTATCAGAAATCAAGTCTGTATTGTATGAACTTTGTCAACAAAGAATGAGAGTTGCCAACAGCTGTAGGCTGTTTACATAGAAATTTGCATATCAGCATCACATGGTACAGAGAGTCTTCAACTTACGACCAAAATTTCTGTTGCTAAGTGAGACAGTTGTTAAGTAAGTTTTGACCCCATTTTATGACTTTACTTGCCACAGTTGTTAAGTGAATCACTTCAGTAATTAAGTTAGTAATACAGTTGTTAAACAAATCCAGCTTTCCCATTGACTTTGCTTGTCAGAAGGTTGCAAAAGGTGATCACATGACCCTGACACATTGCAACCATCATAAATATGAATCAGTTGCCAAGCATTTGAATTTTGATCAGATGACAGATGATTGTTGCAATGGTGGTAAGTATGAAAAACGGTCATAAGTCACAATGTCATTAAACGAACTGTTGTAAGTTAAGGATTACCTGTATTGAGAGCAATTTCCCCTCTTAGAAATACCACTGTTGCACAAACAGAGTTTTATTTGCCTTAATGTGTGCGTGGGAATATCTGAATCTAATTGACTTTTCATTGTTGTCATTAATGCCAAGCACAGCAGGGTTAAGAAGAGGAAAAAAAAATAGGCAAGCATTAAGAAAGATTCATTTTTGGATCATTTCAAGTTGTTGCAAATCAGAAATATAAATAATGTTAAAATTATGTTTCATAACATCCTCTAAAATAGAAGCAAAGAACAGAATTATAACATGTCTAAACTAGAATTGAGGTTTCATGTATTTCTTTTAAATCTTGCTTCATATACTTTATATTTCTCTCATATATCAATTCTTAAGCTAATAAAAATGAACAACCAACACCTAATGGTTTAAAACTGATAATGTAATATAAATCTAAATGTTTACTGCAAATTAATTCTATACAAAGTATTATTTCATGTATCTGACTTGCATTTTTATTATTATGTCTACTATTTTTTTTCTTTGATAAAGTTTTATTGCGTTTTATAAGGTTAGAGAAGAGATAGGGTCAGTATAGGAGTTGGGATTTAGGGTGGGGATCAGGGTTGGGATTGGGACAGGGATAGGAACAACAATGGGATTATCCCCCATTAACATTAACATTTACAAGCTTTAGCAAACAGACTATTGGCCGGGTACATATGTTCAATAACACTAATTAATATAATAATAAATAGCTATAGTGAATATGAGAAACAATAATCATAAACAATGTCAGTTAATCAATACATATCCTTCATCTTACTAGTATATATTCGCAATAAGATATCACATTCATTTCTCACTAGTTCGTTTTGCTAACCATTGGTAAAAATTATCCCATGTTTTAAAGTAAACTGGCTTTTGTTTACATTTCCAACAGTTATTCGAAGCATTTTTAACATTTTCGCTAGTCTTACAGGTGTCATGTGCCATCTATAAAACATTTTATACAAATTTTCTTTAGATGAAGCTGCTTTAGTCAGTTTAATGTTTCTATCCCATAATTTTTGCCAAACTTCTAAATCTACAGAATATTCAAAGTTTTTTGCCCATGTTATCATTGTTTCTTTTACTTGTTCTTCCATCTTCAAATTTAGAAGAAATCTGTAAAGTTTCTTAATCAGGCTTTCATCTGTTTTTAAAAGTATTTGATCAAATTCCATCTGTTCTTTATAAAATCCCATTGTCTTTGCATCTTTTTCATATCTTGTTTGAATTTGCAAATAAGGCCACCATACTAAGTCAATATCTTGACATTGTAAGTCTTGCCTATCTTTCAATTTTTCTTCATTGTCCAGAATATCTTTGTAAGTGACGACTTTGTCATAGTTAATTAAATTTGGGTAAGCAAAAGCTTCCATTGTTGAAAGCCACTGAGGTAGTTTAATACAATTTTTTTTATTCTTTCCCATTCTAAAAAAAGTACATTCCTTATAGCATGGTTTTGGAAGTATCTGTGTGTTTTATTTTTCCTGTACCACAGAAAGGCATGCCAACCAATTTGTAGGTCATGCTCCTCTAGGTACAGTAGTCTTTTGTTTCTCAGCGTTATCCATTCTTTAAGCTATGGTAAAATGGCTGCTTGGTAATATAATCTCCAATCCAGGAGTCCAAATCCTCCACTGGTTTTAGCTTCTTGTAACATTTTCACTTTAATTCGTGCTTTCTTCCCTTCCCAAATAAATCTCAATATTGTTGCATTTAGGTCATCAAAAAAGACCTTTCCCAATTTTACAGGAATCGTTTGAAATAACAAGAGTAATTTCGGTAGAACACTCATTTTCACTGTGGCTATTCTTCCTAACAGTGACAGTTGAAGATTTTTCCACTTTTCCAAGTCTATTTTTATTTGTTTCAACAGTCTTTCATAATTGTCTTCTTTTAAGGTTTGAAAATAAATAGAGAAAAGACTAAGGTATTAACAAAAAACCTAACAGACAAACAGAAAACCCAACTCACAAAAAAAAGACAAATCTGCAAATAGTCAAAAAAGTTAGATATTTAGGAATCTACTTAACAGCAAGATGTACAATATTATGTCTACTAATTTTTGTTCATTACTGTACTAACATCATTTTCTTTAGTTATCACTATATATTTCCACTAAAAATCAAAATAAATATGTTTTATATATTAAAACTAAGTGCACAAAATATTAAAATTTAAAAAATTAACACACTTTTTAAAAAAAAATCTTAAAATAGGAAACATCTTGAAACATAATTATTCTGAATGAAAATTAGTTGCTATAACAACACTGTCATTTTTTTCCTTCAGGTATTTTTTTCTTAATGTATTTTTAAATTTTTTGTTGCCATAACAACAGGATGTGTTTTTAATATTCAGCTGTCATTGTTTTCTGCATTAAAAATAAAACAAGGAAACATTGTTAAATGTGTTGTCAAGAGTCTGCATTGCTCTTTACCAACTTAATTACTCTCTTATACTGATGTACGTGGGAATAAACCTCACTGAACTCCATGTGTCTTTCCTTGATTGGGTAGATATCTGTTGTACCAAAAAATAGAAAAACAGACAAAAAGAAAAGAAAAACAGAGGCAAATTTCTGTGACGTTTCAATTTGCTGAAGTATGCATAGAGATACACAGTTTAAATGAAATTATATCTCCCCTGTAGTGGTAAGATTTGGTAGATGTGCTTGATCAATCTCTTTGTGAAGGATGGATGTCTAAATAGTGGGAAGTGATGGACCTTTGGTGAGAGGACAGATTTCATTCCCTCATAAGAACATAAGAACATAAGAAGAGCCATGCTGAATCAGGCCAAAGCCCATCGAGTCCAGCATTCTGTGGATTACCTGTACAACAAAACTCAATTTGGACTATAATCCAGCACAAGTTTACCTATGGAAGAAGGAGCATTTCCTTTTGAGACACAGTGAAGTGAAGAAGATGCTCGCTTCCTATTATAAGCATCAAGTACCTGTTTTCTATACAGTATCAGCCACAAAAGTACATATTTATAAATCCATAGGAAATTAGGTTTGTTTATGTCCTAGAAAATTCTACAGTTTTAAATTAGCAATATGTCATACTCCATGAATTTCAACGGGATTTAGTCCTATTCAGACATTCACTTGCATTTGAAAAAGCTGAAATGGAAAGAGAAGGAATACATGGATGGATATGATTGCTATTTAGTTTGGCTTAAAGCATTATATAAGTAGCAGACACATTTATATTTAATTACTCTAGTACAAGCCAAACAGGATCAAAGCTTAGCCTTCTTGTCATTCTAAAAAAAAAACCTGTAAAATTACTGATTTCTCTAAAGCAATGTTTCTCTTCTCCTCTTTCTATTGGGGAAATAGAAAAAAGTGAATTATGTTCATTGTTGAGCATAAGAACATAAGAACATAAGAAGAGCCATGCTGAATCAGGCCAAAGCCCATCGAGTCCAGCATTCTGTGCCACACAGTGGCCCGCCAATTGTACATGGGGATCTTGAGCAGAAAGAGAAGGCAAAACCCTCCCTTTCCCTTGACCCCCAACAAATGGTACTCAAGGGAATCCTGCCTGCTTCAACCAACATAGAGGCGGCACATGGACATCCGTTTTAATAACCACCAATACACTTGGCATCCATGAATCTATCTAACCCTGCCTTGAAGCTGTCAAGGCTGACAGCTGTCACGACCCCTTCTGGAAGTGAATTCCATAAATCAACGACCCTCTGGGTAAAGAAATATTTCCCTTTATTTGTCCTCACTTTCTTAGCTATGAGCTTTAGGGAGTGCCCCCTTGTCCTGGTATTGTGTGATAGAGAAAAGAATTTTTCTCTATCCACCTTTTCTATCCCATGCATGATTTTATACACTTCGATCAAGTCACCCCTTAAACGCCGTCTTTCAAGGCTGAAGAGACCAAGGCGTTGCAATCTGGTTTCATAAGGGAGGCGCTCCATTTCCTTGATCATTCTTGTTGCCCTTTTTTGCACCTTTTCCAGTTCCATTATATCCTTCTTGAGGTGCGGTGACCAGAACTGTACACAGTACTCCAAGTGTGATCTCACCATCAATTTGTACAGAGGCAATACAACACTTGCTGACTTATTTTCGATTCCCTTCCTAATCATGCCAAGCATGGAATTTGCTTTTTTTTACTGCTGCTGCGCATTGGGTTCACATCTTCATCGAGCTGTCCACCAAAACCCCAAGATCCCTTTCTTGGGTTGTCTCAGAAGGTTTGGTCCCCATCAGTTGGTATATATAATTAGGGTTCTTTGCCCCGATGTGCATAACTTTGCACTTGTTTAGGTTAAAATGCATTTGCCACTTTACTGCCGACAAAGTGGCAAATGCATTCTTTCCAATAACCTCCTTTACCCTCAATTTATGATCCATCACTTGGGCCAGATGTGATTCTTTATTGTTGCAAAATAAATCTCACATCTACTGATAGTATTGTCCTTCATGAATGTATCTCCTTTTACAGCCACCTGAAGGTTGTTTTCATTGCTCCAATTTGGGCAACAAAATCTGCAAGTTAATAATGCATTGTATGAAAATCCATTATTGCTCCCCCTGACTGTATTACTAGTCAATTAGGAAGTGAAGGTAAAGGCAGATTTAGCCTATTTGGCAAAGAAAAGTTTTTGTGCATCCAGAGGGCTGGACTCAGCAGTGAGTGGTTGATTGCCTACACATTATGTTTCTAATCTATCATAATACAGTTATTCAAATACATTCTCATAACTGTACACACACTTTGCCCACATTCATGTTTAACCTACAGTAGTTGCTGCATTACCCTGGGTATGTAAAAGATCAGTCCATAAACTGACATAATGGACCACAAAGAAACATCTATATCTAATCAGAAATTCTATTAATCAAGGTTTCAGGTGTGACATATATGCCCATTAAATCATGAACTCACCTACAAGTATGCCTTGTAAATACAATCATTCAGTAACACATATAGATACGCACTTTCATATGTAGATATATATTAGGGCTTTGCATGACTTTGGGATTGAAGAGGAAATGATACTTCATCTATGCCAGGGGTCTTCAACCTTGGCCCTTTTATGACGTGTGGACTTCAAATCCCAGAATTCCTCAGCCAGGCATGCTGCTGAGGAATTCTGGGAGTTGAAGTCCACACGTCATAAAAGGGCCAAGTTTGAAGACCCCTGATCAATGCAGATAGCTGTGCAGCTATCAAATAGCTCTTATTTACAATATGATCCCAAGAAAAAGTGGTAGGATTTGCTATAGTTGCTACATGTGGTTAGGGACCACATTTTTTCCCTTTCAACTTTGAAATGCTACACAGTTTAAGTAGGCAGGCAGGCAGGTACTATAGGTATGTCGACAGACAGACACAAAAACACATATGCACATTAATGCAAACACATTTGAATCTATTTCCCAGCATTGCTTTAAACCCTGAAAGCATCAGTCAGCTGCAAAAACATGATTTGAGTGGGAAAGGCCCTTTTTTCCATATATGTAGCACTTCCATTTAGCTATCAGGAGAACAATTAAACTTAGGAGTAAATGGCAATGATTCTTAAATGATTCTTAATTTGAATCATCCTCTTGATAGCCACCAACTACATGTTTATTTATTTATTTATTTATTATTTATTATTCGGGCTTGTATGCCGCTCTCTCCACCTAACAACATGTATATAAAACATCAATTTTAATACAAGTCCAAACAAAATCTCTAAAAACAAACTAACACCCACTCATGTTCACCATTCAATCCACAATCATCCCCAGCTTGCCGGCAGATGTAAGTTTTAAGGTTTTTACGGAAGGCCAGGAGGCAGTTGGTTCCAGAGGGCGGGCGCCACAACAGAGAAAGCCCTCCCCCTAGGGCCCGCCAGCCGACATTGTTTCGCTGACGGGACCCAGAGGAGGCCGACCCTGTGTGCTCTCACCGGTTGTAGGGAAGTATGTGGCAGAAGACGGTCCTGCAAGTATCCTGATCCCATGCCATAAAGGGCTTTATAGGTAATAACCAACACTTTGAATTGCGCTCGGAGACCAATAGGCAGCCAATGCAGCATGCGGAGAGTTGATGAAATGTGGGCACGACGGGGCAGGCCCACAACCGCTCGCGCAGCTGCATTCTGCATTAGTTGAAGTCTCTGAACACTCTTCAAGGGTAGCCCCATGTAGAGAGCGTTGCAGTAGTAGATCCTCAAGGTGACAAGGGCATGTGTGACTGTGAGGAGAGACTCCCGATCCAAGTAAGGGCGCAACTGGTGCACCAGGCGAACCTGGGTAAATGCCCCCCTCGCCACAGCCGACAAGTGATGATCCAATGTCAGCTGTGGATTGAGGAGGACTCCCAAGTTGCGGACCTTCTCCGAGGGGACTATAGATTCACCCCCAGAGTAATGGAAGGACAGATTGAAATGTCCTTGGGAGGCATCACCCACAGCCACTCTGTCTTGTCAGGGTTGAACCTTAATCTGTTAGCGCCCATCGAGACCCTCACAGCCTCCAGACACCGGCACATCATCTCAACCACTTCACTGATATGGCCAGGAGTGGAAAGGTACAGCTGAGTATCATCAGCGTACTGATGGTATCTCACTCCGTGCCAGTGGATGATCTCACCCAGTGGCTTCATATAGATGTTAAAAAGTAGGGGGGAGAGAACCAACCCCTGAGGCACCCCACATGGGAGTAACCTAGAGGTGGACCTTTGACTCCCCACAAACACCGACTGCGACCGACCGGAGAGATAGGAGGAGAACCACCGCAACACGGTGCCCCCCACTCCCAATCCCTACAGCCGGCGCAGAAGGATACCATGGTCGATGGTATCGAATGCTGCTGAGAGGTCAAGAAGCACCAGGAAAGAGGACTGGCCTCTATCCCGGGCCCACCAGAGATCATCCATCAGAGCGACCAAAGCAGTTTCGGTGGAGTAGCCGGGCCTGAACCCCGACTGCAGAGGGCCCAGATAATCGGCTTCCTCCAGAGACCGCTGGAGCTGACGTGCCACCACCTTCTCAACAACTTTCCCCACAAAGGGGAGGTTGGAGACCAGACGATAGTTGGTCAAAATTGCTGGATCCAGGGAAGGCTTCTTGAGGAGGGGGCGCACAAGTGCCTCCTTTAAAGGAGCCGGGAAGGACCCCTCCCTCAAAGAAGCGTTGACAATCTCTTGGATCCAGGTACGTGTCACCTCCCTATTGGCAGAAACCAGCCAGGAGGGACACGGGTCCAACAAACAGGTGGCAGAACTCACCGCTCCAATGGCCGTGTCCACTTCATCAGGTGTAACAGCCTCAAACTCGTCCCAGATGATCTGACAAGAAAATGCCCCTGTCCCCTCGACTGAATCCTTATCAGTCGACTCTGCTACACAATTGGAGTCTAGGTCGGCCCGGATCTGAGCTACTTTGTCTGCAAAACAGTTGTTAAAGTCCTCGGCACTACCCTGCAAGGGAGGCCCCGGACCCCTCGGGTTAAGGAGGGACTGGGTCACCCTAAACAAGGCGGCCGGGCGAGATTCCGCAGATGCGATCAAAGCAGAAAGATACGAAGATCTTGCTGCTTTAATCGCCTTCAGATAGTCTCTAATGAATGAGCTCAGTCTGGTTCGATCAGATCCGGACTTACTTCGTCTCCATCGCTTCTCTAGACGTCTCTTATGGCGCTTCATCCCCCTGAGCTCCTCGGTAAACCAAGGAGACCTCCTGGGGCCAGCACCACGGAGAGGTCGCAAAGGCGCAATCCAGTCAATAGCCCCCTTCGCGGCCATATTTCATGCCACTACCTGGGACTCCACCGAATTGTGAATGAGAAAGCTCGGTAATTCCCCAAGCGCCGCCTGGAAACCAACAGGATCCATCAGGCGTCTGGGGCGGAACCACCTAATCGGTTCCACCTCCCTGCGGGGAAGGATTGGGGCCGTAAAAGTCAGTCGAAGCAGGAAATGATCGGTCCATGACAAAGGCAGAATATCTAAGCCCCTTAAAACCAGATCATTACCCAACTGTTCCGAAAGAAAAATCATATCCGGGGCATGTCCACCCTTATGCGTCGGACCCGATACTACTTGGGTCAGGTCCATGGTTGTCATGGCGGCCATGAACTCCTGTGCCAACCCCGAGGATTCGCCAAGCGATGGCAGATTAAAGTCCCCCAAGACCATAAGCCTGGGGAACTCCACTGCCAGCCCAGCAACCTCCTCGAGAAGCACAGGCAGGGCTGATGTCACGCATTTGATTATGCTAGGAAGATACTGAATCACAAATTCTGTAAAAACAGTATTATTACAGAACAGCAATAACACAAAAATCAGGACAAGCCAACCTATTCTTTTCCACATTGGGGCAATAAAAATAAGTGACCAGCAGTCCACGTAGATTTTGAGGCTACTTTGTTTAAATTTACATTTTCTCCCTTTTTTTGTATTGCCATTGCTTTATGTTGTTTTCAGAGACAGGTTTTTTTTTACAGCAGGCAAAGTAAAGGCTCCTTCACTCTGCTTGCGGTGACTGTAAGGATCTATTCACGCAGTTCTCTTGGCATGTCATGGAAGTGGTTTTCTATTGACTCCTTTGGGGATTTTTTTTAAAATTACCAGTCTCTGCTATAGCCCTGCACTTTTTAGATCCTCCCCAGCCAAAAATTACTCAGTACTGGCCAAGGACCAAGCTGGCTGAACTTCTGAAGATCAGCCAAAGTTGTTTAGGTGCAATCAGCTGGTTGGGCTCTCTTAAAGGAGGAAACTGTTAAAAAACGTACTGCACTTTGTTTAACTACATTGAGTTGTAAGGATTCAGTTAGTGCTGATTCAAATTAAAGGGCATTAACTATACAATCAAAGAGTGGGTTTTAAAGTTATTTGAGAGCTCCTGGTTAAGACAGAGACAGGGCTATCTGAACAAATGCAAATCTTATCTTTTTCAGGGACTGTTTTCCAGCAAGTTATTATCACTTCATGTTGATCCACCTCCCTTGCAATTTAGAATGACTAATTCAAAGGTGTCCTAATGCTGACAGATTTAGATGCAACCCTAAACTGTGGTTTACCATTATGAATAAATCTTCTGTATTGTTCTTCTCTGGCATGTCTATAAGACAACTAGAATAATTTCCTTTCTATTTTAAATAACCATAGTTAAGCGTTATATCCTAAAACTTACTGATGGCTTATGAAACTGTGATTTCAGTAAGCCATAACTGAAATTAAAAATGGTTTATGGATTTGGCAACATTTCAAATTTTAATTAGAATAATAGAAAATGAAAAGTCCAACTTCTTTATGAACAGGTTATTATGTCCTAAAGATGTTATTTGTATGAACTATTTTAAATGGATGAAAGTAAGATATGGCAGTCATTTTAAGAATACATCTCAAAATTCTATTTATTTATTAATTACATCTTCTGGCTCACTTTTACCTGAAACCGCAGTTTTTTGATATTATTTTGTGGATTTTATTTTCTTAGCTGCCAAAAGACTGAACTTGTATGATTAATTATTTATATTGTGGTTTGTTTGGTTTTTTTTTTAAGTTTGTTTGCCTTCCAAAGTTGTTGTGGAGAGAGGGGTAGTCATATAAAAATAAACGAATTTATAGATCTTGCTTTTTGGGAAGAAAGGAAGAAGCTATCAGTAATGATATCTAACCACACAGAAATACATTGCTTTTTCCATTTATCTCATCTGTCTATTAGTAAATGTCAAGATCCATAACAGACTTGTGCATTGAAGTGGTATACATTTTTACACTTAATATATGTTTCTAAATCAGAAAGGTCAGCCATTTCCTTGCTCTAGATATTTCTAGTGCCCTTGATTAACAGAATACAGGTAGTCCTCGAGTTACAACCACAATTGGGCCCAGGATTTATGTTGCTAAGTGAAACATTTGTTAAGTAGTTTGCCCCACTTTACGACTTTTCTTGCCACAGTAGTTAACTGAACAATTGCATTTGTTAAGTTAGTAACATGGTTGTTAAGTGAGTTTGGATTGCCCTATTGACTTTGCTTCTCAGAAGGTCTCAAAAGCTGATCATGTGACCCCAAGACACTGCAACCATCATAAATATGGTCCATTTGTCAGGCATCTGAATTTTTATCATGTCACCATGGGGTGCTACAACATTTGTAAGTGTGAAAAATGATCATAAGTCACTTTTTTCAGTACTGTTGTAAATTTGGTCACTAAATTAACTGTTGTAAATGGAAGACTACCTGTATGCATATTACACCAAAAAATGCACCTGCCAATGCTACCTCTCAACATTCTTGTAGGTACATTATTTGAGGAACAATGGTAAGAACAGCGTTAAATGGGAAACCTAACAGCAGCAGTCATCAGAATATTGTTTTGGCTGGCGAGATTGCAAGGCAGGAAAATTCTACTTGCAAAACTTACTTCATAACTTTGCTTCTTGATTTTCTGCCCTTCACTGGTACTTAAGGACTATTAGAAGAAACGCACCATAAATAATTTGAGCAAATGAAGTAATTTGATTCACCTTATGCTTGTTTTTACTTTCCATGAAATGCTGCTGCCTCTTCATTCCTTACTTTTTACCATGCTGATGGTTCTTGGCCTCCTTTTGCTGTTTATTATTTACTGCTGTTTATTATTTATCATCCGCCAGTGTTGCTGTTGAAATATGAAGTGTGACAGAAGTTTCTAGTTCTTCTTTAAGTCACAGCCATTTCCCCCCCTATTTTTAAATAATTGCAGCAGAGAGAAAGAATTTTCTTTTCCTCTGATTGTTACGGTTTGCTGGAGTCAAGTTCTTTAGTGGCTCATCCATACTGTTTGTCATTAGATTTGCTGTTGTTGGTGAAAAGACGAGGAACTTGATGGAATTGCCATTAAATACACCACTGCAGGTTTCAATTGCATTATTAAACCCTGAAACTGCCAATTAGCTCATCAGCAATTGTTAAAATGAAGTATAGATGCAGGTCAAGGGCATCTGAAGGGACTGTCAAAAAATCAGTTATAGCTGCAAACAAAATACTTTAGGTTATTAGGTTTACTGTGTATAGTGGGTTTATCTCCAGTTTAAAAGAGGATATAATTTCTGCCTATAGATATATGGAAATTTCAATAAAACAAAAGCATTGTACAATCTTAGTATCTGTCCTTTTATTTCCACCCCCCATCCCCTTTACTGTTAGTTTCTCCACAATTTGATTATCTCTTTAATATTTTTTGTTTATAATCTTTCAGAGAAAGATTGAAAACACATTATGGCTGGCCGTACAATCAGCCATACAATCAGCCATATGTTTAGATTGGATTTGGTATGCTTATCCATCTATCCAGTCCCTCCCAAGAACATGGGATAGGAAGACATTATTGTTTGATGGTGTTAAATATTTCATGTAACTGCTCACTGAATGTATTTTTGCTGGTATTCCAATGTACCACTCTTGCTACTTTGTCATGCCATTATTTGTACTCAGTCTGTGCGATTTTGTTACAACAGCTTACCAGCGGTTCACCATTTTTTCAGCTTCTTTGCAAAGGTGGCTGAAGTTGCTGGCTTTGAATGCATTTGTTCTTAAGGCTTAATCTTGTGCAACCAGAATTAACCCCTCTGTCTTTTTTTTCAATTTTCCTGTCTTGTTATTATTTACTTTGCCTGCTACTTTTTTACGTACTGGCCAGTTTGGTCTCTCCAGTATTCAATAAGTTGTCATGATATACTAGTTTCAGTCCATCTTCTTCACTGTCCTTCAGTTATTCTTCCAATTCTCTTTTTTCCCCTTCAACTGTATGATGTACTTGCAATATTCCATATCTCTCTTTCCTTGGTTAGGAGAGCTTGTCAACATCTCTCCATGGACGGGCATGATTTATTGTCATTATTTTTCTGGTCTTCCTATTCAGGGCTTTTAGTTCTGCTTAAATCAAGTCCACTATTCCAGCAGGACTGGAAATGCCCAAGTGTCAATTGTCAATTGCCTTGATAGTACTGTACTTCTTACACTAACTTTGGACTAAGATCTTTATTCTTATGATGTATTCAATCTTTTCTTGATTTCAGCGTGCTTGATCTTTGTCAGGTTGAAGGATGCCCATGTAGTTGTAGTGATCATCTTCATCTAAACTTCTGATGTTATTTTTATTGGAGATATTCCTATAGTGTGCAATTGGACACTCCTTCCCCCCATTTCTGGTAAAGTTTGGAAGAAGTGAGAGAGTAGGTTCAATACTTCATTTCCAGAAACTTCACAGTTGTTCTTGTGTTTAGATTTTAATTTCTTTTTCTATTATTCAAGCTATAGCAACATGGTATCAGGCATATTAGATGGAGAAGGGTTCGGGAAAGAGAATTGCCTGTGTTCATTTTGAGAAAAACTTTCATTTATAAAAACTATAGCCCATTAAGGTAGGAGGCTGAGAACCATATTGACATTACCATGATACATTTAGGCTGAAGCATTAGAGCATGTGATGCTTATAATATTCAGATATGCCAATCAAAGCCCTTTCCCCCTCTTATTCCTAAGGGCTTACAGACATTCTTGTGTTTCACACGTCAGTCCCTTAATGTAAATACACTATTTCAGTGAATTGCTTCCTGTCAATTAGTGATATTTACAGATTTCTATTGCAGTGTTCCATGTGCCTTTGGCATATAGCCATGCTAGCCACGTGACTATGGAGAATGACTTCAGACAATGCTGGCCCCCTCAGCCAAGTAACAGAGTTGAGCATCACACCCTAGAGTCGGAAACAATTGGACAGAGATGCCTTTACCTTTACTTTTTTTTTACTGCAGTGTTAGACTGGCTCCAAAGGAAAGGGAAGGGTCAGTCTAAATCACTTAAAGGTTATTTCAGAACTTGGGAAAACATTGACCATAATTGCATTGGTTATATAGTAAGTGTATAAGATGAACCCAACAAGACCAACGATAAAAAATATGACAACAGACCTGGTATAGGTGACCTCAGCATTCAAAACTGAAAAACAAATGACAAAATGTTCTTCATTCAGAGTGGCAGGAGAAAGAGACACAGAATTGTGTGGAGCTGACATACCGATATTACTAGATTCCTACTTTCTGTAGTATCTCATCATTGTCTTTATAAGAAGCCTAGAGTCTCCAGATGACATCTGCTTCTGGGATCATTGCTGACATGTATTTCTGTCTCGTTCTATCTGGAAAGATTATGCCTTTGTCCATCTGTTGCCTAGGCAGAAAGACATATATATCCTTCCTGAATAAATATAGAATTCTTTAAGCAGAGAGGCATGTGAATTCTTTAAGCAGAGAGGCAAATCATTTTCAAAGCATCACGCTCCAGATGTTTTACTTTTTTTTCTTTTGACATCATCAGCCAATTTGGTGGCTGCACAATCACTCATTTCTGCTTAATTCATACTTGCATGCTTAGTAGTTTAACTAGTATAAGCATGCATAGCATTTCCCATCATTTCCCATCTGCATTTTCCAAATCATTCAATGTCCACAATAGTTTAGTTGCCTTTTTCCTATTGTGATTTTTATACATTGCACTTTATGAATTGCACATTGAATTAATTCATAAGAGTCCTTAAACTATGGTCATGTCCCTTGTAGCTGGTTAGTTAATTAAAGTTTTTAATTAGAGCAATAGACCATCATCCTCTACTAGTGACCCTTGGAATATTCTAGAGTCACTCGGCCATTGTTGTATCACTATGTAGCAGAAAAAAGGAAAAGTTTTACATAGCTAAACAATAGCTGGGTGTTACTATAAGATGTTATCAGCCTGTAGTAGAAAATATAACAAATAATGCCTCAAGTCTAAATTCTCAGTTTTATTGTTATCCTTATCACAATTTTTAAATTTGATGACCAAATATAAATTACATTGATAAGAATATCACACAGTAATGAAAGTTAACAAGTTGCAGCAGCATGAGTTAGGTATATGGATGTTATATTTTTCATATAAATAATATATACCTACATATACTGGGTGTGCAGCTAGCGAGTAGGCTGGCTTGGTCACTCAACAGTGAGACACTGATGAAGCGGGCACAGCAGCACCTGAATTTTTTTTGTGGTGCATGAGAAAAGCTCATCTTCCTTCCCCTATCTTTACCACTTTCTATAGAGGGACGATTGGGACGATTGACAGCATCCTATCATATTGCATTACAGCCTGGTTTAGAAGCATCACTGCTTCAGAAGGGAAAGTAGTGCAGAGAGTGTGAGAATGGCAGAAAAGATATTGGCAGTTCCCTCCCTTCTATCCAGGACATGGCACATAAGCATTGCTTGAGCAGGGTCTGCAGAATTGTCTGGGATACTACATATCCTCTTCACAACCTGTTTTTTTGTGTGTATATGTGTGTGTGTGTGTATACATGTGTTATGCATGTATATGGGTAGATATATGCTTTCTTTTGAGAGCAGGCAATAGAATTTCATTTTTAATGTGGGCCAGTGTGCTCATAATAAAAAATGACAATAAAGGTTATCTCATCTCATCTCATCTATCTTACCTTATCTTACCTTACCTTACCTTTCCCATATATAAGCGTCTTCAAACAAGTGCAATTTTAAACTTTTGGGACACTCTGTGTAGGGTTTCCTGCCTGAGCAGGGGGTTGGACTCGATGACCTCCAAGGTCCCTTCCATCTTTATTATTATTATTATTATTATTATTATTATTATTATTATTATTATTATTATTAGTAGTAGTAGTAGTAGTAGTAGTAGTAGTAGTAGTAGTAGTAGTAGTAGTAGTAGTAGTAGTAGTAGGTCTGTTTTATATGGGAAAATCAGAAAAATGTGACATGGAATTATTCATATGGAAAAATATAAAACTGAATGAAATCAAACTTTGCAAATTTTCCTATTCTCAGACTAAGCTTGATGTGTGAGTCCCTTTAACATTTCTGAGCAAGAGCTTCATTTACCAGAATTTTCTTCTCAGGTCAGCCATAAAATGATGGAAGTTGAACTCATAAGATGTTCTTGAAATGTCTTGTTATTAATGTTGCATTTAAAAATCATTGTTACGATCAGGATTTTTTTTTTTTTGTAATTGCTCTTATTAGAGTTCTGTTTTAATGAATCAATCACTTCGTCTTTGTGGTCCTGGAATAGCATAATCTTTTCAGGTTATTCTTTTATTATTTAGCAGTTGCTATAAAAGCGTCTGGTGAAATATTTGTATTACAATGTTTAAAGTCAACCATTTTACAATGTAGCCCAGGTTTTGGATACTAAAAAAAGAAGCTAACATTAAGATAGGCAATACTTATTACTTAGCACAATCCTGTAAAGTTGTTCTACTATCATATCCACCAGGCTGTCAGAACCCATTCCTATTTCATTTCTATCTATCCCCTCTGACTTAAAAACAAGTCTCACACTCCCCTGGGTTCTGCCATACTCCCAAGGGGGAGGGGGCATGTGCCTGTGGGATTATTGCTTTCCCTTCCTCTATTCGCTACAATGTAACCTTTTGCTTCCTTAATTGCTTCTGTGTGCTCTGCTCATTACAATGTAACAATTTGTTTCCTGCACTGTATCTCCCTCTGAACTTTCTTCTCCCTAACCTGTCAGCTAGGAAAAGGTGGGGGGGGAGAAAGAAATACAACCTCCAGAGCCTGGCTTATTTCTCCGTTCTCAAAAGGAGGTACGAACAGCAGCTTGAACAGTGCGCTATGACTGGAGCTGGACCAATGTTTTCTCCCCTTTCCCACGATGGATTTAACACCTGGGGATTGGCTGGGTTGAACCGTCTGAATGAACTGTGGGGTGGAGTTTGCTTGGGGACACTTTAAAGTATCGATCTGCAAAGGAATCTCTAAGATCCTGTCTATTATGCCTACTATCAACTACTTTTAATAAAAGTTCCTGTTGGAGGAAACCGTCTCCAAGAGTTCTGCTTTCTTAAGATGTGGGATTGAAGTGGGTTGTTATATTAGACAGGAACTGCAGTAATAGTCAACTTGGAAGGAAGACCCTTACTGGGGGACTTTGCAAAAACTACAATGTCAGATGATGGGGCAGGGAATGAATAACCCATCGTGAAAGGGGAGCCCTCCCTTCGGCAGGGACCCTGCCAGTTGTCAGGATCCGAGACGTCATACTTCTCTGAAGAAGAAGTTGTGGAAACGCGCGACCACAAACCTCGGTGGTCGATAGGCATTGGCAAGAAAGACAAGTGGGAAAAAATATCGAGGAAAGTGACCCTGTGACTGGGCAGCCACCAACCCGGAGGGAAGCAAGAGATGGAGAAATCCCTGCACCTTAGCGAAGAGGAAGGAGGTCGCACACAGCACTTGAACTGGATCCTAGAGAAAGCTATTGACCTGATGAAAAGAACCCTCAGCTCTCTCATGGAGGAGAACCTTGAATCCTGGGGCCACACCAACACCTTGGGCTACAACCGGAGAGACACTGAGGGGGAATCATAAACTGTAGCCCTGGGGACATCCATGGAGACAGCAGCTACCATTTCGGCAGCCCTCACTCCCCGCTGACCCACAGATGGCAATCAGGATGGGAGACAACACTGTCAGCGGTGAAGGCACTGATCCATCCAAAGATTCCCACTGCTGGACGCGAAATTCAGGGGGGAGTTGCAACGCTTGAGGTTCTTCCTAACCCAAGTCCTTAGCTGAGACATTCCCAGTGACAAAGCCCGTATCCATATCATGCAATCCACTTTGGATGGGGTGGCTGCAAACTGGATGGTGAACCTGCATGATTCCAACACTCCAGAGCTCTACGACTTCAATCACTTCATATCCTCTCTGAGAAGGTGATTCGAGGACCCCCTGGCTGATCAAAAAGCTCGCGAGAGAATCAAAATGGTGAGGCAGGGCAGACGCCTGGTAGCTGAATATACACAAGAATTCCGGGACATTGCCAACACGCTAAACTGGCCGGAAGACATCCTCCTTAGCTATTTCAAAGATAGCCAAACTACGATCTGTATGATGCCTGCCTGCCTCGTGGGGACCCATGCCGACTCGACAAATTGTATGTCCTGACAGAGGAAGCAGAGAGGCACCGCCGAGGAAAACCATGGGGCCGCTCACCTCCTGAGCCAATGCACGAGCAAGCGAAACCACCGGCTATGGCCAAGAAGTCAACGGGCTTTTTCAAATGCAGGAGAGAGGGGCATCATGCTATAGAATGTCACATGAAAGACCCTCAGCACAACCAAGACTGATCACCGGCCAGGAAATCAGGGAAGTCCCCTGCCAAGTCACGAGAACCCGCCATGAGGGCGACAGAGGCTGTGGAGTCCCCACCCCCTGCCAACAATGGGGAGGGAACTCCAGCCTATATATCACAGGGGTAGTGGACACCTATGACAACAGCTCGGAGGGCAAACCCCTGGTAAGTGGACCCATCGCACCCATCCTTAAGAAAGTGACTATATTAGCCCCCTCCATGCCCGAAGCTGCCAAAGTGAAAGCCTTAATAGACTTTGGCTGCACCTGCTGCCTCATCAGCCTGACACTAGTGGGGAACTTGAGCAACCCGGTGAGGAGGCTGGAACAGCCAATCTCATTTGGCCAGTTAGATGGATCCATAGCAGGGGGGGTGCCAAGTACCCTAGTCACTTTACCAGTCCACCTATCCCTGGGGAACCACAAGGAAGACATAACATTTGTAGTGATTCCAGGCATGGAATGCCCAGTGATCCTAGGGCTGGAGTGGCTAAAGAAATGGAACCCTGGGTAAATTGGAGGATGGCAGAACTCAATTTCCCGAAGGGGGGTCGTGCGAACGTAAACTCCCAAGGAGCCCTACCAAACCCAGGAGTGGAGAAATCATCAGTGGGAGAGGAAAAGGGGCTACCCGAAATACTGGAGGAATACCGAGACCTTGCTGAAGTTTTCAGTAAGGAGTGGGCGGATGAGCTTTCCCCCTCACCGACCCATGGATTGTGCCATAGAATTCAAGCCCAGGGCAAAACTCCCGAAGCCCAGACTATACTCTATGAGCCCTAAAGAGAAGGAGGAAATGGAAAGATTCATAAATAAAAATGTAGAAAGGGGGTTTATCGAACCTGCCAAGCCTAAGGTAGCCGCCCGGGTCCTCTTTAGAGAGAAGAAGGATGCCACTTTGTGCTTGTGCGTGGATTACCACGCCCTGAATGCAATCAGTGAAAGTAACCTATACCCCCTACCCCTCATGAAGGACATGTTATCCCACCTATCGAAAGGAAGAATTTTCACTAAACTAGACCTAAGGGAAGCGTATTACCATGTTAGGATTAAGGAAGGGGATGAATGGAAAACCACATTTAATTGCCCAATGGGATGCTACCAATTCAATGTTTTGCCATGGGGCCCCCGCAGTATTTATGCAATTAATCAGCGAGGTACTAAGGGAGCACCTATTTAAGGGGGTCCTGATTTATCTAGACAACATCCTTATCTTCACCGAATCCAAAGAGGAGCATGCCAACCTAGTCAGAGCGGTTTTAAAGAAACTGCGAGCTGCCCACCTATATGTCAAATTATCGAAATGCGAATTCCATCAGGAAAAAATAGACTACCTAGGTTATCGCATAACCCCACAGGGCATCAAAATAGACCCCGAGAAGGTCAGAGCAGTACTAGAAAGGGCACTACCTCGCACAAGGAAGCAGTTGCAAAGTTTCCTGGGTTTTGAAAACTTTTACTGACAGTTCATCCCTTCGTTCACCCAAATAGCCCTGCCCTTCATGAAATTACTAAAAACGAAGGGAGAATCCTCAGTGAAACCCAGCCAGCCACTAAAATGGACAGTGGAATGCTAAGCGGCGTTTGAGAGGTTAAAGAGACTCTTTTCCGCCGAACCTGTACTGAGGCACCCAGACACAGTTAAACCTTTCGTAATAGAGGTGGACGCAAGCGATGTGGCTGTACTATTACAAGAAAACAATGAAGGGGTATTGCAACCATGCGCGTACACATCCAGGAAACTCGCTGAAATGGAACAGCACTGGGCCATGTGGGAAAAAGAGGCTTATGCTTTGAGATGGTCATTAATTACGTGGCGCCAATTTCCTTGAAGGGAATAAAATCCCTTTTCAGGTCTGGACAGACCACAAAAACTTGGAAGCTTTAAAAACACCCAGGAAGCTCACTCCCAGAGGGTCACTTTCATGCAGCTATGCCATGACACAAAAACAGCAGGGCATTTTGGATTTGTAAAAACATTACATTTAATTAAAAGGCAATTTTGGTGGCCGTCCATGAAAAAGGACATAGACAGTTATGTGGCCAGCTGCCCAACTTGCGTAGCTGCTAAGAGGTTGCAAGGGAAATCGCCCGGACTGTTACAACCAGTGGTGAATCCCTTAGGCCCCTGGAAAGAAATATCCATGATTTTAAAGTGGAATTACCAGAAAGCAGTGGAAACACTGTCATCTGGGTGGTTATGGATCTGTTTTCCAAACCAAAAGATTCCCACCGCAAAAACCTTAGTGAAACTATTCGTGCAGCATATCTACACACTGCATGGGGCACCCCAACACATCATATCTAATAGGGGACTGCAATTTCCATCAGAACTGTGGAAGGAATTTTTATCCCTCTTAGGAAACACTCAGGGAACAATGTTATCTCCCCTTTCCCACGATGGACTTAACACCTGGGGATTGGCCGATTTGAACCATCTGGATTAACTGTGGGATGGGGTTTGCTTGGGGACACTTTAAAGTATCGATCTGCAAAGGAATCCCTCAGATCCTGTCTATTATGCCTGCTATCAACTACTTTTAATAAAAGTTCCTGTTGGAGGAAACCGTCTCCAAGAGTTCTGCTTTCTTAAGATGTGGGATTGAAATGGGTCCTTGCACAGGCAATATGGCAAAATAAAATTTATAGTTTTTAAAACAAAGGGTTGTGACGTTTGCTTTAATCATAAGTAATAGAGAAAGAAGGAGAAGGATCAGATGAGCCAATTCATTCCTCATCTTTTTGGCTATATAATTTAATTTATTTTGCTATTACTACTGGTATAATGGACTTAGACATTTTTGCATTTAAGCTTTGAACATATTTATTGAAAACTAAAGATGTAATATTCAGAGTAACAAAATAATAACCAAAACTCCTTTTTATGACTCTGTAATCCCCTAATTCGGGGCAGAGTTGGGCTGACTAGATGGAGCTGAGCATTTACTGGCCAGATGCCCTTCCTGATGACACATGGAGTTTGCCCTAAGAGAGAAACATCTGCTGCTACCTAGGATTGAACCCTCAACCTTCCAAATGGGAGGCAACTGTCTTCACCACTAGGCTACCACACCGCTCTAATGAAAAGAACAGGTGACAATATTTGGTTGGATAAACCTTGAGTGCATCAGTCTGTTGGCTCATGTAGGCCAGATAGATACCACAGGAACTAGGCAACTCCTCAGATGACTATGCCTTATACAGTTTAGGGCACCTTGAATTGTACTGGAATAGTAAACTGAAAGCCTGTACAAAGTGTCACATGAACACTCCAAGACATTGTCATCACTCCTGCATACTGGACCAGTTGAAGCATCCAAGTAGTCTTCAAGGGCAACTCCATGTGGAACACATCTGAGTAGTCAAGCCATGTGGTAACTAGGACATGATTGTCTGAAGGGTCTCCTGATCCAGAAAAGGGTGCAACTGATACAAAGTCCTTCCTGACCACAGATGCAAGCTGCTCCTTGAGAGCTGGAGCTTTGAATCCAAGAAACCTCCCAAATTGTTCCCTACTCTTGAATGGGGAAATACAACTTCATCCAAATTTAGAGATAGACTACCCCTGGATCTAGATGGCCCTAATATCTACATACGTGGTCTTGGTATGATTAAATCAGAAATATTTCTTCCCCATCCAAGTCTGCTTAGGTGCCAGGCACCAAAACAATACCTTGGCAGCCTCATTTTGTAGGCTGGAGTTGAGACTGGTGGATAACCTCATTCAGCAGTTTCACATAGATGTTGAATAGGAAGGGAGAGAGTATCATGCCCTGTGAGCCCATAAAGGGGCTACCGAGTGACCTCTCCCCCACAATTAACATTAATTAGAATTGGCCCAGAAGGGAGGAAAAGAACCACCATAAAACAATGCCTGATTTCCAACCTCTGCAGCTGGTCCAGAAGGATACCATGACTATCAGTATCAAAAGTCGCTGAGAGATCCTGGGGCACAAGAAGGAGCAGCACCTCCATCCCAGCTCTATCAGTGGTCAAGAACGATTAAGGCTCTCTCCAATTCTGGCCTGAAGCCTGAATGAAATGGGTCTAGATGATTCATTTAATCTAGGGTTCTCAGCAATCTGAACACCTTCTCAACAATCTTCCTTAAAATGTTATTGAATACTCACAAATGAAGGCAAATATATGTGTCCCAGGATAATGTTGCAGGATCTAATATGGGTCAGTCACCAGGATCAGAGCTCTACTCTTCTGAGCTTTCAGACTCAGCTGGAGCCCATCTTCAGGGAACGTCTCTCTACTGGAATGTGTTATTGAATATTTTGGATCTCAGGACATAACCCCAGCCCCAGAAGACAAAGAGGGCCAGGAGCCAGTCTTCAAAAACCCAGTAAAGAACTTCAGTTAGTTAGATCAACAACCCAACATGTGAGCCAAGAGCCAGATTTCTCTGTCAGATTAGAGACCTTGAGACTGAATTTTTAACACAAATATTGTGGTGATTTATACCAATAAAACAGCTAGGGTTTCCTAGACTAATATAACATACATAACCAACAGAAGTGTATAAAAATATGAAACCAGGCCCTTGTTTCTGCTGAGGAAAGATAGCTCCTAAAATATTTAGGTATGCCATATGTGCCAAGCAGAAACTCATAGGGCCATTTTACGGCTAAAAGCTTTAAAGGCAAAATTGGTGCAAGCCAGAAGCAAGGATAAATGGATATCTCTGTGTATCTTTGAAATGAAACTCAGCAGGTAGAATCATCCCTCATATCTAAAAAGACATTGCACATCAGTGTGTTAAGGAAAATTTTAAAATCCTGCTGCTTTCTTTCACATAGCTGTAATTACGTCTCAATCTCAGGAGAAAGGTCTTAAAATCTCTGTCCTTACAGCATATTATCCATAATGTAGCATCTTCCATAAATGACTGTAAGTGTGGTGGTTTCTTCTGATGCTGTTCTTAGACATTTTTGCTTTTACATTGATTGTATAAAATGTGGCCGTTAACTTTTCAATTAAAAAAATCAGTCTGTTTTCTCATCATTAATCCACGTAGTTCTAATACATGTGAGACTTGCAAAGAAGTGAAAACAGAAAACTGCCTTTGGAATCAAGTATTGATCTTCTGTGTTCCTGATAAAAATTCTTTCTTTAATACAGTTAATACATTGTATTTAATACATTATTGAAGTTTATCTTTTCAGCACATACAATGTTATTTCACAGGTATAAAGCTGAGCGTAAAAGTTGTAACTTTAACATTCCTGATACATTTTAATTCCCTGGAAGATTCCTAGTGGCCTTTCCCCCCCCCTGTTTATTTGATGAGATAAGGGTTAGCTTTTTGCTTCTTTCTCCATTTCCCATCCAGGCTATCTTAAAATTGTAAGCCAACCTAGCTAATTCAATTTATTTAGGAAAATAACAAAACACGAGGCAGGATAATCTCCTTTTTTGGGTAATCCAGCAGACCCGTCAGTCCTCCCTCTTCAAACCAGGATTACAGGGACTGGATTTCCCACAAAGATTACACCTCTCTTTAAAATGAAGGCATTCCTGAAGGCAATCCTTAAAATGAATATATGAGAGGTTATATTAATCTAGATTATCCAGGAAGATAACAACTGAAAGCTTGAGATTTTAAAGCAAATGCTTAAAGTGCTCAACAATGAACATAATTCACTTTTTTCTATTTCCCCAATAGAAAGAGGAGAAGAGAAACATTGCTTTAGAGAAATCAGTAATTTTACAGGTTTTTTTTTTAGAATGACAAGAAGGCTAAGCTTTGATCCTGTTTGGCTTGTACTAGAGTAATTAAATATAAATGTGTCTGCTACTTATATAATGCTTTAAGCCAAACTAAATAGCAATCATATCCATCCATGTATTCCTTCTCTTTCCATTTCAGCTTTTTCAAATGCAAGTGAATGTCTGAATAGGACTAAATCCCGTTGAAATTCATGGAGTATGACATATTGCTAATTTAAAACTGTAGAATTTTCTAGGACATAAACAAACCTAATTTCCTATGGATTTATAGATATGTACTTTTGTGGCTGATACTATATAGAAAACAGGTACTTGATGCTTATAATAGGAAGCGTGCATCTTCTTCACTTCACTGTGTCTCAAAAGGAAATGCTCCTTCTTCCATAGGTAAACTTGTGCTGGATTATAGTCCAAACTGAGTTTTGTTGTACAGGTAATCCACAATTTATGATCACGATTGACCCAACATTTCTGATGCTAAGTGAAACATTTGTGAGTTTTGTCCCATTTTATGACCTTTCTTGCTGCAGTTGTTAAGTGAATCCCTGCAGTTGTTACGTTAGTAAGTCAATCTGACTTCCCCATTGACTTTGTTTGTCAGAAGGTCACAAAAGATGATCACATGACCTCAGGACACTGCAATGTCATAAATATGAACTCGATGCCAAGCATCTGAATTTTGAACACATGACCATGGGGATGCTGCAATGGTCGTGGGAAAAATGGTAATAAGTGATTTTTTTCTAGTGCTGTTGTAACTTCAAACTATCACTAAATGAACTGTTTTAAGTCGAGGACTATTTGTATATCAATGGACCCCTTGCCTCCAGTTATCTGAAACTTAAATAATAAAATTTGTTCACACCAAATAGCTGTCATACAGGAAGAAATCTAAGGCAGTTTTCCATTGTAATTATTATGGTCCTTTCTGATTTACTTCTTTAATAAGAAATATCTTCCTCCTTGATCATACTGTAGCTGTATGATAGATATCATTTGATCCCAAATAGCTAAAGGTTAATTGAATTTTGAGATTAGACGCAATTGTCCAAGTACAATATGCTGTAATCCCTAAATACAAAGGTTAAAATGGAAGCTTCCCGTTAATATACGAGAGTTTGGAAGAAACTGTTATTGAAATATTCTAAAAACATTTGCTTCAAACCTATCAACATAAATCCATTTGTCAAGCTGACTGAAAAGCAAAGCATAAGCCTCACCCCCACTGCCCAGTCCAATTAAAATGCTATGAAGGACCAAACAGCGTAATTTAAGTATATTATATCTCCTATTTATTTAGTTATTTAATGGCATTTGTCTACTATTTATAAATTTAAATTACAATTATTGTAATAGAATTAACTTTTCAGAGTTTTTTAAAAGTTAGTTCAGCTAGACTTCTGGTTCCGGAATGCGGCGACGCCGGTCGCACCTGGAAACTTCTCTCCAGGCTGTCCGGAGTTTCCTTCGCCGGTAGACCCCCTAGGGGGTTGAAAGTCGCCCTGGAGGGGTGACCACCGAGGAGGAGGCCAGCTGGTAGATAGGGGAGGGCGGCAGCTTCCCCCAAGTCTCCAGCTTCTCCTTAGGGCCGATGGAGCAAAGATTGGCCTGCCGATCACCCTGCTGCACCAGCCGAAGTCACATCGTCATCTAAGCGTTAACGACCCACCATGGATGATCCGGGTGAGATCCCCTTTCTTCATCTTCACACCCCTGCTGTTTTTGCCGGTAGAAGCTGTTTGTGCTATTATTTTCCTCTTTGGAGAAAGCGGCTTTAGTAATCGTGGGAACAAACACGTTTTACAAAAAGGACAGAAAAAATAGATAAATATTCATTTAAAGACTATATTTTATTCCTACTTACATTGTGAGGTAGAAAAAACTTTTTGTGCTTTTTGGAGCGGTATTATATCGGCAGAGTATTTCTTTTTCTATTCTCCCTTTAAAGATAGAAAAAAGGGAAAAAATGGTGTTTGAAGAAGTCTTTGTAGCTCACTGAGGACACCTACTGGTCAAAATTTAATATTGGATTGTTTATTTGGAGATGAGACAGCTCTGGCCTTCAAACTGTTTTTCAAGAAAAAAAGATAATTTGAGCCAGCTGTGTGATCTGTGGGGGTGGATAATGTTCAACTGTTCAACTGTAACCTTCACTAAAAAGGAAAAGGATTTTTCTTCAACTATTGCTAAAATGGAGAAGCCTCAATCACATTTAAACTGTAAACTCATACTGGAAAAGATCTATGAGGCTAAAGAAGAAATATGTACTACAATAAAAGAGGCTACTACAGAATTAAGAGCCAGAATTTGTACTTTAAAACTTAAAACTGACTCCCTGATTACACTTGACTACTCTACAAAACAGATTATACAAGAAGAGGTTTTAACTGAGGATAAGGAGAATCTTATTTTGCCTTACAAGCAAGACCAGGAAAAGCAAAGACCGAACTTTGGACTTCTGAAGCAACGAGGCTTTATGGACAAGAGAAACAGAGGATTAAATTGGAGATCAAGATGGTTTATATCAAATCAAATGATACTACAAGCAATAAAAAGAGATCTATTATCTGGAAGGGAAGTCCTGTTATGGAAACCCACTTGGCAAAAGAGAAAAGCTAGAATAAGATTTAAAAATGAAAATTAAATTAATCTTAATCATTAGATAGTATGACAAAGGCAATGGATAAGATGTCCCAAGGTAAAAGAAGAAAATGAAAAAGTAAGAGGATGAATGAGGTATTCAGTGGCATTTGCATGAAATGGCATTTACAGGTAGTCCTCAACTTATGACCACAATTGAACCCAACATTTCTGTTGTTAAGTGAAACATTTGTTAAGTGAGTTTTGCCCCTTTTACAACATTTCTTACCACAGTTGTTAAGTGAATCACTGCTCAATCTGGCTTCCCTATTGACTTTGCTTGTGAAAAGACCAGAAAAAGGGTCACATGACCTTGGGAACACTGCAACCATCATAAATATGAACCAGTTGCCAAGCATCTGAATTTTGATCATGTGTCCATGGGGATGCTGCAAAAGGCGTAACTGTGAAAAAGAAAGAAAGACCAAATGAAGAACAGAATAGAGGCATGGGAAGACAAAGCACTACATGGCCAGTATATAAAAAAAATAGCTGGGAAAGCAGATAATAAAAAGACCTGGCAATGGCTAAGAGCAGGAAAATTGAAGAAAGAGACTGAGGGACTAATTCTGGCTGCACAAGACCAAGCCTTAAGGACAAATGCATATAAAATCAAAATTGAAAAGACAGCAACAGACAGTAAGTGCCGTCTATACAAAGAAGCTGAAGAAACAGTGGACCACCTGGTAAGTTGCTGCAAGAAGATCGCACAGACTGACTACAAGCAGCGGCATGACAAAGTAGCAACAATGGTGCATTGGAAGATCTGCAAGAAATATTATTTGCCTGTAAGCAAGTACTGGTAGGATCATAAAATAAAGAAAGTCATAGAAAATGATAAAATTAAACTGCTCTGGGACTTCAGAATTCAAACAGACAAGCACCTGCAACATAACACCCTGGACTTAACAATTGTCGATAAGAAAGACAAAAAAGTCTGGATAGGGGACGTGGCAGTGCCTGGAGACAGCAGAATAGAAGAGAAAGAACTGGAGAAGATAACAAAATACAAAAACCTACAAATAGAAATAGAAAGACTGTGGCAAAAGCAAGCAAGGGTAGTACCAATAGTAATAGGTGCCTTGGGTGAAATCCCAAAACAACTTGAACACCATTGGCATTGACAAATTTGCCATTAGTCAATTGCAAAAGGCAGCCTTACTAGGAACTGCTTCCATCTTGCGACGATACCTGTAATACCATCAAACATCCACATCTGCCTATCCCAGGTCCTTGGTAAGGACTCGATAGGTAGACAGAATGCCAAATCCAGTCTGAACATCTGGCTGACTGTGCAATGATCCATAATAAAAAATTTGGAAGGGATCTTGGAGATCATCTAGTCCAACCCCCTGCTCAGGCAGGAAACCCTATACCATTTTGGACAAATGGCTGTCCAGTCTCTTCTTAAAAACATCCAGTGTTGGAGCATTCACCACTTCTGGAGGCAGATTGTTCCACTGGTTAATTGTTCTAACTGTCAGGAAGTTTCTCCTTAGTTCTAGGTTGCTTCTCTCCTTGGTTAGTTTCCATCTGTTGCTTCTTGTCCTGCCTTCAGGCGCTTTGGAAAATAGCTTGACTCCCTTTTCTTTGTGGCAGCCCCTGAGATATTGGAACACTGCTATCTGTCCCCCCTCGTCCTTCTCTTCATTAAACTAGACATACCAAATTCCAGCAGCCGTTCCTTATATGCTTTAGCCTCCAGTCCCCTAATCATCTTTGTTGCTCTTCTCTGTACTCTTTCTAGAGTCTCAACATCTTTTTTACATCGCGGTGACCAAAACTGGATGCAGTATTCCAAGTGTGGCCTTACCAAGGCATTGTAAAGTGGTATTAACACTTCACGTGATCTTGATTCTATCCCTCTGTTAATGAAGCCTAGCACTGTGTTGGCCTTTTTGGCAGCTGCAGCACACTGCTGGCTCATATTTTCCACTAGTACTCCGAGGTCCCTCTCACAGTTACTACTATTGAGCAAGGTACCCCCCATACTATACCTGTGCATTTGTTTTTTCTTGCCTAAATATAGAACCTTGCTTTTTTCACCATTGAATTTCATTTTGTTAGATAGTGCCCAGTGTTCAAGTCTGTCTAGATCCTTCTGTATCTTAAGCCTGTCTTCTGGAGTGTTGGCTATTCCTGCCAGCTTGGTGTCGTCTGCAAATTTGATGAGTTCCCCATCTATACCCTCGTCCAAATCATTGACAAAGATGTTGAAGAGCACTGGGCCCAGAACAGAGCCCTGGGGCACCCCACTACACACTTCCCTCCATGTAGATTGAGAACCACACACTTAGTATGGCCGGTCAGCCAGCTACAGATCCATCTGGTGGTAATGCTGTCTACCCCACATTTTTCTATCTTGTCAAGTAGTAGGTTGTGATCTACTTTATCTGTGGACATGCAGGTGGCTCTGCAGTTCCAGCCTGGAAGCACAAAGTCTAACGCAATGGGGGCCGTGAAAGTCCATTGTTGTAGTAACTGTGGACATTATTTTGTGACACTGCTCACAGTTTCTATCAGTTTTTGGCAGCAGCTCTCTTCAAAGCTCTTGGGGACTTCATAGGATAGGGCTCACTGGCAGGTTCGGTCAGCAGCTGCAGCTTCTAGTTCTCTCGGCTGGATGCCACAGCAGCGTGGAGTTTAATTTCACAGCATCTTCGTAATGCTTGTGTGGCCTACTTCAAGGTATCTTCCCAGACTCCAGTACACTATAGAGCAACTGGTAAGGCATACGACATTCATCCATTCTGATGATACAGTATGTCCCATCCATCTCACTTGAGCTTTGATAACCGGGTACTCAATGCTGATGCACTCTGAACAATCTGAAACCTCCAGGTTGGAAACAGGATCTTGCCAATGAATGCTAAGGAATGGAGCAAATAGAGTGCATGTTAAATTTCTACAGTTGTTTGATATGCATATGTTACCGAATTCAGGACTCACTTTCATTTGGGAGGAGGGTAAGAAATAAATGATGTGTATTAGTGCCTCAGATTGATAACGTAAACCTTATTGAATCCACAATCTAAAATTATTTGCCTGTGCCACTAACAAGGGGATCATGGGAACTTAAAAAAAATTAATTGTTACCTTTATTGTCCAAGAACCCATCAATAAATTTCTTAAAGACTGGAATTTCCTTCCTACAGACTAGTCAGAAGCCTGATAGAGTTTAGAGTTGCCACATCCATTAATTCTGGCAGTACTTTCTCTGACTTTTGACAACATAATATGATAAAATTATTTTCTTGGAAGAGTTAATAACAGGAGTGTTCGATGCATTCAGATCCCTCCCCTTACTACAGGTGTGAATGTCTGTGGTGTGAACAAAATTCAGTGTTTCAGACAGTCAGACAGATTGAATATACATTCACCCAATTTTTCATTTATATTAACATGCAATGGTGTCCTCTCTCTTTTTGTAATCTGATCAATCTCCAAAGAGATAACAAATAGGGAAAGGGAATCTGTTCCAATGTAGTAGACATTCAGAAGTAGTGCAGGTCAGACAAATCAGACTTATCTGCTGTCACTCTTGGAAACATCCATGATTATGGCAGACTCATGTTTTTGAGTGAGGTAGCAGTAATAGGATGAATGGGAATTGCAACCAAAGAGCAGTAAACAGGGAAGATCACCGAGTTTGGATTATATTTACTTACTAAATCAATTTATATACCTGCCCAATTGACATGTGAGTCAGGCCTAGTTTACACAAATGTAACACTTTCCTCCTAAATTAAAAACAATAAAACATATTATCCGTGAGGCGATTTCATCCAGCCAAAACCAGATGTCCTTAAGATTGGCCTTCTGGCCCATAGCCCCCCTTGATGACCAAGAGGGCACATCTGTGCCATTATTGGGCACATCCAGCATTGTGAATCACACCGAGAAACAAATTGAAGTTTGCAGTGCAGTTTGTGGAATAGTGATGCTGCAACAGAGCACCCTGAAGTCTGTCCGTAACACTTATGGATACCATTCTGAGCCAATAGTCAACAGCAGGATTCTAAACCCCTGGCTAGATTAGAAGCTAAAAACAAACTTGGATAGAACATAATGCGTTAGGGTTATTGCCATGAAACAATAAATGGAGAAAGATGCAGCATCTCCTGTCATTTTAGATTCAGAATCATAGGCCTTTCCTCTATTGAATGAAATTTAGGTGTTAAGCATAAAACAAATCAACTTTCTTGTATTAGGACTGATGTAAAAGAGTGGCTTTCTTTGGTGGGATTTAAATTTTTACTCCACTTTAAGCTGCATCCATATGAAGAGTTTGAATCTAGTTTTAGGAAATCATTACAAGTCACTTATTAAAGTCTGTTAAAATACTGATTAGTTTCTAGAAACAGCACTGAAAAATTCACAAATACCTTAGAAATTATGCTGTTGTCCACAGTATCTCCAAATAGTGTTGGAGAATACAGTGTAATTAACCCATGGCTATGTGACTGCGAAAATCCAGCCTTTATTTAAATCACTGGATTATAATGTTGTAGAGTCAATCAAGCCAAACTATGGATTTGGCGTTTTTATCTACCTTTTGAATCCCTCCCAAGCACCTATGGTAGGCAGTTACTTTTATTCAATAATTTTGTCCCAAAGGTGCTTTTTCAAGAGGCAACTGGACTTTCTTGTTTCTTTGAAGATGTTTCTCTTCTCATCCAAGAAGTTTCTTGCATGAGAAGTGAAACACCTTCAAAGAAAAACAAGGAAGTCCAGTTGCCTCTTGAAAAAACACCTTTGGGACAACCATGACCTGGATGACTGAGTATATCCATAGACATCCAATAATATTAAAGCTATCATTGTAGGATGTAAGCTGTTACAAGTAAAGCTGCCTTTTGCAATTGACTGATGGTGATTTTTTTCAATGATGGTTAAGTGTTGCTTCAATTGTTTTAAGATTCTACACAATGCACCTAATTACTATTGGTACTTTGTTTTCTTTTGCCACTGTCATTGCACTTCTGTTTGTATCTTTGTACACATATCTGGAATGTGTGATTTCCTCCGGGTTGTTTTATTATTCTTATTACTACTTCTATTATAATTTTTTATATTGTGCCTAATTAAAGACATGGACAGGCTTCTATTATAACCAATTGTGATTTTTCTCTGCGAAAATAGGGAATGGGGAATAGAAATAGTGTTGGAGAATAATAATATTTAAATCAGCTAAATCAAGATCCAAGGCATTTAAATATTAATCAGTGCATAGGGATACAATTTACTTAAAAGTACCACACTAAACCTTTGACAAATTGCAAAAAACTCATAGTCAGAATATGCAGTAAGATGTTTGATAGCCTACAAGATTGGAAAATGATCTTTGAATAGAATAATACATGGATTATTGTAGCATTTCTGTTATTAAACGTATTTCTGTTATATATTACATTTCCCTTACTTTGTTAACTGACCTATGTGACCTAGAATAAGATGTTTTTTAAATATAAAGGACTGTTGGTTTAGGCAGCAATTCAGAGCCCTTTTTGTATCACAGTTTCCTCTGATTTAGTCAGAGTCCCATAATTCACCAAACAGCCTGGCTTTTTGCTGTGAAGAATGGATGTCAATGTATCTAGACGTATGCTACTAATTGAGTTAGACCAGAGGTCACCAACTTTTGTTGGTTGGCAGGCCGGAGAAAAAGGGAGGGAGGCACGAGCACGTGTGTGCTGCAAATGGGGCAGGGCTAGTGCTCACATGATAATCACTAGCCCTGCCCCATTCTTGCATGGCGCAGTGCCTTGTTTCTGTGCCCTGTGGCATGATGGCAGCCATTTTTGCACCTTGCAGTGCAGCGGCAGCCCATTTTTGTGCCCTGAGGCGCAGTGGCACCATCCTGTTTTTATGCCCTGAGGCGCAGTTGCAGCCTGTTTTGCACCCCATGGTGCGGTATCCTATTTTTGTGGCTGCGGCACTAGCACAAGTTAGGGGGTGTGCACACACACACACTGGCCAGCCTCTCCCATGGCCCGGTGGCCAGCAGGCCACAGCCCACTACCGGTCCAGGACCCACAGATTAAATCATGACTGACAGTCAACCTACTAGCTGATAGCTGCCCCAAAGCAATTTAAATTTATGCTTCTTGGTCTTTTTACATGATATCCTGACCCTTCACCATTTCTGTTTGAGTTCCTACTATTCCCATCTGGAAAACTGGCGAATCATCCAGTCTAGTGCAAGACTTAGTTATCCATATTAAATGTTTATGATGCTGTTCTTGGAATACTATTAATATTTGGAAGGTAACCATATTCTGATGAATTAAACCGACAGGGAATGGAGAATTTCTTTAGAAATGCTGTAGGAGATTCAGGACTGATTGAACAATGGTGAAGGGATATTTTGCTGATTAATTACAGATGGACACAGACTTTGGAAGAACTATACTGGCTGAGTTCTTGTTTCTTCCAAAAACAACTGCTGGACAGAAATTATTTGATAAATTAGTCTTCTTGTTCTTTCAAAGTTTGTGTCTTCTGAAAAGAGAATAGAGAAAGGAATGCAAATCTACTTTAGTTTTTCTTCTTCCCCCTTCATTTCTCCTATCAGCTACCACTTAGATGTCTTTGCCCATGGACCTGTAAGTGTGGGGTTTTTAGTATCTGCTCCAGAAGAGTTATTTTCCCATTGGTTTCTGTAGGTATCTTCGACTGCTATATTACTAGATCACGATGAAAGGATCTATTACAAGTATTTTCATTTGCTTTAGTTGGATATTGATATTTATTATGGTTTATTTTTAAATTGAATTAAGGAGTTAGATGGAATGCCATTTCTAATATTTCAGATAGATAGACAGACAGACAGACAGACAGACAGACAGACATTTGTAACTTGTTTCTTTTGTCCATGTTTGGGAATTACTTTTTATTCTGAGAATCATGGACATTAAGAGATTGCTAGGATTAGGAAAGTAAATATTTATATTATAAAGAACTCTTAAACTCCTTTCCCAATCATTAGTCATTTGCACATTAAATTATCAAGGAAAGAATGAAGGAAAGGAACCAATATCCTTGAAATGCTGTGTAATAAATGAAGTAAATGAAGAATTTCAAATGTACTTTTTTAAAAAAGGAAAATTCTTTCAGTGTATAGTGCTGAATGCAACGTGTAAATGCACAGGTTTATGTTTATTAAATGCAGGTACAGTTTACATTTCCTGTCTGAAATGCTTCAGGTTCTACAGGATGTCTCCCAGTTGTTTGTGGTGAGTGGCTGATTCAGAAAAAGGAAGTTCATATCTCTGGGTGAGGAAACATCAAGAAAATAAGTAAAACTAGAGAGGAAAACAATGTTGCAATTATAAACAACGATTAAAGGCAGCTTCTGTTAGAGATCATACGGTGTGGTCATGAGCCATAATCCAGTAGACAAGTTGAACGGAACCATGTACAAGTAGTTCTCAACTTATGACCACAATTGAGCCCAAAATTTCTGTTACTAAGTGAGACATGTGTTAAGTGAGTTTTGCCCCATTTTACAACTTTTTTTGCCACAGTTGTTAAGTTAGTAATACAATTGTTAAATGAATCTGGCTTCCCAATGGACTTTGCTTGTCAGAAAGTCACAAAAGGTGATCACATGACCCCTGGACACTAAATACATGCCAGTTGCCAAGTGTCTGAATTTTGATCACGTGACCACAGGGATGGTGCAATGGTCATTAAGTGTGAAAAACAATCATAAGTCATTTTCAGTGCTGTTGTAACTTCAAATGGTCACTAAATAAATTATTGAAAATGAAGGACTATCTGTAGTTGATCTATAAAGCATAGGCTCCTATGAATAGTTAATTCATATTATATTTTTTACAAAAGTGCTAAGTACAGTGTCCAATTTCCGGACAGAAGCATTTGGCCATTCAGAACAAAGTCTGGTTTGAGGGAAGGAAAGATACAGTACAATTATATATTTTCTAAAGAGGTCACCTTACTGAAAAATATGGGGATTTCATAGTAAATTAATATATACTCTGACTGTTAGGATGGAAAAAATCCCCTAACCAGCAGAATATCGCTTAACTAGAATTACCTTAAAATATCCACAAGGAACAGCTGATTCAAAAGGGGAACTACTGTGCTAGAGAAATAAATCCTATAGGGAGGAAGGTAGTAGGACTCCAAGAACACATCAAGTAGTCCTGGACTTAAGAAAAATGGATTATTTCCCTGAGGTAATGATCAGGAAACAGAAACCCATATACTTTAAATATATGTTGCATGTAAATGATGAACTGGAAAAATGATTATGTTTGGGAACCTTAGGGGGAAAATAAAGAAGCAGCAACAGATAAGGTGGACGGATAGGATAACAATAAAGTAAAATAAAGTAATGTCCTTGGAACAGGTACAAGTTAGCAGAGACAGTAGTAATTTGCCCATATCAGGATCAGGGATGAAGCCTGACTCAGTAACATCTGGTTAAGTAGTATTGGGATAGGGATTGGAACTTTTCTCCCTATACTTATATTCACCTCATTTGGGGTAAAATGCATGATTTCCCCATTAGGATTAAGCTTTAGGATTTAAAAAAAACTCAGATGGTCTGAGATTCAAATGAACATGCACACCCATACTGTGTCTGTTGTGTGTTTTTCCTCTCTGAGTGTGTCTTTCCTCTGATCAATCCTTTCAAAGAGCTCTCCTTTTAATCTCCAAGAAACTGCATAGTATGCCACCTGCTTTTCAGTTTCAGTTGTTGGCTTGGTTGCTAAGACATAGGTTGGTGTCTCTTGTTTTGGCAGAGAGTTTTATTCACAGAAATATCTATCCTTCAATTCTATTCTTTTATGAAATATGCTGGCATAGTGATTCTTGCAACTATAGGCAATAGTTATTTTGTTATCTTCACAGAACGTGTTATACATCCATAATTAAAATCTGAAATAGTGTTCACTTTTCTATTGCTTGCAATAGGCAAAGGAAAAGAGCTGTTACATCTATTAACTGCCACAATTATGGAGAAGTGTATGTCAGTTTTCACATAGACAACACTGTTGGCACAAAGTAACACCAATCAGTGATGTCTCTGGATTCATTAATATTTTATTGAAACAAACCCACAGTTAAATGATCCTGAATACATTCAGTCTGGAGTCATTTCTACTAAATTTAGTGGAATGTATTTCTTTGTAAATATGCTCATGATTACTGTCTAAGCCTGGCTAATTTCATAGCTTGGTATGAATTCCACACAACAAAACCATTCAGTATAACCTCAGGAACACCTAGAGCCGTGGTGGCAAACCTATGGCACGTGTGCCACAGGTGGCATGCAGAGCCCTCTCTGTGGGCACGCACACCGTCGCCCCAGTCCTAGGCCTTCAGCTGGGTTTTATAAAATCTTTTTGCTTTAGGCCTCTGCTGCCGTGTGCAAAAAAAAAAGGCTCAATCAATCAGTTACAACTTCTCATGGGAAAAAAAAGATTTTGCAAAGTTGGAATTGATTGATTGAACTTTTTAGTCTCACCCAGTCTGCCATTACCACCGCAGCCACACCCACCCAATGGGCCACACTCACCCAATTGGCCACACCCACCCAATTGGCCATGCCCACCCAGCACCCAACAATACATAAGTGGGTTTTGGGTTACAGTTTGGGCACTTGGTCTCTAAAAGATTCGCCATCACTGACCTAGAATAAAAATATTACTCTCATTGTTAGATAAAGACAGGAACCAAGGAAGTTTGGTTCCTGAATTCAAACAGAAGATGTTTGAAAAAGATATTTCAAGAAAAGAAGATTATGGAATGTCAGAAAAGATCAAGGTATACCAGTTAGAATGTAGAATGAAAATGCTGCTGGTGTGCTTACATGGACATCAGGCATCTAAATAATAAATAGATATTGTCAATGCTGCTAACATTGGATGTTCTTGCTTTGATAAAATATGAAGAGGCAGCCACTCTCCCCCACCTCTTCCTCCTAGGGCTAAGAGAAATATTTGAGGACCCATCCATTGGCCTCAAAGCAGGAGAACAAATCCACAAAATAAAACAAGCCGGCAGGCCTGCTCTAGAGTATGTAGAGAGTTTCGCAAGATAGCAGGTCGGATAGACAAGTGGCTTGAGCAATCCCTAATCCATCACTTCATTGAGGTGACCACCTCAATGACCTGCATCTATTGAGCAGTACTTGATCAACTGCAAGAGTAGTACCAGACAGTGGTGAGGCTAGACGTTTAGCTCACAGACCCAATGATTGTTCAAGTCGAACTGTTGCCGGGAGCCAAACTACCATGACCGAGAATGTATGCTATGTCCCCCCTCGAAATGGAGGAGATACAATGATTGGTGAATAAAAACCTAGCGAGGGGGTTCATTGAATGAGCCAAGTCTACTGTGGGAGCCCCTGTGTTGTTCAAAGAAAAAAAGACGGGTCTCTTCGTCTCTGCATTGACTATAAGGGTCTCAACACTGTGAGTATGGAAAATAAATACCCCCTCCCCCTCCTAAAGGACTTATTAACCCATCTGGCTAAGGGGAGTGTATTCACTAAATTAGACCTGAGAGAGGCATATTACCGGGTGAGAATAAAGGAAGGAGACGAGTGAAAAACTGCCTTCAACTGCCCCATGGGGATCTATCAATTCAAAGTCATGTCATTTGGAGCACAGGGGGCGCCAGCCGTATTCATGCAGTTGATTAATGAGATCCTACATGATCACTTGTACAAAGGGGTTCTGGTGTATCTTGATGATATCCTGATATACAGCACGAATATGACTGATCACATAAAGCTGGTGAGAAAAGTGTTAAAGAAACTATTGAATGCCAAGCTTTATGTCAAATTGTCAAAATGTGAATTTCACCAGACTTGATTAGATTATCTTGGCTACAGAATTTCCAACGAGGGCGTAGAAATGGACCCAGCCAAAGTGAAAACTATAATAGAATGGCAGCCCCCAAAGACTCACAAACAGCTTCAGAGCTTTTTTGGTTTTGCCAACTTCTATCATCAATTCATCCGCTCCTTTGCCAAGGTTGCCCTACTCAAAACAGGCAAAGGAGGAGGGAAGCCACAACCGGGCCAACTGCTAGCATGGACGATAGGATGTCAAACAGCTTTTGAGAATTTAAAAAGACTATTTACTGCTGAACCAGTCCTAAAGCACCCCTGCCCAGGGGAGCCCTTCGTAATTCAAACTGATGCCACGACATGGCAGTCAGAGCTGTATTACTGCAAAAGAACAAAACTGGGGTCCTGCAACCCTGCGCCTACACCTCCAAAAAATTCACTGAAAGCAAGAGGAGATGGGCAATCTGGGAGAAGGAGGCCTTCGCAATTAGATGGGGCCTGTTAAACTGACGACACTAGAGGGGAGCAAGATGCCTTTTGAAGTATGGACAGATCACAAAAAACTAGAAGCACTGAAAACTCCTCGCAAACTGTCCCCAAAGCAAGTGTGGTGGGCACAGTACTTTAACTGTTTCAACTTCATTCTAAAATACATACCTGGAGGAAAAATCTTCCTAGCTGAAGCGCTATTGAGATTGCCCCAGTACAAAAGCGAACGCAAAGAAGTTAACGAGGCAGTTATCTTCAGTCCACAAAATGCTGCCCAACTCACGCCTTGCAGGGCCCTTAATCCTGATGACCCTGGGGCAAAGAAGATAAAACAAGAGCTCCTCACCAGTCAGTGGTTCAAAGACAGTCAAACCTCCCTGACATGTATGGATGGTTTGGCTTCCAAGGGGGGTAAATTGTATTTGCCTAAAGCCCTCTGTCTCAAGGCTCTAAAACATAGCCATGACATAAAACAGGCTGGACACTTTGGATATCTAAAAACTCTACATCTCATTCGTCAGCAATTTGCCAGGGCTAAAACAGGATGTGGAAAACTATGTCAAGAGTTGCACTGTATGCACCACCATGAAAAGAATTCCAGGGAAAACCCCTGGGTTGCTGCAACTGGTGGCATACCCTTCTCAACCATGGGAAGAAATAGCTATGGACTTTATAGAAGACCTACCTGAAAGTAGAGGAAATACTGTCATCTGGACTGTGATAGACCTGTTTTTGAAGCAGGCGCATTTCATTGCCTGCAAAGGACTCCCATCTGCCCAACGACTAACTAAATTGTTCCTGAAACATATCTACCGACTGCATGGCACCCCTAAGCGGCTAATTTCGGACAGGGAGGGTGCAGTTTATGGCAAAGTTTTGGAGGAACTTTCTCAAATTAATTGGATCATCTCAAGGCCGATCGTCTGCTTTCCATCCATCTACTAATGGGGCTGCGGAAGCCGCTAACAAGATGGTGGAGCAATATCTCAGATGTTATGTTTCATACTAACAAACAAATTGGACCGATCTCCCTTTCGCGGAGGTGGCCTACAATAATTCAATTCACAGCAGCACCGGCTACATGCCTTTCAGAGTAACCATAGGAAAAGAATTCAACCCAATACCTGAATACCCTCAGGTGCCCTCCGCATCCCAGACACTTGATCAATGGGTGAGGGAGATGGGAAGAAGTTTGGAGAAACATAAAGACTGCTTTAAAAAAGACTTCCAAGACCTATAAAAAGGAGGCTGATAAAAAGAGCCCCAAAGAACATTCCAAGATGGGGAAAAGGTTTATCTGTCGACTAAATATTTACGCCTTAAATTACCCAATAAGAAATTAGGACCAAAATTCTTGGGACCTTTCCCCATCATGATGATCATCAACCCGGTTACAGTAGAATTAAAACTCCCTAGGCTTTTAGGGAGAATTCACCCTGTCTTCTATTGCAGCTTGTTAAAACCTTGTCAGGGCTCCACTTTAAGACCTCCCCCTAAGAAATCACCCAGGCCCCTCGTAGTAGCGGGTCAGAGTCACTATGAAGTAAAATGTATTCTTGACTCTAGAATTTTTAAAGGGAAGTTGCAGTACCTAGTACAATGGAAGGGGTACTTGTTGTCCGAAGCCACTTGGGTGAAGTCTAGTGATGTGAAAGCTGACAGACTCATTAAAAGGTTTTACAAGAAACACCCCAACAAACCGAGAGATAGTCCCTAACATATGCTTTGTTTACATACAGGATCTATCCTTTTTGTAAGGGGGGCCAGTTGTCAACGCTGCTAACATTGGATGTTCTTGCTTTGACAAAATATGAAGAGGCAGCCACTCTCTGTATAAGCTGTGTGGTACTTTTAGAGTTAAATTAGATGATGCTGGGAGGGAAGGAGAAAGAATGTGTGTGGGGATTAGTTAAGATAAGAAACCACGGGCTACAGAACGGAAGGGAAACTTTGCCCTTCAAACTGATTGGAGAATGTGATTTATGACTGCTAATTGGAGGAGGGAATTATGCTTGACTATTATGTGCTCAGGGGAGGAGAATTCAGATCTTGGTATCCGCCATGCTGTGCCGACACTTTGTTTCATGATTAAAGACTTTTTAGGATAAACAATGCCTAAAAGTTCTTTGAAGTGTTTTGTTAGTTGGAACCTTGACAGATATGAAACTGATCTGATAATGCAATGTACCAATAAACAATTGTGGGAAAAAATTCTTAACAGTGAAAATATATCACAACTTTATTGTTGCTTCTACACCTTGGGTATGACCACAATTGAGTCCCAAATTTCTGTTTCTAAGCAAGACAGTTGTTAAGTGAATTTTGCCCCATTTTATGACCTTTCTTTCCACAGTCGTTAAGTGAATCATTGCAGTTAAGTGAATCATCCCGATGTTAAATGAGTCTGGCTTCCCTCATTGAGTTTGTCAGAAGCCAGCTGGGAGGGTTACAAATGGTGATCACATGACCCCAGGGCACTGCAACCATCATCGATACATGCCAGTTGATAAGCATCAAAATTTTGATCATGTGACCATTGGGATGTTACAATGATCATAAGTGTGAAAAATGGTCATAAGTCACTTTTTCCTGTGCCGTTGTAACTTTGAATGGTCACTAAACAAATGGCTGTAAGTTGACGACTATCAGCCAGCAAGTTGACTTATACTACCGTAGCAAGCATGACTCCATTATTTTTTTTTCATCTAGACTTATAGATTGCCTCAAAGTACCTGACTGTGCATTTCTTTCATGTTCAAAAATCCAATCTGGTTCTGAAAGTCAGGGAATAAAAACTCATATTTGATAACCATAAATACGAAATCTTTCTCTCTACACCAGTGTTCCCCAAATTTTCCGAGTTAGCCTGGGGCGGGGGGAAGAGGAGTTGGTTTTGTGCAAGGGGCAGGCTCGTCTGTGTGTGCACACAACTTCATTTGTGTGAATGCCCACCACTTGTGCAAGTGGAGCTGCGAGCACCGGTGCCCGCCACTCGCATGAGTTGGCTGTGCACACGTGCCTGTTTGCTGCTCATGTGACCTGGTTGCAAATAGGCCATGGTTCAGTAGTGAGCCACGGCCCACAGGTTGGGCATCCCTACTCTACACATTAATTGAAACTATTGGCAGCACAACTCAATTCTATTGATATGTGGTTGAGTACTTTGGCCCTTTTTCCTATTTTTTCTGAAGAGAGTAGATGGCTTTCTAGGGGAAGCAGATAGAGTCAGGAAAATCTGACCTTAGTGCAAATAAAAATATAATCAAATCATATATAAAATTATATTTTATCCAGAACAAAACTGCTGCCACTCCCTTTCTAAAGAATGAAACTGTTGTGGAATTAGTCATGCATATAGAGTGCCTTAATTCTTAATAAGTAGACTTCTTCAATAATGACACATTCATGTCACAGTAGTTTAACATGAATGAATCCTTTTTAAGGAAGGGCGCACTGCCTGCTGTACTTAGCTTGAAGGTCAAAAACTTAAAAGCATTTGCTTGGCATTGATTTATTTCTAAATTTCCTCATGTTTTTTTCTATCATCAGCCCTAGCTGTCTATGATTAGACATACATAACAATGAGTAAGATTGTACTTCCCCCAGCTAATTCTTATTAACACAATCTGGTTGAGCACAATTTAATAAATCTCTGCCATTATAAAACATAATGTGATAATTAGTTCTGAACTGTAACTGTGAAGAATATCCTTTTCTTGAACAAAAATATTGAAAATTGTTTTGCAGATACATCTTCTTTACAGGTGCAAAGATCAAATGTAGCACCTCCTGAAGATAAATTGTTCTTGCTTTTTTGTGGATGGACGCTATACGGGCAATTCTCACTTAGTGACTAGTCGCTTAACAATTAAAGTTACAGTATATAAATGACTAGGATGGAATGTTCTCCTTGAATAAAAATAGAAGAAGTGGAAATTGAATCAATTTAGTCTTCAAATCTACACAGTGCAATAATGATAAGTTTTACCAAATTTAGTAGAAAGTGAATTTTCTGGGGGGAAAAAGAATTAGAGAAATCTCAAATTGTTTTATTTTCATGCACAATATCTGCAGTTTTGCATATATATTTTCTCTTATCAACAAACACACTGGTGCCAGAAAAAATATTAGCAACAGTTAACATGTAACTATCTTAAAAAGAATTACTATCTTGAGGTAATATGTGAAATTACGGATGGAATATTTTCCAAGCCTAAATCTCTTTTAAATATTAGGCTAAAATGTACTTAGAGATCCAAAATGAATCCATTAAATTTGTGCAGCAATCCAATTGGAGTCATTTTCTTGTAAGGATTTCAAAGTAACATATGGAAAGAAAGAACAAACTTGGTGAAATATTTAGTAACATACCTGTTTCTTGAAAAATAAGAAGTGCTTACAAACTAGATTTGGTTCTTTTCTGTAACAAATGTCATTTAAGTAATACCTAAATAATGTAATAAATAATTATTTAATCCATTTATATGGTTGCCTATCTGGCAACTGTGACTCTGGGCAGTTAACAGAAATGAATATTTAATTACAATAATTAAATACTAACAATACTATTAAAACAATAACAAATCTGCAATGGTGTATTAAGCAGTTGAGAGTTTCTTCTATTATTGCTACCATAGGAAGTTTGCCATACCTTAGGAGACAAATGGCAACTAAATGTAATTTTGTTTCTGCTACTCAAGATACAGTATATTCTGATACAAGAACAGTTAAATTTTCTTATGAAATATTGGTCACTTTCAATTTATATTAAAAAAAACACCATTTAATGTTGACGTTATATCAGAGCCATGTAGGAAAATTGTGGGTGTCTTTATGTCTGCTGTATCATTAAATGCTCAAAGGACACTTAATGAAATGGATGCAGTTAGAATGTGTCTCTCTTTAATTACAGGACACAATAGTATTTCTTGTAAATCTATTCAGTTGCTGTATCTATCTATGACCCAATTTCTAAAAAATTAATTAAATGTAGTTTTTGAAATTCTGTGATTAGCAATTTGGGATTTTGTGACATTGACTCCAAAGCATTCTCAGAATTTTAAAAATATATTTACAAATATTAATGATATAATTTTAGTAGTAAAGAAGGGGAAATGACCACACTTATTCAAATGCGAAGAATGCTGATAGACATAGAGTGGAGTGATAAAGTTTATGATGCCATAAATGTGACTATTAAAGAAGTATGCATAACCTCTAAAATGGATTTTCAAACTTTTTCGGGCTACAGAAATTATTAGTTAAAAATAAAAAATTCTGAAACTCAAAAGGCAAAGTGTCAAGCTGTCACGAGACCAAGCAGTAGACAGGCTTTTGAATACTAGCTGATTAGCCTTTTTGCTGAACCTTAGAAAAATGGCAGTGGATGCCTTCAGCTGCTTTTTGAATGAACTTTTTCTCCTTTTTAGTCCCTCACAGAATTCCATTAAAGAGTTGAAAAACTCTTCTCTATATTGTAACTTGTATATTCTGTCAGTTTCACGATACAAGTTACAAGAGTTGAATTGTTCATTCAGAAATTACATGAAAGCATCTCTAGCTTTTCAAATTGCAGCTGGACCATCAAATATTTCAATATCTTTGTTAGATAAATAACTTCCATCTTATAGACCTGTATAAGTTATTAATTACTGACATTCTACATACTGACATTACTGTCAGAGAAGCCAATATGCTAAATCTTATGAATCTGCTGGTTATATTGCCCAGAATTTGAGCAGGTTAGTGATTTAGTCTACTATTGCTTTATAATGAGCACTGAGAAGAGCAAGACAGACGGGTGCGTAATGCCACCTTTGCTTTATTTTTGATAGCTCTTGATGGAAGATGACTGAAAACACAGTTTGCAATTCATAAGATGACGTTTTGTTGCTACAATTCCACTGATTTCAGAGCGCCGATTTGTTTTTGCCATCTGTGATTTGATCCTGTAAACTAATTAGCATCACACAAAGTATTTCATTATCCCAATTATGTTGAAAAAAACAAAGGATCAAACTTGGTTTGTATTTACTCGTCAAATATAAATTTTGTATAAAGCTATAGAGCAATGTCCCCCATAAGCTTTGGTTTGCATTTACCTTTGTATTTAAATGTTAAAATCACTGCATGCTTTATTTTTATTCAGATTTGCATACAGTTACCTACCACGGCCAAAGAGGCAAACCATATTTTAAATTCTCTGTGTTCTGCTATAAATCTAATGGATTATATGGCATTTATAAATTAATAGAAATAAATAATAGAGATCTTCTTTTTTAAAAAATCGCCAATAATACTTTAAATTGTCTAATTGAACTGCTTAGAAATCAAATGCAATCCAGGCATCTTATTTGCTCTGAACATTTTAATAAGTTGTCTTACTTTGTTAGCCAAAAGGAAATGCTCCAACTTTCTAGCCTTTTTGCAAGGCACATATCAGGTTTATTACAGAGTTCAGGAAGTCTTCAATTTAGAAGTCTCAGTTAGCAAAAATGTTGTGTTTCAACTAATGATCATAGGTTTTGTGGTTGGCTTATAGAAACATTGGAGAAGAGGTCACATTGCTGCTTCCTTAAAAACGTTCATCTTGTCAATAAATTTTCAAACCATCATCCAATGGATTTGAAAGGAAGGAAATGTAATGCCTGGGTGAAAAACACTAAAATTCAGAAATTTGTGCAGGTTTTAGACAGTATTTTTTGAACTGAACATAGAATCTTCAAAGAACCAGAATCTGTAGAAGGAGAGGCAGCAGTGCCTGGAGGTAGAGTCAAAAGAGGAATCAGTCTGAAGTTGTTAAGTTCCCACACGTGGTCCAAGTTCAGCCCCTCTTGAATTCTATCAACTCTTACCTAGCACCTATTTAGTTGACTAGATTCTTATGTATAGTCATGAACAATAAATGAGCTTAACTGGAACTTAATGCTTGATCCTGATTCTTCTCCACTGACAGAACGTCTGTGTGGCAATTGTATTTAGCAGTTTGCTAGACAACTGATTGGTGTTGGTTCAACCTGTTTATTATTCCTAGAAAAGGCACATTGTCCCAGACCAAAGATTATTTCATCTCTTCTTGTTCTCTTATATCAGCGGTCCCTAACGTTTCTGGCTTGGTGGCTTGGCAGGGGAGAGGAGCTAGTTCTCTGTGAGTGGCAAGCAGCCACCACTTGCGCAAGGAGAGCTTCGCGTATGAGTGCAAGCAGCTGTTGCTCTCATGAGGAAAGCTTCGCATGCACACACCTGCCGCTCGTGTGGCTCGTGTTCTGAACAGGCTGCGGCCCAGTGGTTGGGGACCCCTTTCTTATATGATAAGATAAAAGTTTTCAATATTTCTTTTTTAGTTTTCAGTATTTTTTTCTTGTGAAGTACATTGGTAGAACTAAAAAGAAAAAAATTTAAAAATATTTTTAGCAAGCTACCATTATCCAGTTAGCTTACATAAGTTCAGTTATAGCTAATGTGATATTAATAGTGTACGGACACAACTAATAGCCACAATTTTACTGATTTGAGATTATAAGTAAAAATATAATCTGGACCTTAAAGTTTAGACATCCTCCATTTTAGAACCATCATGTTTTCTAAGATCAGGAACTTTATTGCAAAAGCTAGGCATAATGGCTCTTTTAAATTCTCTTCCAACTCTGTTATTAGTGACAATAGCACTGATATAACTGAAGCATGGGAGCCAGAGAAGCTGCAGATGAAAGGTGGCTGTATAACGAAGGAACCACAACACTCACTCAATGGCTGTTTCACAGCTAAAGATATGCAATAATACTATATTCTTACTTCTAAAGCAAATTCTCGTTCATTAGGCAGCCAGGAAATTGCTGGTCGTTGTTCAGTGTCTACTTTAGTCTCCAGCACTTAAGACAAAACTATTGAAATTCATTGGAAAAATACTTGATTTTCAGTGATATAATTTTTCAGATAGGTTTCTTCCCAGCTTAAAAAAAAAAGGAACAAGAATAAGAATAGGAATGAAAGGACTCTGGCAGACAATTAATTTTTATTTCCATCCTTTAAAACTACACAAAATTCATCTAAACCACACAAGTGAAATTCAGCTATATTGACTCCCCTGATCAGCAATTCATGTTTTCTCTTGGTTTGGGAAAATGTAATGATAGGAATGTAAGAACTTCCTATTTCTTTCTCTAAAGCCCTCTCTTTCACACACAGATAGGCAAAAAAGTTGTGGTCTTGCCCATTTTTATGGCATCTTTTTAAAAAAACGTTTTGTGGTTTTGACATAATGGGATAATGAAAAATCCTGACAAGTGTGGATAGTTTCTTACAGAAAAATGTAGGAGAATTTTATTTTTGCCAAACTGTGCATAAGTCTAGCACATGGATGGCAGAAAAACTGAGAATCTTGTCCTTTTCCTGAGATTCTACAAGCTTGAAGAACTCTTGGATAACTTTACAATATCTTGCGCTGAGTCTAATCAGATATTTCGGTAGATTCTGAGCAAATAAGATCCATACTTGCAGTCAATGTTAGTGTTTTTATCTACAAAGAATCTACAAACATAACACAGTGCTTATTTGAGAATCTTCTCTCCTCTTCTTTCTAAAAAGAATATGGGTAGCTTTAAACAGGGCTGAGAAACTGCAGATGCGATACATGCCATACTATCTTTATCACCATAATCACTTTTCAGTCCTGAAAATGGGCCGTGATTGGTCACATTCACTCTTCATTTTCAGCTATTGAGCTTTATGTCTATTTAATTATTTTTTTAGAGGTCCCTTGAAAATCAGGCAACCTCCCCACATCTGGGACCAGGGAATTCATAGATAGTTTCTGAGTTGTTTGTTTGTTTATTTAAATTTGTTTATTTAAATTTAGGCACCACTGTACTCCAAACTGATTGTGTACAGCTCACTGTATAATAAAACACAATTGGGGTCCTTTTGTTCCATTAAAAAAAAATAGAACAAAAACATATCCAGCAATGAACACCATCTACAACAACCCAAAACTAGTCTGATGGAAAGCAGGGGAGAAAGGCAGTCCCTCAAATAACTTGATCTACATATGTTTTATAGGGAAAAAGGCAAAATAATTTTTTTTTAAAAAGTGGATGACCTCATCAACAATCTTAGGCTATTATTTTCTCCATCTCATGAAAATGGTTGCTAGGCCAGAAGTGGGGATCTATATAAAATTGAAGAACATCTTTCTCTTGGAACAGCCTGCCCAGCATCTGCCATGGTGTCTCCCATTGCCCATCACTTGGAAATTGGTTCCTGACATTTAATCTCTGAGGCATCGCCCAGACTGACCCTCCCCAATTTCCATCCCATATCAATCTACAAAATTGGACTGGAATTTTATTCCTGCTAGCCACACTGTCATTTTGGAACTAGAGGTCCAGTCCATTCAACCATCCCACCCCAGGTGTCTCATGGGACAAGACTTGTCAGCCACTTCAAGAAAACAAGTTTAGGAATCAATTCCACAAAAATGAAGGAGATGGTTGTCTGAGCTATTTGGCCATTTAAGCACCAAACAGGACCTTTTCTCAAGGAACCATCATTTCCATAGTGAAAGATGAAAATGAGCCTTCCATATTCAATCACTCCCTGCTCATCAGCCAAGAAACTGTAGCTAGTATTTTTACCTCCTTTCCTGAAGCCTATGAAGTCACCCCACAAACTTGACACGGCAATATAACCAAAAATAACCTGCCAAGTCTTCACATTACTTTTATTATTAAGTTCGAAGTGCAATTTTTTTTTCTGTTGTAACGCTTCTCAGCTTGCCAACGAACTTGGGGAGAGGGAAGGGAAATGGATCAAGAAGGCAGACCGTGAGATCCAAGGACAGTTCACCAGGTGTCTGGCCAGACTTAGAGACATTTTCTCATAACAATATTTTAGCATTCAATTGGACAACATGACCTTAACAGAGGGGAAGGGGAATTCTGTACTTTTACTCTGTGGATTGGGGTGGGGGTTCTTCAGAGCTGGTTTTGCTTGCAGTCGTGCCGAAATGATGTACTCAATAAAGTTTTGCATTAGGAGATCCGATCATCTCGGAGGTGCTTGCTTGGTTGGACTCATCAGTCAGAACTTTGACATTTATGTTGCTTTGTTGGATTTCACAGAACCTGCTCCTAACTTGAAATTTTCTTCTGACTTCACTGGGATCTTTTCTTGTCCATTGTGCCATTTTCCTTCCAAATTGGTTTCTTTTCCTACCTGCCCAATTATTAAGCAGGTAGTCCTCAACTTGAACCCCAAATTTCCATTGCTAAGCCAAGCAGTTGTTAAGTGAGTTTTGCCCCATTTTAGTTTGTCACAGTTCTTAAGTGAATCACTGCAGTTGTGAAGTGAAACACGCAGTCTTCGAGGAATCCGGCTTCGCCAAATTGATTTTGCTTGTCAAAAGCCAGCTGGGAAGGTTACAAATGGTGATCACATGACCTCAGGACATTGTAAGTGTCATAAATACATGCCAAATTTTGATCACATGACCATGGGGATGCTGCACCAGTCATTAATATGAAACCAGTCATAAATCACTGTTTTTCATTATATCTTCAAATGGTCACTGAACAAATGGTTGTAAATCAAGGATTACCTGTAATAACTGGCACGTCAACAATTTGCCTCTGCAGAAGCAAATTAAACAACGACCTTCATTCCTACTTGTACAAAGTCAAAAACATTTTTATAATGGATTAGAGCCATAACATTCACTAAATTATTCTAAGTATCACCAATTGCAATGTTTGTTTGAAATGTACAAAAAAGCAGTGTAGATAAAGAGTATACTTTCCTGGTAATTGCACTTAATTTATAATGCTCTGATGAGTCACTGATCATTTTGACCTTATCAACAAAATCAAATCATTTGTTTTCTAACAATGAAAGCTTTCCTTCCTGGCTTATTGAGTGCTTTAAGTGAGACCTGCAGCTCTATTTTGGATCTTATTTAGTTTCATAACAAAGTGCATCGGATTGCTGTGGTCAGTAGAATTAATTCTGAATTACCCCAGAGGCTGTGGAATTTGTGTTTCCACAGAATTACTAGGAAATGCTGTCAAATATGGGGACTTCGTGCCAAAATAAATAAATTCTTAGACAAAACCAGAGTAAATTCAAAAAACAATTTTAATATTATTGTAAGCAGATATAATTGAGCTTAGTAGCATGTTCTGATTTCAGAGGAACAGAAAAATATAGTGAAATCATAGGTAAGAAAGTAGAGAAAAAATGTAAAGAAATACACCCCACCCAGATCCTGGATTTAATTGTTTAGCTCCTTTGAACTTTTAAAGAACAATCTTTTCCTGTTCATTAATATAGTAGATTTTAATATAAACATCATGGTTCTGACAGATGAAACTCTTCAAAGAACTTTGAGGCATTTTTTACCTTAAAGAATCTTTATTCGAGTAGCATAGCATGGGCACATACATAAGGGAAGCCAAAATCTGGATTCCCCTCCCCTTAGCACACAGTATCCAACAGAACTCCCTCCTCTAATTAACAGTCATAAATCACATTCTCCAATTAGTTTGAAATGCAGGCTTTCACTCCTGTTCTCCAACCCACCATTTCTTATCATCTCTTATTTCAAAAACCCTGAGTTCACACACTATTACAATATTGTTATGTCTAACTAAATCCCATCACATTCCTCCTCCTTCCCCAGTATCATCTAATTGTAAGAGTAAAGCGTAAGAAAGAAAAAGGCTACATCTCCATATGTTGTCAAAACAAGAATATCCAATGTTAACAGCATTGACAATATATTCTTGGAGATAGATGCTGACAGGGGGACTCAATAAAATTATAATTATAAAATAAAGTATTTAAATCTTTCTGAAATTATATTTAGTTAATTTATGGGTTACTTACTGTTACACCTATGACAAGCAAGCAAATTAAAATTAGCAGCTGCAAATTAAAATGACAGCTAAAAGTTAAAAATTGATTAGAAAATTCTCATAGAATATTATTTTTAAGATTTTAAATTTTGTATGTTTTGGGTTTTAAATGGGATTTTGGCCAAATGATTTAATTTATTTTTAATTATTTTAAATTTTGTATATTTATATGTTTTTTAAATTTTAGGCTGTACACCGCCCCGAGTCCTTCGGGAGAGGGGCGGTATAGAAATTTAATAAATATAATATAAATATAAATTATTTCAATTAATAGAAAGAGATTTTTCTAAAAACACTGTATGAGGGCACTTTTTTTGAAAATTATGAATACATAGGAAACAAACTCTTCAAGGAGTTGCTCTGTTTTATACTTTATTTAGCATCTCTTTTAAATATATGCTATGCCTGAATCAACAACATTTTGAATTTTAAAGCTTTTAAATCGTGATTACTCATGTGATATAGTTCTATGATTTTTTTAATTCATCATCTTCACCATTTATTTTGGTTATGACCAACAAAATTTGCATTCAATAAAATTAAAGCAATCTCAATTCCTTAATCTACATTCTATAACAATAATTAAAATCTAAGGTCCTAGCATAAGTATAAAACACATAAAATTAGTCCCATTAAGATTATATATATAATTACAATTATAAAGTTATGTATGAATGCAGCTATGTAAATCTATGTCAATGGTCTGCTATTATATAAAATTACATACAGTATAATGCTAGAAATGATTAAACAACTTTATGAATGACTAACACTTTTATATTTACTATAAAATTAGTAAATCCCTAAACCTAGAGGTATTTTAAAATGGAATATTGATGGTGTGTTTTTTTCTATGTAAAGTTTTTTTAAGCACTGTTAGTCATGTGATAAGATTTTATTTAAGGATATGTGCACTTTGATTAAGCACAACACTAAATCTGCTGTTAAATTAGAGCTGGTGCATTGTTTCAGATCATTTCCTGAAAGGTATTTTGAGCAAATATCTTATCATTTCTGCAACCAATTTTAAAGCAGCTTGATCTTTTCATTTACAGCTGCTATTGTGATCCAGAAGCCTATGTATCTTGTAGGCAAGTGCGATATTGACACTTCTGCTGCTCTAAAGCAGCTTTTTAGAATCAGACCTGAAGAATAACATAGGTGTAATAGCAGAAAAAAAAATATGTGTGTGTGTGTGTGTGTGTATCCAGGCTGGGGACTGCTGGACTAGAAGACCTCCAAAGTACCTTCCAACTCTATTATCCTGTATTTTGTTCTGTATATACACACACATACATACATGCATAATGTCATGATTCCAATAGATGAAACCCCTTAAAAGAACTTCAAGGCAAAATTCTTCCTCAAAGAGCATTTTTTTCAGGAAACAAAGTATCAGCACTACATAGTTGAACCCAAAAACTAAATTCTCTTCCCCCAGATACAAAATAACAAAGTGCAATTCCCATCCCCCAATGAGCTGTCATAAATCACATTCTCAAATTAGCCTAAAACACGGGCTTTGTCAGCCCACCAAAACGTTATCAGCTTGTCCTTGGGTTCCCACAAAGCAGAGTTATTATTATGGCTAGCTGAATTCGAGTTTTCATCCCAACCCCCTTTACCACACCTAATTTCTAAATAGCAGAAAAGCAGTGGTTCTCAACCTGTGGGTCGCGACCCCATTTGGGGTCAAACGACTATTTCACGGGGGTCGCCAAACAACGCAGTCCGCCATTTTTCCCCCTTTTCCTTAGCTGTGCTACTCCCTCTTATTCTATTGACTTTTGAAAGCCAATAGAATAGACTCTCTTGAATAGAGTCTAATTCTATTGGCTTTCAAAAGCCAATAAGAATTGTCCAGGCTGTCTCTGCCCTGCTGAGCCCGCCAAAAGTCCCTGTCTGCAAACGGTGCTGCAAGTTGTCTGCAGCGAAGGCTCGCTCTCTGGAAGTTTCCACCCCTCCCTGCTGAGCAACTACTAAAACTGTAAGTAAAAGAGGGCCAGGGGTGGGAGGTGGGAGGCCGGCGGGCGCAAGGAGGGTTTTTGGCGCGTGTGGGGCCCGGCGGGTTTTTTACCTCCCTTGGGCTGGGCCAGCTGATGGCCCAGTCCATGGTTGCCCTGCACCATCACTGCTGCGGCCGCCCAGGAGCGCCTGGGCCTGCCTGCCACCACCCCAAATGGGCAGCAGTGAAGGTAAGGCTAGCGGGGCAGCGGCGGGCGCAGGGAAGGTTTTTGGCGTGTGTGGGGCCCGGTGGGTTTTTTACCTCCCTTGGGCTGGGCCAGCTGGTGGCCTAGCCCGTGGTTGCCCTGTGCCATTGCTGTTGCGGCCTCCCAGGAGCGCTTGGGCCTGCCTGCCACCGCCCCGAATGGGCAGCAGCAAAGGTAAGGCTAGCGGGGCAGCAGCGGGCGCAGGGAGGGTTTTTGGCGCACGTGGGGCCCGACGGGTGTCTTACCTCCCTTGGGCTGGGCAGCTGGTGGCCCAGCCCGTGGTCGCCCTGCACCGTCGCTGCCGCGACCACCCAGGACCACCTGAACACCTGGGCCTGCCTGCCACCGCCCCGAACGGGCGGCGGCCTACGCTTCGGCCGGTGCAGGGGGCAGCACCACGCATGCGTGGTGCAGGGGGCAGTACCACGCATGCACGGCACAGCACCACGCATGCACGATGCAGGGGGTAGCACCACGCATGTGCGGCGCAGGGGGTAGCACCACGCATGCGCGGCACAGGTCGGGGTCACGGCCTGAAAAAGGTTGAGAACCGCTGAGTTAGAGCCTTATTTTAAAACCATTCATTTTCAAGGTCCTTCTAAGCAAAAGACATTTGAACATCAGAAGACTTATTCTAGAAGGTTAGCCAAGCTATTATGTTATATACATGACAGACTGAACAACACTAATGAATATAGATCCTGAAATTTCAGCCTAAAATAACTCAGTGGAATGAAAATCCTTTGTGAATTAAGCTAAGCTCTATGAAATCAACCAATAAGTTTCATGCAATCCTATACATGGAGAATTATTGAAGTTATGAATGTTGACAGCTCCATCATTTCCCAAACAACCATATCAGCTTTGATATTAGTTTAGCATTGAATTATTTTCAGTTCCTTATTCCTCTAATACAACTAAACATACTGAAATGTTTTTTTTATAAAATCCATGAAATTACTGTATTCCTTGGACATTCCAAGCTCTAGAGATAATACTGCTTTTTTCTTTTCTAACCTACTACTTATTTTGGGGGTTTGCATTTTTCAAAATGGCCTATGCCATTTTACATTGAAGGAGTGAGCTAAGACAGGGGTCCCCCAACTCCCAATATGTGGACCAGTGCCAGGCCGTGGCATGACAGCAACTGGTCTGCACAAACAAGCAAAGACCCATCTGCAGGATGCAGGCAGCACAAAAAACCACGCACTCTCCGGTCCACAAAAAAAACCTTTCTCCATGGACCTGGTCCCTGGTGCCCAAAAGGTTGGGGACTTCTGAGCTAAGACATACCAGAGCCATATTCTAAATGAAGCACTGGAAGCCTCAAAGACCAAATCCCACAAGGGCTTGTAATCCTGATCACTACCAGATCACTTAGCTGAAATCTCCTAATACAAATGACCCACTATGCTAGCTGGGGAATTCTGGAAGCTGAAATTCATGCAATTTAAAACTAGTTGAGATTGAGAAACACTGTTCTAGTGTTTTAACATTGAGGAGCCTATAAGTCGTTTCTATGTGACTTGCATCAGACTGCAATACATCCAGATAATCCAAAACTAGGTTTATTGCTGTCAGTCAGCTAATCATCTTAATAGGAGCCAGAAGAAAATTACTAATATGCCCTCTGTTGTAGGATGATTCCCCCCCATTTTTCCTGATACAGCCCCTTGGCCTGGTTTGATAGTTAATTATCACAAACTAACCATTCAGGTTTTACTTCCTGGCACTCCAAATCAGCTACTTTGGGTAACTTCATCACTCTTCTTCATGGATTACTGCCTTGTCGTGGCAAAGGGGCTTGCATAACTCAATGAAGCTATGAGCTATGCCATTCAGGGCCACCCAAGACAGACAGGTCATAGCAGAGAGTTCTGTCAAAATGTGATCCACTGGAGAAGGAAATGGCAACCCAGTCCAGTATCTTTTCCATGAAAACCCTATGGACAGTACCAAAAGACAAAAATATATGACTCTGGAAGATGAGCCCCTCAGGTTGGAAGGTGTCCAACTGGGGGACAGCAGAGGGCTAGTACTAGTAGCGCCAGAAAGAGTGAAGCGACAAAGCCAAAAGGACGCTTAGTTGTGGATGCATCTGGTGGTGAAAGGAAAGTCCGATGCTGTAAAGATCTTTTATCCATAGAAACCTGGAATGTAAGATCCACGAATCAAGGCAAACTGGACATGGTCAGACAAGAGATGACAAGACTGAACATCGACATCTTAGGAATCAGCAAACTAAAATGGACAGGAATGGGTGAATTTAATTCAGAAGACCATCAGGTATACTACTGTGGGCAAAAATCCCTCAGAAGAAATGGAGTAGTCTTCATAGTCAATAAAAGAGTAGGAAAAGCAATACTGGGATACAATCTCCAAATGACAGAATGATCTCAGTGCGAATCCAAGGCAAACCATTCAATATCACAGCAGTCCAAGTCTATGCCCCAACCACTTGACCAGTTCTATGAAGCCCTACAGCACCTTACAGAATCAACACCAAAAAAATGATGTCCTTATCATCATGGGGGATTGGAATGCTAAAGTAGGAAGCCAAAAGATAATTGGAATAACAGGCAAGTTTGGCCTTGGAGTACAAAATGAAGCAGGGCACAGGCTGATAGAATTTTGTCAAGAGAATACGATGGTCATAGCAAGCACTCTTTTCCAACAACCTAAGAGACGGCTCTACACATGGACATTACCAGACGGTCAACACAGAAATCAGATTGACCATGTGCTCTGCAGCCAAAGATGGAGAAGCTCTATACAGTCAGTAAAAACAAGACCAGGAGTTGACTGTGGCTCAGATCATGAACTTCTCGTTGCAAAATTTAGACTTAAATTGAAGAAAGTAGGGAAAAACACTAAGCCACTCAGATATGAACTAAATCATATCCCTGATGAATATACAGTAGAGGTGGCAAATAGATTTAAGGAATTAGATCTGGTAGACAGAGTGCCTGAAGAACTATGGACAGAGGTTCGCAACATTGTACAAGAGGTAGCAACTAAAACCATCCCAAAGAAAAAGAAATGCAAGAAAGTAAAATGGCTGTCTGAGGAAGCTTTGCAAATAGCTGAGGAAAGAAAGGAAGCGAAAGGCAAGGGAAAAAGAGAAAGATACACCCAATTGAATGCAGAATTCCAGAGAATAGCTAGAAGAGATAAGAATACCCTCTTAAATGAACAGTGCAAAGAAATAGAAGAAAACAATAGAACAGGGAGAACTAGAGATATCTTCAAGAAAATTGGAAATATGAAGGGAACGTTTCATGCAAAGATGGGCATGATAAAGGACCAAATGGTAGGGATCTAACAGAGGCAGAAGAGATTAAGAAGAGGTGGCAAAGTTACACAGAAGAACTATACAAGAACGAGCTTAGCGTCCCTGATAATCACGATGGAGTGGTCACTGACCTCAAGCCAGACATCCTAGAATGTGAAGTGAAATGGGCCTTAGGAAAGCTGAGCAACAACAAAGCAAGTGAAGGTGACAGTATTCCAGCTGAGCTATTCAAAATCTTAAAAGACGATTCAGTAAAAGTGCTACACTCAATTTGCCAGCAAACTTGGAAAATTCAACAGTGGCCACAGGATTGGAAAAGGTCAGTTTACATTCCAATTCCAAAGAAAGGCAATGCCAAAGAATGTTCAAACTATTGCACCATTGCACTCATTTCACATGCAAGTAAGTTATGCTTAAAATCCTACAAGCTAGACTCCAGCAGTATGTGGATCAAGAATTTCCAGAAGTACAGGCAAGATTTCAAAGAGGCAGAGGAACTAGAGATCAAATTGCCAACATACGCTGGATCATGGAGAAAGCTAGGGAGTTCCAGAAAAATATCTATTTCTGCTTCATTGACTATGCTAAAGCCTTTGATTGTGTGGATCACAACAAATTGTGGCAAATTCTTAAAGAGATGGGAGTACCAGACCATCTTATTTGTCTCTTGAGAAACCTGTATGTGGGTCAAGAAGCAACAGTGAGAACTGGACACAGAACCACTGATTGGTTCAAAATTGGGAAAGAAGTCCGGCAAGGCTGTATTCTGTTGCCCTGCCTATTTAATTTATATGCAGAGCACATCATGAGAAAGGCAGGGCTAGATGAATCAAAAGTTGGAGTTAAGATTGCCGGGAGAAATATTAACAACTTAAGATATGCAGATGATTCCACTCTAATGGCAGAAAGTGAAGAGGAACTAAAGAGCCTCTTGATGTGGGTGAAGAAGGAGAGTGCATAACTTGGCTTGAAACTCAACATTAAGAAAACCAAGATCATGGCATCCAGCCCTCTCAAATCCTGGCAAATAGATGGGGAAGAAATGGAGGTAGTGACAGATTTTATCTTCCTGAGCTCCAAGATCACCACAGATGGGGACTGCAGCAAAGAAATTAAAAGACACTTGCTCCTGGGGAGGAAAGCTATGGCAAATCTAGACAGCATACTAAAAAGCAGAGACATCACCCTGCCAATAAAAGTACGTATAGTCAAGGCCATGGTTTTCCCAGTTGCAATGTATGGCTATAAAAGCTGGACCATAAGAAAGGCTGAGCGCCAAAGAATTGAGGCCTTTGAACTATGGTGCTGGAGAAGACTCCTGCAAGTCCCCTGGACTGCAAGATGATCAAATCAGTCAGTCCTAGAGGAGATCAACCCTGACTGCTCTTTAGAAGGCCAAATCCTGAAGTTGAAACTCAAGTACTTTGGCCACCTAATGAGAAGGAAGGACTCACTGGAGAAAAGCCTAATGCTGGGAAAGATTGAGGGCAATAGAAGAAGGGGATGACAGAGAATGAGGTGGCTGGATGGAGTCATTGAAGCAGTAGGCGTGAGCTTAAATGGACTCCAGAAGATGGTAGAGGACAGGAAGGCCTGGAGGAACGTTGTCCATGGGGTTGCGATGGGTTGGACATGCCTTTGCAACTAACAACAATCTCTCTCTAATCTGTGATAAGAATAGCATTTAGATTTATATACTGTGTTTTTCAGCACTCTCTGGGCAGTTCACAATGTCAGCATATTGCCCCCAACAATCTGGGTCCTCATTTTACTGACCCTGGAAGAATGAAAGGCTGAGTCAACCTTGAGCCCCGTCAAGATTGAACTCCAGGCTGTGGGCAGAGTTTGCCTGCAATACTGCATTCTAACCACTGCACCACCACAGCTCTTGTAGAATGGGATATGTTTGTCTTGATTAAAGAAAATAAAACTTTACCTGCATATTGTCAAGTGGATTTTCCTGATCTGACCGATATTCTGAAGATCTAGCCCAGGGGTGTCAAACTGCCGGCCCACGGGCCGGATACATCATAGCAAAACCGCGCCCACCCCATTGCCGGCAATGACAAAAAAGTCACGATACATCGCGACACATCACATGATGTTGCGAGTTGGACACCCCTGGTCTAGATATTTAACAAAGCAAAACAGAAAACATTTAGAAATACTAGGCTATCTCTTTTTTTTTAAATCCAGAGTTTGGTTAAAGATGTTGAAATATAGGACAAAACCAATTAACTTCCAGCAGTATTCAGCCAACATGATGTGGAATTTCTGGAGCTCAGGTTTAATATGCTCTCAAACAGAAACTCTACTTAATAATGTGTTTTGTCTCCATTTGCTTTTGTACTTGAAATATAAAGCAGCCCTTTTCCATTTTAATAGATAACTTCTTTTTTCCTGACTCTGCCTTTTGCAGTGACACCCATGGCAAACATGAGGTTTAAAATTGATTTCTGTTATAACTTATTCTTGAGGTTACATACTGCTATGATATTATTACACTACTACTGCTACTACTATAATTATGTAAGGGAGCTAAAGGTGTGTTGTCTTACCTGAATGCCTTTTCTCAGCACAGAGATGGAGAATCCACCAATGGGTTTAGACTGTATTCCTGCCCAATCAGATCAAGTCAGCCAAAGCTGCCACGCCCATCTTGGACCATAGAGATCCCAGTCTTGACGCAAGCGTAGCCGTTGACTGACAGCAAGACGTTGTGGCTCATCAAACTAAAACTAGCCTTAGGCCTAAGTGACCTACCAGGGTGGGAGTGGATTCTCCATCTCCGTGCTGAGAAAAGGCGTTCAGGTAAGACAACGCCCCTTCTCCAGCACTGGAGATGGAGAATCCACCAATGGGACATACCAAAGCCTACTATCCCTGAGGATGGGAAGCAGACTGGTCCGGTGTGGCACTTTGCTGAATAACCTGATGGAGAACCCTCCTACCAAAGGAAGCCTCAGATGGAGACAAACCTATCAATTTTGTAGTGCTGAATGAAAGGAGATGGTGAAGCCCATGTGGCTGCCCTGCATACTTCCTCAATGGACGCCTGGGTGGACTAGGCCACGGAAGTAGCTGCACTTCATGTGGAATGGGCAGTGACCCGTCATGGAACTGGCAATGCTTCAGCTTGATATGCCCCGGTGATGCACGCCCTAATCCACCTGTCAATTGTGGAAGAGGAAACCTTCCGGCCCATATAAGAAGAATGGAAGGATATAAATAGGGCTTCAGATTTGCGGAATTCCACTGTCCGTGAAATATAGTACCAAAGTGCTCTATGGACACCCAAGCTATGCCATTGTCATTCCAGAGCATGCGATGGGTTAGGGCAAAAATCTGGTAGTACTATGTCCTGTGACCTATGGAATAGAGAATTTACTTTTGGTACAAAGATGGGGTCGAGTCGTAAGATCACTCTATCCTGATGAAACACGCACAAATCATCCCTGACTGAGAGCACTGCCAATTCGGAGATGCATCGTGCAGACATGATTGCCACCAGGAATGCCACCTTGTGGGACAGGTAGCGAATGTCGCATGTCCTTAGGGGCTCGAAGGGCGGCTTTGTGAGAGCCCGTAGGACCCGTGGTAATTCCCACAAAGGGTACATGTGCACAGTAGGAGGTCTGGTGTTAGAGGCCCCCTTAAGGAATGATCGGATTAAGGGGTGATGACTCAGAGTTTCTCCTGTGTCACATGTGAGGACCGTGGACACCGCTGCAACCTGTCTGCGCAATGTGTTCGGGGCCAAGCCCCTGTCCAGACCGGCTAACAAGTGTTGTATCTGGCCCTTCTCAGCTTAGTAAAATCCACATAAATATTTCTTTAAGAGTTTTATTTAACACATTTCAAAAGATTCACTTCAAAGCAAGCTGCTGGCAGTTTGTTGGCCGGAACGGCCAATTCTGATTTATTTACATTTAGATTAAACATTCTCCCACCTTCCAATTAACTCACTCTTTATCTCTTACATTGTCCAAGACTTCATTAATCTTCCGTAGATTTCAAAAACACCAGAAAACTGATTTCTAACGAACTCGGTGATGCATCAGACTGCCTCTTGATATTAACGTTGCTCGTGACAAAGACTTAGTTCCTTCTTCCTCTTCTAATATAGTTTTCAATACGTCACTTCCTTTTTCCACTTAACTGACTCCTCCGCCTATCAAACGTTCGGAATCTCGGATCAAGCCATCTAGCTTCCTGATCCGAATCTGACTCATCACTTTGAGAGTCTGACTCATCCTGCATACAAATCTCCTCATTGTCTAGCTCGGCTGATGGGAGGGGAAAATACCCAGAGGGGCCTGGTCGTGCTTCGTCATCCTCTGATATGTACCCAGCCTGTCTAGAGACACTCACAACAACAAGTAGTCCAGGATATGGGAAATTGTGAGTCCTGAGAGCGACAACTATCTGCCAGAGCACCATAATCAGAAATTTTTCCATGTGACCTCGTAAATGCGATTGGTGGAAGGGCGGCGAGAGGCCTGAATTATTGTGATAACTCCTGGGAAACAGAGCTCTCTTGCTAAGATTGAGCACTCAAGGAGAGCCTGCCCCCAATGGGAGGTACTGATGGAGAGTCACCTGGTGCAACAGAATGGCCTATTGCTCCCTCGAAAGGACTGCTTGCCCTGGGGTTGTTGTCTGGGTCTGGGAGCTTGTCTATCAGACTGTCTCTCTTGTCTGTCTTGTCTGGCCAGAAAGGAGTGGAAGGGCTGGGGGTAACTTCCTGCACGAAAGGATTGCCTTCGTGGATAGTATCTGGAGCGCTTGTCCTGCTTTTTGAGCAGATGATTAAGGACCTTATGTTTGTCCTCGTTTTCGGTTATGTAGGGATTTAGAGCATCCCCAAATAACTAGCCTCCCTGGTATGGAGCAGATGCCAGCTTCCACTTGGACTTAGCATTGGCTTGCCAGTGTTTTAACCAGAGCATACGGCGACCAGTAATACTGGACGCCATAGCCCTGGAAGAAAACCTGGTGGCCTGAAGGGTCATATCTGCCGCATATTCAGTGGCCGCCACCATCTTACTAAGGTCTGATGTGTACGGATATCCTCCGCTGGGATCCGGGCTTGAAGGTGCCGGAGCCAACAGAGGGAGGCCCTGTTGAAAAAGGAAGCGGAGGTTGCAGCCCTGATCGCCCATGCAGACGCTTGGTGCGTTCTGCGGTAGGTGGATTCGCACTTGCGATCCTCGGCTTTAAGGGCCTCTGAGAAATCCCTGGAAATGGCGGTGGCCAATACTAAGGGTCCTAAGGGCTCGTCCACAGTCAGCACATCTAGCGTCTCCTCCAATTTTTTGGCAACACTGTACAATTTCTTGTCCATGCTACCCGGAATGGGAAGAGAAGCCGGGGATGTCTACTGTTTCCGGATTGCGTTCAGGAACAGGGAAGGGCAAGGAATGTGGTGTTGTGTCGTGACCGGTTCAACAAAGTTTGGGTCTGCCTCCGAATCCGGTGGAATGGGAGATGTTGTTGTAGAAGGCTCAGGTCCAAGGTGAGCAGTGGACGCGGCCTTGCGTAGTAGGGTAATGAAGAAAGAGGGATTAAATAGACCACCGAAAGAAGGGGCCTCTTGAGGAGTTTCCTTCTCCTCGGATATTGGTATCTCCTGTTCTGTGGCCGATTGATGTAGGTAAGAGTCCTCAGAAACTGACGACCCAAAAGGAGAGGAAGGACTATCATAGATCTCCATCTCCGGTTGTTGAATGTGACGGGGAGTGGTGGTCACTGGTCTGGAAGCCAGAGCCCTGGCCTCCAGGGCTCAATCTACCGCCTGTGTGATCAGTAAGGCTAGGCGGTCTTCCATAGGGAAGAGGGTCTGCTTGTTAGGGCGGAGTTTGACTGTGGTAGGGGTAAAAGTGGCCTTGGGGGTCCCTTGAGGAACCCGTGCAGCAGAAGCTTGGGACACGGAAGGAAGTTCACCTGTCCCGTAATGCGCGGGAGGGTGTGAGGATTCCCCTGTTGACCAGATCCCCAGGGGAGAGGTTGAAGGACCCAGGGGTAAGTCCAAGGCTAGTCCTTCAGACTGATGTGATTCAAACCTGGCTCTTTTCTGCGCCTTGGAGAACTCCCTTTCTAAGGCCTGGTGTATCCTTTTGTCCTGCTTGTCCGTCCTTTTGGAAATTTTGGTGGCAGATCTAACTTTAGATTTGGTTGCCGTTTTGGCTCCAGACCAGGTTGACCTGATGAGGATGGCAGGGCTCCTTTTGAGGCAAGAGTGGCCTCCTCCATTCTCCGATAGCGATGGAACACGACAGGGGGCTCCTGGTATCTGGAGAGTAATTTACACTGGGTAAAGACAGGCATACTACAGGGGACGTCTGAAACCCAGGTACAGCCTCTGCGTGGATAAGGACAGGCACATTACTGGGGACGCCTGGAATCCAACTGTGGCTGTGCACGGATAAGGACAGACACACTACTGGGGGTGCCTGGAATCTGGCCTGAAATACCATGCATAAGGACAGGCACACTACTGGGGTGCCTGGAATCCAAGTGGAGCCAAGTGTGATGGGCAATGACAAGCAGGGACCAGGAGACACCAATCCCAGAAAGTGAGTGCTTGGTGACAAAACCCTTTAGTTAGGCTCAGAGTTGGGTATGAAATTTAGACTCTGTATGGTCCTGATAGCAGGCCACGGATCAAAACAGGCCCGGCTCTGGTTTAAAATGGCGGCCGTTCACAAAATGGCGGCCCAACTGAGTGTGACGCAAAATGGCGACCTCCCATAGAAACACGGCCTGACTAAAAATGTTTTTGACCTTTCTTGGTCACTTTGGTAGCGTAATGCTTAAGAACCTTACAATTTGCCTCCCCCGATGTGAATCTGTGTTGAGGAAAAGGATCTCTTTCCTCAGGGTCCGAGGCTGAGCGACCATTTCTCCCTGGGGAGGCTTAGTCACACAGCCAAAATGGCGGCCGCGCGTGAGGGCAAGCTCCGGGGAGAAGTTCGTGAAAGGAGCAGATTTCTAAGTAAACAGTGGCCCAAAACGAAAAAGGGGAAAAAGAGGCTGCTTTAGCTTTACCGAGCAGCCGCCTGTCAGCTGATCGGTGCTGACTCCGTGCGCGCGCCCACCTCCCCCAGCGAAAACGGCGATGGTGAGGCAAACGGACGAATGGGGCTAAGATCTGTTCGATCAGCTTCAAAGGTTCTGGGAGAGAGCTAGGGCCTGAGGAACTTCGGCTCCCTCAGCCTCCTCTGTGGAAAAGGCCCACCAGAGCTGCGGCTGCGAATCCCAAAGGAATCCAAGGTATTTGCCCTCCCCCACACTTAGATGCAGGCAACAGCCGTCAAGCCTGCCTGATGTGTAGGGAAAAGGGGAAATTTGAACAAAGAAGAAAGCAGGGGAAAGGAGCCCCTTCCCCCAAAGGGCAAGGTAGTAGTATTATTGCCCCCCCCAATCCAGGAGATTGGACACAATTTCCAAGGTTCTGAATGGGAGAGGGCCAAAACTTTTGGGAAAGGCTAGGGCAAATTCTGTGCTAACTACAGCACAGTAAAGCTACTGGAGAAAGGAATCCACCAATATAGACTATACCTGCCTAAGAGCCAAACTTACACGTCTGTCCTGGGCAAGATCAAGTCAAGACTGGGATCTCTATGATCCAGGATGGGTGTGGCAGCTTTGGCTAACTTGATCTGATTGGGCAGGAATACAGTCTAAACCCATTGGGTTTACAGTCTAAACCCTCCTACCAAAGGAAGCCTCAGATGGAGGCAAACCTATCAATTTTGTAGTGCTGAATGAAAGGAGATGGTGAAGCCCATGTGGCTGCCCTGCGTACTTCCTCAATGGACACCTGGGTGGACTAGGCCACGGAAGTAGCTGCACTTCATGTGGAATGGGCAGTGACCCGTCATGGAACTGGCAATGCTTCAGCTTGATATGCTGGAGAACAAAGAGAATTGCTAAATAAAAATGGGAGCCAGACAAACAGATTCAGCAAAGTTTCAGAAGAGGCCAAGGGAAGGATTTGTCAGCTGTTCTTCTTCCTGGTCTCTGGTGGAACTTTTTATCTTTGGGTTTTTCTTTTACCTCAGAAGATTCTTCACAAGGAGAAAGGGCATCTAGAAGCAAAGCATTTTGTTTGTTCTAAGGCAGTGTTTCTCAATCTGAGTCACTTTAAGGTATATAGACCAGCTCCCAGAATTCCCTAGAGGTCCAAACATCTTAAAGTGACTTAGTTTGAGTAGCACCATTCAAGTGTTTCTATGGGATGTCCTGGCTTTGCTATTCAGGTCCAAGACATAAAAAGATAGAGATGAGGATCCAACCGTAGTTATTCAGGGGGAATATAAGTGAAACATCTTTTATTCAAAGCACTTTGAGCACTTTTATACCATAGGTTCTTCTAAATCTTAGGTGCCTGATAAAGTATTTGGGGACTTAATCTGCTCATGGAATCTTCCTCGTCACCTTCATGTCTCCCTCTACTGGCACCAAGGACTTATTTGAATATGACCCCATGACAGTCATTTTGTTAATGGACGCTTTCCCAGCAGCCATTTTCTAAGAGTGCACATAATATTTCAAAATTATGAATGTGATAATAAAATAAAATAATAAATCTTTGGATACTTCCTGTACCAGATTCTGGAGCAATATTGTAGAGGTTTCTGGAGAACATAATGCAACTGACAAACTGGGTCAAGGATTTAATTTTTTTTTTTTTTTGCATCTAAGTTTAGATACAGAAAGGTCAAGCATTCAGCAACCTGAATCTCTATATAACAGATAATTTCTGAAGTGCAGTTTTTCATGCAAATTTCTTCTTCCAAATAATAATGAATAGTTCATAGGACTGATTTCCTTTCATATCTGGTTATTATAACAGTGATATGAAAACTAATGACAGTTAATTAAAAATATTCATATGATAGGAGTTCATGATAAACTCTCTTTATAACATTGGGAAAGTGCTCCAATCATTTTCCATTGCTGACTTTATTGTAGCCTCTGTCTGAAGTCATATAATTCTTCTTGTCCTTTTCTAGATATTTAAGAATCAGTATTTTTGCCTACTGGCTTCAAACTTAATTATGTGATAACAGAATCTGAAGTGTTCAGCTCCTGATTTGGTCTCTGGTTCCTTTCATTTTTTTAAGGATTGTTCAGTATTTTTGTCTGTCTGTCTGTCTAAAAAGATTATATCCAATATCTAAAATCTTCCTTCCCACTCCTTCCCACTTTAGGCCTTGCATATTGTTTTTGAGATTTTCTAGCATTTGAATTTTTTCCTGGCCGTTTCCCCCATATAATAGCTTTGTTTAGTCTGAAGTTTTCAATGAAATAAGTTTGGATTTAAACACCATTAACATTAAAAAGAAAATGCATGTTTGTTACCTGCATAATAATATTGTTACTTTAACTCTCATAATATCCATTGATACATTTTTATCAACCATTAAAAGTTGCTCAGAGTAAGGAGATCAGTTATGAACATCATAACTGTTCTTAGCACATCAAGAAAAATCCTGATAGGCTCATGATATCTCCTTTTCCACAAAGTCCTGCTTTACAAGACTGATCTCACAAGTTAGAGAGGTTTGGCAACAGAAAAAACATGAATCAAGTCTCCTTTAAATTATTATTTTTCTTTTCTTTTTTTTTATAAACAATTTTTATTACTTTTCCATTTTATACCAACAGAAGCTTAAGAACCAGCATGGAGATATGGTGGTCAATTACAAAAAGAAAACAATAACATTATATGTATACAATTCACACAATATTTCTTAAAACTTCCCTCTCTATCTATGTAGAATATTATAATAAATTAAATTCAAATAAATTCATTCATTAATATATCTAAATATAAATTTCCTTAATCAATAAAAACTTTCAACCACTCAATATCAATATAATAATCAAATTAGTACAATCCTATAGCCGATTCATTCATTAATATATCGCTATATATAAATTAAATCTTAAATCAAAACCAATGCTCTCTATCTATTTGAATTATTGGAATCTCATTAGTACATTTCTAACACAGATTTTCATTAAGTATATTGCCAGATATAAATTTCATTAGTCAATAATCTTTTACAAAAGCTCCTTATTTATCCCAAAGATTCTGTTTTAAACTTTATTAATTTTTCCAGATATTTAAATTTAAGCTAACTTAATTATTTAACTATTTCAGGGCCCCCAAATTTCTCTTATTTAAACATAGTAGCTCCAACACTAAATTCCTACATTTCTCAACTATATTTCTATTCTTTTTCAATAATTCTCCAATTATTAATTCCATCTCATTCCAAAACAAAAACCACAAATAGGAAAAGAAAAAAAACATACACAAAAAAACACATATTCTTGCTATACAATATTAAATTCTAAATCATTTCATAATAGCCTCCCATTTAACACAAACCAAATCCAAGACAATCCAAATCGCTATAATTATCATCTCAAACTGTTAGCTCAAATTTAATATTTATATATCTTATTCTGAGTTTCCTTCTATTCCAAATAGGTTTCCATAGTCAAGTCTCTAGTTCTGCAAATAGCTCTCCCATTGTCTCCTGCCACACTGTGCATAGGAGCAAGAGGTCTCCCATTATCCATTTTCTTAGACTGGTATAAAAGTTATAATCATTCTGAAAAGCTCATGCCAAAACGTCATTTCCCATCTTTTTCAAGGTTGCATAAACTTTAGTTGAAATCCTTTTTTTGGTATAGTCCTCTTTAGTCAAGTTTTGCTCTTCTTCCAACAGTTTTTCCTCTTTCAGAAAGTCAAATGGTATCTGCAAATCAGCTTGACTTTCCGAAGTAAGCTCCTCCATTTCCATATTATATCAAATGACCATCTGACCATTTATATCAAGGCTTGTTCCCGGTATCAATTGCAAATCCATCTGTACATTTGCTTCTTCCATCTCAGTGAGCTGAGAGCAAGTCTTTTGAATACAAGCTACAGTTTCACTTAAAGTTTGTGCTTGACTTTGTCGATGTAAAGAAATCTCTTTTTTACAAGCAATTATCATCTTCATGTTTTCTAACATTTTATCCAAAATATATTTATAAATAGAGTCTGAATGGGTTTCCTCCATTTTTATCGTATTTGAAGACGTTATCTTCTGGGGGGAGACTATATTTAAACACAGTCACTCAATATCCATCTCCTTCCAAGTTTCTTAGTCTATTTCCTTTATGCAAATTCCAAGAGAAAAGAAAAAAATAGCAAGAGCGATATGTGGTTTCAGCAGAAGATGTCCCCCAATAAGTAATCAAAATTAATCAAATAATCAGTCTTTTTGGAAAACATAAAAAATAAAAAAAATACTCTCCAGATGCATAGCCTCTTAAATCTCTCTAAAAGAAAAATTTTGGGGGCTCCAAAATATTCAAAAATAGAATCAGCCATTAAAACAAAAATAGGTTTCATCCTTTTCTTAAGCTTCTCCTCCCCCCATTTAAAACGCCGCTTCAACAAAAAGTGGAATAATTCCAGAAAAAAAACCTTTTCACTGGAAAAAAAAAGAAAATAGAGGTTAAAAAAAAATCTCACCAAATCTTCCACGGTGGGTCTGCTTGCTTAGATGATCTTATGGCTTATGGTTGGCGCAGCTAAATGATCGGCCATTTTACTGGCCGATCTTTACCCTGTCAGCCCAAAGGAGATACTCGGTGCACAGAGGATGACGACGCTCCTCTGCAACTATCCGAGAAGCCTCCTCAATGGTAGACGCTCCTCCAGAGTGTCTTTTCGACCCTCTAAGGGGTCTATCGACAGGGGAAACTCGATCGGTAAAGGGACGACGCCCTTCGCTCGACTGCACCGCCGCAAACCGGAACTGGAAGCCCAAAATTATTTTTCTTATTAATCAAATTTGTATAACTACCCATCTCACCAAAAGCAACTCTGGGTGGTACCACCATTGGGCAAAATTCACAAATATAAAGTCCCTTATGTTTTAAAAAATCTACATTAATAAATAAATAATATAAAAACAAATATGCAAACCTTTACGTGAAAAGTAAAAATGACCATCTCAACAATGGAACCTCCTGAATATATATGCAGTTCCCTGGAAGACCTAGGTTTGATGATATAGCCAGGTCTTAAGGGCCTTCTGGAATGTCAAAATGGAGCTAATCTAATTTTGAGTGGAAGAATTTTCCATCGGGCGGGTACCATGGCAGAGAAGGCATATCTCCTGGGACTCACCAAATGTAGCTCCCTATTTGATGGTACCTACAGTATGTCTTCTCTGCCTAATCTAATGGGGAAGGGAGAAACAATTGAAGAGAAGCAGTCCCTCAGATAATCTAGTCCCATACATGAAGGGCTTTAAAGTTAAAATCAGCACCTTGAATTGGACCTCGAAGCTAACTGGCAACTAGTGCATCTCACAAAGCACAAGGTGTGACATGCACTGTTTCAGGAGCACATTTAATTGCTCGGGCCATGGCATCCTGTATCTGAATACTCTTCAAGGATAACCCCATGGGAAACACATTACAGTAGTCCAATCTAGAGGTGATTAGGGCATGAGTGACTGTTCAAAGGCCCTCCTAGCCATGACTGTCACCTGCCCATTAAGCAGGTGGAATCTAGGACTACCAGATTGCACACTGGGTCTATCTAGGGCAGTGCATTCCCATCCAGCACGAAAAATGGCATAAGTCTCAAAATCCAGAATCACCCAGTCTTGCCAGAGTTCAGCTAAAGCCTGTTGTTCCCATCCAGGCCTTCACAGCTTTCAGGCACTGGGATAAGATGTCCACAGCTTCGCATAATTCATCAGGGGTAGAGATATATAGTTGGGTATCATCAGCATACTCATGAAACTTCACCATATGGTGATGGATAAGCTCATTCAGCAGAAATGTTATCGTAATTATTACAATTGTCATTGGTGGAGTGATATAGCTTTTAGGAGGTTAATAATTGCTTGTAATAATGCTCGGTTTATTCATTTTTACTGTGTTTGTGGAAACTGCCAAGAACCATACTGAAATGTGACAGTATACAAAAATGATAAAAATAAATGAATAAGCAAAATTATAAGAACTCCGAAAACTTGTTTAATACAGGAATGCATGGCACTAATTGAATGCATCTCTAATAACCCCTTCAATAATCTCTACCCTTAAGTAAAAAGTAGTCACTATTTGGTGGCCCCAAACTTTGAATAATATTGGAGGAGGGGCCTCTGCACAATTGGTAAAACAACCATGTTCCCAAAACAAGCTGGGAAGATTTTACTCTTTTTTTAAGGGGTTGGGGAAAATTTACAGTACAAAATAGACACTTCAGCCTTTTATTTTCTCTCTTAATTATCCCTGATATCCTATGTATGAATTGGAACTGATAACTTAAATTGCATGACTGTATACATGAAATCAACTGGACATCTGTGAGAGTTAAAATAATACAGTAGGTTTAATTTAGACATTATATTTCAGCCATCCATAAACTAATTAACTAGGCTTTATTTCGGAAAGATAAGAATATATCTGTATCAGGAAGGAAGGCTGATTTGCAAAAGATTGCAAAGAAGTAAGGTTGAAAACTGAACAACAGAGGTCATTTAGTGTATATCCTCCTGAGCTACACACTGCAATGCCTACACATTATCCAGTGTTCCATTAATATGAAGATAATCTTATGTTTGTAAAAGCACTACATTTATTTCTCCTTTTAATATTGTGGTGTTTTTCATCGGGCATTACCAATATACTCAGAAACATTGATCTAAAATAAGCCCCAAAAGCAGAAAGAAAAGCCATCTTGATGTTATCATCTTGATGAGCATGTCACATTTCATGCTGTATTTTATTGGAGCCCATAGAGATAGTCCTCAACTTACAAACATTCATTTAGTGATGGCCTTAAGGAAACAGACTTATGTGGTTCTTGCAGTTATAGACATCACACCATCCCCATGGTCATGTGATCAAAATTCAGCACTAGGCAATCAGCATTTATTTATTTGTTTGTTGGATTTATATGCCGCTCCTCTCCAAAGACTCGGAGATTTATGATGGTTGCAGCATCCCGGGATCACCTGATTGCCATTGGTTGATCTTCCAACAAGCAAAAGTCAATGGAATAAGCCAGATTCACTTAATGACCATATCATTCACTTAACTGCAGTGATTCGCTTAACAAGCATGGCAGAAAAGATTGTAACGATTCACTGAACAACTGCTTTGCTTAGCAAGGGAAATTATTGTTCCGATTATGGTTATAAGTTCATGACTACTAGTATATATTTGTGTATTAATTTGATTAATACAGATTGATGTCAAGCATTTAGCGGGGTGTTAGAACAAATTAAACATTTCTCAGATAGAAATAATCTCTACATTTTATCTTAATATGTTTGGACTTTTAGTAAATTAAGAAAAAAATGTTTCTTTTCCTCAACAGAAATACAAAAAACATCATAATGTATAACCTGTAATACCGGTATCTTAAAAAAAATATTTACAATGTATGTTAATTTTCCCCTTAGGACTAGTTCAATATTATCCATACAGATATGCATTCACCATTGTTTGTGATTTAGCTCCTTTATCTCAATACGATTTCCTACCATTTAGATGAAATACTTGCAGAACAGAAAAATAATAGTTCAAGTTTGAACTATTAAATTCAAATGTGGCTCTACCTTATTGCTGGTGCTTCTCCTTGTATAAGCTACTTCACTTAAATAGCCAAAAAGGGGCTGCAAATCATAGAAGGAAGAATAATATGAACAAAATTGGGTTTGCAAAAGTAAAAAAAAAGCCCTTTGTTTTTATTTGAACAATCCTAATGGAACAACAATTGCAGCACAATGGTGGTTATCTTTGGACAATAGCAGTTAGGAAATAGAAAATCAGAATAGGAATAGCAGTGGTTGGATAGATCCCTTAAAAGGAAGAATTATACTGTGATGCTTTGTTGAAGGCAATTTTTGCTTGACTTTTACTAGTTCACACATGCCTGAACATAATGTGATTGCTCTTCAATGTGCACAGTTAGTATTGCTTTATAAATTCTATATAATATAAATAATCTAAGATTTCAAAGTGGTTTTGAACAAGGAAATAAAATCTCCAAATAAATCACGGCGAATACAGCACTTAATTGCACAAATGATCAAAACTGAATGATCAAGTCACAATTTGACTAAAGCTTTATAAATATAATAACACATAGACCTGCTAGTCATCTGAGGGAAATGGATTCACTGTGATTTTCAATTCACCATGAACTGAGCCTAGTAGTTGCGGTCCATTTCTTGTAAATAGAAGTCTCGTTCTTCTCTCTCTCCTACACACAGTAGAAGAGTTGAGCAGATATATCTGAATTTGGAATTCAACATATCTTCTTTTGCTACAACATCTAATAGCATACAGTTTAAGAAAAGATGATGACTTGACCCCATCAATAAAGATGAACAGATGCAAGAACATTATTTCGTTTTGTATATTTTGGCTTGTTTAGGTACAGGTTCAGATTTTAGAATTCTATAATTGTTATGAAACCGTACCATATTTTCTCTGCAAAATGGCCCCTTAGATAATAATTTTTATGTCACACTAAAGATGGGCTGTCATTGTTGTCCAATAGCTTATGTTGTCCCCTTTGCATTTTGATCAATGGCTCATGTATGTCACAATAAACCAATTGAAAACAATGACACTGTCTTCAGTGTAGATCAAAACTAATTGGTCTTTTCTGTCTTCTTTCATCTTTTTGCTCATATTAAAAATGGCAGGTGTTATACTAATTAAGAGCCGAGGTGGCGCAATGGTTAGAATGCAGTATTGCAGGCTAATTCTGTTGACTGCCAGCAGTTTGATTTTGACCAGCTCAAGGTTGACTCAGCCTTCCATCCTTTTGAGTTCGGTAAAATGAAGTGAGGACCCAGATTGGGAGCAATATGCTGACTCTGTAAACCGCTTAAAGAGGCTGTAAAGCACTATGAAGCGATATATAACGCTAAGTGCTATTGTTATTGTTATTTGGCAATCAAGAACCCTTTGCACTGAACTGAGTTCTGTAGAAGCATATATTTTGGGTATGTGTAAGAATTTTGATTTGACTTCCCCATTAGAACTCCACATGTGTTGCATTGTAAGACACATCAACTCAATCACCATAGTGTTTTCTGTTCTAGCTACAGATAATCAGAGATATAGATTCAGCTGGAAGGCACCTGGCTGGGATAAGCTGGTTTTTGTGCACATATTCTCTGCATCCAGATTGTGCAGCCCTAAGGAGATGAAAATGAATAGGAACACACATGAATAGAACATTGCTGCAGTACCCAGACTGAAGAGGCAATTTAATTGAGTTTCTGTGTGAGTGTGTCAGTTGTTTGTGATGCAAATGAGTGTTTTTAAAACGTTTATGAATTTATAGGTAGAACTAATTAATTTAAAGCAGGCAAATGCTATTATCTATCGAGATGAAGAGGAAAAACAGGAAATTTGCTCTGAAAACAGCTGCTTGCAATGACATAGAAGCTGAAAAGACTCTTGGCCAAAGTCTCTGTGAAATACCTCTTTTATGAGACTACTGTGGTTGGCTGAGGGGAGAAATTTAGTCTAGGTTTGTATATAAATAAACTCATATTTCTGCACAAATAAATGTTGATTGATCTACAGTAGGAGTTCTGCTGGTTCCTTTTTTTTTCAAGTTACAAAGCCAAAAATTGAATGAATACTCTTGTTCATGACTGTAGTAATTCAGACTGAAACCTGATTCAACTATATACTTACTGGAACAACAACACAGGAAAGGTCATCAAAATGTTCACCTACAAAATAGTATAAGACTGTTCTTTGAAATGGATTCACACAATCTTCTATTTTAAAATGGAGAATTCAGTAATAATGTGAAATATGGGAACTCATAACTACTTCCTTAATATAGGGGGAAAAAAGAACCTTCCAGCCCAGTTGAGACAAGTAATCTAGAACTAAGGGAAATTTCCTAACAATGAGAACAATTAACCAGTGGAATTTCTTACTTTCAGAAGTTGTGGGGCTTCATCACTGAGGCTTTTTATAAATGTATTTTATTAGATTTTTATATGGGTAGGGAAAAGATGGGGTCGGGGGGGTACAGGGAAATCGGGATAAAGGGGACAGGGTGTGGATAGTTACAGTAGATATGTGATTCAGCAAACAAGCTGTCGTCCGAGTCTTCATTTTGAATATTACTGTTTATATAATACTAAACATTTATAAAAGTAAATCAGTATAGTTACAACAAACTTTTGGTAAAACAGTAATATTCCTTTAAATAATTAACATAGTTAATAGCATAGCAACTATTTCAAAATATCAAGCTTAATACTTAATATAATAAATCTCTAATATCTCTTCTTATTCTAACGTGTTTCAACCCACTGATAAAATTTTCCCCAGGTTTTATAAAAGATTGAATCCTCTTTCTCCTTCATCTCTAACATTAATCTGTCCATTTCTGCACAATCTAGAATTTTCAAAATTATAATCTGATCTGATGGTAGGTTTTCATTTTTCCAAAATTGGGCGAAAACTATTCTTGTAGCTGTCAATACATGTAGTATTAAATAATCATTTTCTTTACCATAGTTAGGTCATCACTGAGGCTTTTTAGAAGAGACTAGTCAACCATTTGTCTGGAATGGTATAGGGTCTCCTTCTTGAGCAGGAGATTGGACTAGAAGACTTCCAAAGTTCCTTCCAACTCTGTTCTGTTATTTCTGTTAGACAGAAAGAAAAGGCCAGGGTAGTATCTATCTGTCTGTCTGTCTGTCTGTCTGTCTATCATCTATCATCTAATTGGCTAGCTAGCTAGCTATAAACAAAGGAAGCTAGGAACATATTAATTAACTGGTTTATATAAGAAAAATGTATGTTTTTCTTCAAGATTAATTTATGTCCCTGAAATATTTGGCTAATTGTTAAAAATAAAGATTCCTTACATCCTATTTTTTTGTACTACTTAGTAATATGGTTACATAAAGCAGTGGTTTTATATAGTGGCAATACACTTCTTTTTGGAATATAGAACTTGCCCAGTTTCAGGGGGAAAAAGAGATATATGAGTTTTTTCAATGTTGTACTGCAGTATTTTTTGAAAAGCTACTACAGAAAATAGCACTCTTTGACTATAAAATCCCTTCCCACAAAAGGGATTTTGAACAGTGCAGTTTAATGCATAGATGCGATTGCAATAAATGAGGCATATCAAACTGTGTGTCTGATTCTTCAGGTTCCAGTCCAGAAAAAGCAAGAAGGAATATCTTCTGTTTGGGAAAAAAAAAAGACAACAAAATTTTTACAAGGATAAACTCCTACACTTAATATAAGATTGCAGAGATAGCATTGATGCAAATATAACATTTCCCCACCTTGTTGCTGTTGTTAAGTGATTATGGGTGAACTATTGATTCTTCTGCATGTCTTTGATCTCTCTTCTCTTTCCTGAATCTTCCTTCCTCTGCTTTACATAGGGATCAATACATGATATTAACCAGAGTTGATACTATTCATGTTCTTCTCTGTAACTCCATCATTTGAACTGCCTTGCCTCAGCAGAGAACTTACAGACTAGGAAAGGAGGGATTCCAGTCCTAAAATGTTCTGATGCCTATATGGTTCAGGCAAATTTGGGGAATGGGTAAATATGATGGCCCATGCGAGACTTTGGGCTGTCTGCTAATCATGTCCTACTAAACTTCTGGACTGTGAGAGAACAACATTGCCTGTCTAGTGCAAACTTTCCCAAACTGTTTTGCTGGTTACAGAGCATTTGTCTATATTCCCCATACTTTGATATCTCATGGCCTTTTCTGTTGTATCCTATTCCTTTTGAGAAAATTGTGTTCTCTCTGTGGGATTGGTCTGGTGTCATACATTATTGGCTGTTTGTATTTTTTCAAGTGAAAAATAAAATGAGCTTGTAGACCAACTTTTTTTGTGGGGGTTGTTTTACCACCAAGTCTCAGCACTAGGCATGATAATATGTTGATAATGAAGTCAGGAATGGAGGAAATAATAAGAAAGGCAACATTAAAGGATGTGAGTCTATATTCACAAACTCTCAGCCATTATTAGAAGATCAGCACTATTAAATTTGCGCTGCACATTTTGTAAATAGCAGTATAATAGATTCAGACTCTTCAGTTACAATTGGAGAAAGCACAGCTGCTGATTCACTACTGATAAATATCAGTTTTTTTCAATGCCATCTTACACTTACTTCAATGTTTTGTTACTGGAGCATCTTACCTTAACCCTTCCAATAATCCTGGGGAAATAACAGGCAAGAGGGAAAGGGGGACCATGGTTGCTTAACAGGGAAAGAAATTTTGGAAGGATCTGCCCTAATTGTTCAGGCTATAATAAGAGAAAATGAGAGATTTGTTCTTTCAGACTTCCAAGGTAGCCTTACAATTGAGGTAGAATTAACTGATCTGGTTATGTGTCCTGTTTGGCTTACCTGGTGGGGCTGACACAGCCTTTGGTGCTCCCTGTAATTACAACTCTGAATTGCAAATCAGTCCTGAGGTTTACGTTGCTTCTTTAATGCTGTTGTATATATTTGTTGATGCTTTTAGTGTGATAAAATAAATTAAATACTGAATTTCACAGCATCCTTTGTAATCAATTCTTAGTGGTTCAGTATATTTCCAGAAGTCAGCCACCATGAAACTTTATTTAGAAAAGAAATCCAATAAACTGTTATGTAACCCCAAAATAGACTCTAAATATTGGAATGTGAACAAAGGAAATCTCTCAATAGGAAAAAAAACTCTCATTCCTATGAATCTAAGGATCAAGAAGATTAGAATCTGGATGGGAGACCTCAAGGAACACAAGATCTTTTTTTTAAGATGGCAAGAGTAATAAGGCAATTTGGTTGGAAGTTTGAAAAAAACAATTGCTCCAGATATAGAACAGTAAATGGACACCTTTTGGCTTCCCTCCTAGATACAAAATGCCATGACCAAATCCTGTATTGAAATGAGATCAAAGGTTGGCAATGTAGAATTTGGAGGTACCATAAAACCCACCATTTCCCTAAGATAGGTTCTATATATAGAAAACATCATGGCAAAAATATCATGAGAATACCAATTTTATGAGATTTTTAGATAAGAATGCTGATCTCACAAAATGCATTTTTACACATTTATTTAGGGATGTCCTCAGTACAATTATGTAACAGTATCCTGGACTAGTCCTTGTTCTGGAGTCTTTAGTGTACAGAATGAGTTCTCTGTATCCTCTGAGGAACTTTAATGATCTTAAAAGCTTCTCTTCCCTATCAGGGTTTTGAGCAGCAAAGATACACCTTTAATGTAATGAGCCTCTTCCCAGTGGTGGGATTCAGACGGTTCGCACCACTTCAGCTAATTTTTTGTTGCCCCGGCCCAGGATGGACTTCTGGAAGTGGCATCTAGACAGAGAACCAGTTGTTCACATATTTGAATCCCACCACTGCCTCTTCCCAAATACAGAAATTGAACTGCCAGAAATCAAAGGAAGCAGTATTTATCTAGCAAATATCACAAAAAAAAAAAATACTGAAGACCATTAAGGACCACACTCACAGATGCTACTTCGCAACTTACTTCAAAAACTTAGTCTTTGTTTTCTCTAACAAAGCCAAATATAAGACATGAAGGTTTTTAGTTTCATTTAGTGTCCCTGTTATTTTTAATTTTTTATTATTCAAGATTCATGGCTAAACATAAACTGAGCTTGTATGGCATATAGGGTACTAACTGTAAAAACGACGACAACAAAAAATAGTGAAACTATTGATAGAATCTCTTAATTAGTGAGGATTCAGATTATATTGGCTACCATTACTAATGAACGATTATTGAATTTGACAATAGTTAAAACTGATAAAATATTGTCCTTATAATGTATGCGGTATTAATCTGATATTGTTTTAGAAGTTCTTGTTGAACTACACAAACTTTAAATCCATTTTATTTCTTTTTTGTTCCTTGATTTAATTTAACTGTCCAAATGTGCTTTGCAACAGTTGCCAATAATAGTAATAATAATTTCTGGCTTATAATACACCAGATTTTACTGTGGTTGAAAGAATAAAGTGTGGATAATTTATATGGCAAAAGAGATACTAGACTAGAGCAAAGAATTGAAGAATTGAAGAAGATCACATAGTATCAAGATCTGAAAATCAAAATTGAAAGAGTATAGCATAAACTGGCCACTGTGGTCCCAGTCGTTATTGGCATACAAGGTGTCATACCATAGCATATATTTTGTGCTGATACATTAAAACATGGGCATCAAACTTGCCACATCACATGACGTGTCACAACTTATTGTGGCTTTTTTCGCATTGCTGGAGTTGGGGTGGGTGTGGCCTACACATGATGCAACTGGCCCGAAGACCAGCAGTTTGACACCCCTGCATTAAAACATCCCAGGTTCTTGGGGAGAACTTGATGCTATCACCAGCTAAAAAAACTGGCAGCTGTGACTTCATATTGTTGTGAATAGATTATAATAATAATAACTACCCGTCCAACAATAACCCTTCCTCATAGTTTCCTCCCTCATTAACCAAAAATTTCCAGACACAAAATCCATTAGAACAGGGCTTTTCAACCGTTGGTACACTTACCACTTGTACTTTGCTACATGGCAAGTTGTATGCGATTGCTAGCCAAGTGTAGCAGGGGAGAGGAATGAGCCCAAGCTAGCCAAGCCTGAGGGAGAGGCAGCTGCAGCTCCAGGGCTGTCTGGGCTGGGCAGAAGTCCCAGGAGCCGGCAGGGCTCCAGCTGATTGACTCCAGCTGATTGGCGCTTCCAGAAGCAGTTTGGAGCTGGAGGTGAACTGAAGAAAAAGGGGGGAGAGAGAGGAGAGGCTATAAAAGAACATGGTTTGGGTGGGGGAAGGAGAAAAAAGACATCAGGAAAGGTTTAATCCCTTTAAACAAATATAATTAGTTTTACCCCCTTTAATTGAGTCTGTCGTTGGCTTTTAGAAAGTTTTCTTTGAAGGTAAACAGGTTTAATTTAAAGCTAAAGCTTTTTGCAATTACCAGAGCCTTTCAGTCTAGGATTGCAACATTGTGACATGTGACACCCTGAGGCAGCTTAAAGAGAAAAAAAGCGGAGTTTGTGTTTCTTTATTTTCTTGCTTTACACTTGATTCCTGTGTCTTTAAGGGTACAGGGAAGGGATTGGGAGATGCATTGTTACTACACTGTGGAAGAGCTCTGAAGGGCAAACCAGTTAGCTCAGGAGTCTACAAACTTAGCAACTTTAAGACCTGTAGACTTCAACTCCCAGAATTCCTCAACGAGCCATAAGGGCTGAGGAATTCTGGGAGTTGAAGTCTACAAGTCTTAAAAGTGCCAAGTTTGAGGACCCCTGAACTAGCTGGTAGTGGTGCATATTAATAAACATGGATAAATTCATCATACATTTGTCAGTGCAAACGGAAAGTGATTCAGCAAAAGAACAGCCACCGAAGAAATTAAAACTGGTACTTTTTTCTTTTTTTCTACAGTTTGTAATATTTTATTAGATTATAGAATAAAATACAAAAATAAAAAAGCAAATAGTAGGACACAATGGGGAGGAAAAAGGGGGAAAAGTGAGGGGGAGAAGGGAAAAAGAACAGACTTCCTCTGTTGCAGTAGAACAGGGGTGTCAAACTGCTGGCCCATGGGCCGGTTTCATCATACCGGAGCCGCGCCCATCCCATTGCCAGCAATGGCGAAAAAGCTCCGATACATCATGCGATCTCACGTAACGTCGCGAGTTTGACATGCCTGCAGTAGAAGGAAGCATTAACATTGAACCTCAACTTTTTACTTTTCCATAATATTATAAACTAGCCATTTCTATAACAACAAATGAATCTAATCAGTAACCCCCCCTTTTTTTAGTCATCAAATTTTTGACATCTTGCTAAACCAGCGGTTCTCAACCTATGGGTCGTGACCCCATTTGGGGTCGAACGACCGTTTCACGGGGGTCGCCGGACACCACGGTCCGCCACTTGTTTTTTATTTTTTTATTTTTTTTTGTCGCGCACACGCTGCGCGTGCGCGGATCGGCCCGTCGCGGTCCGCCATTTTGGTTTTTTTAATTTTTTTTAGTTTTTTTTTTAAAAAAATTTCGTCGCGCGTGCGCCGCACATGCACGGTTTGGGCCATCATGCGCCCGCCGTGCATGCACGGATCGGCCCATCGCGGTCCGCCATTTTGTTTTTTTTTGTTTTTTTTGTTTTTTTTGTCGCGCGCGTGCCGCGCATGCATGGATTGGCCCGTTGTGCGCGCGCGCCCGGGTCGGGGTTGCGGCACGCATGGGCGGCGCAAGTGGGGTCTCAACCTGAAAAAGGTTGAGAACCACTGTGCTAAACAATGGTGGTACTCAAATGTTGTCATGTCCTAAAAATGGTACAATCTGTGAAAAGGTTGAAAAGCTCTGCATTAGAACAATGAAGAAAAGATGAATATGTATAGCAGTCTTAAAGCACATTGTTTTTTATTGGAACTAACATGCTTGGTATCTTTTTATTGGAAATAGTAGCATATTGTTTATTTGTTTAGAAATCTTTAATAGCAAGCTAGGATTTGGTTTAACAAGTTACAATCTAACCTAAGACTATGTCCTGTGAAAGTGCTGGAATTTTCATGACTGTTATAATGTATTATGAATGCTATTTGCAGAGTTCTTTCCATCTCAAGGCAGCTGTGGCTTAAGCTATTATCAATTTAGTGGTGTCATGGTTAATTATTTTACTCTATGTAAGTATTTGGTTTCCAAGTGTTATTTGAAAGTGCTGTCAACCTGCTGTGATGCTAAGTATAAACGAACAGTTCAAATTTTTTATATAATTGGACTTTCACTACCGCTTCTGAAAATAAAGAGTATATTTTACCAACAGCTGTGTCTGCTCGAATAGGGAGGAAAATCATTCATTGTTTTGGCTTTTTGTTTTCAACTACTCCACCCTGTAGGATTACAGCCTATTATAACTCTCACCAGAAATGTAAGCCTCTTGCTGTGCTGTTTCTGAATCAGTGTTTACAGACATGGAGATCTCTTTGGCTTTTTCATTTTAATAAGTATTTGTTTATCATCTGTAGCAAATGTTAGCACCTGGTTTTTAATTTATTACTATTTTTAAAAAAGAAGAAAGGCAAAGGCTTCTCCCCCCCAAAAAAATACACGCAATGAAATTGAAATAATAATACTCATTAATATTCAACTGCAAATAATAATAATCTTCCTTTTTGTCACCACTTTAAATCTATTTTTCTTTCTTTCTTTTTGTCCTTTGATTTCATACAGTCCTCTAAATATTTCTTGTAAAATCTGATGGATCCTTATTGAATATTTTTTCACATGACAGATTTGCATTACTTGATATTTCATGACCCTGACTTGTTATCCAAATGGAAAAGGAATTTCCTGATTATGTTTTCCAATCACAGAATCGCTGGTGGTGGTTTAGACATTCTCAGAGAGGGTTGGAGATGGCAGGAACATAAGGAAAAAAACAAATAGAAGCTGTTTTGTCTTTGAATTCATAGCAGAGTAGGTAAATATTTCTGTCTATCATACTGTAAGGTGAAGTAGATATAACATGAAACAGTTATATCTACTTCAACTGTGATCAGATTTTCACTTTTTAAAAATAGCAATTAAGCTGGAGTTGAGATACAAAAGCTCCCATTAGCTAATTGCCTTGTGAGTTGTTTTCTGTTTTCTAAGCAAAGCATAAGGACAAAATATAGGTCTGGTGCCTGCTTTGATCCTAATATTTTTTATTGCTGAAATTCAGTTTAGCTCATTCTATAAAGTGTTTATTTTTACTCTTACCTTTTCAGCTCTTTAGATCAACAGAGCATGCCCCCAGTACCTTCATTCTTGTTCTTTCAGTGTTGACCCCTTAGCTTTAAAAACTCATATTTGCTTGAAGAAGTGTCAAATTTACTGTGTGATGAAAATCGTACTATATGAAGTAAAGCCCTGTTCAAACATTTTGGGTCAGCTGTGATTATATAGGTACAATGAAGGCATGGTTACTGAGGAATCTTTAAGATGGGATTAGTGAGGTGTCTAGACCAGTGTTTATACAGTATGTCTTCTGCAAGGATTTGGTATTTTTTTCCTTAGGGTATAACACCCAAACAGATTTCTGTTGTATTGGTGATTCTTAAATCAAAACAGAAGTTTGATCATTTGTTGTTAATTATTTATTCTGCTGATTTCTATGGTCTCACAGCAATTTACAATGATTTACATAGAATAGAAATAATAAATAACTTCTACATTATAACTGAGTTACAACTCTCATCACTTAAAAGGGTTTTAATGATGCCAGGATAACCCTTGAAAACTGTTTCTGTGCCGCACAAAGGACCACAATGAATGTGGAGGGAACGTTACATAGAAAAAAGATGTTTTCTCAGTGATCCAGAACCAAGGGTCTCAAATGTGATCAAATAATCTCTATTCTGTGGTTCTGTGGTAGAAAAAAATTGAAAGCAAGACTGTACTTCTACCATAGGTGAGGTCTGCACTGAATTCTGACCACTGAATTTTATACTAACTAAAGTTTGAGATCAGAGGATAATATTTTCCTACACATAACATATTGCAATAATCAAGCCAGGAAACTGTTAATGTATGCATTATATGCAAGAGACTTTTTGTCCCTCTAGAACAGTGGTTCTCAACCTTTCTCAGGTTGAGACCCCACTTGCCCCGCCCATGCGCGCCGTGACCCCGACCCAGGCATGCGTGCGTGTGTGCGCGCGCACCGAAAAAAAAATAAAAAAAATAAAAAACAAAACAAAAACAAAATGGCGGCCGTGACGGGCAGATCTGCACATGCACGGATCGGCCCATCGCGTGTGCCACGCATGCGCGGATCCGCCCGTCGCGGCCGCCATTTTGTTGTTGTTTTTTTATTTTTTTAAAAAAATTTTTAAATTTTTTTTTATTTTTTTTGGCGTGACGGGTGGATCTGTGCATGCATGGATCAGCCCATCACACGTGCCGTGCATGCGCGGATCCGCCCGTCGCGGCTGCCATTTTGTTTTTGGTTTTTTTTGTTTTTTTTAATTTTTTTAAAAAAAAAATTTATTTTTTTTAAAAAATTTTTTTCTGGCGCGACGGGCGGATCTGTGCATGCATGGCGCACGCGCCAAAAAAATAAATTTAAAAAATTTAAAAAAATAAAAATAAATTAAAAAAACAAAATGGCGGCCCGCGGTGTCCGGCGACCCCCGCGAAATCGTCGTGCGACCCCAAATGGGGTCGCGACCCCAAGGTTGAGAACCGCTGCTCTAGAAGGATCATAGTTGGTATAACAGTGTGATCTGAAGCTGATGAAAGGTATTTGTGCCATAATCTTGGAGACCAGAGAGTGATACATGAGGGAAAGCATTTCCTAATTGTATCTACTCCTTGTAGGGAATTTAACCTCATGCAGCATAAGATTTGCCACATTTAAGTTTCATTCGAAGCTTTAGTTGGAAAGGTTCTAAGTTTAAATACAAATTTAAATACTTATAGAAAGGTTCCAACAATGTAGAATATAGAAATATCCAGAATAATAGATTTAGCTATCGAGATCCAGGTTAGCTGGGATTTGCCTATTTTGTATCTGAAAAGGAACAGGAAATATCAGAGACTGGGGAAAATGTTTGAGAGGTTCATATATGAAGCTGAGGGTTCATTTTGTTTGAGATTGAAGATATTGCAGGGATATGTCAATGAATCAAAAACATAATCAGATGAGAAACAGCTGAAATTAAAGTTTTATGAACTTAGTTTGAAGTATCCAGATCTGTGCTGGGTATAGTATTAGAAGATATATAGGAATGGAATATGGAACAGAAGTTTTTATCTGAAAATCTGGTGTGCAAAACGTAAGGTAGGAGAAGGCATATAAAGAGAAAAAGAAAAGAGAACAGGTGGATAGTTGCTAAAAGCAAAATGGGTCAAATTATTTCATGAGAGGTTAATAAGATTAAATGAAACTGCAAAGAAGTTCAGTCAAACCAATAGACGCTTGCCTTTAGACAATGTGGGTGCTTCATCACTGGAGGCTTTTAAGAAGAGACTGGATAGTCACTTGTCTGAAATGGTATAGGATCTCCTGTTTGAGCAGAAGGCTGGATTAGAAGACTTCCAAGGTCCCTTCCAGCTCAGTTTTGATTCTGATTCAGTAGAAATTAAAGGACGGATCTCAAAAATAAATAAAATGCATTGAAATAGAAACAATCTCTGCTATTTCTGTCACCTTCGCCAACCCTTCCTTCATTGCATCATATCTTTCCTTACTGTATAATTGTTACTTATTCAGCTGTAGGGTAAAATGTATACATTGATAATATCTGTACACATCAATAGTGTTGTTTTTTTAAGCAGGGAAAGAAAATGAAATACAAGGGCTGCTTTGTTCACATTTGCTCCTTGTTTTCTGCAGTTGTTATTCATAACATGATTCAAATTGGATGGAGAGGGTAAGAGAGGAAAATCAAGATTATTGGCCCTTGTCTCCTAGCTTTTTCATCACCAGGAAGTATGCTTGCAGGAAGGGAATGGTAATAATGCTAGATTCTATCAGCGGGATTTGAAGTTGTATTCTCCAGGCAGTCTTAATCACATAGAGACTTGGCAATTACAGCCTTTTTTATAATGAAGGAAAGATGGTACATCCCATAAAACAGGGGTCTCCAACCTTGGCAACTTTAGGATTTGTGGACTTCAGCTCCCAGAATTCTGGAAGTTGAAGTCCACAAGTCCTAAAGTTGCCAAGGTTGGAGACCCCTGCCATAAAACAGGAAATAGAAATAAAGACATAAAGAAAAAAAAATCCTGCTCAGTGACATTGTTCTGACAATCTGTAACTATTGGTTGCAGATAATTCTAAGATTCCCTCCTCTCCAACAGGTTCCATTCATTTGTCAAGCATTTTTGTGCAGATTAGGACATTCTCCTGCATGGGTGGATTCCAAATCCACCGATGGGTTACGACAGTCTACCGCCCAATCAGAGACTAGGTCTGAAATTTAGCTCTGCCTCCGGCTTCCTTCCCCAGTTTTTACCTAGTCTGAAGCCCAAGAACAGCTCTTCGTACTAGCTCCGCGAAAAAGAGTACTTTTTCGGTTAAAAGGCTGGTAAAAGATTTTTTTGTTTTGCTCATTGTTAGTATTTAATTAACTGAAGACGAAATTTAGTGAAAGCATTAGAATTTACCTCTCGGGGACCTTCGGTCGAACTTCTCCTCCACGTGTCGGGAGCGCGACGGCGAGGCCACCCCGGGCCTAGGGCCTGGGAAAGCGGGAGACAAAGGGGGAAACGTCCCTGGACTCCTGCTGGCCGCCGAACTGCGCTCCGAGACCCCACAGGAGTACAGTCGTCGAAGGGAGAGAAGACTTCGCACACTCGACGCAGAACTTGCCACAAACGCAAGTGGGGCAAGGGAAGAGTGGGGAGGAGGCCAGCCGGTTCGCCGAGAGGGTGGACGTCGGCGGGGACCGCCGGTTACTGGAGGGGTAGACCGAGGCCTGTGCCCGGTAGGCACCGCGTGGTCAGGAGCACAGAGCTCCGACCAAAAATTTGGCGCGGCGGCCATTTTGAAAAGGGGGAGGTCTCGGCTCCTGGCGCAAAGCACCATTTTGCAAGAAGGGCGTGCCTTGACTGCTCCAGGTTTCTGATTGGTGTTTTCGCTCTGGCGCGAAAACTCTCTTGAAGAGAGGCGTGCAAACCTCCTTTGTTCTCCCTACTGGGGGTTTTGGCCCAGGGGAAAGGAAATTGCTGCCGGCAAGGCAGAGAGGCTTGGATTCCGGCCTGCTTAAAGCAGTGAGCACTGAGGCCAGCTCTGTAAAAGGGAGAGTGTCCCTTCGGAAGTGTGTGTGTGTGTGTCTCGGTGTATTTGATTTTTAGCACGGTTGGAGCCGGAAGGGATCCCCCAGTGGAATCAAGGTGGCCGGGACGGGCATAGGGATCAAATCCTCTGGCTAAGGACCCACGTGGCCACAAATTACTTCAGCCAGGCAGGTTAGGGAGCATTCCCTTCAGCGCTGCCGGCTACAGCTGGGCCCGCCAGATACCTGGAAAGGGTGCTAGTTGGGGCATGGCGATGGCAGATGGCACTTCGGCCCAAGGCTCAGCGCCCCCTCCGTCGTCACCTAAACGCAGAACGGAGGAAACGGGGGGGGCAAGAAGAAGACCAAGACAAAACATCTGACTGAGCCATCAAAAACTGCTGAGCGTCAGGCCATAAGGAGACACCAGGCCTTGGAGAAGGAGTTTGCCAAGGCGCAGAGGCTCAGGGACAGCGGGATGGAGAGTGCGGCCCTGTCCCTTCGGGAGACACCAACCCCTTTCGAGCCTTCGGGATCAGCTGAACAGGAGTGGTCTCCCAGGGGAGATACAGAAGGAGAGGTGTCTCCCATCTCGGTGCCATCATCACCAGAACATTCTGAGCCCACAACCAGCCAGGAGGAGGCTGGGCACAGAGGTAGGAAAAGAAAGAGGTCTGGTAAGTGGTCATCACAAGTTCATTCCCTTCTACAGGAGGTCCTGGAACGCCTCGGGGCATCTAGGAGTAATTCTCCCCCCCAGAGGGCACACACACCATGGAGACAGGCCCCCCGTGGGAGTAAGGTAGTGTTCCATGACTCTGATGTATCTGAGACTTCTTCACAGGTGGCAGATGAGAACAGGAGGACTGGGACGATGAAGAGGCCCCCGCTGTCAGAAAATGAGGACACAGAGCCACAAGCGGCTCCGGTTTCAGGTTTATTCGATCATAATCTGTTTTACTCCATCATGATTAAGACATGCTCCGTACTTGATCTGCCAGCTAAGACCAAGGAGGCCAAACCACCGTCCTCAGAGGAGGAGGACGCAAAGGACCCGCTAATGCACTCACCGGTATCAGAGTTAATACAGGTACCATGCACCAAGGTATTCAGGTCAACGGTAAGGTCCCAGTGGACTAATCTAGGCACCATTCCAGCCCCAAACGGCATGGAAAAGAAAATGTTTAATGTTTGCAACCCATTAGCATCACTAATAGAGGTGCCACAGGTGGACGCTCCGCTAATTTTTCTCCTTCCTTCCTCAGCCATCCCAGGAGACTTGGCAGAGTCAATGAAGGCGGAGGATAGGAAGGTAGAGCTCTCCCTCCGCAGGGTTCACCACTCATCGGCCTGGGCCATCAGGGCCGCATCCACTAACTCAGTAGTCGCCAGGGCTGTGATCAGGTGGCTGCGGGAGATCCAGGCAAGTGTTTCCCCGGACCAGGTACGTGTAAGACAAACACTGACTAAGCTGCGGAGGGCAGCAGAATTCATGGCAGACTCCTCGCTGTTTGCCTCAAGATACTCGGGCCAGGTCCATTGCAGGGACAGTGGCAGTCAGGAGGCTGATATGGCTCAAGAACTGGAAGGCGGACCTTAAGTCCAAGTGGCGGCTTGCCACAGCTAAGTATTCAGGATCAAAACTTTTCGGAGCGATCCTGGACCCCTACCTGATAGAGGATAAGAACAAGAGGAAGGTGTTAGCTCACCCATCTAAAAGGTCAGACAGAGGAACCCAGGAGTTCCGTAGACAGGCACCCCGTCAGAACGGGGGCGGAGAATGGAGGCAGCCCTTTCAAGGGGGACGGTCCTGGGAAGGGCCCAGAAACCCGTGAACCTTCTCATACAGGCAGGAGCGCGGCCAGGACCGTCCAGCCTCTGGCAGGGGCCAACCTTCCAAATGCCCCTTTAAAGGGGGGGAGGCCGGCCCTACAGATGCTCCAAGTGACGCCTGGGACAGTCCCATCGGGGGCCATCTGGTGCTGTTCAGCGAAGCATGGCAGACGACCACGACGGATGCCTGGGTCAGGGAGACAGTGGCCCAGGGTCTAGCAATAGAATTCTACTCCACCCCACCAGATCACTTCATAAGGTGTCCGTTATCCCGCAACAAGACCAAAGCGGGTCTCTTAGATCAGGCCATCCGGCACCTGGAGGAAATAAGAGCCATAGAGCCGGTTCCTCCAGAGCAGGAGGGACAGGGGTTCTATTCCATCCTCTTCCTTGTGCCAAAGTCATCGGGGGATTGGAGGGCAATCCTCAACCTCAAGCGGTTAAATCACTACGTAGTATACAGGAAGTTCAAAATGCAGTCCCTCAGGTCCATACTAGCCAGCATTCGAAGAAGGGATCTGCTGTCATCGATAGACCTCACAGAGGCCTATCTTCACATTCCGATAAGACTGGGATACAGAAGGTTCCTCAGATTCTGTCACAGGGGGGCGACATTACCAGTACAGGGCCCTCCCATTCGGGCTGTCCTCAGCGCCCAGAGTATTCACGAAGGTTCTGGCGGCATTGGGGGCGCACCTACGCATGATACCGGTGCAGGTCCAATGTTACCTGGACGACATCTTGATACTTTCAGTGTCACACCAGGCAGCACTAAGGGACATCCAGGTCACCATCGACACCCTCCAGAGGCACGGCTTCTCAGTCAATCACAAGAAAAGCCAACTCACACCCTCAAGGAGACTCCAGCACCTAGGAGCCATCATAGACTCAGAGCAGGGCATGGTGTATCTCTCCCAGGAGCGTCGGGAGAGTTTACAGAAGCTAGCGCTTCTGGTAATACAGAGGAGGATGGTCATAGTAGTACAACTATCCCAGCTCCTGGGGAAGATGATATCATGCCTGGGGATTGTCCCGTGGGCCAGGCTCCACTCCAGAAGTCTTCAATGGCTTCTGCTTCCTTACCAAAGACAGAACCAGAGTGCTTCGCTCAGGAGAATCAGGATGCCTCCCCAGGTCATAACATCACTAAGATGGTGGAGGTCAGGGGCCCTAAACAGGGGCACCCCACTCAGGGAGCCCAACAGGATCACGGTCACAACCGATGCAAGCCTGTTCGGTTGGGGGGCCCATTCCGAGGACCAGATAGTCCAGGGAAGGTGGAACCCAGGGGACCTACGCCACAGGATCAATTGGCTCGAGCTGAGGGCCATCCACCTGGCCATGCTTCAGTTCTCACCCAAATTGGCAGGGAAACACGTGCTAGTTCTGATGGACAATGTAACAGCAAAGGCACACGTAAACAAGCAGGGCGGGACCAGGTCAGTGGCCCTCATGCAGGAGGCCAGGGCGCTGGGTCTGTGGGCAGAACAGCACCTGGCCTCACTAAAAGCAGAGCACATATCAGGGGAAGCAAACCATCAGGCGGACTCCCTCAGCAGGGTCATGATAGACCACGCAGAGTGGAGACTGGCACCGGAACTGTTCGAGGCAATCTCGGACAGGTTTGGCCGACCTTGCCTGGACCTCTTCGCGTCACCAGAAAACACTCAGACTCACCGTTTCTTTTCCAGGTTCCAGACCCGGGGGGCGGAGGGGACGGACGCACTCAGATGCAGGTGGCCCCAGGGGCTACTGTACGCCTTCCCTCCTCCGCCCCTAATACAAGCAACAATCCGCAAGGTCATCCTGGAGCAAGCGGAGGTGGTACTAATTGCTCCATACTGGCCGAGGCGTCCGTAGTTTGCAGACCTGGTAGACCTATCGCTCTCGCCAGTGTGGAGACTCCCTCCGAGTCAGGTATCCCTGAGCCAAGGGAAACTCCAACACCCAGACCCGCAGTGGCTACAACTAGCCGCTTGGCACTTGAGCGGGAAGGACTGAGTAGGCAGGCCTTCTCAGAGCACGTCATTTCGGTCATCCAAGATGCTCGCCGACCCTCCACTAACAGGATCTACGATGCCACCTGGAGGAACTTCTCCTCCTGGTGCAGCAGGCAGGGGTTAACTCCCCTGGCCGCCACCATCCCCAACATCCTAGAGTATTTGTGGGAGGGCATGGACAGGGGACTAGTGATCAACACCATCCACAGGCAGGTAGCGGCCCTACAGACGGTCCTAGTCTGCGAGGACCGGGGACCCCTGTCACAACATCTGGTGGTGAGCGCCTTCCTAAAGGGGGCGGCCACAAGACGGCCCCCTGTAGTTCACCGCTTCCCATCCTGGGACCTACATAGGGTCTTACAGGTGTTAACTGAGGATCCCTTCGAACCGCTGGGGGTCTGCTCACTCCGCTTCCTGACGCTGAAGGTGGTCTTCCTAGTGGCCATCACCTCAGCAAGACGGGTATTGGAGTTGGGGGCCCTTTCGGTCCGCCCGTATCTGATCACCTTTGTAGAGGGCAGGGTGACTCTACGCCTGGATCCATCCTTCTTACCTAAGGTCAACACATGGTTCCACAGGTCCCAGGACCTGGTACTACCGGATTTCTGTCCAAATCCCACACACCGTCTGGAGAGACGATGGCATACACTGGACGTGCGCAGGGCACTGCGCCACTATGTCAGCAGGACAGTGACCTTCAGGAGGTCCGAGGCCCTATTCGTTTCCTACCATCCTTCGTCTAAGGGTCTGAAGGTATCATCTTCGACCATTAGCAGATGGATCAGGGCATGCATAGCCAAGGCCTATGAGGCATTGGAACAGCCAGTACCAGATAACATCACGGCTCACTCCACAAGGAGCACGGCCACATCGGCAGCCTGGCGCACCCAGGCATCACTAGAGGAAATTTGCAGAGTGGCCACATGGGCCTCTCCATCCTCTTTCGTAAGAAATTACAAGATTGATCAATTTGCTGCAGCTGAGGCTTCGTTTGGCAGGAGAGCCCTGCAGCAGATAGTTGAGCCCTAGTAAGAGATAGCCTATACTCCCACCCGAAGGGACTCATGAGGGCTTGGGTACGTCCCATCGGTGGATTCGGAATCCACCCATGCAGGAGAAGAAGCGTTGACTTACCTGAACGCCTTTTCTCTGCATGGGGGGATGGAGAATCCACACCCTCCTCTAGCTAGTCTAGGCAGGAGTTCTCTTACAGGACGCTGGAATGGAGCTACACGGTCCGATCTGATGGAGAGCTTCGCCTGGCAAAAACTGGGGAAGGAAGCCGGAGGCGGAGCTAAATTTCGGACCTAGTCTCTGATTGGGCGGTAGACTGTCGTAACCCATCGGTGGATTCTCCATCCCCCCATGCAGAGAAAAGGCATTCAGGTAAGTCAACGCTTCTTTGTCTATATATTGACTACATACACACTCTCCAAAGGGGCAAAATTAATTGTTACAAATTTAAAAAAATAATTGCATATAAAATAAGCCAGAATAAAAAATTTAATGAGTTGATCTTGACTACTTGTGGCTATGTGGAAAAAAAATGGGGAAGTTCAAAATTAACAAAAATAGTTAGGAGCATTGGGATAGAAGTAAAAAGTATCTTATATTCTTCTTTTCACAACTAATTATTTAGGTAAATTAATCTGATGATTCTATCCTTAAGCTATTACTCTAATTATAACACACATATCTGAAAATCAGTTGCCTTAGTTTTAGTAAGTATGAAATAAATTATTTCATATACTTCATAATATTTCATGATTATTATAATATTTCATAAATATAATATATATCCATTCTTTAAACCTAATGTTATCTTATAGTACAGCATCTCTAAGCCAAAAGTGCTTTCACTGATTTTTCTCTCTTAGGAGCATAAGTCCCAAATATTTATTAAAAGAAATCAGCGTCTGTCATTGTTGAAATTTTAATTCTGGTTTCAAATTCTAAACTATAACACTCTGCTAGTTTTTAATGCCTTTTCAAATGATAATTTGCAAGAGCTGCACATTTTTAAATGAACTGTAATTTCTTTTAAACCATTCTTTTCTGTATTAATGATATTCAGAGGTAAGCCAATGTTTCTTGCTTAAGCTATCATAGCTAATACTGTTCTCTAGAATCAGGCATATTCCATTGGTCAATCTATTAAGGCTGTGCATTGTTTAGAATATTATCATAAAGACAGAATGAGATGAGAAAATGGTGAAATTGTGAATGTAACTCTGGGGAACCTATTAGGCCTTGCAATAAACTTTGTATTCAAAAATGTCAAGCACTATTATGCATAATATAATTGCAACAAAACGATGCTCTTATCCATTGGATACCCTTTCTTTTTCTGATTTCATAGTCTGTACATCTGAGTAGGTGGTTTTCTTTTCACTGCTTTTTTTTAAAGGTATTGGAATAATAATATAAAAAATGGCTTATTGTTACTTTCTGAACAGTAAGGAAGCTATGCCATAGCTCTTTTATGCTGTTATTATTCATGAATTGAAGTATCCAGCAGAGTTGGATTGTAAATGGAAATTTCCAAGTATTTAAATGGTTTCCACGTGGCTTCATGCTTGCCTAAGTATATTTTCCCAGGGAGTTTGCTTCACTAATCACTCTCCTTATATCAGTCTTCCTATTGAGGTAATATCACAAAGAACATATTTTAAAATTTAAAAGACATAGCCTAAAGTCCTAGTTCATTAGTTGTAGCATAATGATTAGGGCTGCACAGTAGTTTAGATTCAAAGGTGCTATATTTCTTTGAAAACCACAGCACTGTACAGCCCCCTGAATGAATGAAATATCTTCCAAGTCTATTCAGTTCTGGAACTATCAGTAGGATTGATGCGTCATCTTCCCTTTGGTAGATTCCAATTGCAAATTAACAACTAATTGAGAGACGTAGTGGTGATGTGCATTTAACTCCATCTGCAAAATTTATAGAATACATAGATTTTTCCCCCCTTTTACCTCTATTGCAAAATTAGGACGGCTGCACAGATGGTATGGATCTGCATTTACTCTGGATGCATGATTAGGGATCTTATGGAAAAAGAGAAAATATATCTAATGGGAAAAAGGAGGGGCTAGAAAGAGTGCAGAGAAGAGCAACAAAGATGATCAGGAGTTGGAAGGCTAAGGCATATAATAAATGACCCAGAGAACTAGGTATGTCTAGTCTAATTAAGAGAAGGACAAGGGCTGATATGATAGCAGTCTTCCTCCAAAGCACATGAGGGCAGGACAAGAAGTAATGAGCTGAAGATCATTAAAGAGCGATCCAAACTAGTACTAAAGAGAAATTTCCTGAGAGTGAGAATAATTAATCAATGGAATGGCTTATTTTAGGAAATTGTGGGTGCTCCTTTACTGGAGGTTTTCAAGAAGAGACTGGACAATCATTTTCTTATATCTTCGGTTCTTTAAGCATTGAATGAGGCAGAGTGTTGAAACAGCAACAAGTTTATTAACTCAGAACAGAAGCAACCCTAAAGGCTGCTGCACAGCTATTTATACAGTTAGCCTCTAGTTGGCAACCAATAGGTTTAAAGTAACAGTTTCCCGCCCCAAACCTCATGATCAGCTTGGAGACAGCCAGTCTGGTTTTCAGTAACAGCAACTGTTAAACAATACAGCAATGTAGGTCAGACATTAAGCAAGTGATTTAAAACAGTTGTGGCCAATACATTACACCCCTTCCCCCTAGATGGCTCAAACTCTCAGTTGCTACACATGGTCCTGCAGATATTTACGCGTCCTTCTTGACCATTCTAAATGTCTAGGGGTTGCAGGGGTCTCTTGGTCTACCCACTTGCCTGCCCGGCTGGGTAGACCAGGACTCTGAGGTCCAGTGAAGTCAGGTTGACTTGGGTCCCTTTATCTGGCCAGTCCCAGTCAGCCAAAACCAAAGTCCAATTGTGCAGCAAAGTCTGCAGGGCTGTCCCTCAGTGCAGTTTGCTGGTTCTGTTCAGCGGATACTGTCTGTCTGTCCGGGGGAAGCTCCCCTATGGCCTTTTCCCCATCTCCTTGAGTAAGAGTTCTGTTGGAGCGTGCAAACTCCTCTGTTGGGCCATTGTCACACAGCCCTTGTGTGTGGCTGGTTCGCTAGCCTGCGACGCAGCTGGTCAATGTGCCAGCGAATGACTCATCCATCTTCCAGGACCACCTCATAAGAGAGTGGTCCCAACACCTTAACAACCATGGCTGCCACCCACAAAGCCCCTTGACCTTAATTCCGGGTCCAAACCCAGTCACCCACTTGCAAATTCCGAGGTGCCTTTGGCTGAGCAGAGTCCTAGGCAACCCGGTCAGGTTGCAGCCTGTCCACTTGGTGAAAAAACATCGGCCCCATCTGAGTTTGCCAGGACTTCTGCCCGTGGCGGTATAAGGAATTGTGCATTGGCAGAGTAGAAAATCTGCCAGTCTGTGGTGCCAATCCCCTGTGACAATCCGTTTTAGTGATTCCTTGGTTGTGCGGACCATGTAGTAGTCATAGTAGGGACTGGTGCGACCTCTAACCATTTAGAATGGCTATCTACCACTATTAGAAACAGCTGTCCCTGAAAGGGCCTGGCAAAATCAACATGGATTCTTGACCACTGTGTGTGAGTGTCCTCCCATCGATGGACAGGGGCTTGTGGCATCTCCGGTCTGGATTCCTGGCACGTGTAGCAACTATTTCCTTGGGCCTCGATGGCTTTATCTAGCCCTGGCCACTTAAGGTAGTTCCTCGCAAGTGCCTTCATCCGGACTATTCCCGGATGACCCTCATGCAGAGACTTTAAGACCCTGGGCCTTAAAGAGCTCGGGACTATGACCCTACTTCCACAAAGGATGCACCCCTTATGAGCTGAAAGCTCATCTTTTCTCATGAAGAAACTCTGAAATACTGTCCCTGGACATTTGTCCAGCCATCCTGTGTGTACCCAGTTTAGCACATGACTCAGCATTTTGTAAGCTGCTGTCTCAGCAGCTATGTCCCCAGCGTGAAGGGGAGATTCCGGCAAATCCTGGATAGCCAGGATGCGTGCAGCTTGAGCTGGATCTGACTCCACATTTGGCAGGGGCAATCTGCTCAGGCTGTCTACATGGCCCATTTCCTTGCCCAGTTTGTGAATCATCCTGTAGCTGTAGGCTGACAGGAAGATAGACCACCTCAGCATTCAAGGAGACAGAATCTGAGGTGTCTTGTTTGTTTGCGGTGAACAACCCTAGGAGTGGCTTATGGTCCTTGAAGACCGTGAACTGGCAGCCATACAAGTAGTCATGGAACTTTTAAACTCCAGCCACAATGGCCAGAGCCTCCTTCTCAATTTGTGCATAGTTGCGCTCTGCGGATGATAGGCTCCTAGAGTAATATGCGAGGGGCTTCTGCCTCCCATCAGCCATTAAGTGGCTTAACACAGCCCAACCCCATACGGGGATGCATCACACGCAATGCAGACAGGCAGCTGCTCATTGAAATGAGTGAGAACTGAATTTGACGACAGTAGTGATTTGACTGCTTGAAAGCTACTCTTGTGGACACTGGTCCCCTGCCACTGAGCTTGTCTATCCAAGAGCTGGTGTAACGGCTCTGCCACTGCGGCCTTGTTTGGGAGGAAGGCATGGTAAAAATTCAAAAGGCCTAGGAACGCCTGAAGCTCTCTCTTTGACTTCGGCCTTGGAGCTTGCTGGATTGCTTTTAATTTGGATTCTGCTGGATGAATGCCTTCAGCATTGATGCGGAAACCAAGGAACTCAGTTGATTCTACCCCAATCTTGCACTTTTCTTTTTTTAGTTTAAGTCCTGTGTTGCGGAACTGCTGAAGGACGGCCTTAAGCCATTCAGCCAGAATCTCAACCGATTCCCCAGAATGAGGACATCATCAAAGTAGGGGCAAACCCCTGGAATTCCCTTGAGCGTGCACTCCATCACTCCCTGGAACAGCGCTGGGACTACACTCACCCTGAATTGTAGGCGCTTAATCTTAAAAGCCCCCCCTATGGGTGACAATGGTCTGGGCTACCGCCGTGGCCTCATCCATGGCAGTTATTGATAGGCCTGTGCCAAATCTAATTTGTTGAACACGCGGCCTCCTTGCAATGATGCCAAAATATGGCTGATAACTGGCACAGGGGTATGCGTGCTGTTGAAGTGCCCTGTTGAGGGTGCACTTATAGTCAGCACATATTCGTACTTCCCCATTGGCCTTTAATGGCATTACTATGGGGGTCTCCCACACCCCACTGTCTACGGGCTGCAATACCCCTTGTTCCACTAACTTATCCAGCTCTGCATTGATTTTAGATTTTAATGTGAAAGGCACTCTACGAGGCTTGATCCATATTGGAGTTACCATAGGATCAAGCTTGAGGGCAACCGAAGGACCCTTGTACTCCCTTAAACTAGAACTGAAAACATCTGCGAACTCTTGGCAGACTGCAGACAGATCGCTTGTGTTCGGTGAATGCCGGTTACTTGAATGCCCAATGCATCAAACCAATCAACCCTATGAGGTTCGTGCATTGGCCTTTCACCACTACGACATCAAGTGGCCCATTGAACCCCTTAAATTCGACCAGAAGTGGCCTTTGACTGCCACTAGGGAGTTTTGGAAGTCTGTGAGTAGTAGATTAGATGGCTGGAGCTTGGCCCATCTGTTGCTATGATGGCATAGATGCCTGAATGTTCCTTGTGAAATGATGGACATGGCTGAGCCCGTGTCCAGTTCCATCTTGCATGGAACTCCCTGAAGCTTGACCTGTAGTCTGGAATATACTCCTTTGGCTGGAGTAGAACCCTACTCGGTATTGACCCGGGGCCTTAGTATCTCTCCTGAATGCGTCTTCTTTCGGGCAGTTCCTCTGACGACCTTGGCAGATGGCAGCGATGTCGCCTGGTTTGCCACAGGGCCGGCATGTTGCAGTTCAGAATTGGCAACCCGCGTGTTGATGGCGGCCTCCGCAGCCCATGCATCTAAGGAACAGAACTGCCTTCTCAGCTGGCTGCGGTCCCTTCTCTGGGTGCTTTCGAAGCTGGTCGACTTCGTATTCTGAGTCGGTGTCTTCCATCCACTTGGCGTCCTTGTGGTGGATGGCTTCGGTGCTTGGTGCACTTTTGGATGGCCGCTGCACTTTAATGGCCCCTCCGGCGGCTTCATCTGCCATGCCCTCTTCAAGGCCTCTTGTAGCGAGAGAATCTCCTTAGTGAACAGTTTTTGTTGGAGGTCTCGATTCTGGAGTCCGCAGACTAAGCAGTCTCATAGTCTCTCCTCCAAATCCACGAAATTGCAGAGTCGGGATGCTTGACGAAGAGCGGCAATGAATTCTGCTGCAGACCCGCCGGGTTGTTGCTCCCGCTGCTCAAAAGCGTGCCTCCACACTATAATGGATAACTTAGGCTCGAAGTGGTCTCGGAGCTTTTTTTTCAAGTCCGTGTAGGTGACCTACTCAAGCGGTGCCGGGGCGACCAAGTTCTCTGCAATGTCGAAGGTAGTGGAGCCGCACACGCAGAGCAGTGTCACAGCCTTCAATCCATCTTTGGCGACCTGGTTGGCATGGAGGTAATTTTTGATGCAGGAGATGTAGGACACCCATCTCTTCAATATAGGGTCTCTTGCTTTAGCAGGGGCTTAGGCTAGAAGACCTCCAAGGTCCCTTCCAATCCAGTATTCTATGTTTTCCATATCTATGATTGTTTTGGTGGATTAAGAGAAACTTGCTAACAACCTTGCTTAGATTCTCTATCCTGCTGTTAATTGTGGGTGACCATTTTCTTTGATTTAGCTATGATTTGGATTGCTTTGATTCCACCAGAACATTCATTGATAGAGTTTGTCCTCTAGATATAGGCCACAGGCACGATGATATATAAATATGCTTCTTGTCACAGTTGACATCTTCCAATCTAGTGATATTTTAGGATTAAGGAACACTTTCAAGCTGCAATTAGCCCTGCAATCCCATCTAAAACAGGCTAAGGAAAGTCCAAATCCAGATTCCTATTGACCCCAGTCTTATCTGGATTTAATTTTCACTTGTTTCCACTTAACAAATCTTGTTTTCCAAGGTTTGTGGATTCTATTTCTGCTATTATTTATTTATTATATATATCAACAAGGACCAAATCAAAATATTTCTAAATGGAGTAAGTTTGTTGAAACTGGTAGAACTAAAGTTAATCTAACTTCACTGTTTTCAGTGAAAGGCTTTGTTGTTGTTAGTTGTGAAGTCGTGTCCGATCCATCGCGACCCCATAGACAATGTTCCTCCAGGCCTTCCTGTCCTCTACCATCTTCTGGAATCTATTTAAGCTCACACCTACTGCTTCAGTGACTCCATCCAGCCACCTTATTCTCTGTTGCCCCTTCTTCTATTGCCCTCACTCTTTCCCATCATTAGGCTCTTCTCCAGTGAGTCCTTCTTTCTCATTAGGTGGCCAAAGTATTTGAATTTCAACTTCAGGACCTGGCCTTCTAAAGAGCAGTCAGGGTTGATCTCCTCTAGGACTGACCAGTTTGATTGTCTTGCAGTCCAGGGGACTCGCAGGAGTCTTCTCCAGCACCATAGTTCAAAGGCCTCAATTCTTTTGTGCTCAGCCTTTCTTATGGTCCAGCTTTCACAGCCATACATTGCAACTGGGAAAAACATGGCCTTGACTACATGTACTTTTGTTGGCAGAGTGATATCTCTGCTTTTTGGTATGCTGTCTAGATTTGCCATAGCTTTCCTCCCCAGGAGCAAGTATCTTTTAATTTCTTGGCTGCAGTCCCCATCTGTGGTGATCTTGGAGCCCAGGAAGATATAATATGTCACCACCTCCATTTCTTCCCCATCTATTTGCCAGGATTTGAGAGGGCTGGATGCCATGATCTTGGTTTTCTTAATGTTGAGTTTCAAGCCAAGTTATGCACTCTCCTTCTTCACCCACATCAAGAGACTCTTTAGTTCCTCTTCACTTTCTGCCATTAGAGTGGTATCATCTGCATATCTTAGGTCAGTGGTGGCGAACCTATGGCACGCGTGCCAGAGGCGGCACTCAGAGCCCTCTCTGTGGGCGCGTGCGCCTTGCCCCAGAATTGGTAACTGTCCCTCTTCAACCAGCCATCCGCTAACTCGTCGAGTTCACCTGGCCAGATGCATCCCAGCAAGGCTGGTTTCCCTCCCCTCCGTCCCATCCTTCCTGGTCTCGCATGTTCTCCTTTTCCCGGGCACGAACCACTGCATCGCCTCCTCAGCTGTTGGCCATCCATCCAGCTCAGAAGCGGCTTCTCTGAACTGGTGGTGGGCTGCGGAGCCCCAGAGTGCACCGGTCGAGGGGCCAGCAGGCTGTGGCTGCTGACGGACACTGTCGGCCCCCATGTGCTTGCTCGCCTCTGTGTGCGTGGGCCGATGATGTCAGGCAGCAGCCACCCCAGCCCCTGCCTCTCCTTGCCATGCAACAATGGCATCCCCACTCTGCCTTGCCTTGCCTCACCTCACTCCACAGGACGAGCCTCCTGCCCATTGCCCCACCTGTCAGAAACCCCCTGGATGTCCCCCAACCCTGCCCGGACCCCACAGGTGTCCCTCCCCACGAGCAACATCGAGGTGACCATGCCCACCTTGGCCACGCCCACCCAGTCTGCCATGACCACCACAGCCATGCCCACCCAGTGGGCCATGCCTATCTGGCACCCAGTGATAAATAAGGGGGTTTTGGGTTGAAATTTGGGCACTTGGTCTCTAAATGGTTTGCCATCACTTGAAACACCGAGAGAAGGGAACTGCCTTGTCAAAGCTTTTGTCTGCTTGCCTTTGAGGCCCTGATTCCGGAGGCTGTTGCAACCGATCGACCTCGTTGTCTGACTCGGAGTCTTCAACCCTCTAGGCTTCCTCTTGATGAACTGTGTCTGAGCAAGGAGGGTTCTTGGAGAGCCGCAAGGCCTTAACAGCTCCACCTGCTGTTTCTTCAACCGTTACATCCTTTAGCGCATCTTGGAAGGAGACGGTTTCTTTAGCAAAAATCTTTTGCTGAAGTTCTCGGCTCCTCAGACCACAAACTAGCCGGTCTCGTAGCTATTTTTCCAGGTTCTTAAATTCGCAACGCCTTGCAGCTTGACACAGAGCAGTGATGAAATCTGCAGTGGACTCCCCAGAATGCTGGTCCTGCTGTTCAAAAGCATGTCGCCAAGCGATGACCAATAGCTTCAGCTCAAAATGTTCTTTGAATATTCTTTTTAGCTCCACATAAGCAATAGACTCCAAGGGTGCCGGAGCAACCAGGCTTTCCACAATATCAAACATTTCTTGACCGCAAACACACAGCACGTTGTGGCCTTCAGTCCGTCCTCTCAAACCTGGTTGACTCTCAGATAATTCTCCACTCTAGCAACGTAGTTCTGGATGCTTGACGTCGAATTCAGAAAGACGAACAATCTTCGCCATGGTGGATCTATGGCGGCCTTCTCAGCGCCTCATGCTGTGCAGGCTTTCAAAGGGGTTCCAGGACGATTCCTTGCAGCACTCCCTCCAGCATTTTCGTACTGGCAGGCAGAGCGGAGGTTGGAATGCCGTACTTCTCAGCACTTTCTAGGCTTCCCGTGGTGAGTCAGCTCTTGAATTTGCAGCAGTACGATCCCACACTTGTCGCCAATGTTCTGTTTCTTGCATTGTAGGCATTGAAAAGGCAGGGCCCACAAACAGATGCCCCTTTTTATACATTTGGCTTAGGGCGCTGTCAGCCAATCAATGCAACGTATTCTCCTGCTCAAATGCATACTAATGATCAGCCAGACAGTAAGTCTGACTAGCAGGCCATGTGGTCTGCTAACGGTTCCCTTGCACCTGTTCCTAGTTTAAGCTCAGTACATAACAGTGAAACATTAAGTGGATACAAAATAGACTAATGTTTAATGAGGAAAGTAATTATAAAACAATATATCTCAGCACTATTTTCATTGCTAATGTAATTATTCTTTCTAATTATTAGCAGCAATATAACAGTAAAGAAATTAGCAGGTTTTGTTTTTTTCCTGGTGTTGCTTTTATGGAGAAGACCTTATCAAGAAAAACATGGTGATTTAATTTTACAATGACATTGTATTTATGTATTTTTACTTTATTCCTTCCATAAAGAAATGACATATTTTGTGCTGACATTAGCTTTCCTAGAATTTATGCAGAAATAGCACTTGCTGCAGATGCATGTAGATCAGTGGTTCTCAACCTTTTTCAGGTTGAGACCCCACTTGCGCCGCCCATGCGCGCCGCGACCCTGACCCGTGTCGTGCGCGTGACAGCCCGAACCGCGCATGCGTGGCACGCGACGAAAAAAATAAATTAAAAAAACAAAATGGCGGACCGTGACAGGCCGATCCGCGCATGCGCGGCGCACATGTGACGGGCCAAACTGTGCACATGCAGTGCGCGTGCGATGAAAAAAAATAATAATAAAAAAATGGCGGACCGCGACAGGCCGATCTGCATATGCGCGGCGCGCGAGCGATGAAAAAAAAACAAAAAAAACAAAACAAAACAAAAAAACAAAATGGCGGACTGCGACTGGCTGATCCGCGCATGCGCGGTATGCGCGCGATAAAAAAAAACAAAAAAACCACAAAAAAAATAAAAAAACAAAATGGCGGACCGCGACGGGCCAATCCGCGCATGCGCGGTGTGCGCACGACGAAAAAAACAAAAAAAAACAAAAAAACAAAAAAACCCAAAATGGCAGACCGCGACGGGCCGATCCGCGCATAAGCGGCACGCGCGCGACAGCCTGAACCGCGCATGCACAGGGCGCGCACGACGAAAAAAACACACAAAAAGCAAAAAACAAAATGGCGGACCCCGGTGTCCGGCGACCCCCGCGAAACGGTCATCCGACCCCAAATGGGGTCACGACCCATAGGTTGAGAACCGCTGATGTAGATCTTCAAAGGAAAACAAGAAAAGTATTGTTTCTTTGGTGAGATCTTTTATAAAGATTACAATTAAAGGAGATGCGGAAGAATACTAGAAAATGGAGTTAAAGGAGGCTACTGAAGAGAAACAGATTTTACTGGACAAAATAAAGACTTGAGTTCATTTGAATCTGGATCTGAAAGTAGATTTAAAAATCTACATCACAAGCATGATAGGAGGCAAAAAGGTCACACTGGATTTACAAGTGAAACCAACTGATAACTTAATAATTGAAGGAGTTAAAATAATAAATCATAAGAGTGACTTGAATAGATTTGTTATTTTGGCTTACAAAAAAGATGTGAGGGAAATTTCTCAGATGAGACAAAGATAAAATGATATGAAATCAACTTGTGGGCCCTTATTTGAAGGGATTAACAATTAAGCTTTTAAAAATTAAATGGGAATAATATGAAGTGGATTTATATGATCATTAAGAGCTACTAGAAACAAATCCTGCCCCACACCCACAAACAGGAAATTACAGACCTATCAGCCTGACCTCGATACCTGGGAAGATTCTGAAAAAGATAATCAAACAACGAATCAGCAAACACCTAGAGGCAAACAAAGTCATAACTAAAAGCCAATATGGGTTTGTCAAAAACAGATCATGCCAGACAAATCTTATTGCATTCTTTGACCAGGTGACAAAATTAGTGGATCAGAGGAATGCTGTGGATATAATTTACTTGGACTTCAGTAAGGCGCTTGATAAAGTAGATCACAACCTACTACTTGATAAGATAGAAAAATGTGGGTTAGACAGCAACACCACCAGATGGATCAGTAGCTGGCTGACGGGCCGTACTCAGCGTGTGGTCCTCAATGGAACCGCATCTACATGGAGGGAAGTGTGTAGTGGGGTGCCCCAGGGCTCTGTTCTGGGCCCAGTGCTCTTCAACATCTTCATCAATGATTTGGACGAGGGGATAGATGGGGAAATCATCAAATTTGCAGACAACACCAAGCTGGCAGGAATAGCCAACACTCCAGAAGACAGGATTAAGATATAGGAGAATCTGGACAGACTTGAACACTGGGCGCTATCTAACAAAATGAAATTCAATGGTGAAAAAAGTAAGGTTCTACATTTAGGCAAGAAAAACCAAATGTACAGGTATAGTATAGGGGGTACCTTGCTCAATAGTAGTAACTGTGAGAGGGACCTCGGAGTTCTAGTGGACAATCACTTATATATCAGCCAGCAGTGTGCTGCAGCTGCCAAAAAGGACAACACAGTGCTGGGCTGCATTAACAGAGGGATAGAATCAAGATCATTTGAAGTATTAATACCACTTTACAATGCCTTGGTAAGGCCACACTTGGAATACTGCATCCAGTTTTGGTCACCACAATGTAAAAAAGATGTTGAGACTCTAGAAAGAGTACAGAGAAGAGCAACAAAGATGATTACGGGACTGGAGGCTAAAACATATAAGGAAAGGCTGCTGGAATTGGGTATGTCTAGTTTAATGAAGAGAAAGACGAGGGGGGGACATTATAGCAGTATTCCAATATCTTGGGGGCTGCCCCAAAGAAGAGGGAGTCAAGCTATTTTCCAAGGCATCTGAAGGCAGGACAAGAAGCAATGGATGGAAACTAATCAAGGAGAGAAGCAACCTAGAACTAAGGAGAAACTTCCTGACAGTTAGAACAATTAACCAGTGGAACAACCTACCTCCAGAAGCGGTGAATGCTCCAACACTGAAAGTTTTTAAGAAGAGACTGGACAGCCATTTGTCTGAAATGATATAGGGTTTCCTGCCTGAGCAGGGGGTTGGACTAGATGACCTCCAAGGTCCCTTCCAACTTTATTATTATTATTATTATTATTATTATTATTATTATTATTATTATTATTATTATTATTATTATTATTATTATTATTATTATTATTATTATTATTATTATATAGATACAAGATATGAGATGGGAAGAGATTTCTTCTGTGGTATTCTTAGAGAAAGTGTTAAAAGGAAAGGAAAGAAATATAAAACTAATATATTTTATTTTAAAGTTACAATATATATATCAGACATGTCAAACACAAGGCCCGGGGCCTGGATGCGGCCTGCGAAGTGCTTTCATGTGGCCCGCAAAGCCATCCTGGAAACAGTGAGGGAAAGGCCCCTGCTGCCTTGGCCCTGGCCCAGGTCGGCTGGGAGCCAATGTACAATTTTGTGGTGGCCATCTATGCTGAAACGCATTCAGTCTTAGCCCCACAAGGCTATCTGGAAACAACAAGGAGCCAGCCCCTGCTGTGTCGGCCCCGCCCCCTGGGTGCATACTGGGGAGGTGTCACCCTTTGTGAGGAATGAAGAAATGGACCATGCTTTGGCGCTTGCCTTGGTCCCACCCCCTTCTGCCAGAGACCCTCAGATCTATCCCACTCCTGCCCAGGCCCCCACAGGCCCCCTTGATGCGAACGATGTAGAGCTGGCCATGCCCAGCCAGTAGGCCACACCCACTCCATCCACGCCCACCCGTTAGGCTGCACTCACCCTGGCCACACCCACCCAGCCCCCCCCCCGAGGGCAACCTCACACCCTTCAGGGATTTTATAATAGAACAGACTGATTTATATTTGGTAGACCGGGTGCCTCACCCAAAAGATAAGATGATTAGGACTGAATGATAAGATGTTATAATTTGTCTATTGATAAGAGATGAAATATGAGAAGAAGATACCCTTTACTGAAATATCAAAGAAAGTAAATATGTTACTGTTGTGGGTGTTTCTAGACCAGCTGGGGACATATCAGAGGATGACGAAGCAGAACCAGGCCCCTCTGGGTATTTTCCCCTCCTGGCAGCTGAGCTAGACAATGAGGAGCTTTGTATGCATTCTGAGTCAAACTCTCAAAGTGATGAGTCAGATTTGGAACAAGAAGTTAGATGGCTTGATCCGAGATTCAGAAGGTTTGAGAAGCGAAGGTGTCAGTTAAGTGGGAAGAGGAAGTAATGGGGGAAATGACGTATCGGAAACTATATTAGAAGGGGAAAGAGAGACTACGCCTTTGTCACGAGCAACGTTAATCAAGGAGTAGCCTGATACCTTGAGCAGCGCGTTTAAACTCAGTTTTCTGGTGTTTTTTGAAATCTACGGAAGAATAATGAGGTCTTGGACAATGTGATTGATAAAGAGTGAGTTAATTGGAAGGTGGGGGGAGAGCATGTTTAATCTAAATGTCAATAAATCAGAATTGGCCGTTCCGGCCAGCAAAATGCCAGCAGCTTGCTTTGAAGTGAATCCTTTTGAAATGTGTTAAAATAAAACTCTTAAAGATATCTTTATGTGGATTTTACTGAGCTGAGAGGGGCTAGATACAACAGTTACTGAAGTTGTTTGTATTGTCTGGAGGAAGGGAAAGTCTTTTTTTAGGTATCTTTTTTCTTCTATTCTTTTTTTAATATATTTTTTTTATTTTCCTCTTCACCTTTCCTCTTATTTTTATATTATTCTTAGTTTCTATGTCTGTTATCTTGTAAACATTAATAAAATTATTATAAAAAAAGAATTCAATACAATTTACTGCTATTAAACAATGCAAGCAAACTGTTCAATAAAATATATTTCATTTATTGTACGGAGTAGATTCCCACTGGCCTTGCTGTCTGTGAAACTTCTCTGTCACAGTATCTTTCCATCTATTGCTGCTACAGGCAGCAATAGATCAATCCATCCTCAAAAAATTTTGCTTATTTTATGAAAATTCTTCTTTCCTCCCCAATGATTGAAATGTTTTGCCTGAGGAAAAAGTAGCCACTTTTTTATTATGGTTTATATTTATCTTAATACTTTTTCTTTTTCTTTTCAAAGTTACTAATGTTCAGTTTTCAATTCTTCAATGTGTCTAGTCAGAACTTTCTTCACTTTGAGGGAGATGGATAGTTCAGAAATGTGATCAATCAATCAATCCTGCCAATTCTGAAATACATTCATTTTTCTATTATGCTACCGTGTTTCCCGGAAAGCAAGACAGCGTCTCACTTTCTTTTTATCCCCAAAACCCCCACTACGTGTTACCTTCGGGGCATGTCATATACCTACCGTATATCTCCTGCTTAGTCAGGAGGTCAGGAGATTACAAGATAATTACAAGATAATATGTTTCCTACCGGTATAAACTCTTTTAACTGTCAAAGATCTGTAAATCCTTGAGGTGTGATGTTAGGCTAATTTGGTGTCTGTTTCAGATCGTAACTTCAGTTATCTCAAACATATAGCCTGAGGATTTGTTTGTTTATGTGTAAGCCAACAATTGAGGAGCAGTCTTTTGATCTGAACAATTGCCTTGCCTTGAAGGCTTGTAAATCAGGCAATTAGCACAGCCAAAAGGGTAGAAGCCTTTTGAATACACAACATGCTTATGGCCAGTTCAAGTGGGGTGCCAAGGAATAACTGAACTTGACAAGTTAGGGTTAACAAAATCAGATGTACTTTTGTTTTATCGTAAGGAGAGTGGTGGGGAGGAAGAGGGAGAATTTGTAAGCCCACGTAAAGGCGAACCAGCCGGAGATACACTGCCTTATGATTAATTATTCGTTTATCCAGCGAACAACGTGGGTCTATTTTGGCCACTTTCCTGTCTTTTTAAAAAGTAATTTTTCAGGACTGATTAATATTTTGGTGGTTTGGGCTTGTCGTTGACTTTTGCTGTGCAAGACCTTTGCCCCTCCCGTCAATTTCTGCCCGCTTTTCACTCAGCCACCCCCGCCTTCGGAGCGTACGTAGAAAAGGTGCGGGTGAAATCTTTCCATTCCCGGCGGGCGCCACGAAGCTTTGCCTGTGTGGCAGGGGCGGTTGGCGCTCCCCTCCCCTCCCCTCCCCTCCCTTCCCTTCCCCGCCCCGCCGCCGCCGCCGCCGCCAGCCCAGAGCAGGCCTGCGCACTGCCCCAGACCTGCCCCGGTCCCGCGCGCTCTGCTGCCCGGTGGATGGGGAGGCGACAGCGGCAGGGATTGGGTTGAGAGGCCGGCAGGATGTGGCCAGCGCCCACAAATGCGGCCCGTGCCGGCGGAATGCTCCCCTCACTCACACGCCGCTTCACTCGCGCTGCCTTTTCCGGCGACCAACCTCCCTTTCTTTTTTGAGGTTGGTCGCCTCACTCAAAAAAGAAAGGGAGGTTGGTCGCCAGAAAAGGCAGCGCGAGTGAAGCGGTGTGTGAGTGAGGCAATGGGGCTGGCGGGGTGGGGAGGGGAGCGGAGCAAAGCTCTGGATTCCGCTCCCCCCGCCACGCCAGCCCCATCGCCTCACTCACACGCCGCTTCACTCGCGCTGCCTTTTCCGGTCGCCGCGGGTGGGTGGGTGAGGCGATGGGGCTGGCGGGGCGGGGAGGGGAGTGGAGCAAAGCTCTGGATTCCGCTCCCCCCCTGCCACGCCAGCCCCATCGCCTCACTCACACGCTGCTTCACTCGCGCTGCCTTTTCCGGTCGCCGCGGGTGGGTGGGTGAGGCGATGGGGCTGGCGGGGCGGGGAGGGGAGCGGAGCAAAGCTCTTGATTCTGCTCCCCCCCGCCACGCCAGCCCCATCGCCTCACTCACACGCCGCTTCACTCGCGCTGCCTTTTCTGGCGACCAACCTCCCTTTCTTTTTTGAGGTTGGTCGCCTCACTCAAAAAAGAAAGGGAGGTTGGTCGCCGGAAAAGGCAGCGCGAGTGAAGCGGCGTGTGAGTGAGGCGATGGGGCTGGCAGGGCGGGGAGGGGAGCGGAGCAAAGCTCTGGATTCCGCTCCCCCCCGCCACGCCAGCCCCATCGCCTCACTCACACGCTGCTTCACTCGCGCTGCCTTTTCCGGTCGCCGCGGGTGGGTGGGTGAGGCGATGGGGCTGGCGGGGCGGGGAGGGGAGCGGAGCAAAGCTCTGGATTCTGCTCCCCCCCGCCACGCTAGCCCCATCGCCTCACTCACACGCCGCTTCACTCGCGCTGCCTTTTCCGGCGACCAACCTCCCTTTCTTTTTTGAGGTTGGTCGCCGGAAAAGGCAGCGCGCGCGAAGCGGTGGGTGGGTGAGCGGCGGCGGTGGCGGCGGCGGGGAGGGGAGGGGAGCGGAGCAAAGCTCTGGATTCCGCTCCCCCCGCCATGCCAGCCCCATCGCGCTGGGCCGAGAGGGCGGCGGGGCTGTGCGGAGCAAGCGAGGGAGCCTCCTTCCCTCCGAGCTTGGCGAGCCAGCCTCGCCCGCGGCGGCTGGGGCGGCGCCGGCGGCGGCGGCTCTCCCTGCACAGCCTGCTGGCCCGGCGCGCGGCTGGAGAGGTTCGGGGCTCGGCTTGTGCGGGGAGGTCCGGCTGCCCCCCTCAGCGTCTCTTCCCCAGCCCCGCCGTTTCCACCGGGTGTGCGCGTCCATCTTCCCTCCCCTCCGCCCCCGTGTTTCCCCGAAAGCAAGATACATGTCTTACGTTCGGGGCACGGCTTACATTAGCCGACCCCCCTGACACCCCCGATACGTCTGACAATCGGGGGTGTCTTGCTTTCGGGGAAACATATCTACCAGACAGTTCTTGTTACCTTAAAATTAATATTTCATACTGGAATCCTTAGACTTCTTCCTCTCCCTTGCCATGCAAGTAATTCATAATATCTGGCACCATTAAACCTATCACATGGGCTACTAAAATAACAGCAGAAATATAGAAGAATTGTTTACTCTTTGCTGCTATCTATTGGGGTTCTGATTCTGATTTTTGTAGCCCAAAACTTTGTCCTTCAGTATGAAAGTTTTGTAATGAATCAGGCTGATGAGGCAAGAACCATCTCATCTCAAGTTAGATGGAACCTTGATGTAAACCCATGTTAGCTGGCCTTGAAGAGGTCTTGAAGAAAACAACCATGAACCAGTTAACTTGTAAATAAAGGAAAAAGCTTAGAATTTAACTCTGGACCACAAATCCATATAAAGGCTTTGACCTTTTTTTCTCATTATTGTGGGTAAATCATCTGTTTATAAGGCTTAATTCTTGTCTGTAATAAAGATTTCAAACTGCGTCTGAGAATCTTCTGTCAGATTAAGTCAATTGACGAATATGAGATTGTGCCTGGAGAAAGAAAATGTACTGCTGGCTATGAAAACCTGACAGACTGAGGAAACTAAAGTTCTTCATATCTTGTCACGGATATAATTCTTCCGATTATGTGCCAGACAAGACCTAAAATGGATCTTCTTTCTTTACCTGAGCAGAGGCTTATGGTTGTTTTTGTTGTCTCATGGTCACTAACCATCAGGTGCAAGTAACCAGGAACAGGAGTTGAGTTCAAAGCACTAAAGGTACATATACGAGACTCTGAGCTATAGACAGTCAACACAAATTAGCACTGTTTGTATAGCTGCCCATCTCACCAAAGAGCAGAGAAATACTGGCACTTCACCACCTTTATTGCCATAAAATAGGCCTTAATAATGGCTCTAACCTATGTTCAGTCCTTCACTGAGAGCCAGCAATGCTCTAGACAACTCTCTTCCCATTTAATGTAAGCCACAAAGAGTGATGGTATTTGGGAGAGAAGAAAGATCGCCTAGGTGTAATGAAATCCAAGGCTTCATCCTCCCCCTTATTCCAAGCGGCAACCAAGGCTTCAGAAGGATCATACAGCAGACCAACAAGAACAACTCCCTGCTACCTCTGAAAGTGATGGATGGACCTTTTTGGTCCATCAGTCACTGAAAGGGAAGTCAGACCAATCAAATAGGTCCAGCCTCTCTGGAGCGGAAGGTAGCAGTAGAGAATCCCATAGCAATCGGGGCATGTAGGAAAGCTTTGGAAGCTAGAAGTATTGGTCTGAATTATTACTCTGGTAGGTCATAATTTTAAGCTACATTTTGGCATTTGCTTCTGTCTTCTGTAGACCCCAAATATTAGGTGTATGTTGGCAACTTCAAAATTGACAACTTGCTTGTGAATTCTTTTTTTTCCCCTCTTTTTGTTTAATTTTTAATCTTCCTGCAAAAAAAAAAAACACCAAAAAACCAAAATGCAAACAGGATTTAGTTTAGGAGCAATTCTGCACATTAACCTGTAAGAACAGTTCAACATTTCCAGGTACATAAATTGTTACTACAAAAGGGTTTTTTCTAGGTCTTTGACCTTTGTGTTCTTGTAAAGGATATGTTGTGAGTGTCCCTAGACCAGCTTGGGAAGTGTCAGAATATGAGGATCAGCAGCCAGGCCCCTCTGGGTGTTTTCCCCTCCCGGCAGCCGAGGAGGAGCAGCCAGGTCCCTCTGGGTATTTGCCCCTCCCGGCAGCTGAGCTAGATAATGAGGAGCTCTGTATGCATTCTGAATCAGACTCTCAAAATGATGAGTCAGATTTAGAACAAGAAGATAAATGGATTGATCCGAGGTTCCGAAGGTTTGATAAGCGCAGGTGTCAGTTAACTGGAAAAAGGAAGTAATGGGGGGAAGTGACGTATCGGACACTATATTAGAAGGGGAAAGAAAGACTACGCCTTTGTCACGAGCAACGTTAATCAAGGAGAGGCTTGAAAACTTTTGCAGTGCGTTGGAATTCTGGTGTTTTGAAAACCTACCGAAGAATAATGAGGTCTTGGACAATGTGATAAAGAAAGAGTAAGTTAATTGGGAAGTAGGAGGAGGAGAGCATGTTTATCTAAATGTAAATAGATCTGATTTGGTCGTTCTGGCCAACAAAAAAATGCCAGCAGCTTGCTTTGAAATGAATCCTTTTGAAATGTGTTAAATAAACCTCTTAAAGACATATTTACGTGGATTTTAATGAGCTGAGAGAGACCAGACATAACAGGATATCATATTGTTTCTGGAAGAACCAATTGCAATGTTTAAACTCTTCTTTTTCCTTTTTAGTTATATAAATCAGGTCCATGTATTAGCTTTAGTAGCCATATATTTAATACCAAATTATGCATTACTTTGTATAGTTTATAAGTTTATATACAGTATGAATGTGTGTGTGTTTGTGTGTGTATGCTATTGTTAATTAACAAAGAGAGAAGTAGTTAGAAAAGAGTTAGTGTAACAATATTGAATAGAACAGTACATTTTTGGAGACAATCTGTAATACTTCAATGGGATTTTAAAAACCTTGTCCAAATAATTTTTATATCTACTATGAATTCTTAATATTATATAAGAAGTCACTAATCCCAGGCACTTGCATCAAAGTCATACCTAATCCTGTTGATTAAAATATCCATTCTAATATGGTAAATTAATTTATGTTTGTATTGGGATCATTTGTGTAGCATCCATTTTTATACACAATTGGTTACTGTGAATTTCTACTATTTCATCTGTTTTTAAATCTTTTTTTATTTTATCCAAGAAAAGGAATATTACTTAACTGTGTATAATTACTTTGTCATTACTTTATTTTTCTTTATCCTATTAAAAATTTAATTTTGATATATATTTGGGTAGTTAGAAGAAATTGAAATCTGATCCTTCATCAAGAGTACTATCCAACCCTTTATCCCTGAATTAATAAGTGTCCCAACAGGCAGTGTTGACAGTGTTAATACTTTTTCTGCTAGCAATGCTTCACCTTCAGTTATGTTTTCCTAATTTACAAATCTGGTATTCCTTATCCAAATACTAACCAGCTCCAACTCTATATAATAATAATAATAATAATAATAATAATAATAATAATAATAATAATAATAATAATGATGATGATGATGATGATGATGATGATGATGATGATGATGATGATGATGATGATGATGATGACGATGATAAAGTTGGAAGGGACCTTGGAGGTCATCTAGTCCAACCCCCTGCTCAGGCAGGAAACCCTGTACCATTTCAGTCAAATGGCTGTCCAGTCTCTTCTTAAAAACTTCCAGTGTTGGAGCATTCACTGCTTCTGGAGGCAGGTTGTTCCACTGGTTAATTGTTCTAACTGTCAGGAAGTTTCTCCTTAGTTCTAGGTTGCTTCTCTCCTTGATTAGTTTCCATCTGTTGCTTCTTGTCCTGCCTTCAGGCACTTTGGAGAATAGCTTGACTCCCTCTTCTTTGTGGCAGCCCCTGGGATACTGGAAGATTGCTATCATGTCCCCCCTCGTCCTTCTCTTCATTAAACTAGACATACCCAATTCCAGCAAGCTTATATGTTTTAGCCTCCAGACCTCTAATCATCTTTGTTGCTCTTCTCTGTACGCTTTCTAGAGCAGCGGTTCTCAACCTGTGGGTTGCAACCCCATTTGGGGTCGAACGACCATTTCACGGGGGTCGCCAAACACTGCAGTCCGCCTTTTTTTTTTGGTCGGCAATTTTTTTTCCCCTTTGCAATGCGGGCCATCGCGCCGCGCATGCGCAATACGGGCCTGCCATTTTTTTTTGCGTCGGCCATTTTTTTTTGGTCGGCCATTTTTCCCCCTTTGCCATGCGGGCCATCGCGCCGCGCATGCGCAATGCAGGCCCGCCAATTTTATATATTTTTTTGGTCAGCCATTTTTTTTGGGCGGCCATTTTTTCCCCTTTGCGATGCACCCCGTCGCGCCGCGCATGCACGGCGCGGGCCGGGGTCGAGCCCCGGAAAAGGTTGAGAACCGCTGTTCTAGAGTCTCAACATCTTTTTTCATTGTGGTGACCAAAACTGGATGCAGTATTCCAAGTGTGGCCTTACCAAAGCACTGTAAAGTGGTATTAATACTTCACATGATCTTGATTCTATCCCTCTGTTAATGCAGCCTAACACTGTGTTGACTTTTTTGGCAGCTGCAGCATACTGCTGGCTCATATCTAAATGATTGTTCACTAGGACTCCGAAATCCCTCTCACAGTTGCTACTATTGAGCAAGGTACCACGTATACTAACCTGTACATTTGGTTTTTCTTGCTTAAATGTAGAACCTTACTTTTTTCACCATTGAATTTCATTTTGTTAGATAGCGCCCAGTGTTCTAGTCTGTCCAGATCCTCCTGTATCTTAAGCCTGTCTTCTGGAGTGTTGGCTATTCCTGCCAGCTTGGTGTCATCCGCAAATTTGATGATTTCCCCGTCTATCCCCTCGTCCAAATCATTGATGAAGATGTTGAAGAGCACTGGGCCCAGAACAGAGCCCTGGGGCACCCCACTACACACTTCCCTCCATGTAGATGCGGTTCCATTGAGGACCACACGCTGAGTACAGCTGGTCAGCCAGCTACGAATCCATCTGGTGGTGATGCTGTCTAACCCACATTTTTCTATCTTATCAAGTAGTAGGTTGTGATCTACTTTATCAAATGCCTTACCGAAGTCCAAGTAAATTATATCCACAGCATTCCTCTGGTCTACTAATTTTGTCACTTGGTCAAAGAATGCAATAAGATTTGTCTGGCATGATCTGTTTTTGACAAACCCATGTTGGCTTTTAGTTATGATTTTGTTTGCCTCTAGGTATTTGTTGATTCGTTGTTTGATTATCGTTTCCAGAATCTTCCCAGGTATCGAGGTCAGGCTGATAGGTCTGTAGTTTCCAGGATCTATTTTTTCCCTTTTTTGAAGATGGGAATTACATCAGCTCTTTTCCAGTCCTCTGGTAGTTCCCCAGTGCTCCAGGATCTTTGAAAAATATAGTTCAGTGGTTCTGAGATCACATCTGCCAGTTCCTTGAGAACCTTGGGGTGTAATCCATCTGGTCCTGGTGATTTGAACTCGTCTAGGCTGGATAGGTGCTCACTTACCATTTTCTTGCCTATCTTAACGTGTTTCTAATCTATTTTTTATGGTACTGTTTTTGCTAGGTTGGACTGTTTTTTCCCTATATGTAAAGACAGATGCAAAAAATGAGTTAAATAGTTCTGCTTTCTCCATGTTGCTTGTCACCTTCTTGCCACTTTCTCCCACTAATGGATCAATCATTTCCTTAACCTTTTTCTTGTTTTTTACATGTTGAAAGAAGCTTTTTTTTTTTCATTTTTTACTTTGGTCACAAGCCTTAGTTCATTTTGAGCCTTAGCTTTCCTTACTTCATCTTTGCAGGCTCAGACTATTTGCTGATATTCTGCTTTCTTTCTTTCCACTTTTTATACTTGTCCTTTTTATCTTTCAATTTATCAGAGAGTTCTTTATGCAGCCATGCTGGTTTCTTTTGAGAGTTGTTATTTTTCTTCTTTGCTGGGCTTTTATTATCTCACTTTTCAAAATTTCCCAAGCTTCTTGAGTTGTTTCCCCCTTGAGGATTCTCAACCATGGAATTCTTCCCAAGCTCTAAGTTTATTGAAATTAGCTCTCTTAAAATCCAAGACTCTAGTTTGACTGTGTTCTATTGCTTGTGCTTCCATAATGTTGAATTCCAATATTGCGTGATCACTTCCCCCCAAGGTTCCTGTGGCTTCAATACCTTCTATCATTTCATCTCTGTTAGTGAGGATTAGATCCAATATGACTAATCCCCTAGTTCCATTCTCTACTTTTTGGGAGACAAAGTTGTCTGCTAGGTTTGTCAGGAATTTGTTTGATTTTCCACTTGATGCAGAGTTTGTCTCCCAGTTGATGTCAGGGTAATTAAAGTCCCCCATTACTATGGTGATGTGCTTCCTACATAACTTAGTTAGCTAACTAGCAAAAAGTTCATCTATTTCCTCTGTTTGGTTGGGTGGCCTATAATATACACCTATGGCAATGTCATTCCCCCCCCTTTTATATTGACCCAAATGCATTCAAGACAGTTTTCATCATTGTTGTGCTCTATTTCTGTAGAGATATAGTTATTTCTTATATAGAGAGCAACTCCACCTCCTCTTTTGTTTGGTCTGTTTCTTTTAAATAATTTAAATCCACCCAGCTGTGTGTTCCGTTTGTGGGTTTCATCCCACCATGTTTCCATAATGGCAACAGTATCATATCTGCCCTCATTTACCTGAATTTCTAGTTCACCCTGTTTACTGTTCATACTCTGTGCATTGGTGTATAGACATTTGAGTCCTTTATGACTGACCCTGTGTTTACTTTCTACACAACCTGTGTGGTGCCTGAGTTCCCCTATTTTATTACCACCTGTTTAGTTAGTGCACTTTGTGTGGCACTCGCTATTAAAAGCTTGATTTTGCTTGACAGCAAGGTTGATATTCTTGTCCACACACACGTCTATGTTACATGCACTGCTAACCCTATAATTTTTTGATTGGCGGGGACAGGGATGTTCTATATCTATTAACTCACTGTCCCCTTTGTTTAGTTTAAATATAAATAAAAATTAAACATTTAATTTTCTGAGAACACCTAACTTTAACTTATTGCTCGCATCCAATTAGAATAAAGCTATGATTCTGCAGAAGGTCATTGATTTATAGCAGGGGTCTTCAAATGTGGCCCTTTTATGATTTGTGGACTTCAACTCCCAGAATTCCTCAGCCAACATGCATGGCTGAGGAATTCTGGGAGTTGAAGTCCACAAGTCATAAAAGGGTCAAGTTTGAAGACCACTGACTTATAGTTACAAGAAAAGAAGGTGACATGTTTTATAACATTACTGTTAGATGTTTTTAACCTCTTTAGAGCAATTAAGGGGTAATATTAAAAGTAGCTTTAGCCTCTGTAAGGCTGACTGCAGTAGCAAACATTAATTTTTAAAAAGTTGGTTTTAAAAGTTTAAAAAGTTAATCTGTTTTACAATATGCAAACAAATTATCCTTTTTACTTGTGTTTTACAAACAGCTTTCTATTACATATGTACTCTACAATCATTTTGCCATTTTTGAACCTAGAGTAGCAGCTTGCAAAAATAAACCTATTACTTGTATGGGCAAACATCTTTTTTTCTGTTGTGCAATTTTGGTGTTTTTTTCAGATGGCATTTTCTCATTTTATTTTACTTTATTTTTTAATTCAGGGCATATGCTGGCAACTTGTCGTATACAAATATGGAGGCTGCTTATTTCATACTGTTTTAATGTACTTACAAATTACTATATTCAGGCTTCATATTATTCTCTAAGATAGATTGAATATCAAATCTCAGCCTTTTTACAGTATTCAGAAGCAAATTTACACAGCAATATTTTAAATCTGATTTTTATTGCAAAAGAAATGTTCTGGAGTTTGAAATAAAAATACCTATTTTTATTTTTACATTACTCTAAAGGAACATTTTAGTTGATTTGTACTGAATATCTGACACATAATCAAAATTAATACCAAAACAAAACCAAGTGAGATAACGAAAAAAATGAAGGAACATACATTTTATGAATTAAAAAACCAAAGATCACCTTGAAACTGAGAAACTTCAGAATGAACTTTCTAGCACAATATGTTAAGTTATAGCTTGGTTAGTCCTAGAAAGATCTGCCCATCCAGACCTTCATTTAAAAATGTGTGAATTTCAACTCCTAGAATTCCTCATCCAGTATTGAAGTCTAGACATCTTAAAGTTGGTTCACATTGATAAACACTATGGCTAAAGTATCTGAAACATAATTTATATCCATAATTTGTTATAAGCTTCCTTACTTTAGTCATGGGTTCATTTGATTTTGGGACCCAAGGGCAGCAAGGGGGCAGATTTATTGAAAGTTTCTCCTAAAAGTGTTGAAGCATCCGTCTTGAAATGCCTCCCCATCTTTGAATGTCTTCAAGGGCAGCTGATCAGTTATTTACCAAATTGTTGTAAGGGTATTCCTACAATCTAAAAGAGGATAACTGGGGGAAAGTCCCCAGGCAGATTCATTGAACCTTTTTGAGGATTTGGCTATTTTAATGCTTCTGAATGAACACACGGTTCTCATAATCATTAGACATGATAGACTACAGTACAAGCCGATTTAATCTGTCTTTAATAAGGACTCTGTAGATGAGCTGTAATGGCATATGGTTATACAAAAAAGCAGATGGCTTGTTTTGGGCAGAAAGCACATTAGAAAGAATTCCCTGAGGTTTTTTGTGAATGACATGATAAAACAGATGTCAGCCCAGGAGGCATCACAGAGCAGTGACCCTCTGAGATGCATTTTATGATTGGGAGAGAGAAGGAAGTAATATTTTGAGACACTTTTACTGATCAAGGAAGGATGAGTGTTTGTGAGTTATCGTTTCTGCCTTCTTCCACTTAGTTTTTTGGAGATAAATAGTATCTTCAAAGGCATTGATAAGTGCACATGAATCATACTGCAGCAAGTAACATTTACTTTCTAAACATTTTAGTCTTTTATATCTAATATGGGTACTCTAGTGATTCACATTTGTACATTTGTAAATTATAAATTTATAAACGCCTATTTTCATTTAGGAGTTCCCAAGCACACTCCTTTGAAGGTACCGTGGCGAATTCACTGCCTATTTTTGTCTGACCAGCAAGGAAAAACTATTCCTGACTACTTTGATTTGCATAATTGTAATGAAGAAAAAAATGCCATAAAAACTTTAAATATGTGTTCAAAGATCCATTGATCTGGTGATGGAGGACAGCAAACGAGAGTTAATGTTCAGTATCCACTTCTCTTATCACACTCATGTCTATAAAAGCATTTAGTGTTATTGTGGTTTAAACACCTCTTTTCCTGTACTTGTTACTATATCCATTAGCATTTCTGTTGTGTAAAGTCTAGTTTCTTAGTAAAGCCTTACTGAGAAGCTGCTAATATTCACCTCTCTATTGTTATATATCTTTCTGTCTGGCAAAGTACAAATAGAGTATGCATTTTAAGCTTTTACTTACGGATACCCATAGATATAATTATTGAGGTGCTATAAAGAGTTTGGAGTAATGGCTCCATTATACTGCAATTAAATATAGAACTGTTTCTTTAGGAGAAGAGCCATCATGATATCGAAATTCAGTGGCACTTCTCCTGGGGAGTATTAAGGAAAGGAAGATGGTTTTCTACCAATTCCTTGTTTCCTTTGCATATGCTATCCACCAGCCAGCATATGTTCTTTCCTGCAATCTAAGACATATTTATAATTAAACTCGAAATGCTCTAGAATGACTTCAAGAACAACAGATTTAGAATTAGCCAGGGCATGCATACGCTTTATTGATGTGCGGATATATTTAAAGTTTAGCTGATCAAATCACCATTTTTATGATTAGATTATCATTTTTGCATGGAAAAATGAGTGTAATACACAAAGCTATAGATTTGCCTTGCAAATGGTCTTCCTCACATTGTATTAAAACACCTGCTTTGGAAAAAATGTAATTTGGAATCTTACTTTTAGTTCTGGATTCTGTTCAGTTGTTAAACCCAAATAAAAATTATCCCAAATTATCTGGGAAAAATCTTTCATTGTTGATGACCTCAGAGCTATGAAAATGTTAGGACTGCATTTCCATTTAGGATGTAAATATATTTATATATAGGTACCGTATATATATAGATAATCTGTCTTCTACCTAAACTGAAGGTGATTTATTAAAGAATGCATTAACTTTTTTTTAAAGGTGATATGAAACATATGGATTCATTTAGAGAATTAGGAAAAAAGAAGTAGGTGAAACAACATGACAAATTCCATTGGCAGACATCAAAGTGATTGTTTAAGCTCACTTTAAACTCATGACAGCACACTTCCTCAATTCATTCTGTATTCCTTTGGTCATCTTAGGGCACTTGCTATGCAGCACCATGCATCTGCTGATGAATTCATTCAGGCACTGAAAATCCCGGCTTGAAAAGATAAATGGCAATCAAAACAGCTAATGCAGACAGTTTACAAATTGCACATGAAATCACTGAAATGTTTAACTTTTTTTTAATCTCTCATGCTGTGTGTCTATTCATAGTTTTGAAAAATTCTTTCTTCTGTCTACCCTTTTCCCATTTCTGATGCATGAGCTATTTTTTTGTAAGGAGTGAAATGATAATGATGATGATGAATCAGTCAGTCAGAATACAGCTGGAAGGGACCTTGGAGGTCTGATAATCCAACCCCCTGCTCTAGCAAGAGATCCTATACCATTTCAGACAAGTGACTGTCCAGTCCCTTCTTAAAAACCTCCAGTGATGAAGCTCTCACATCATCTGAAGGCAAGCTCTTCCCCTGGTTAATTGTTCTCACTTTTAAGAAGTTTCTCCTTAATTCCAGGTTGCTTCTCTCCTTGATTAGTTTCCTTTGTTTCTTTTTCCATTGTTTCTTGTCTTGCCTTCTGGTGCTTTGAAAAATAAGTTGACACTTTTCTTTGTGGCAACCTCTCAAATACTGGAATACTGCTATATCCCCTCTAGTCCTTCTTTTCTCTAAACTAGCCATATCCAGTTCCTGCAATCGTTCTTCGTATGTTTTAGTCTCTGGGCCTTTAATCATCTTAGTTGCTCTTCTTTGTACTTTTTTTCAAAGTCTCAACATCTTTACATCTTTTTTGTAATATGGTGACCAAAATTGGATGCTGTATTCCAGGTGTGGTCTTACTAAGGTTTTATAAAGTGGTAATAATGCTGATGGAAATAATTATGATAAAAATAATATTCTTAGGAATAGAAAAGACCTAGCCTAATTTTCATTATTATATAAAACATATTGATGCGTCTGATAGATGAAAGCATGTGGAGCAGACTCCACAATTTGGTAGAAGAATTGTAATTTGTTTAACTAGCAGTTGCTTCAAGAGAAAAATCAAAATTGGGTATTCTTTCCTTCTTTTCTGATTTAATGAATTGTTCGTTCCTGATTTTATGGTTGCAAACTGATATGCATTAACCTGCCAATAAGCCTCATGAGACTCAGTGAAATCATTCTCTCTATAGTTATGCAATTGGATAGTAATACTATAATCTAATTCTGTCTATACTTATTCAAAATGAAAGTGTGTTAAATTAAAATGAACTTTCTTTGTAATATGCATGCATAGGTTTGCTGCCTAAAGTTGCAATCCTATTTTCATTTATAAAAGAAGTAATATACTGCTCAAAAAATAAAGGGAACACAAACGTGTAGGATCCTATATGTTTGTGTTCCCTTTATTTTTTTTGAGCAGTATATATTCCATTAAACACACTGACGCTTACAATGTGTTACATTTCACCAATTATATACTGTGTAAGGGAACCAACCTAGTAGTTTTTCCTTATAAGTAAATATCCCAAACTTGGAAGATTTGGTTTTTCTCCAGCACTGGAGATGGAGAATCCACCAATGGGTTTAGACTGTATTCCTGCCCAATCAGGTCAAGTCAGCCAAAGTTGCCACGCCCGTCCTGGACCATAGAGATCCCAGTCTTGACTTGATCTTGCCCAGGACAGACGTGCAATTTTGGCTCTTAGGCAGGTACAGTCTCCATTGGTGGATTTTCCTTTCCCCCAGTAGCTGTGTAGTTAGCTTAATTTGAGTTTAATATTGCAGAAATTTCACACTCCTCCCATTCAGGAACTTGGAGTTGGTTCCCAATTTCCCCTAGTTGGGAGGATTACACACCTAGCTTGGGTTAAGGAAGGGGCTCCTTCCCCACCCCCACCCTCCTCTAACCTTCTCACCTCCCTGAATAGTCTGGGGACTAACGACTGTTAGCCCCATTCAGCTAGGGAGTTAGCAAACTTCCATCGGAGCTTGTGGCTGCGCTCCTTTTTCCGCAAAGGAGGTTTAGAGGCTGAAGATCCTCCCACGTGCACTAGAGCACACTCCGAGCTCGTTCGGGGCCTGTAGGAGCTGTACGGGCAGATCTATTCCAGCCAACAAATTTCGGCTCCATTTTCATCCTTCTTTTACGATCGCCCGTTTCTTTGCCTCGGAAGGGAGGCGCACACACAATCGCAGTGCCAATCAGCTGTGAAGCGGGACTAAAATGGCTGTTTTTCCTTCCCTTTCGTTACCAGATGCGCTCCTCTTCCAGGTTGAGCTCTCGGATCGCGCTGGCTTTTGGAGTCTGGCCTCACGCGCGGCCACCACTTTGGACCATGTGGTCCATTATCAGTAGATTTTTCTCTCAAATTCAGGGAATTCAGGATGGGGATCCTTCCTCCTTCACTTCTGAGTATTAAACTCAGAGCGCGAGCTCTTGCTGGGGGAGGGGAGGTATTCAAAGTTAAGTTGCCAACTAGATCAGAATGCTATCTTCAGACAGGCCGCCATTTTGTAGATGGCCACCATTTTGTGATCACAGGACCGTTTTTTTCCAAACTCAGGCCTACTATCAGGAAACTCCAGAGCCTGGAGGCCTCTCTAGAACTTATTCCTCCACTCCTGTTTGAGCCCTGACTGGATGTTTTGAGCATCCAGTTTTCCCCTTTCAGGGTTTGGTGTCTCATGGTTCCTACATTATCAATATTCATACAATTTGGCTCCATTCGGAATCCAGACACCCCTAGTAGTGTGTCTGTCCTTATCCGTGTAACAACTATACTTGGATTCCAGGCACCCCCAGTAGTGTGCCTGTCCTTATCCACAGTACTTCAGGCCGGATTCCAGATGCCCCCCGTAGTGTGTCATCCTTATCCGTGCACAGCCATAGTTGGATTCCAGGCACCCCCAGTTGTGCGCCTGTCCTTATCCACGCAGAGGCTGTACCTGAGTTCCAGACGTCCCCTGTAGTACGTCTGTCCTTACCCAGAGTGTAATACTCTCCAGATACCCGGAGCCCCCCTATCGTGTTCTTGTGCTATCGGAGAATGGAGGACTCTACCTTTGCCTCAATGGGAGCCTTGCCATCCTCATTGGGTCCACCTGGTCCAGAGGGCATTGATAAGATGGCAACCAGAACAAAGGTCAGGTCTACCGCCAAAATTTCCAAAAGAACAAACAGGCCAACCGGAGACACCAAGCCTTAGAAAAAGAGTTCTCCAAGGCGCAGAAAAAAGCCAGGTTGGAGACATCTCAGGCCGAAGGGTTGGCCTTTGACTTACCCCTGGGGGATCCAACCTCCCCGCTGGGGATTTGGTCAATGGGGGAATCCTTACATTCCCCTGCGCAGTGCGGGACAGGCGACTCTCTCCCTATTTCCCAACCCTCTACCGCATGGGTTTCTCAGGGAGCTCCCAAGGCCACATTCACCCCTACTGCGGCAGGACTCAGGCCTAGTGAGACGGTCTCCTTCCCCACAGAGGACCGCCTAGCCTTACTGATCGCACAACCAGTAGACCGAGCCCTTGATGCCAGGGCACAAGCTTCTAGGCCAGTGACTACCATTTCCAGTCCTATGCAACAATCGGTGGCTGAAGTCTATTATAATCCTTCCTCCCCATCTGGGTCATCAGTTTCTGAGGGTTCTTACCTCCACCAGCCCACCACAGAGCAGGAGATTCCAATGTCTGAAGAGGAGGAAGCTCCTCCAGAGGCTCCCTCATTCAGTGGCCTCTTCAATCCTTCTTTCTTTAACACCTTACTATGTAAGGCCACATCCACCACCCATCTTGGGCCTGAGCCTTCATCAACAACAATCCCCATTCCCCCAGAGGCGGAGGCAGACCCGAACTTCATCGAACTGGTCGCGGCTCAACACCGCATCCCTTGCCCTTCTCTGTTTCTGAATGCGATCCGGAAGCAGTGGACATCTCCGGCTTCTCTTCCCCTCCCAGGTAACACTGACAAAAAGTTGTACAATGTTGTGAAGGATCTGGAGGAGGCTCTGGAGGTACTGGCCGTGGACGAGCCCTTAGGTCCCCTAGTATCAGCCACCGCCATTTCCAGGGATTTTTCTGAGGCCCTTAAAGCTGAGGATCGCAAGTGCGAGTCCACTTATCGCAGAACGCACCAAGCGGCTGCATGGGAGATCAGGGCCGCAACCTCCAACTCATTTTTCAATAGGGCCTCCCTCTGCTGGCTCCTGCAACTTCAAGCCCAGATCACAGCGGAGGATATCCGTACACATCAGGACCTTAGTAAGATGGTGGCGGCCACTGAGTATGCATCAGATGCAACCTCCAGGCCGCCAGGTTTTCATCCAGGGCTATGGCGTCCAGTATCACTGGTCGCTGTATGCTTTGGTTGAAACACTGGCAAGCTGATGCTAAGTCTAAGTGGAAGCTGGCGGCTGCTCCATATCAAGGAGGTAAATTATTTGGGGATGCCCTAAATCCCTACATAACTGAAAATAAGGACAAACGCAAGGTCCTTAATCATCTCCTCAAAAAATCGGACAAACGCTCCAGTTATTATCCACGAAGACAGTCCTTTCATGCAGGAGCTAGATACAATTACACCCAGCCCTTCCACTCCTTTCCGGCCAGACAAGATAGGCAGGAGAGACAGCCTGATAGGCAAACTCCCAGACCCAGACAACAATCTCAGGGCAAGCGGTCCTTTCAAGGAAACAGCAGGCCATTCCGCCGCTCCAGGTGACTCTCCATCAGTACCTCCCATAGGGGGCAGGCTCTCTTTATTTGCCCACCAGTGGAGGCCATCACCACGGATGCATGGGTGCTCGACACTGTTCGTCATGGTCTTTCCCTAGAGTTTAACTCCAACCCCCCAAATCGGTTCCTTTCTTGTCCATACCCCCAAAACCGAACAAAGGCTGAACGAAGCCGTTCAACATTTACTACACATACGGGCCATAGAACCGGTACCACTGGGCCAGAGGGGTCAGGGATTTTACTCCATCCTCTTCGTCATTTCCAAGGCGTCAGGGGGATGGAGAGCCATTTTAGATCTCAAGGGATTGAATTTTCATCTCGCATACCACAAAGTCAAGATCCAAACGCTACGCTCCATCTTGGGAAGCGTAAGAAACGGGGACCTCCTGACGTCTATCGATCTCATGGAGGTGTACCTTCATATCCCTATCTCTCTGGCCCACCGACGCTTTCTACGGTTCATGTACAAGGGATGCCACTTTCAGTACAGGGTGCTCCCATTTGGCCTATCATCGGCTCCCAGGCTGTTTACCAAGATCCTGGTGGTTCTGGCAGCTCACTTAAGGATGGTAGCAGTCAGAGTCCAATGCTATTTGGACGACATATTAATCCAGTCGTCCGCCATGTCGGACCTCGAACTGGTGATAAAGCTGCTCCAGGATCATGGGTTCTCGGTAAACTTTCCCAAGAGCCATTTGGTCCCCACAACAAGGCTGCTACACCTCGGCACCATCATAGATACGGTGGAGTGCCGGGTGTACTTATCTCAAGAATGCTGGGACAGTATAAGGGAGTCAGTCCTCCAGATATGCAGGGGTCAATCAGTAACATTGGCCAGTCTCTCCCAATTGTCAGGGAAGATGATCTTGGCCATAGCAATCATCCCGTGGTCCAGGCTCCACTCCAGGGAACTACAATGGTTCATGCTCCCCTTCCAGAGGCAGAACCTGGGTGCTTCCCAACAAAGAGTAAGACTCCCACACCAAGTATTGCACTCCCTCATGCGGTGGCTATCACCAGCCATACTCAGCGGGTCATGTTTTAAGGAGCCGGACCGGATAGTGCTCACGACAGATGCCAGCCTGTTCGGCTGGGAAGCACACCTTCGGTCGCAGTGGGCCCAGGACCGTTGGTCCAATCAGACCTCCGGCACAACATAGATTGGCTCGAACTATGGGCCATCCACCTGGCCCTTCATCACTTTCACAACCGGGTGACACACCGCCACGTACTGGTTCTCACGGACAATGTGGCAGACAAGGTTCACATAAACCGCCAAGGGGGTACCCGCTCTCGGAATCTTTTGACCGAGTCTCTTCTAGTGGGATCCTGAGCAGAACACAATCTGGCCTCCATCAAGGCTGATCATATTTCAGGGGAAGGAAACACCCAGGCCGACCTTCTGAGCAGGACAATGGTAGATCACTCGGAATGATGCCTCCACCTGAGGGTTTTGAGAGAAATTTGTCACCATTTCGGCCTTCCACTTGTGGACCTCTTCGCGTCCCCGTTCAACACCCAACTGCCTTGTTTCTTCTCCAGGTTCCCATCTACAGGGGCGGAACAGACAGATGCTCTTTGGAGCCCATGGCTGCAGGGCCTCCTTTATGCCTTTCCCCCCCCCACCTCTCCTTCTGGCGGTAATATGCAAGCTCCTTCGGGAGCGAGCGGAGGTTCTCCTGGTGGCCCCTTATTGGCCAAGGAGACCTTGGTTCGCCGATCTGATGAGCCTTTCCCTCACAGACTCTTGGCGTATTCCTCCGGAACAGGTCTCTCTCAGCCAAGGGGTTATTCTCCATCTGGAACCCCAATGGCTCCAGTTAGCCATCTGGTACTTGAGCACTCAATCTTAACAAGGGAGTTTTGTTTGCCAGGGGTCATCACAGTAATCCAGGCCTCCCGCCGCCCTTCCACTAACCACATTTACAAGGCCACGTGGAAAAACTTCCGATTATGGTGCTCCGGCCGACAGTTGTCGCTCTCGGAACTCACAATTCCCCATATCTTGGACTACTTGTTAGACGGTCTGGAGAGGGGCTTGGCCCCAAACACATTGGGCAGACAGGTTGCAGCTCTTTCCATGGTCCTCACATGCGACTCAGCGGGGACATTGGGTCATCACCTCTTAATCCACTCATTCCTTAAAGGGGCTGCCAACACCAGACCCCCTACCATGCACAGGTACCCTTCGTGGGAGTTACCACAGGTCCTTTGGGCTCTTACTAAGGTGCCCTTTAAGCCCCTGCAGACGTGCGATGTTCGCTACCTGTCCCACAAGGTGGCATTCCTAGTGGCAATCACGTCGGCATGACGCATCTCCGAATTGACAGCGCTCTCGATTCGAGATGACCTGTGCGTTTTCCACCAGGATCGAGTGATCCTTTAACTTGACCCTACCTTTGTCCCGAAAGTCAATTCTCTGTTCCATAGATCACAGGAGATAGTGCTACCAGATTTTTGCCCTAACCCATCGCACGCTCTGGAACGACAATGGCATAGTTTGAATGTCCGTAGAGCACTTCGGTACTATATTTCATGGACAGCGGAATTCTGCAAATCTGAAGCCCTCTTTATATCTTTCCAGTCTTCCTCCAAAGGTCGGAAGGTTTTCTCTTCCACAATTGGCAGGTGGATTAGGGCGTGCATTGCCGGGGTGTATCAAGCTGAGGCATTGCCGGTTCCACGATGGATTACGGCCCACTCTACACAGAGTGCAGCTACTTCTGCAGCCTGGGCTACCCAGGCGTCCATTGAGGAAGCATGCAGGGCGGCCACATGGGCTTCGCCATCTCCTTTCATTCGGCACTACAAAATTGATAGGTTTGCCTCCATCTGAGGCTTCCTTTGGTAGGAGGGTTCTCCAACAGGTTATACATCAAAGTGCCACACCGGACCAGTCTGCTTCCCACCCTCAGGGACAGTAGCCTTTGGTATGTCCCATTGGTGGATTCTCCATCTCCAGTGCTGGAGAAGGGGCGTTGTCTTACCTGAACGCCTTTTCTCAGCACGGAGATGGAGAATCCACTCCTACCCTTGTAGGTCATTTAGGCCTATGGTTAGTTTTAGTTTGGTGAGCCACAACGTCTTGCTGTCAGTCAATGGCTATGCTTGTGTCAAGACTGGGATCTCTATGGTCCAGGATGGGCATGGCAACTTTGGCTGACTTGATCTGATTGGGCAGGAATACAGTCTAAACCCATTGGTGGATTCTCCATCTCCATGCTTAGAAAAGGCGTTCAGGTAAGACAATGCCCCCTTTCCCCTTCATCCCTGTATATAAGGAGATGAATTTGAGAAAATAAGCAGCTGGAAGAGGGATTTTAAACCTCCAATCAGCATCTGAATTAAACTATTATGAGGCCACTTTAGTGGAAATAAAAACAAAAATCAGCTGGAAACCATGCTGAAAAGTATGAAGCATAATTTAATTCTAAACTTCTTGGGTTTGCTTTGCATACATCTAAGTTTTTCAATATTTTTCTAGTATAATTGGATTATCTATTTGTTTGTGTTATAGCTCACCTGTTGTTCAAGAGTTCAAGATGACACTTTGCTCCAACAACAATGTGAATTAGGATGTAAATGAGAGAGAGTGACAGGCCCAAAGTCACCTCCTGCCACGGTTTTCCCAGTGCCTGACCAAGAAGCACTCCAGTCTTATAATTGATTTCAGTCATGAGGATCTTTTGAATATAGTTTAATCTCTGAATAATCTTGTTTTATATTCAGTGCCCCCCATTACTGACTTAAAACAACATTTCCATTATATTTAAGCAAATGATACTATTCCTAGTTTAGTCATCGATTTCTAGAACAGTGTTTCCCAATCTTGACAATTCTAAGATGTGTAGCTCAACTCCCAGAATTCCCCAGTGAGCATGCAGGAATTCTGGAAGTTGAAGTCCACACATCATAACATTGCTAAAGTTGGGAAACACCATTCTAAGGCGACATGACTGGTGAAAATAAGGTGAAACTTTTCCTTTTGACTGCTTCCTTTTTAAACTACCCCTTTCATTTATATAAAGGTAGCCTACTGGAACATAGATTGTTTCCCATCGGTTGTGATTTAGACAATATTAAATATTTTTTTCAAAGAAGATGCAAGACCACATTAGTGGATTGCATTTTTTTAAAAAAAAAACTTATTTGAACACTTGAAGACATAAGAGAGTGCCTAAGGGATTAATGAGAAGTGATTGATTTTTGGCATTCATTAAGAAAATTATATTCCTATCTTTTTTTTAAAGCGTGACTTCTCCAGAAAATTGCCTCCAATTTTAGATGATTTATTTAAATCCAATTACAGTGAGGAATTAATGAAGAAGACCATAATATTAATTGCCCGATATATTTTGTTTCTCTTTTCCTGGTTTGAAAACAAAAAAAAGCAAATAATAACATTCAGGTTTTCTCATTGGTTTTGCAATTCACAAAGTGTTTTTATTTGGTTTTGCAATTGGTTCTGCAATTCACAAAGTTTTTTCTTAAATAAAAATATGCTAATCAAAATTCCACTTGCTATTTTTTTTCCAGCTCTCGTAAATGTGAAACTTTGGGCTATTGATCGGCAATGTTTCCAAACAATCATGATGAGGACTGGCCTTATCAAGCATACAGAGTATATGGAATTTTTAAAAAGGTATGGCACTGGATTATGTATTTGTCTTTTGGAAGCACACACTACATTTATTACCGTGCTTGGAGAATTTTGTATATATATTTTTGTCTTGTAGGCGGGGGGGGGGCTTGTGAATGAGTATTCATTTATATTCCTCATTTTTAATTTGCTCTTTTAATTACATGAATTGCATAAGAGCTGGAAAATAGGGGGCAGTGATTGAAGATCTTAGCTTCATTACTGCTTGCCTTTTATCATAGTGGCTATTCCTCTTAAGGTTGGTAGATAAAAAGTAAGTAACAGAATAAATACAGCAATCATAGAAAGAGCAATTTTTGCAGATCCATTAGGAATTTCTCTTTTAAGAAAAGATTTATTCAAGATATAAAATAATTTTGTCTCTTAAAAACATAGCATGGCCTAATGCTTTTTAAAATAATATTTAATAATAATATATTTTAAAAGTATGTATCAGTATCTCTGAGATATAGTATTTCTGTTTGCTTTGGGGATGTACAAAATGGAACTTAAATGAATTAGAAAAGAGATTTATTGATGCGTATTTTAATTTTATTAAATTTGAATTTAAGTCCTTTGAAAAGGATTCAAGTAGTTCTGATTTTCCTAATGCAGTGTCAAAGTGCCAGAAAGTTGACATATACAAGAATCAAATATATTAACACAAATCTCCTTTAATTAAAAGTTATTAAAGGCCAGAATTATAGGCTCCTTCATTCAAAAAAGAAAAAGAATGCTACTAGAAAGCTTTAGGTAGCCAACAGTCATTCAGGTTGTCTACTCTAGGTAACAGAATTCACATTGTTTTTCAGTCCTTAACTAAACTTTCTATTACTGCATTCATTGGGTGGGGGAGGGGAGCAATGTTTTGAATGAAGATTTAATTTGCAGAAACCATTCCCAAATTAAGTTTAAAAAATTTGCTTAATTTTAGAATTAGGAAAATGAGAAGACATTAATAATAAATATTCAGTTTAATTTATGGATAGGCATATCTTGTGCATGAAAGATTGATGACTTATACTCTTTTGTGGAGTTGTTAGGCAATATGTTTCATTGAAATCAGCGTGCTGCACTCCGTTTTTGTCTTAAATCTAATTCATTGTATTGTATTTGAGACTGCTCTTTAATGGCATTGAAAAAAGTGGGGATATTACAGAGCAATTTCCTGCTCTTTTTTTCCTTCCAGTTGTTTCTTATAAATATACAGACAAACAGATGACAGACAGACAGGCACACCATACATCTCTATCCCTTGGCTTTTGAATTGTTTTTATTCAAGAATAATAATCATCAATACTTAGTATATAACTATAGTAGTTACTATCTCCTTAGTTCTCATTTTGTCTCGACTTTGGTCAATGGTGGAAAAATGGAAAGAGGTGGAATGATTGAATATACTAATTAAGTTATTATCTTGTCTCCGTATTGTGGAAGCAGCAGCTGATATTACTTAAGTTGAGCTAGGTTTCCATCTCTCTCTAAAAGAAAAATGATGATGCCTGTGGAATCTATGCTCATTATTTAGCAAAGATCTCAAGAGGATGCTATTTTAAAGTTGTATTGTGAAATGTGCATCAAATGAAGACAAAATAAAAACAAACCTTCTTCTATTTGTATGTTGTACAAGATAAGTTAATCAGTCCATCTCTTTTAGTTAAACTTCTCTTTATCAAAGGATCTATGGCATGTCAAGTTTAGGGATGGATGGATCTGTTTCTATCTTTTTCAGTTCCAAATGCATTCATTCATAAGACACCACTTCTGGCCTCTTTTACATCAATCTCTGAATTAGCAAATGCATGAATGTCTTCAATGGATACCAATTGTGCTTTTTTTTCACTGAGAAAACATGAAACAAAGGGAAAGGAAAATCTCCCATGCCCTCCAAATCTATTTTGGTTTGAGTGGTAACAATACAGTAACAACCCTCTATGGCAGGGCTTTTCAACCGATGGTACACTACCACTTGTGGTACTTTGCTACATGGCAGGTTGTATGCGATTGCTAGCCAAGTGTAGCAGGGGAGGGGAATGAGCCCAAGCTGAGGGAGAGGCAGCTGCAGCTGCAGGGCTTTCTGGGCTGGGCAGAAGCCCCAGGAGCCGGCAGGGCTCCAGCTGATTGACTCTAGCTGATTGGCTTCCAGAAGCAGCTTGGAGCTGGAGGTGAACTGAAGGAAAAAAAGGGGAGGAGAGATGAGAGGCTATAAAAGAACGTGGTTTGGGTGGAGGAAGGAGAAAAAAGACAACAGGAAAGGTTTAATCCCTTTAAACAAATATAATTAGTTTTATCCCCTTTAATTGAGTCTGTCGTTGGCTTTTAGAAAGTTTTCTTTGAAGGTAAACAGGTTTAATTTAAAGCTAAAGCTTTTCGCAATTACCAGAGCCTTTCAGTCTAGGATTGCAACATTGTGACACGTGACACCCTGAGAAGAAGAGAAAAAAAAAGTTTGTGTTTCTTTATTTTCTTGCTTTGCACTTGATTCCTGTGTCTTTAAGGGTACAGGGAAGGGATTGGGGGTGCATTGTTACTACACTGTGGAAGAGCTTAGAAGAGCAAACCAGCTAGCTCAGGAGTCTACAAACTTAGCAACTTTAAGACCTGTAGACTTCAACTCCCAGAATTCCTCAACCAGCCATGAGGGCTGAGGAATTCTGGGAGTTGAAGTCTACAAGTCTTAAAAGTGCCAAGTTTGAGGACCCCCTGAACTAGCTGGTAGTGGTGCATTTATTTATTTATTATTTTGACTTATATGCTGCCCTTCTCCCCAGACTCAGGGCGGCTCACAGCAAATAATACAAGTACAAAATATAAATCAATTAAAGTAGTAGTATACAATATAAAAAACTATAAAACTGTTCCCACTCATACAACATACAGTCCCAATCAAAGGCCTAGGGGCAGAGCGCAGCTCACATGCCCCAAGCCTGTCTGCATAGATGTGTTTTTAGGAGTTTTCGGAAAGCTAGGAGGGAGGGAGCAGTATGAACCTCTGAGGGAAGTTGGTTCCAGAGGGCTGGGGCAGCAACAGAAAAAGCCCTAACCCTAGGTCCCGCCAAACGGCACTGTCTAACAGATGGGACCTGTAGGAGGCCAACCCTGTGTGCCCTAACCGGTCGCTGGGATTCATGGGGCAGAAGACGGTCCCGCAAGTATCCTGGCCCATTGCCATATAGGGCTTTATAGGTCATGACCAACACTTTTAATTGTATTCGGAGACCAATTGGTAGCCAGTGCAGCTCACGGAGTCGGTTTCGGCTCCCTGCGAGAGAGGATTGGTGTCGTAAACTCAAGCCGCAGCAGAAAATGATCTGTCCATGACATGGGCAACACTTCTAATTCCCTTAATATCAGATCATATTAATAAACATGGATAAATTCATCATACATTTGTCAATGCAAAGGGAAAGTGATTCAGCAAAAGAACAGCCACCGAAGAAATTAAAACTGGTACTTTTTTTCTTTTTTTCTACAGCTTGTAATATTTTATTAGATTATAGAATAAAATACAAAAATACAAAAGCAAATAGTAGGACACAGTGAGGAGGAAAAAGGGGGGAAGTGAGGGGGAGAAGGGAAAAAGAACAGACTTCCTCTGTTGCAGTAGAAGGAAGCATTAACATTGAACTTCAACTTTTTACTTTTCCATAATATTATAAACTAGCCATTTCTATAACAACAAATGAATCTAATCAGTAACCCCCCCTTTTTTTAGTCATCAAGTTTTTGACATCTTGCTAAACACTGGTGGTACTCAAACGTTGTCATGTCCTAAAAGTGGTACAATCTGTGAAAAGTTTGAAAAGCCCTGCTCTATGGGAAGTATTTGGGCTGAGAGAAAAAGAGATTGGGCTGACATTAACCTGAACCTGGATCTCCACATTCCTAGCCCAACAGCTTAACAACTATAGTACTCTGAATCTTGGATTCAGCTTTTCAAGTCAGGAGCAGACATTGCAAGGATAATCGCAATGTATTTTATTGTTGTAGGATAGCTAACAGAATCTTCAAAACCTGCTGGAGTTTCCCCTCTGCCCTTTTATACGAAGCAGAATTAAAATAGGATTATTATAAGTCTCTTTCTAATGTTTTCACAGAACTGAGTTGTTTACTTTCTCCTAACAGTTTTTGCATAACTTTACCTAGACTATATCAACATTCTATATATCTAGATCAAGTTTATTGCCGCCCCTTCCCCATCCATCCCATTACTGTGTTGGTTGTTTGATATTGCTTCAGAACAAAAAAAAATAATTTTATAGAGAAATATTAAACATGAATGTATTCAAAACATAGCTGTTTGAGTGGATTCTGTGCTGTGATATCGAAATTTAATTCTTTCTCTCTTTTCTCTCAAAGTCTGCCCATATGAAATTATTAATTTTGGATTTAAATACAACTGTTAGAAAAGCTTCGTAAGGTTAATTTAATGTCATAGAAGTTACTTGTTTTTGTTATGAAAGCAAACAGTATAGGAAAAGTTGAAATATGAGCTTTTTTCACATTGGCAGGGTACAGATGTTATATTCTGACCAGGGTTCAGTTGACTAGGATTGAATTCCAACCTACAATTTTTTCCTTCCATTCATTTGCCTTCTTCTCTTTTCTGTATTTTGTTGCCTTTATGATTTATTATTAAACATGCAACAAATTTAATTGTCAATTTGTTTCATACGTCTGCTTCTGCTACTAGCATGATGCATAAAACCATTTTAATTATTATTATATAATTAATAACCTTTTTCTTAGAAAAAGATAATCTATTAATTAGATCCAGAAACTGTGATTACAATCTTCTGACATAGAGTTATCTGTGAACTATATGATTAAAGATATAGAGCAATGTGTGATGTACCTCCTGACATTCATTGTTCATAATCTTGGTTTTGGCATCAATAAGCAGCATATCCTGGCCTAAGACTTTTCATATTTCTTAAGGTGTGTTTTAAGGTTATAGGAATCTTTTGTCTGTGGTTTTCAATCTAAAGTACTTTTTATCTCATAAATACATTTTCCAAAGCATAGATACACATTCTATTTGTGTATCGCAGTACTAGAAGTACAGTAAAAACAAAGTTGAAATGAAAAGATTTAGTTCCTCATGTACACAGGGAAACTTCCAAGTTAGATTTTTGAGTAACAAAAACAGAACAAGGAAAGAAATTCAATTTTATGGAGAAATATTAAAAATGAATGTATTCAAAGAATAACTGTTTGAGTGGATTCTATGCTGTGATTTCAAAATTTGATTCTCTTTTCTTTCAAAGTTCCTCATGTACACAGGGAAATTTCCAAGTCAGATTTTTGAGTAGCAATGTAAGAATTCCCCTACATAGATAAATAGCCTTTATTGAAAAAATATCCCACTTGAAGTGAGAGCAAGTTTTATTAGAGCAATGGGGCCATTTCCTCTTTTCATTATTTTTCGAGTGCATTGGAAGTCATCTCCTATGAAGATTATTTGGGAAGCAGATTTGATCTCTAAAGAATTCAAGCAATAGCTGTGGTTCATGAAAAATGGAGTGAATATGTCAAAGTGTCAGTGTCAATTTTATAGTGCTCATTTGAATGCTTTATTTTCTTGGTCAAGTGGGATATATGTATGTGTCTATATTCACATACAAACACATAGTTCAGATATATGTTATTTTTAATATGCAAATATCCTGGTTAATGAGCATTAATTAAATAAGTAAAATCATTTATGGCATCTTCTCATATTCAGGAAATACTTAATGAGGTCTGAATTTTTCTTAATAATTTTCTCTGAAGTATCTCCTATAGTGCTAATATGCCCCATGCAAATATGGAAGTCAGCATAGTTTATTCCTTTTCTGTCACATTTAAAAAGTGAATAACTTATTTCACTCATTTAAATATTGGAAGCTTTTCTTTTCTTAACAGACCCATAGCAATGTATATACTTTAGGTCTACTTACAGGTAGGAAAGTGATTTTAAATTGTATATTACCTATATTCAATATTTTGATTAGCAGTGGTTCTGCTGAATCCATTCTCTCATCAAAAGGTTCTGGGACATTTAGGCAGCTAATGCAAATACGATTTACTGCTAAAGAATCCATGTTTAGTGATAAGATTAATACCAGAAGCTAAACATAATGCAATGTGAAGACCTGTTAGATGCAGATTTAAGCAAAGAGTTTTCACCATTTAAGAAGTGGAAAAGAAGTAACAGTGAAGTAAATGAACCAGTTTTAGTGGTTAGCAAAATAACATGGTTAAAAACTGTGTCTAAAGTATTATGGATGGTGTAAAAAAAAAAGAGAATTAAAAGAATTCCATCTGTACTACAAATAGTATCAATGTCAGTGTATTTCTGTTATCCTTTAGTTCAGGGGTGTCAAATTGCCGGCCCGCGGGCTGGATGCATCATAGTGAAACCGCACCCACCCCATTGCCGGCAATGGCAAAAAAGTCACAATATGTCATGACACGTCACATGATGTTGCGAGTTTGACCCCTGCTTTAGTTGCTTCTGACTCAGTGACATCATCTCTCCAGTACTGGCTATCAGTAACTGTTTTGTAATTTGAAAAATTACTATTTGTAACCTCAACTGAGGGTCATCAGAGATAGAATGTAGCCAGGCTATGTCCTCTTGGCCTCTGTTTTGATTGCATTTAAATGTTCAAAGCATCTTCTCCAATGTTTCTTTATGTGTCCAAAAATATCAAATATTATTGGAGATATATGCAACAATTTCCTCCACCATCACAATTCAAAGGCATACATTTTTCTTTATTCAGCCTTTCTGAAGATTCAACCTCCACATTCCTATGTTACCTTTATTGTCATAATGCAATATCTCTGCACTCTAATGTTTTATCTATATCTAAATAGTCTTTCTTCCAAATAGTAATAATCTATTTTTCTCCTCCTCCACCACCTCCTCCTCCCTCCTCCTCCTCCTCCTCCCAACCCAAGGTGCATAGTGCTCTTTCCTTCTATTTCCACACAATAACTGAGATGGGTTTAAGCTGAGAAAGAATGTGAAATTTTGACTCTAGGAAGTTAGAAGTCCATTAATAACTCAACTTACCTGTTGACATAATCTTAATTGCTGGGCATTCTTTTTCAGTTTTGGCTATGCAAAGTTCCATGTTCCTGTATATCCACAGACCTGGCTAAAAACTACAAAAAGAAAACAATGTTCAAAACACACATACACACAAATGCTTATCATTTACAATTTCAACCTATGAATGACAACAGATAATTCATGAAAGTCAAATGGTTTCTTTTAATTTCTGTAATGTATATCTATGGGTTAATTAGGATTTTAGCAAAGTGATGAATTGATATGTCTATTAGGATCAGCTGGCTTTACACAGTAGTATTTAAAATTGAATATATCTATATATAATGAAAGACTAAAAGAAACTATGAAGAAGACACTACTCAATTCCTATAATGTAAAGTATAGAAAAAGAAAAATCTAAAAATTGGTCAAAAGGAAAGCAGTGATCTCATTGTGAGGGAAATTAAATTTTCTGATAACTGGAGTTACAGGTTTGATTGCTAGTGATCATACAGTGGTGATTTTAATAGAATATAGAATAGAATACAGATTCAACCTCTACAAATACAGGAGATTGAAATATTTTCCAGTTATCACTGGGTGGTTAATGCATCAAGTTAGACTCTTGGCCAAAAAACTTTGGGCACAATGTAGAGCTAGAAAAAATGGCAAAATCTGTGGGAAAGAAACTATAAAATAACAATGGCAGCTGTGTATAAACAAAATCTATATAAAATGTTTTATAGAGGGCACTTACCACCTGCGAGGTTAGCAAAAATGTTTAAAAACATGTCTAGCAATTGTTGGAAATGGAGGCAAAAGCCAGGCATATACTATCATCTTTGGTGGACATGCCCCAAAGCAAAAACATTCTGGTCAAAAATGCATATGTGGTTAGAGAAAATGTTAAGAAAACATGTAGATTTTAAGCTGGAATTATTTCTTTTAGGTATAACCTCAGAAAATTATAATAAAAATGTGTATATTTAATGTTATATGTATTAACAGCAGTGAGAATTACATTTGCACAGCATTGGAAAAATGAAGAAATACGAGCTGAAGAAGAGATTATTAAGAAAATCTTGGACTGTGCGGAAATGGATAGGCTTACATTGAAAATGAAAGGGAAAGAAGATACAGAATACTTTCAGTTTAGAAATAGTTGCTATGCTATTAACTATGCTAATTATCTAAAGGAATATTACTGCTTTACCAAAAGTTTGTTGTAACTATACCGATTTACTTTTATAAATGTTTAGTATTATATAAATAATAATATTCAATATGAAGACCTGGACGACAGCTTGTTCGCTGAATCACATATCTATTGTTACTATCCACACCCGGCCCCCTTTATCCTGGTTTCCCTGTACCCCTCCCGACCCCATCTTTCCCTACCCATATAAAAATCTAATAAAATACATTTATAAAAAAAAAGAAACAGAAAAGAAACATGTAAAGAAAGGATTGTTCCCTTCAGCACAAATATAAACAGTTTTAATAATAATAATAATATTTATTATTTATTATTATTTAATTTGACTTCTATGTAGTAGTAGTAGTAAAGTTGGAAGGGACCTTGGAGGTCATCTAGTCCAACCCCCTGCTCAGGAAACCCTATACCATTACCTGCTCTTAAAATATCATAGAGAACTTCCCTGTGTATATATGTGTGATTGTATGTTGAGGATTAGCAACTGAGGGTTTTCAAGAAGTAATTCCTTCAAGAAATGGAAGACATTTCATTGCATCGGTTTACAATTAGAAAAGATTTCAGTTCTGGGGTTTCTTTGGTGGGGGGGAAATTGCCAATTAACTGGGGGGAAAAATCCAGCCGATTCCTGATACTTTTGAAGAAATCCAGCTGGGAAAGATGAAAAATAAATACTGTTTTGCTGAAAATCAGCCAATGAAAGAGCAAAAATAAAAGTCGAGAATTAAAAAAAAAAGATACAGAATACTTTCAAACATGGGATATATTTTACCAGTGGCTAGAAAAATGGGGTAGATAGTAGGAATTTAAGATGCATTATCAAGTTAAATATGTGGACCAAGGCAACACATTGTATACTAAACACTAAAGATTTGTAATTATAAAAAAATAATAAAATATATTTTTTAAAAAAGTTAGACCCTAGTGGAGCCTGCATGATCTTAAAATAAAAAATAAAATAAAATAAAATAAGAGAGTTCAAGAGGACTGGACAATTCTACTATAATAAAGAAGGAAGATTTGTGACTTAGCTGATTGAATATCTAAGTCACAGAACCTCTGTTTGAATTCTGCTAAGGTTTTTTTGAAGTCACAAATCAGCAGAGCTTTTTTTGTCATAAAATGCCCAGAACGGAGTTCCGGCATCTTTTTTGGATGGAACCTTGTAGGGTAGGCAAGGCGGGTTGTATGATGTGTGTAAGTTCAAGAACGTTTAATCAAATGTTCATCTGTTGTTAAAAGTATTTTATCAAGCGGAGTCAGCTCTTTGTAAAATCCCATTGTTTTTATGTCTTTTTCATATCCTGTTTGAATTTGCAAATAGGACCACCATGTTAAGTCAATACCTTGTTGTTGAAGGGTTTGCCTGTCTTTGAGTTTTCCATCCTTGTCCAAAATGTCTTTATAACTAACAAGTTTATCGTAATTAATCAAATTCGGATAAGCAAATGCTTCCATCGTTGAAAGCCACTCAGGAATTTTCATGTACATTTTGTGTCTAACTTTCCCCCATTCAAAGAATAAAGCATTTCTTATAGCATGGTTTTGAAAGTACTTATGTATTTTAGCTTTCTCATACCATAAAAAGGTATGCCAGCCTAGTTGAAGATCATATCCCTCTAAATAGAGAATTTGCTTATTTCTCAGAGTAATCCATTCTTTAATCCAAAGCAAAATAGCTGCTTGATAATAAAGTCTCCAATCCAGAAGTTCAAAGCCCCCTCTCTCTTTCAAATCTTGTAGAAGTTTACATTTAATTCTTGCTTTCTTTCTTTGCCATATGAATCTTAATATCATTGCGTTTAAATCGTCAAAAAAATTCTTACCCAACTTTACAGGAACTGTTTGAAATAAAAAAAAATAGTTTTGGTAAAATGTTCATTTTAACAGTCGCTATTCTTCCTTACAATGATAATTGGAGATTTTCCCATTTTTCCAGGTCGATTTTTATTTGTTTTATTAGTCTCTCATAATTATCCTCCTTTAATGATGAATATTTCGCCGTAAGATAGATACCTAAATATTTAACTTTTTTAGCTATTTGAAGATTTATCTTTTTGGCGAGTTGAGTTTTTTGTTTATCAGTTAAATTTTTTGTTAACACTTTAGTTTTTTTCCCTATTTATTTTCAATCCAGCCACTTCTCCAAATTTTTCAATTTTCTGCAAAAGTTTAGGGGCTGTTTCCAAAGGGTAAAATTGGGATGCTAGAGAAACCATATATCTTCCATATATCCTTCTTCTCATACAGCAGCAGTTCTCAACCTGTGGGTCGCGACCCCATTTGGGGTTGAACGACCATTTCACAGGGGTCGTCAAAGAACGCAGTCCGCCATTTTCCCCCCTTTTCCTTAGCTATGCTACTCCCTCTTATTCTAGGTATTGGCTTTTGAAAGCCAATAGAATAGACTCTCTTGAATAGAGTCTAATTCTATTGGCTTTCAAAAGCCAATAGGAATTGTCCAGGCTGTCTCCGCCCTGCTGAGCCCGCCAAAAGTCCCAGTCTGCAAACGGTGCTGCAAGTTGTCTGCAGCGAAGGCGAGCTTTCTTGAAGTTTTCACCCCTCCCTGCTGAGCAACTACTAAATGTAAGTAAAAGAGGGCCAGGGGTGGGAAGTGGGAGGCCGGCGGGTGCAGGGAGGGTTGCTGGCGCGTGTGGGGCCCGGCGGGTGCCTTACCTCCCTTGGGCTGGGCCAGCTGGTGGCCCAGCCGGTGGTCAGCCTGCACTGTCGCTGCTGCTTGCCATGGCCGCCCAGGAGTGCCTGGGCCTGCCTGCCACCGCCCCGAATGGCCGGTGGCCAAGGTAAGGCTAGCGGGGCAGCAGCGGGCGCTGGGAGGGCAGCTTGCGTGCATGGGGCCGACTCTCAGCTGGCTGTCGGGAGCTGGGCTGTGTGTAGCAGCCCCGCCGGTTCCCCACCGATGTCCAGACTCTGACCCAACTCCCAGCTGACGGTCGGGAGTCGGGCTGTGCTCCTGGGGGCCATGCGGACGTCAGCTGGTTGCTGGCTGCATCCTCCCCGTCTCCCAGCTCATGGCAAGCCCTGGGGCTTGAAACGTGCCCCGAACGCCGCCCCGGGCTGACTCAGCCACGTGGGCAGCTGGTCTGAGCCGAGCCAGGTCTGGGCCGCTGCCTCCATGCCGCGCTGGAGCTTTCCCCCTCACTGTCCAGCCCACCTCCCTCACCATCAGAGGCCGCCTTGGCCCTCTGGCGCCCAGCATGGCCCTGGGGCTGGCGGGCAGGAGCGTCTCCTTCCCGGCTTGCCGGGCTCTGGGCCTTGGAAGTGGCCAGGTGGCAAGGAAGAGGGCGATGCCCGCATGTGTGTCAGAGGCCAGCCGGACAGGCCGGGAGGGGAGAAGCGACACCTTCCGAGTGGGAGCTGGGACTCTGGCCGCACCCCTCTCGTGTGTGAGACGAGTCGGGGAAGAGTTTGGCAATGAAGGGCTGTGCACCATGGAAAGGGGCTCCCACGATCCTCCCTCTGCGATGGTGCTCGGGAGGCTGGAGGGGCGGGGAGGTCCCGGGGCGACGGCTGGGAGAGCGTGAGACGTGCCAGGATGAGGATGGGGGGCTCCAGACTACCATCCCCAGCAGCCGTAAAAAGCACTGTGGAAGAGTGGGGAATGCTGGGAGTTGCAGTTCATCACCATCTGGGACAAAATCCTTCCTTCCTTCCATCCATCTATCCATCCATCCATCTCCTTCCCTTCCCCTTCAATCTCTCCTTCCTTCCTTCCTTCCTTCCGAGCTGAGCTGGGATGCCGAGCCAGTCCCCACGCCTTCTGGTTGCCCAGCTGTGCTCTGCCCCCAGCAGCCCTAAAAAGCACTGTGGGAGAGTGGGGAATGCTGGGAGTTGCAGTTCATCACCATCTGGAAAAAAATCCTTCCTTCCTTCCTTCCTTCTCCAAAGTGGGAGGTGAAGGGGACGGGTGGGTGGGAGGGGGTCGACCAGAAGGGAACCGAGTCTGATAAGGGTGAAAGTTGAGTGAGGTTTTCCCCCTCACCCCTCTCTCTGCCTCCCTTTGTGCAGTGGCGTCTCTGGCTGCTGCCTTCCCAGTCGCCGAGAAAGGGAAAAAAAGCCGTGAGCGAGTTCCCCTTTCTGCCTCGTTGCTGAAAGCTTTTTTTAAAAAAAAAATGACTGCTCATTCAGAACTCCTCGGGGCTTGTTTGCACGAGCTTGTGGCAGATCAGTAAAGAGGTGGGGGAGCCAAACCATCCAAGGCGTTTGCACCCTGAACGTGTGGACGCTGCTTTCATGACTTGTCACCACCCCCCTCTCTTCCCGCCCTGCTTGGGCAACGCGCTGCTGCTGCTGCTGCTGCTGCTGCTGCTGCTGCTGGCTGAGCTGAGCTGGGACGCCAAGCCAATCCCCACGCCTTCAGGTTGCCTGACCGTGCTCCGCCCCCAGCAGCCCTAAAAAGCACTGTGGGAGAGTGGGGAATACTGGGAGTTGCAGTTCATCACCATCTGGAAAAAAATCCATCCATCCATCCATCCTTCCTTCCTTCCTTCCTTCCTTCCTTCCTTCCTTCCTTCCTTCCTTCCATCCATCCATCCATCCATCCATCCATCCATCCATCCATCTCCTTCCCTCCGCCTTCAATCTCTCCTTCCTTCCATCCTTCCTTCCTTCCTTTCCCCTTCAATCTTCCTTTTCCATCTCCTTGCTTTCCCCTTCAATCTTCCTTCCTTCCATCTCCGTCTCCATCCCTTCCCCTTTCCTTCAATCTCTCTCTCCTTCCTTCCTTCCTTTCCCCTTCAATCTTCCTTCCTTCCTTCAATCTCCTTCCTTCTCCATCTCCTTCCTTTCCCCTTCAATCTCTCTCTCCTTCCTTCCCCCTTCAATCTCCTTCCTTCTCCATCTCCTTCCTTTCCCCTTCTGTCTTCCTTCCTTCCTTCCATCTCCAACTCCATCCCTTCCCCTTCAATCTCCCTCTCCTTCCTTCCTTCCTTCCTTCCCCCTTCAATCTCCTTCCTTCTTCATCTCCTTCCTTCCCCCTTTAACCTTCCTTCCTTCCATCTCCATCTCCATCCCTTCCCCTTCAATCTCTCTCCTTCCTTCCTTCCTTCCTTCCTTCCTTCCTTCCTTCCTTCCTTCCTTCCTTCCTTCCTTCCTTCCTTCCCCCTTCAATCTCCTTCCTTCTCCATCTCCTTCCTTTCCCCTTCAATCTCCTTCCTTCTCCATCTCCTTCCTTTCCCCTTCAATCTTCCTTCCTTCCATCTCCATCCCTTCCCCTTCAATCTCTTTCTCCTTCCTTCCTTCCTTTCCCCTTCAATCTTCCTTCCTTCCTTTCCCCTTCAATCTTCCTTCCTTCCTTCCATCTCCATCTCCATCCCTTCTCCTTCAATCTCGTTCTCCTTCCTTCCTTCCTTTCCCCTTCAATCTTCCTTCCTTCCTTCCCCTTCCCTCCCTCCCAACATTTTTGAGCAAGGAAGAGTGAGCACTGCTATATTGTTTTTGTAATTCATTACTATGCTTTAAAATTATGTTCGATTCGTAACAATGAAAATACACCCTGCATATCAGATATTTACATTGCGATTCCAAACAGTAGCAAAATTACAGTTATGAAGTAGCAACTAAAATAATTTTATAGTTGGGAGTCACCACAACATGTGGAACTGTATTAAGGGGTCGCGACATTAGAAAGGTTGAGAACCACTGCCGCACAGCAACAGTTAAAACACATTTCGTCTTCTTTTCCCATTGAAAGAAGTTGCAGGGCTAAAAGGGCTTAATTTAAAAATCTCTTTGCCTGTAAGAACAAAAGGAACTCTAATTCTTTAGTTTCAATTCTGTATTTCTCTATTGGTCTTTTTCAAACTTAGGAAGTTTGAAGCTTTATTTTGTTTAGGTTGTTTCCCACCTCCATGACTTTTTAAAAGCTGATGAAAAATATCCAGGAATAAATGATGATTTATGAAACTGAAACATCTTTAAAGACAGAATTCTCATAACGCCAGTAGTGCTTTCTGTGATCTTTTGCAGAAGAAACCTACTTTGGATGAAAGAATAATTAGGTAGTGTAGGTGACCATAAAACGAACAGATGAAAGACTGCAAAACTTTTCTGACAATAAATTGACCCAATTAGGCAGCAATTTTCTGCAAATCATATTGGTTGGCTGTGTCTTCAGATGTCAGAATAGCTGTCCCAAAGATGGATTTAATGTTCTTGATTCCAAGTTTTACTCTTAAATTTTCCACTTCTTTGTATGAAAACTATTTAATGACATTTTATTTGATGCTGGTGTCCAAATTATTTGCTGTGATTTTCAAACTTATATCCTCTATTTTTCTTTCAGGTCATATTACATGTACACAATTTAGTCTTTCCCACTTTGGACATGAAAATATGTATGTCAATCTCCTGTATATATTTACATGCAATTTAAGTACGACACTGAGGTTGGTGATTTAGTACTAGGCTCTGTGGGGTTGGTGGATTCTTGTAAGTTGAACTGGTGTTTGGAGTTTGTTTCAGTTGCAGCTGGAGATTTTCCTTTGTGATGGGGTAGCATTCACTTGGACTGAATTGGCATACAGTTGGGTGTCTTCCAAGAGTCAGGGCTCTTGCTCAAAGAGTACGTGGCAGCTATGTATGGATATGTGTTCAAAATCAATTTTGTGCATGAATTGCACTCATTCCTGGACCAGGAGGTTCTCTCAAAGTTGCTCATGCCTTAGTCACTTCCTCATTGGACTACTGCAATGTACTCTACAAGGGGTTAGTTTTGAAGAACACTCTGAAGCTTCATTTGGTTAAGAATGCAGCGGTACATTGTGTGAAATGATATCTGTTGTTTTGAGCATACCAAATTATGCCTGGCTATTATGCGAACAGTATTTGCTTTCAATATGCTTCTGAGTTCAATTCAAGATGCAAGTTATCACCCTTAAAGCTCTGTTTGGCTCAGGACTGGGTTACTTGTGGACCATGTCTCTCTATGGACTCCAAAAGGGGAGACGAGGCAAGCCCCAGGTCCCCCTTTTCAGAGTCATGTGGTGAAACTTAGGAGACTTCTATATTGTAGCCCATCTCTCTTATGAAAAAGATTCCCCTGAAATGCAAGCAGTCTTGATCCTCTTAATCTTCCAAAAAGCTATGAATACCTGACTTTTCTCCCAGACACTCTACTGCAGGGGTCTTCAAACTTGGCCCTTTTATGAGTTGTGGACTTCAACTCCCAGAATTCCTCAGCCGAGACCAATATAGATGTATTTGTATTGGCAGTGCATGGCAGTGTGATGCCTCAGTTGATATATTATGTTTCTGTTTTATGTATATTTCTTGTGGTTAGTTGTGAGCTATATTTAGGATGTGTGGCTTGAGGGTGAAATCTTTGCACTATTGAATAATTTTATTACTTTTTGTCTTCTTTCCATATAACTAAAATCAAGACTGGTTTTGATTAGGTAATGTATAACATTGGCAAAGGATAGACAAGCCTGGTCTGAATTGCTCTCTGTGCCTGGTTTATAGCATGATAAATCTGGTTTAGCAATTCACATATTCATAATTTGTGCTAGGACACCAACTATTCGGTTTCGGTTTTTTTATTTTCCAGCTTTCACTTCTCTCCCATTTATTCAGCACCCTGTACAATTTGTTTTAGTAAAATCTATGTGAAGACTCCTTAATTTGACACATTTTCTTCACACATTTTTTCTAAATGCATATCTGTGTGTTATTTCTACAAAACTGAGAAAGATGAACATGTTGAGGATTGATTGAATTCCAGTTTGCATGTAAGTTCAGGAAATGTTAATTGAGCAAGTGCTCATTCAAATTTGAGCTACACCAATTTCTCCCATCCGTATTTATTCATTGTACCTATACATTTTCATTAAACAAAGCAGTGAATAACAATCTTCCTTATTTTAGTGTCTCTTTCAAACCTCTTTCCATGATTCAAATAGAGCTTGCTGTTTTCTTATCTGGTAGATTGTAAATTGGGATTTTTGCAACAAGAATGGCGTGATGGTGATTTTAACCTGGGGTTTATTAGCACTAGCATATTCTAACAACATGGTTATACTGGATGCTGAATCAGGCTCATTCCAAAATATTTTCATTGGAAAACATAAGTGAACATCTTTGCCTAAGCAAATCCTCTTAATTTTTAAATCAAGACATAATTTATATTATTAGACCGAATAATTGGGCAGTGTTAGAATGAATAAGTAAGCTTCTTTTGTATAGTTTACTTCAGAGAATATTAATCTTTTAAGGTGTTATAGAATTATCTTAATAAAAAATTGAAGAACTAAATAACTGGCTTCTTTTAATGGAATTTAAAGTGAGTGGATGAGATTGATAAGATTGATGAGTTCCTTCTTTAAGACATGGTTGTTTAATGAAGACTATAGCAGATGAAGTTCATTAATGAGACATTTCTTGGTAAATGTTGATTTGAAATATTGAATGAGCAAGCCACATATTGTTTTCTAATGGCCATTTGTTATTCTACCACCTTCCATAACAATCTTGTGTATGTTTGCTGATGTCTTCTTTTTTTCCTGTCTACTCCTCATTCTCATTTGTACTGTTCTGTTGATTTGCCTAACACTGGGCAGTTTTTACAAAATGTATGGCAGATGTAACCAGTTTATAGTGCCATAGGTTTTTGTAAGTAGATACTATTAATTTAGGAAATTCAGACTGCCCAGGAGCTGTTGATATAGTTTTACAGAGGAATTATTGAGTTTGTCATTTGTAGATAACAGAGTTGGAAGGGTCCTCTAGTCCAACCCCCTACTCAAACAGCAGCCCCTATATCATTTCACACAAAGAGATCTCAAGTCTCTTCTTATAAGTATTCAGTGATGAATTACCCACAACTTCTGAAGGCAAGCCATTCTACTAGTAAATTGTTCTCACTGTTAGGAAATTTCTCTTTAATTGTAGTTTGCTTCTCTCCTTAATTTGTTTCCATCCATTGTTTTTGTCTTGCCTTCTGATGCTTTGGAAAATAGGTTGACTCCCTCTAATATTGGAACACTGTTCTTTCAACCCTAGTCCTTCTATACTGGTTTGTATTTCTATAACTGTCTTGATTGATACAGCAACCAAATAGGACACATAAAGACTCAATGAATAGTTAGGACTGCAGAAAAAACAGTTGCAATCATCCTGCCTCCCATTGAGGACTTGTATACTGCATAGGTCAGAAAAAGGGCTGATAAAATATCTACAGATCCCTCACATCCTAGCCATAAACTGTTTCAACTTCTCCCCTCAGGATGGTGCTATAGGGCTTTGCAGACCAAAATAACTAGATATACAGACAGTTTTTCCCCTCATTCCGTCACTCTGCTAAATACCTAATTCTCTGCATTTACACATGTGGTATTGCTGTAGTATTATTATTTATCCTTCTTATTTTCTTCTTCACCCTCCCCCCTTTATTGATATTATTATGATGATTATCTTTATTCTGTTGCTTTGCACTGAGAGCTTCTGCACTGGAGACAAATTCCTTGTTTGCCTAATCACACTTAACCAAATAAAGTATTCAAATAGCTTCTGAAGGGATTTTATTGTGCTTATGATTTTAGTATGTTTACGTTTGACATTAGCATTTATTTTATATATAGTAACCATTTTATATTGATACTGATAGTATTATCATGTAATCATTGTTTTGTTATTTTGTAATCATTATTTTGTAGTTAATTGCTTGATCAGATGCTTTATATATATATTGGAAAAGTAAGGGCTTCATGCTTTAGGCATAGGTGATTGCTTATATGAAAAGAGCACAGTAAGGGGAGGGGGGAAAGGAGTTACTGATGGAGCCTGGGTTGCTGTGTATGAGTCATCATCTAAGAATTGTTTTTTTGTGCCATCTTACGCCTGGTACCAAGACCTGATCTTTTTGTTCTGGAAAGGTATAAAAGGTGGAAGACATCTTTTCTGGTTGTTGCCTTCATCTCTCTACCAGCCACGAAGAGAGACGGGGTTACCCAACTCTATTTTGGTCAAAATAAAAGTTGTTTGCTTGCTGAAACCTCGGCTTAGGAGTTTCTTTGGCTCTTTTAAATTCCTGAGTAATGCTGGGGCAATTGTGAGGCAAAGTGGAAAACCTTACACTTCTAAGGCATCTTTTCTACTTTCCTAGTAGTGACTAGTAGGGTTCTCTTTTTTTTTTGCAGCATTTTCACCAACATAGATCACTCAGGCAGTGTTCTAAAGACTAGGACTATATGAGCAATTATCCCATTATATAAGATTACCAATAAAATAAAATAAAATCTAGTCCTGTGAAATATTGGTCTATAAGTATAACTACTAATCTCTCAAACTGCCTTGAAAATGAAATCATTCTTGCAAAGGAACACTTCTTTCTGATAGGAATGAGAAGGGCTTTGTAGATATCAGTCTTGCTTCAGTTAATAAATTAGCCATAACCAAAGATGTAAAGGTTTTGGGAGTGGGGGGTATGGGGAGGGCTGGAAATCTTCTAACAGATGGCAAATTCGTAGGAGCCAATTTCAAGTAGGAGAGTCAAATAAATACCTAGGTTTTGTAGTTCAGGCTAACAGTAGGAAGTATATTAAATACTCTGTTGACTATTTAATTTAATTTAATTTAATATTCACATTTATATGCCGCCCTTCTCCGAAGACGCAGGGCGGCTCACAACAAGATACAACAACAATTTTAAAATTTACCACCCTCATACCACATACAAACACAATCAATTCACAGCCGTTGATGGCGGGACACTCTTAGGGCCGAGGGGCAGAGCACAGCTCATATGCCCCAAGCCTGTCAGCATAGATGTGTCTTCAGCACTTTCCGGAAAGCTAGGAGGGAGGAAGCAGTACGAACCTCTGAGGGAAGCTGGTTCCAGAGGGCTGGGGCAGCAACGGAGAAGGCCCTTGACCTAGGTCCCGCCAGATGGCATTGTTTAACAGACGGGACTCGTAGGAGGCCAACCCTATGCGCCCTGACCAGTCGCTGGGATTCATGAGGCAGGAGACGGTCACGCAAGTATCCTGGTCCATTGCCATGAAGGGCTTTATAGGTCATAACCAACACTTTGAATTGTGTTCGGAGACCAATTGGTAGCCAGTGCAGCTCACGAAGAGCTGGAGTGATATGAGCATGTCTTGGGAGACCCAATACAGCTCGCGCGGCCGCATTCTGGACTACCTGCAGTCTCCGGACATTCTTCAAAGGTTGCCCCATGTAGAGAGCATTACAGTAGTCGCATCTCGAGGTGACAAGGGCATGGGTGACCGTGAGAAGTGACTCCCGGTCCAAATAGGGCCACAACTGGCGCACCAGGCAAACCTGGGCGAATGCTCCCCTCGCCACAGCTGAAAAATGATGTTCCAAACTTAGCTGTGGATTGAGGAGAACACCCAAGTTGCGAACCCTCTCCGAGGGGGACAAAACTTTTGCCCCCAGGGTAATGGACGGACAGTTGGAATTGTCCTTGGGAGGCAGAGCCATAGCCACTCCGTCTTGTCGGGATTGAGTCTGAGCCTGTTGGCACCCATCCAGACCCCAACAGCCTCCAGGCACCGGTTCATCACTTCAACTGCTTCACTGTATTGACACAGGGTAGAGATATAAAGCTGAGTATCATCAGCATATTGATGATAACTCACCCCATGTCAACAGATGATCTCACCCAACGGCTTCATGTAGATGTTAAAAAGCAGAGGTGAGAGAACGGACCCCTGAGGAACCCCACATGGAAGAGACCTCGGAGCCGATCTCTGACCTCCTGCAAACACCGACTATGACTGGCCAGAGAGGTAGGAGGTAAACCACCGCAGAACGGTGCCCCGCACTCCAAGCCCCTCCAACCGGCATAGAAGGATACCATGGTTGATGGTATCGAATGCCGCTGAGAGGTCAAGAAGCACCAGGATAGTGGAATGACCTCTATCCCGGGCCCGCCAGACATCATCAGTCAGCGCGACCAAAGCAGTTTCCATGCTGTAACCGGACCTGAACCCAGACTGCTGAGAGCCCAGATAATCAGCTTCATTCAAGGACCATTGGAGATGGAGTGCCACCACCTTCTCAACAACCTTCCCCAAAAATGGAAGGTTGGAAACTGGACGATAATTATTTAGAACTGCCGGGTCCAGGGAAGGCTTCTTGAGGAGGGGGCGCACGAGTGCCTCCTTTAAGGGAGCCAGAAAGGACCCCTCCCTCAATGAAGCGATAACAACCGCCTGGACCCAGCTCCGTGTCACCTCCCTACTAGCCAAAACCAGCCAGGAGGGGCACGGATCCAATAAACAGGTGGCAGAACTCACAGCTCCAATGGCCTTGTCCACATCATCAGGAGTTACCAGGTCAAACTCATCCCATACAACAGGACTAAGATGGGCCTCTGTCATCTCAACTGACTCATTGTCAGCCGACACTGCATTCCAATTGGAGTCCAAGTCAGTCCGGATCTGAGAGACCTTGTCTGCGAAAAAGGTGTTAAATTCTTCGGAATTGCCCTGCAAAGGTTCCTCCCTCCACCCCATATCAAGGAGAGAGTGAGTCACTTTAAACAGGGCAGCCGGACGAGATTCCGCAGACGCGATCAATGCGGAAAGATACTGAGATCTTGCTGTAGTGATCGCTTCCAAATAGGTCTTAATATAAGCTCTCAATTTGGTTCGATCAGATTCGGATCTGCTTTTCCTCCTTTGCTTCTCTAAACGTCTCTTCTGGCGCTTCATCCCCCTGAGTTCCTCGGTAAACCAAGGAGATCTCTTGGGTCTGCTGCCACAGAGAGGTCGCAACGGCGCAATCCGGTCTAGAGCCTCCGTAGTGGCCGTATTCCAGGCCATCACTAGGGACTCCGCCGAACTGTGTATGAGCGAAACCGGCAATTTCCCAAGCGCCCTTTGAAAGCCCATAGGGTCCATCAGGCGTCTGGGGCGGAACCATTTAATCGGTTCCGTCTCCCTGCGAGAGAGGATTGGTGTCGTAAACTCAAGCCGCAGCAGAAAATGATCTGTCCATGACATGGGTAACACTTCTAAGCCCCTTAGCTTCAGATCATAACTCAACTGTTCCGAGAGCAAAACCAGATCAGGTGTGTGTCCCCCCTCATGGTTGGGCCCTCAATTACTTGTGTCAGGTCCATGGTTGCCATGGAGGCCATGAACTCCCGCGCCAACCCTGAGGACTCACCGAGTGATGGCACGTTGAAGTCCCCCAGGACAATAAGTCTTGGGAACTCAACCGCCAACCCGGCTACCTCCTCGAGTAGTGTGGGCAGGGCTGTAGAAACACAGCTGGGAGGCAGGTACGTAAGCAACAGGCCCACCTGTACACCTAGGTCCAACCTCATAAGGAGGGACTCACAACCTGATATCTCAGTAGCAGCGAGTCTGCGCAGCCTGAGTGTCTCCTTAGGTATAATCGCCACTCCTCCCCCCCCTTCCCTGGGGTCGCGGCTGATGCCATACCTGAAACCCAGCTGGACACATCTCAGAGAGGGGAACTCCTCCTTCTGGTGTCAGCCAGGTCTCAGTCACACATGCCAGGTCAGCCTCCTCCTCCAGCATTAAATCCCGGATGAGGAGAGCTTTATTTACCACTGACCTGGCATTTAGCAGCAGCAGCCTGAGTCCAGGGTCCGGATTTCGCTCATTACCAGTACCCCGGGAGAGGCTCAAGGGGCCGGAACAAGAGATCGCTTTCAGGCAGCGAGGCCTTGTTCCCCGAGAGCGGCCTACCCCAGGCCTCCCGTCGTATCTGCCTCTTCCCCATAAGACCGGTATAGACTGGCCCTCAGATCCCTCAGAGCAAGGCTGCTCCACTTCTCTAGCTTCAGTAAATGCCGACAGGTCGGCCCTTCCATTTCTCACAGGTCCACAATCCATCCAATCCACACATCCACCCATTCACTCAACCCGATTCACTCCACAGTCAACCCCCCCACATCATCCACAAGTTCAATAAAAATTTGAATTAAAACAATATTAAAACATTAAAATAATTAAAATATACATAAAAGATTAAAAGCATTTTGTCCAAGCCCTGTTGTAATTGTGCTTGCATTTGGGAACAGTGTTCCTCCCAAACCAGTCCGGGCTCTCCTCAGAGAAAGTCCTATGTACAGAGTTATAGTTGTTATAGTTGGAACCGTGGTATCTCCCAAATTTAATATGAGAAAGCATAGGAGGGTGTTTTTTTTAAACATACTTAATGGTTTTTATGTTCTAAGTTTCCTAAAGATATTTGAGACCATGTTGCTCTTCTAATTACTTTACTGAATGCAATCGTATTGGGAACATAGACAGCTTAACTGGTCCACGTTTTTATCATCTATATTGGTGTCTCCAAATAGCCCACTAATAGGGCACAACAACTGAATTAAATTTTGTCACACTCGAGATCAGGATAATAACCATATTATTTATGATTAGAATGTAAATTTACCTCAGGTGGGCTAGCAACATTTTAGTAAAGGACACTGGAATAAAAGCTCAGTTCCCTTTCCCCTCCCCTCCAATTTCTTAACTGAGTTTATATTTGCATAGGACTTTGACATTCATAGAAGTTCAATAAATCAACTGATAACTAATTTGGTTTAACATTCAAATCCAGATTTCCAACTATCTACCCATAGGAAACATTTCTTTTTGGCAGTTACCTCAAACTAAACTGTACTGTGAAAGCCTACCAAACATTTATTTTGTACTGAATAAATACCTCAAAAATCAAATATTTAACAAGAATTTCTGTCCATGGCAAGGGGTAGAGGGGGAAAATGGCATTGGAAATGATAAGTTACGATCTTTTATGCTGCTCATTTTGTAGAGATGCCTGTAAAATGTTGATTACATGTTTAAGAATTATTCAACACAAGGATTTTTTGCACATTTTGTTTTCTGTTTCATCAAAAAATGAATATATTTAGCCAAAATAAAATTTGTGCTCTGATATACCGAAACCCCAAATGGATTGATTGTATGTGATGTCCTTTAACTTTTTGATTCCAATGAGCTTTAATCAGGACATGGATGCTGCCTGGTTAATAGGGAATCCCAGTAGTCAAATTTCAAAAATTAGTGGGCTGTATTGTAGAATACGTCCATTAATCTTGGAAAGAAACATAATGTTGAATATTGCCATTTTACTAGTTTAGAACTTTTTCATTTCATTGAACAATCCTTGGAACAGGATTGTTAATGTAATTGATCAAGTTGTTAAGGGCATCTGCATTATTCCATTTATTCAGAATGGATAAATATCCCAAAAATAATCACATTTTTTTTCTTCCTTCCACTTTCTCAAGCCTATTTTCATCCTTTTTAAAAACGTTTTACTGATGGAAAGTGACATTTGGGTTACTTTACATAATTACATTTAGATTTTTCTCCCAATTACGTACAATTAATTCTTGGAAAATGGTAGTGAGGATCATGATCCAAATAGGCAGTGGTTTATAGAAAGTTTGTTACTGCATTGATTTAATATTCAGTTTAAAATAGCCTGAAGGTAACTAAACGTGGGTCACATTTTTATATACATTCATTTTACATAAAATCAGATTGATAGTAGGCCAATCCAATGTTATTTAATGTCACAACTATTTTTATAGCAAATGGAAGAGATCACAATTGCGACTAATAGCAACCCAATTTGGCTAATTCTGGTATTGTAATCAGATACCATGTTAAAATTAATTATTGAATGGCATTCTAAATATAATTCAGAATGAATAAGGATTGCCTTAAAATTATGCAGAAGAGCAAACTACCCAACATGCCTGTTTTTGTTACTATGTTCTTTGAGTTGTTTTTTAACTGTTGTTTGCCCAAATTTTAAATATTTAACCTGTTTAATACTATTTTAAATATTTAACCTGTTTAATACTATTTTAATTAATTGATTCGCTAGATGTTATGAATGATGTAGGGGGGATTGACTGTTTGTGGAATGAATCAGGTTGAATGGATGGTTAGCTTATTGTTTTAATTTGTCTAGTTTAAAGGGCGGTTTTTGTGGGAGGGATAAATTAATGATATGGATGGAGCTGTGGTTGAGTGGAATGAGTGGAATGAATGGGATGGACTGGCTAGCCTGCCTGGCACGGCAGAGGCAGAGGGGGAGGGGGACGCTGGCTCTGGGGTGATAGAGGGCCAAAGTATACCAGTCTTGCTGGGGAGAGGCAGATATGGCGGGAGCCATAGGGTAGGCCATTCCCGGGGAACAAGAGCTCGCTGTCTAAAAGCGATCCCTTGCTCCGACCCTGTGAGTTCAGCCCGAAGTACTGGTAATGGGCGAAAATAATTGTAAGTGATGATATAAATGATAAGGAAATACATTCATACCTTGAGTCACAGATCATCCTAGCCAGTTGGAAAACTATTCTAGATGAAAACATAAATGGGATAATAATCATATAGAATTCATCTCTTTTCAACACTAATTATGATCCTGAGTATGAAATTGTGAACGAAATGGAAAAACTTATAGAGAAGATCCACTGTTCTGTAACCAGCACCAAAGGCTTCCAAAGAGGCTTCCTTCTACTAAAAGATAGCATAATATTTGTGATAAAATTGTATAGGAACTCCTAAATCTTAAAATCTTGAAACTGGAGAAGAAAATTTCAGATTCATGAGCTGTCATGAGTAGCCGCCTACATTCGGTGGGCCAAAAATCTACTATGTTCCCTTTGAAACAAATAAGAAGACTGATAGCACAATTAACAGATTGTATTAAAAGGCAAAGGCTCACTGCATTCAGCCCTTATACTTTTTTTTGCCACTATTGTCTAATACAGTTCTCCTCCTCCTTTACCTTGACAGAATATTTACCCATAAACTTTATAAGCCAAGTCTTTCCTCTTGAGGTAATATGTGTCCTTTATTGTAAATTGTATTGTAAAGAATGTGTGTTCTATGTTATACCCTTATATTTTTAGTGTGTTCATAATAACATTTTGTCTGTCTATCTACCTAACTACCTAATTTTCCTAACTTGCTATTAAATAAATCACAAAGAACAAAGCTGTATCCTAAAGACTTCAAGGAAGAGTTAGATTCTTGTTTTGTTTTGTTTTGTTTTACTTTATTTGAGAAACAACAAACAGCTGGATACAAAAAGCAACTAACATTAAATTAAAAATTACCATAGGGTGCTAACACTGAAATTCACCTGTGCAGAGGATAGTAATATTCTAATTATTTTTCTTGCCAGGGCTCTGTATGTTTAGTTCATTTTTTCCCCTATAGACTTACAGGTCGGTAAATATAAGTAATATAATGTATTAAAATAACAAAACACAGGCAGAAAATTAACACATCAAAATTCCTATGTAAAAAGTTGACCTCTTAGAATTCACTTTTCCTGGATTATTTTTTGTGGGTTGAAATGTATACAAATTGTTGTACACCTAAATACTTAGTTCTTGTACTTAACATACTGACAGCTATTAAAACCACATTAAGTTTTTCAAAATGGGAAATAAGAGGAAGGGTTTCTAATACATTTTTTAAGGAAAAAAAGAATTTAATAACATTTTTTAAAAATTTATTGATTTTCCAGTTTTACATTTACATATTTGAAAAGCAGCGCGGAGGCTGGGTTGGTTCATAATTCAATAACATACAAATTTCTTTAGTACAAATCACAAACTATTACATTAAATATTTCCTCTCTTTTCCCCTTAGTATTTACTGTCTCACATTTAAATTAGTGCAATTCTTATTATATCAATTTAATACAAATAGCTTTCTTATATTTATCAATAATTTTTAGTTTATACATATCTTAGTTATTTTAACATTCAATCTTTTTAGACAATCAATGTCCTGGTAAGTTTTTCCCAATTGTTAGTTTCCCATAAATATTTAAATTTAACATTTAATAAGTTTCCAAATTTTAAATAACCCCAATTCCCTTTATCACAATTCATCCCTGGATCTTACATCAGCTGGTTAATAATACAATATAATATTCTTATTTTCTGGTAATTTCCAAATATCTTAAATTTAATAACCGAAATTTCTCTTATTTCAACATTTAATACTTCCTCTTTTTTCTCTCAGTATCTACTATCTTATATTTAAGCTAATAATTTTTATTATTACCACTAAATAAAAACATATTTGTTACATTCATCAATACATAGTTAGGATTTAAGAGAGGTAGATCTCACCCAGTCTCGTCTGCGCTGCCTTAAAATTGCCTGGATGGTGTGACTTCGGCTGTCTGCAGCCTAGTGACAAGCCATATTGCTATGGCCGGTCTTTCGTCCGCTCGTTTGGAGGGCTGCCCTGGATCAAGCGGAAGAGCTACCACCCTCTCGCGATCCAACCAGGATCCCCTCCTTGCTGGTTGCCCCTATAGGGTGACTTTCGACCCTTTCCAGGGTCCCCCAGCAAAGCGAAACTGAATGTGGAAGACAGAGCTTGTCTTCCAGACATCCATATCAGCTGGCTCGGCAAACTGTAAGTCCAGAATTTAATAACATTTATTATTGGCAGAATAGCTGAAATGAGATGATGTTCAACTAAAATATAAACTGATGAAAATAAGATATCTACAGATATTGCTTTTTTTTTAAAAAAAAAAGCATAACTAAGTAGGCACTTTGTAACTCTAAATTCTTCTTTCCATATCAACCATGCTGGATAATTTATATAAATTTACATTTATATTTGAACTTTTTGTTTTTATATAATTCTTATCCCAAAAGTGCTTTTTCAAGAGGCAACTGGAATTTCTTGTTTTTCTTTGAAGATGTTTCGCTTCTCATCCAAGAAGCTTCTTCTGCTCTGATTGGATGGTGGGGAATGGAAGGATTTATATTCCTTGCAGACAGCTTGTCATTTGCATTCTTTTAGAGAGTTGTTGAGGCTACTTGGAGGTTTATCTGTGTCCTCGGTGTCACCTGAGTAGTGAAAATGGGTGTGCAGCCTTCTTGGAACTGCTGAAAGGACTGTGTTGTAGGCTGAAAGTAGATGAAGGAGTTTAGGGTTTTGGTTTCTATCTCCTCCATATAGAGATTGGCCACAATTAGGGGCACAAGTGAACCCATGGCACAGCCATGTATTTGTCTGTAGAAACCTTCATTGTAATTAAAATAGGTAGTGGTCAGGCAGAGATCTAGCATGGCACATCTGTGGTCTGTGCTGAGGTTGGTTCTGTCACCTAAGGTGCTGTCTTGTAGCAGTCATTTCTTCACTACCGTGACAGCTTCAGTTGTTGGAATGCAGGTGACAAGGGAAGTCACATTTTGTCAGCAGCATCAATTCTGTCACCTACAACATTGGAATACATCTTAACCGCCTTATTAATACCACTAGTTGCCAATGCCATTCATCACATCAAAAATTAAAAATCATCCAGGATACAAGGAAGAGAGGGGGATTAAAAATGCCCAATCTAAAGCTATATTACTACGCCGCGGCACTGGTGGCGCTGAGTGACTGGATCAACATGACGAACAAAAGAATATTGAATGTTGAAGGGCACAATCTACTATTCGGCTGGCACGCATATCTGGTGTATGACAAAAAGGCTGACAAGAACTTCAGGGAGAACCCACTACGAACCCCGTTGTTGTGGGTCTGGAGGAAATATAAGTACCTTCTACATGATAAGATCCCCATCTGGACGATCCCCGGACACGCAATAGGGGACATAAATACATCTCAAGGGCAGGAAGTGGTGCCCTACAGTAAACTTGTATTGGAAGAAGAAAATGAGTTTTCATTAAAGCCGCCAAATACGCTAGCAGATGAAGGAATAGGGGGTACCTGGCTATCATATTTGCAACTGCAGTCTAGGTGGCAAAAAGACATGAAGAAGGACTTATCCCTGACAGATGAGAATTTAATTGAACAGATTAGAGAGCAGGGGATCATGCATATCAAACGAGTGTACGGTGTTCTGATAGAAATGGACTCTGAAACTGTGCTAGTCAAGAATTGTATGGTAAAGTGGGAACAAGATTTTGGGCATCCCATCACGATGGAAACGTGGGAGGGAATTTGGGTGAGAAATGTAGAATTTACGAAAGCGCAACATCTAAGGGAAAACTTCTATAAGATGTTCTATAGGTGGCATCTAGATCCGAAAAAACTATCATATATCTATCCAGACACCCAACCTAAATGTTGGAGGTGTGGCAACGGGGAGGCTACATATTTTCATGTATGGTGGACATGTAGAAAAATTAAAGCCTACTGGAGGAAGATATGGTGGACACTTCAAACCATTTTGAAAAAGCGTATTGAATTTCTACCTCAGGTTTTTTTGTTAGGGATCATAAAAGATTGCACTACCACAGAGACGAACTTAATTCTGAACTTGATCACAGCAGCTAGACTGCTGGTGGGACAATACTGGAAGAAGCCAGAAATTCCACCTATTGAAGAATGGACTTTGAAAGTAATAAATTTGGCAGAAATGGCGAAAATATCGGCATATTTGAAGAATCGCTCAAATGAACAATATATGACAGACTGGAAACAGTGGATAGATTATATACAAGAGAAACACCAATCAAGTGAAATGTATCTGGCGTATAGTTGAGGCTTGATGTGAGGAGTGAAGAATGTTTACCAAATTTAACGTAAACAAAGACTAATACTTACTTCTGTATTTTATGATCTATGATGAATGTTTCTTAATATGGTATTATGATTAATGTTGATTGCTTTAATAATTAAAAAAAATTCACAGGACTTTGCCAGCAAGGTTTGGAAACTAAATGGATGAGGCCATGGTTTCCTATGATATGACTTCCCTCCCCCTAAACTTAATCCTTAAACTCCTTCTTAGGAATTCCACCCATTCACAGGTATAGATATGTGGATGATACATGGGTCAATATCAAAGCACAGGATTTGGAAGCATTCACCAAACATATCAATTCGGTGGACAGATACATCGAATTCACACGGGAAGATGTTAAGGGAAATAGTCTAGCCTTCCTGGACTGTACAGTACACATTAAGGAAAACAGAAGCCTTAGCCTTGAAGCTTACAGAAAACCCACCTACACCATCCAATATTTACATTTTGATTCTCACCACCCACTGGAGCTCAAAATGGGAGTTATCAGAACCCTACATCACCGAGCTGAAGGTTTGCCTACCAGCAAAGATGGGAAAGAAAAAGAACTAAAACTAAGGAAGCCCTCAGAACTTGTAGCTATCCCAAGTGGGCCTTCATCAAATCCCCCAAAAGACCCAGCAGGAGCTCCTCCATAATAGATAAGGAAGAGCACAATAAACAAAGCAATGTTGTCATTCCATATATAGCAGGAATATCTGAAAAGCTCTGGAGGATCTTCAGCCAATACAACATATGTGCACACTTTAAACCCAAGAATACACTAAGGCAGAAGCTTGTCCACCCCAACGATAAAACACCCAGACATAAACTGAGCAATGTGGCATATGCAGTACAATTGCATATGCCACAAAACAACACTTCATAAACGCATGGCACAACATAGGAGAACAAACCCACCAAGACCAGATTCAGCAGTCCATCTGCATTTAAAAGACAAATGCCTTTCTTTTGAAGACAGCAAAGTCCACATTTTGGACAGAGAGGACTGCTGGTTTGAAAGAAGGTCAAAGAGGCCATCTCTGTCAAAATTGAACAGCCCTCTCTCAACAGAGAGGGAAGGATACAACATCATCTATTCTAGTCTACAACACAGTCCTTTCACCAGTTCCAAGAAGGCTGCAAACCCATTTGTACTACTCAGGTGACCTTGAGGAACACAGATAAACCTATAAGTGGCCTCAACAACTCTCTAAAAGAATGCAAATGACCAGCTGTCAGCAAGGAATATAAATCCTTCCATTCCCTACCATCCAATCAGAGCTGAAGAAGCTTCTTGGATGAGAAGCGAAATGTCTTCAAAGAAAAAGAAGAAAGTTCAGTTGCCTCTTAAAAAAGCATTTTTGGGACAAGAATTATATAAAAATAAAAAGTTCAAATATAATTATTTTCCATATCATAAATGTAAATTTACATAAATTATCCAGCATGGTTGATTTGGAAAGAAGAATTTAGAGTTACAATACTATACTCTTTTTTTCTTTTTGTTTTTAGAAAAAAGCAATATCTGAAGGTTCTGTGTCATACCATCAGTGGCTTACAAACTACTCACCCAGAGGGTGCATTTATCGCAGTGAGTGACTTTAACCAAGTGGATTTGAAAGCTACCCTGCCACATTTCTATCAATATGTGGACTTTGCAACCAGAGGGGACAATACACTGGATCTTGCTTATTCCAACATCAAGAAGGCTTTCAAAGCTATCCCCCACCCTCACCTGGCTCCTCTGACCATCTCTCAGTGCTGCTTATTCCAGCATATAAACCTTTATTAGTCAGAGTGAAACCTACAGTAAAGCAGGTGAGGGTTTGGACAGAGGGAGCTACAGAAACACTACAAGACTGCTTTGAGTGCACAGATTGGGGCATGTTTAAGGAAGTAGCTACTGAAAACCAACATACAAATGTTGAGGAGTATGCCACCACGGTGTCTGCATATATCCAAAAGTGCATAGAAGATGTCTGTGTCCTGAAAATCATTGTTGTGAGGGCGAATGAAAAACCGTGGCTGACCTATGAGGTCCGCAAGATGCTGAAAGCACGGAATGTGGCTTTTAAATCTGGTGACATGCTGGCACTTAGAACAGCCAGAGCAAATCTGAAAAGTGCCATAAAAGGTGCAAAGCAAATCCATTGCCAGAAAATTTAGAACTTTTTTCAGGACCCAACAAACACCAGGCGAATTGGCAGGGCATCCAGGCCATTACGGATTATAAGGTGGCTCCATCGAGATGCAAGGATGACAGACTTCCTAAACAAACTGAATGCATTTTTGGTAGATTTGAGGCATCAAATAGCACTCCTGTTAGGAAAGCAGTGCCCCATCCTGATGAGCTAGTGCCAAGCTTTGATGTCACCTCTGTCCAGAAAACACTGCAGACAGTTAACATTCGGAAAGCAGCAGGCCCAGATAACATCCCTGGACGTGTCCTCAGGAAATGCGCAGGGGAGCTGGCTTGTGTTCTCACAGATATTTTCAACCTCCCATTGCAGCAGGCAGTGGTCCCATCATGTTTTAAGATGGCCATCATCTTGCCAGTGCCCAAAAATTCCACAATTACAGGCCTCAATGATTACCGTCTGGTTGCACTGACGTCCACCACCATGAAATGCTTTGAGAAGCTGATAAAGGACACTATTGTATCTAGCCTCCCGCCAGCTTTTGACCCGCTTCAGTTTGCCTACTGACCAAATCGCTCTACGGAGGATGCTATTTCTTCCGTTCTCCATCTGAGCCTGAAGCACTTAGAGGAAAGAAATACTTATGTCTGTTTGCTGTTTGTCGACTTCAGTTCAGCGTTTAACACAATCATTCCCCAGCATCTAGTAGACAAACTGGGCCTTTTAGTCTTAAACACTCCTTTGTGCAACTGGATTCTTGATTTTCTTACCAACAGGCCCCAATATGTGCGAGTTGGAACAAATACCTCTAATACCATTTTCTTGAGCACAGGTTCTCCTCAGGGCTGTCTCTTAAGTCCGCTGCTGTTCACCCTATTGACCCATGACTGTTGTGCTAGGTTTGCCACCAACCATATTGTGAAGTTTGCAGATGATACAACAGTAGTGGGCCTTATTCAGGATGACAAGGTGGAAGCTTACCACAAGGAGGTTGAAGGGTTGGTGAACTGGTATAAGGAAAACAGCCTAGTTTTAAATACCGGAAAAACCAAAGAGATCATTGTGATTTCAGAAAAGTCAGGCACAGCCACACTTCTCTGTGCATAAATGATTCACCTGTGGAGACGGTTACCAGCATCAAAATCCTGGGTGTGCAGCTAACGAGTAGGCTGACTTGGTCGCTCAACAGTGAAGAGGGCACAGCAGCGCCTGCATTTTCTGCTTCGCATGAGAAAAGCACATCTTCCTTCCCCTGTCCTGACCACTTTCTACAGGGGGAGAATCGAGAGCATTCTGTCATACAACATCACAGTCTGGTTTGGAGGCATCACTGCTTCAGACAGGAAGGCAGTGCAGAGAGTGGTGAGAATGGCCAAAAAGATCATTGGCAGTTCCCTCCCTCCCATCCAGGACATAGTATAGAAGTGCTGCTTGAGCAGGGTCCGTAAAATTATCTGGGACACTACACATCCTCTTCATGACCTGTTTTCCTTGTTACCTTCTGGGAGGAGGCTTCGTGGTATCCGAAGCAGAACATCCAGATTCAGCCAGAGTTTCATTCCATAGAGAATTAACCTTGCAAACTCTCAAGCTTCCTCCTTCCGTTATATTTAATATTTATTTGCTACGTATATGTAGGGATGTGGGTCTATACATATGTTGTTCATAGTATGTTTAGGTATGTGTCATGTATGTGTTTCAGCTAAATTTCATTTTTGATATGTGCCATCGTTCCCACAGTATAAAAATGACAATAAAGGTTATCTTACCTTACCTTACCTTACCTTACCTTACCTTACCTTACATTACCTTACCTTACATTACCTTACCTTACCTTACCTTATCTTATCTTATCTGTAGATATCTTATTTTCATCAGTTTATATTTTAGTTGAATATCATCTCATTTCAACTGTTTTGCCAATAATAAATGTTTATTAAACATTTTTTCTTTAAAATGTATTAGAAGCCCTTCCTCTTGTTTCCCATTCTGAAAAACTTTGTGTGGTTTTAATAGCTGTCAGTATGTTAAGTACAACAAGAACTAAGTATTTAGGTATACACAGTGGTGAGATTCAAATATGTGAACAACCAGTTCTATGTGTGGATGCTGCTTCCGGAAATCCATTCTGGGCCTAGAAAACAAAAAATTAGCTACCGGTTCTGCCGAAGTGGTGCGAACTGGCTGAATCCCACCACTGGGTGTACAACAATTTGTATACATTTCTACACTACAAAAAATAATCCATGAAAAGTGAATTCTAAGATGTCAGCTTTTTACACAGGAATTTTGATGTGTTGATTTTCTGCCTTTGTTTTGTTACTTTAATACATTATATTACTTATATTTACTAAATGAACTAAACATGCAGAGCCCTGGCAAGAAAAATAATTAGAATATTACTATCCTCTGCACAGGTGAATTTCAGCATAACACCTATGGTAATTTTTTATTTAATTTTAGTTGCTTTTTGTATACAGCTGTTTGCTGTTTCTTAAATAAAATAAAAAAACACAAAAAACCCCCAAGAATCTAACTCTTCCTTGAAATCTTTAGGGTACAGCTTTATTCTTTGCGATTCATTAATAGCAAGTTAGGAAAATTAGGTAGTTAGGTAGACAGACAGACAAAACGTTATGAACACATTAAAAAAATAAGGGTATAACATAGAGCACACATTCATTATAATACAATTTTAATGTTTACGGTTTTAAATAAATATAACAAAACAAAGGCAGAAAATTAACACATCAAAATTCCTGTGTAAAAAGCTCACATCTTAGAATTCGCTTTTCCTGGATTATTTTTCTGGTGTATTATGAACACACTGAAAATATAAGGTTATAACATAGAGCACATATTCTTTGCAATACAATTTATAATAAAGGACATGTGTTACCTCAAGAGGAAAGACTTGGCTTATAAAGTCTATGGGTAAATATTCTGTCAAGGTAAAGGAGAAGGAGAACCAGGTAAAGGAGAAGGAGAACCGTATCAGACAATAGTGGCAAAAAAAGTATAAGGGCTGAATGCAGTGAGCCTTTGCCTTTTAATACAATCTGTTAATTGTGCTATCAGTCTTCTGATTTGTTTCAAAGGGAACATAGTAGCTTTTTGGCCCACCGAATGTTAGAAGTAGGTGGCTACTCATGACAGTTCATGAATCTGGAATTTTCTTCTCCAGTTTCAAGATTTTAAGATCGTTCCATTCCCCACCATCCAATCAGAGCTGAAGAAGCTTCTTGGGTGAGAAGTGAAACATCTTCAAAGAAAAACAAGAAAGTCCAATTGCCTCTTCTAAAAGCACCTTTGGTAAAACAATGACCTGGATGACTGAGAATTTCCATAGACATTTATGTAGTTCATGCTTTGCCTTTAAGATATTTTATAATGTATTTGTTTTGTGTTTAATACTTTGGATCAAATTTTATTCGATACTAGCATATATTATTAATAAGCATAAGACAATTTTAAAACCTACCAAGTAATTCTGAAATTATACTACTGATACTCCATTTAAAAAAAGAACCGTTGTTGAATTCGCTACATTTAGTTAATAGAATTTTCTTCCAAGTAGGTATTAAGAGATTACACTTTAAACCCCCTTTTAACAAATCTCTTTAACCTGGGTAAAAAAAAGAAAACCTATAAAGAACATCAGAAGTAAATTGAATAATTGGAAGTCAGAGTGAAATCTGTTATACATGAATGTCACATGGGAGTCATGCATCACATCATTGCCATTTCCTGCAAATGGTTTTAAGTACTGTAAAATTTACGGTAGAATTCCGTAAAAGAAATGATGCATGAAGCAAAAATTAAGATCATAGAACTGTCAATATTAAGCACTTCCTTTTCCTATTGAAAGCAATGGGGACATGACGTTTTACAATACTGGATAGTGTGAGGGGTCATTGACGCTCTCTGATCTTGGTTGTTTTCTTGCAGATGTTTCATTATCCAAACCAGATAACATCATAGTGCTGATGTTGGTGCACCAAGGACCTATCATTTCAACCTACCCCACAGTTCTTCTGGGCGATTCAATCCGTCAGTCCGCTCCGTCAGCACAATCACTCATCCTCTCTTTTCCCAGATCCCAGGCAGTTGCATTCCCCACCCCTTTTTCCTTACTGCTGGCAAAGGAGAGAATTTCTGAGTGAATAAGATGAAAGGCGATGGCCATATTGTTATGGTTAGTTCTCCTGAAAAGAATCAACAAATGGTCACTTTGTAGTTAAGGAATGACGTGAGAGTCATAAAACCCCCATGCTTACCCTCCTCCCCTTTCATAGTATGACAGAATCCAGAATAGAGTAAGAATTGGGTTTTTTTCAGAGTAGGTAGATAGAAATGAAATATAATTGGATTCTGACATCCTGCCCCCCTTAAAAATAAGAGAGATCCACCTGTAAAGAAAACAAAATAGGTATAAAAGTTAGTCTGGCTTGTTAGGATACTCTGTATGAAACTTCTTTAACAGCTTCAGGGCTCTGACATGATGTTTATGGACCCACTCATTTTGTGAGGTGGGGAGGTGTTTCCATGCTACTAGGTATTGAGCTGTCCCATGATATCTCCTAGAGTCTAGGATTTCCTTTATCTCAAAGTGTTGTTCTCCTTCCACCATGATTGGGGGTAGTGGTGGGTGGGATTTTTGGCAATAGGGGTGACTGTTGTTCTCTTTTCAGCAAACTGCAGTGGAAAATTGGGTGTATTTGCCTAAGATTTTTGGGCAGTTCTAATTCTACTGTTACTGGGTTTATAATTCTTTTAATTGGAAAAGGCCCTATATATTTTGGCCGAAGTTGTTTACAGGGTTGTAGGGACTTTAGGTATTTTGTATATAAGTACACCATTTCTCCTATAATGAATGGTGTAGGCTCCACCCTTTTTTATCTGCTTGTGTTTTGTATGCTTGCCAAACTTCATCTAGGGCTTTTGTAACTATTGGCCAGGTGTTTTGTAATTGTTCCATCCATTGTTTCAGTGATGGGATTGCCGGTTCATTTGGGGTTAGTTCTGGCATGGGGTTGAAACTTTAACCGGTAGCTATTTGAAAAGGAGTGTAACCTGTAAGAATTGGTTTTGTTTCAGAGCAGATAGATAGAAATGAAATATAATTGGATTCTGACAGTAAATATATGAGTCTAAACTTACTTGAGTCAAACATGCTGAAGTAATTATTTACATTTAACATAGACTTCTGGGATAGAAAATTCTATCTAAGTTGCATTCCCATCCTTTCCATCTCTTTTGAAAAGCAATTGTAGGACAAGTAGATTGCCAAAGACCATAAAGTTTATTGGTTTCTGCTGCCAGGATTCAGTGTTTTTAACTCCCTTGAGTAATGAAGAAGCTATCCATCCAGACGTCCCTGACGATAAACTGTATTATCTTGTTAGGACCAACATCACTCTTAGAAACTAGTGTTGCCATGTAGAAATCTGCAGATCAAGATGCTGAGGCTATCATTTTATAACAATGACAATGACCACAAATCATTTCTGTTTTGAGGTTATTTAGTTAACAACTATCTTTTAAAAGGAATCTAAGAGGCATTCTAGGTTCTTTAAAATGAGTTCACACACAGAGACAAAGATATATCCAGGAATAATAAATTTACTTATGATAAGGCCAATGTGTTGAGTATGACCAAATGTTTATGTGTTGTTTATCAAGAATTCTAATTCAAAAATTGTACCCATAGACGCACAGACATACAAGATAATGTAAAGACAAGGTAATAAATAAATACTGAGTGATAATTGGTACTGCCTTAACTAGATCTTAATTAAGAAGACATTTATAAATATTTATAAATATCCACACTTTAAATAGTTGTGTATCATACATGCAGTGATATCCCAATACAAGTTTGGAAGGACAGGTTTGATTACTCCTTCTTGGTGACAAATTATTGTGTTGGATTACTGGAAAACTCTGAAGTTTGGCAGGCCTTCCAAAAATCATTAATGAATGACCTGGTTTACCCCACAAGCACTGTGATAGGATGAGATGACTGCATGTCAGAAACTTAACTTGGTGCCAGGTTTTTGTTTTTAATGTTTATGGTTTTAATATAGTTTTTATATTGTTTTATTATTGATATTGCTATTGTTTTGAAACTCAATTGGAAGAGACTCAGAATTTGGTATAAAATGGAGGGCTCTGTAAATGTTTTCAATAAATAATTAAATAAATATAACTCATGTTCATTTTTATTTAGTATGGATGTTTAATTTTATGCATTTTCTACAAATATGCAAGTTTTGCTCCTTTCTACTCATTTTGGAGCATATTCAGCCTCTTTGTATTGTCAGTAATGCTTATTTGAAGCTTTCTGTTTACCACACTATTACTTTTGTAATCTCTGGTGTATTATTTATTTAGATTGATGCTTTGTCAACATTTCTAATTGCCTATTTATCTGCTTTCTGGCTGAAATAACACTTCAAACATTCCTCCCATCACTACCACCCTGCCATTTTCCCTACTTACGTGTGAACTTAATTTGTTCCATACACTAAGTATTCAGTACTAAAATTAAAACGTTTTAAGTTTTAAATGCCCAATTAAGGAATTGATTGAGGTAAATCAAAGGGAAGTCTACATAAAACACACACACATACATATTTTTACATCATTCTGCTGGTTTTATCGCATATGCCTCAGAAGAAAACTAAGGAAATGGAAACACAAGAGAGAAAACAATTTGTGTTATCTCCAAAAGAAACCCTATGATTTTTATGGTTTTATCTGACAGTAAGAAATAAGTAGAAAAATGTAATCTTTTATCATGATGTCGCAATTCAGGTTGTATCATATATGTATCACCATAGCAGATGTACTATCCTTGTCTATTAAGAAAAATAGAAATATTGTTCCATGTTCAATGGAACGCTGTGAGTTAATCTACTTAAATTCTGTTAATTATAACTTTATTATTCAGAGCAACATAAGATGAAAATAACCAATGCAGATAGTAAATAGTACTGCATTTTTTCATTAAATGTACTTGATTTCTCTAAATGGACAGTGAAACTTACATGAATAATCTACAAATGCAGTTGAACATTGATGATCTCCTTCTTTATATCTTTTGCTTGTCATGCAATAGATCTGATAAGTTATTATTGGAAATATTCACCAAGTTGAAATAAATATCTTAGCATTTTATTCAATGCTGAAGAAATTTTATACATGCAATTTATAATTGGCTTAATTTTCTTTAAAGATCTTTAAAAGTTTAAGTTTTTTAACATTTAAATTTGAAAAACTTCTAAAAAGTTATCTGTAAACTTTTAGATCAATCATAATTCAGTAGAAATGTAGCTGACATTTATTAAATAATATTAAAATATTATGTGCATTGTATGTATTAGATTAATATTTTGTGTCTCAATTGCCGAAAGAATTTGATGTAAATTTTTTAATTCAGAATGGGATCAAAAAACAAAATTGTATAGCTTGTCACAGTAAGACAAACAATGTTTAGAAAATTTCCAGATTATGATAAGAAAACTGGTGTTGAACAAACATTTGAATGGTTAGAATATGTTAACTCTGAAGCAGTTTTAAGTATATAAGTAATTTTAGTATTCTGTATTTAGGATTAATATTTCATGTCTAGAACCTCACAGGGAAGCATCAAAAGGGGGATGCATCTATCAAGTTGTTTCCCCTTTCTCTGTTTGTTAGGATTCCCTGCCTTATATATGAACATTATAAGGTGCATCTCTATTTCCATTCTGAATGCTAGTAAAAAATCACAATGGGAAAGTTTCAAGCCACAGTGAATGATCTTACATAATACAAAGTCTAGTATATTGTCTCCCTTAAATACATATGGTAGAAATAATATTGAGAGCAAACACAAAATGTATTTTTGACTCTTTAGAATTGTGTGTTTTTATTGTTTTTATTGCAGTCAAAATATTGTTAAATATAGGTGGTCCTCGACTTACGACCACAATTGAGCCCAAAATTTTGGTTGCTAAGCAACACAGTTGTTAAGTGAGTTTTGTTCTACTTTACAACTTTTCTTCCAATACTTGTTAAATTTATCACTGAAGTTTTAAGTCACTAACGTGGTTGATAAGTGAATCTGGCATCCCCATTGACTTTGCTTGTCGGAAGTTCACAAAAGGTCATTGGATGACCTTGAAACACTGCAACCATCATAAATACATGCCAGTTGCAAAGCATCTAAATTTTGATTACATAATCATTGGGGATGCTACAATAGTCGTAAGTGTGAAAAAGGGTCATAAGTCACTTTTTTCATCGTAACTTCGAACGGTCACTAAATGAATGGCTGTAAGTCGAGCATTTGTTTTAAAAATGGACTTATATGTTCTACAGGTTTATTTTTTTTATTTCTCAAGAAATAAAAATTTACAATTACATCAATTCACATGACGTTTCATCTTTCTCTTACAGTGTCCCAACATTCCAGAGCCTCCCTGAAGAGATACTTAGTAAGCTTGCTGATGTTCTTGAAGAGGTATTTGATTTTAATTTGGAGACATAGTTTAAGGAATGAAGTAATCAATCTTTTGTCATGAAAATATTGTACTTGGAAAAAAAATGTCCTACTGGTTAGGGATGCCGTGATAATATAATATATTTTAATTGTTAGGTACAATTCTGAGGTCATTGTCAAGCACAGGGAAATCAGGAAGGCCAGGCTGTTTAAAATGAATATAAAGGTTTATTGCAAATGCATGCTCTCTACAAAAATCTGAACTACTAGCAGTCAAAGGAAATGGGCAGTAGATAAGAATCAGTGAAATTCAAGATGGGCTAGATTTAGATCTTTTGTGAGTACAAAGGGACTGCAGACTGATGACATGTTTGACCCCTCCCTCGGGCTCAGCTTGGTGATGTCCTACTGCAAGAGTATCAACCTGGTGGCCTGCAGGCCAGATTTGTCACGTGCAGGCCATGCCCACCCCAACTACGCAAAGGCAAAAAAAAGTCTCAATACATCATGATATGTCATATGATACGATGAAGTTTGACAGCCGTGTCCTACAGACATACTCAGCTATGGCATTAATAGTGGTGTAAATAGGATTTATATATAGGACTTTAGAACTATACATTTTGCAGTTGACTTTCCACCACACCCCATCCCATCCCACTCCAAATATATAGATATGTAATATAAATTCAGCCCATATACTATAATTTGGATGGGCTGCAGCACTGAAGAACTCTCATGATAGAACAGGTCTCAGCTATAAACTAACATAGCTTCATGGGAATTGAATACTTTAAATTCTCTTATATCAATAAATTAAGTTGGGCATGATTGATTTGCACAATTGATATCTCGACTCCCAGACTTTTGGTGATAAGGACATTTCCAAAATTCATGGAAAGTCAAGTGATGTTAAGAAATGTAAGGATCAAGCCTCTGTTATCCCCAGCTCTTCCTGTAGTTTTCATTCTTCTATGTTTCAAGATGGAAAAAGGGAAAGTAAAGGGACTTTAAGTGTCTAGAACAGCTTTTTTTCAAATATTTCTTAAAAAGCCAGGAAGATAAATTAATTTTAAACCAAGCCCAGTGGAACCCATTTGACATTATTTCTAATTTTAACTGATTCGGAACTACAGAAATTGGGAGCAGTTTATCAGCATAAGTACGTAGTTAATTTGGTCCAGTAAATAATCCCAGGTAATTACTTCATTGGAATGTACTTCTATATACTTTAAAATGCAGTGCCCCTCTCTAACGTAGTCCTCTTGGAAACAGATGAATTTTTCACTGATTCTAATGAAGTCAGTTCCTAGTTCATATGTATTACTCTTGTGGAATTATAGCTTCCTTCTGCTCTGCCACATCAGTGGAATTTTAATGATTTAGGTTCCTTGAAATCCCTAACAATTAAGATACATTAATTGTTAGAATTTTGAAGACATGTTTTCAGAACATTAGCTCCTTTGGAATATGCCAAATTTGTGCTTATTCAATCAAAATATACATATTAATTTCATATCATATGTTACTTATCTTCCTAATTACTACTGTTGCACCTGCAAAATTACATACTTATAAGTCTTGCAGGAATAATTAAAGGCCATAAATATGTCATCTTTATGTGTTGATTATAGGATATCTGTACATAGAAAACTGTGTTTTTTCCCTGTATGATTATCAATTTCCACATACACTTGACCACTGTTAGCTAATGTTAAAATAATGAAAGAAAATAACTACCAATTGTCTTCAAAGGGATTGTTTTTGACATTTTAAAACAAGCTCCATTTTCGACTTGACATTTATTAATATTTATCAGTTGCCTTTTCTACTTCCATCTAGCTTGTGGACGAACCAACAATTTAACATGACAATGATGGCTTTTTCTTGGTTTCTTTTACATTCAGTTTGGCAGAAAAAAAATTAGTAGAAAAATATAACATGTATAGTATATCAATAATCTGTTTCTTTTAAAAAATCAGGCACAAGTGAGGGGAAAAACACAGAACAAAAGGGGTAAACTATGTTTGCTTGATTTGAAACAGAAAATAGCTGTGATCTAACGGTAATTCTATATAATCTTCACATGGAAAAATCAATAAAGCATTATAGCAGTGTAAAACACTTAAAAGCTTTGAAAAGGAAACATATCTTCTTGAAATATCGAGGCAGCCAAATCTATCAGAAGGCTCAGCCTGACTGCTTGAACTCATTCCCAGGTTGTTTTCTTATTTATTTATATTTATTTTATTTTATATGGCTTTCCATATCATCGTGAAGATGGATCAACAGTGATTACACAATTTTTACATTGATTAAAATCCAACATAGTAAAGACCACAACAATTAGTTCATAACTGGCAGCTGAGATAAAACCACAACCGCCCATCAACATAACCATCTCATGGACACTGCGACATTTACCAACCTGATACAGCCACAGCTTTAAAGCCTTATGAAAGGCCAACAAGGTCAGGGATAATCCAATCTCCAGAGGGGCTGATGATCTAAGGCAGGGGTCCCCAACCCCTAGGCCATGGACCAGTACTAGGCTGCGGCAGGCCCGCAACCGGTACACACAAACAAGCAAAGCCCCATCCGTGGGATGCAGCCAGCACACAAAACCACACACTCTCTGGTCCGCGGAAAAACTTTTCTCCACAGATCTGGTCCCTGGTGCCCAAAAGGTTGGGGACTTTTGATTTAAGGAGCAGGTGGCATCACCACAGTGGATCTCTCACTGGGTCCTCACATGTAGCACTGTTTTATTAGAATCCAAACACTAGCATGCCTCTCCTGCTGAATCTGACAAGAATAAATTGGAGACAGTCTCTCAAATAATCCAGATACAGGCAGTGGAGGTCTTTATGGGTACTTGTAAACATTTTGAATTGAACCTAGAAGCATACTGTCAACCAATTGTTGTATGGTATCTGTGGGTTGAAGATGCTCATAACTACCTGTCCTGCTTTTTGAACCAACTGCATCTTCCAGATGTTCTTCAATTGTAGTTGTATAAAGCATTGTATAGTAATCCATGATTTGTGAGGCACTGTGAAGAGAGCATCTTGGTCCAGGAACAGATGCAATTGGCACAAAGCATAAAGATGTACAAAAGCTCTTGTAGCCAGAGCTGCCACCCATTCTTCAAGCAAAAGTCACACATTCAAAAAAATCCCCAAACTGCACACTCCAAATACAAGCACTATGTATACAAAAGCAGGATAATATTTGCATAAGATGATCATAAATGTGGAAGATATCTAGTGCCATTAAGTCTCCTGTTACAACATTTTGAGTGCTTCATTTAGAATTTCACTACTTTTGTAAAAATTCACTTCCAAGACAGAGATTCATATTAATAACCTCTCTTAATGCCTTTACTCAAGTACTGCATCTCTCTCAATCTTTTTCAAATTACCCTTAGTAATAATTTTTGAACATTTCTACCTCATTTTCCACTGCAGTTATAATTTTTAAGACAGCTTATAAAATTGTAGAATATCCACAGAATGATAGATATAAAAAAATAACAATTACTTTTTTTAAAAAAAAATTAGATACATGAGAGTCTTTGCACTGGTGTTACATGGTTGGTTAATGTAACATCCACAAACAAACAACAAAGCTGAGAGAGCATGAAAAAGCACCTTGGTGTGGTTTGAATAACACTCATTATGGTTTTCTCATAAGAAATTAGACAAGGTCTGACAGAATTCAGCGATATAAATTATGAAGAAAAAAGGGATTGATAATGAAAAAAATCCATTCAAGTGGGTATTTCATTTAACTAATGGTAGCCCAAAGAACATGCAGGGCATGTAGTAAAAGTGAGGAAAAGTCAGGAATCCCAGACTAAAAGAGACAAGATAAAAATTACCTTGCCCAGTTTTAAAAGTCTGGCTAGCACTCTACAAAGCTACAGATGAAGCCATACCCTATTTCAACTTCCAGAATTGGAAGGAACCTTGGAGGTTTTCTAGTTCAACCTCCTGCTCGAGCAGGAGACTGCATACTATTTTAGACAAATGGCTGTCTAGTCTCTTCTTAAAAGCTTCCAGTGAGGGAGCACCCATTTCTCAAGGCAAATTGTTCCACTGGTTGATTGTTTTCACTGTCAGGAAATTTCTCCTTAGTTCTAGATTGCTTCTCTCCTTGGTTAGTTTCCATCCATTGCTTCTTGTCTTGCCTTCTGTTGCTTTGAAAAATAGGTTGATCCCCTTTTTTTGTGGCAGCCCCTCAGATATTGGAACACTGCTATAATTTATTTATTTATTTATTTATTTATTTTGGGTTTGTATGCTGCTCCTCTCCAGGGGACTCGAAGCGGCTAACAACATATACATAACAAAAAATACAATATAAAAAACCCAAACAGAATATCTAAAAACCAATAAACACACATTCAATACATCAATCAACCACAATCATCCCCAGGCTTGCCGGCAAAGATGAGTCTTTAGGTTTTTCCGGAAGGCCGGGAGAGTTGGAGAAACGCGGACTTCAGGAGGCAGTTGGTTCCAGAGAGTGGGCGCCACAACAGAGAAAGCCCTCCCCCTAGGGCCCGCCAGATGACATTGTTTCGCTGACGGGACCTGGAGGAGGCCGACCCTGTGCGCTCTCACCGGTCGTAGAGAAGTATGTGGCAGAAGGCGGTCCCGTAAGTATCCTGGTCCCATGCCATGAAGGGCTTTATAGGTAATAACCAACACCTTGAATTGGGCTCGGAGACCAATAGGCAACCAATGCAGCATGCGGAGAGTTGATGAAATGTGGGCACAGCGAGGAAGGCCCACAACTGCTCGCGCAGCTGCATTTTGCACTAATTGTAGTCTCCGAACACTCTTCAAGGGTAGCCCCATGTAGAGAGCATTGCAGTAGTCGATCCTCGAGGTGACAAGGGCATGTGTGACTGTGAGGAGCGACTCCCGATCCAAGTAAGGATGCAACTGGTGCACCAGGCGAACCTGGGCAAATGCCCCCCTCGCCACTGCCGACAAATGATGATCCAATGTCAGCTGTGGATCGAGGAGGACTCCCAAGTTGCGAACCTTCTCTGAGGGGTTTATAGATTCACCCCCCAGGGTAATGGAAGGACAGATAGAAGTGTCCTTGGGAGGCATCACCCACAGCCACTCTGTCTTATCAGGGTTGAGCCTTAATCTGTTAACACCCATCCAAACCCTCACAGCCTCCAGACACCGGCACATCACCTCAACCGCTACACTGATATGGCCAGGAGTGGAAATGTACAGCTGAGTATCATCAGCGTACTGATGGTATCTCACTCCGTGGCGGTGGATGATCTCACCCAGTGGCTTCATGTAAATGTTAAAAAGTAGGGGGGAGAGAACCGACTCCTGAGGCACCCCACATGCGAGTAACCTAGAGGTGGACCTCTGGCCCCCCACAAACACCGACTGCGACCGACCAGTGAGATAGGAGGAGAACCTCTGCAATACGGTGCCCCCCACTCCCAATCCCTCCAGCCGGCGCAGAAGGATACCGTGGTCAATGGTATCGAACGCCACTGAGAGGTCAAGAAGTGCCAGGATAGAGGACTGGCCTCCATCCCGGGCCCGCCAGAGATCATCCATCAGAGCGACCAGAGCAGTTTCGGTGCTGTAGCCGGGCCTGAACCCCGACTGCAGAGGGCCCAGATAATCGGCTTCCTCCAGAGACCGCTGGAGCTGATGTGCCACCACCTTCTCAACAACCTTCCCCACAAAGGGAAGGTTGGAGACTGGACGATAGTTGGTCAAAATTACTGGATCCAGGGAAGGCATCTTGAGGGGGCGCACAAGTGCCTCCTTTAAGGGAGCCAGAAAGGACCCCTCCCTCAAAGAAGCGTTGACAATCTCCTGGATCCAGGTATGTGTCACCTCCCTACTGGCCGAAACCAGCCAGGAGGGACCCAGGTCCAATAAACAGGTGGCAGAACTTACAGCTCCAATGGCCCTGTCCACTTCCTCAGGCGTAACAGCCTCAAACTCACCCCAGATGACCGGACAAGAACATGCCCCTGTCCCCTCGACTGAATCATTATCAGTTGACTCTGCTACACAATTGGAGTCTAGGTCAGCCCGGATCTGAGCCACTTTGTCTGCGAAACAGTTATTAAAGTCCTCGGCACTACCCTGCAAGGGAGGCCCCGGACCCCTTGGGTTAATGAGGGACTGGGTCACCCTAAACAGGGCGGCCGGACGAGATTCCGCAGACGCGATCAAAGCAGAAAGATACAAAGATCTTGCCGCCTTAATCACCTTCAGATAGGCTTTAATAAATAAGCTCAATCTGGTTCGATCAGATCCGGACTTACTTCGTCTCCATCGCTTCTCTAGATGTCTCTTATGGCGCTTCATCCCCCTGAGTTCCTCGGTAAATCAAGGAGACCTCCTGGGCCAGCACCACGGAGAGGTCGCAAAGGTGCAATCCGGTCAATAGCCCCCTTCGCGGCCATATTCCATGCCGCTACCAGGGACTCCACCAGACTGTGGATGAGGGAGCTCAGTAATTCCCCAAGCACCGTCTGAAAACCAATTGGATCCATCAGGCGTCTGGGGTGGAACCACCTAATCGGTTCCGCCTCCCTGCGGGGAAGGATTGGGGCCGTAAAATTCAGTCGAAGCAGGAAATGATCGGTCCTTGACAAAGGCAAGATATCTAAGCCCCTTAAAACCAAATCATTACCCAACTGCTCCAAAAGGAAAATCATATCCGGGGCGTGTCCACCCTCATGCGTCAGACCCTGCACTACTTGGGTCAGGTCCATGGTTGTCATGGCAGCCATAAACTCCTGTGCCAATCCCGAGGACTCGCCAAGCAACGGCAGATTGAAGTCCCCCAAAACCATAAGCCTGGGGAACTCCACTGCCAGCCCAGCAACCTCCTCGAGTAGCACAGGCAGGGCTGATGCCATGCAGCTGGGAGGCAGGTACGTAAGCAATAAGCCCACCTGTATCATGTCACCCCTAGTCATTTTTTTCATTAAACTAGACATAGCCAGTTCCTGCAACAGTTCATATGTTTTAACCTCCAGCCCCCTTTGTTACTCTTCTCTGCACTCTTTCCAGTCTCAACATCTTTTTTATATTATGGTGACCAAAACTATATGCAATATTCTAAATGTGGTCTTACCAAGGCCTTATAAAGTGGTACTACGGTAACACTTCACATGATCTTGATTCTATCTGTCTGTTAATTCAGCCTAAGATTGCATTGCCTTTTTTGGCAACTGCTGAACACTGCTGGCTCACATTTAACTCATATGTCCACTAGGACCCCAAGATTCCTGCCGCAGTTACTGCTATTGTATTGTATTGCTATTTAATTTATGTCATTGTATTATATTTTATTGCATTGCTATTATAGTTATAGCTAAATAAGCAAGACCTCTGTATACCATCAACAGAGGAAATTTTATTATTGTGATCAAAAATCACAAATATAGGGGCTTCCGGTTTGCGATTGCGACTCCACAAGACATGTGGGGGGAGCGCTCTCTCTGCCGTCCAGTTTTTCTGCGTTGGGAGAACCTGAAAAGGGTCGAAAGTCACTCTGGAGGGGTGACGACTGCGAGGAGGACCCTCGACAGATCGTGGAAGGGCGGTAGCCCTTCCGTTTGATCCGAGGCAGCTCCTTTGGACCAACGGAGAAAAGATCAGCCATCAACATGGCCGATCACTAAGCCATACCAGCCAAAAACCAAAATCACCACCAAGCACAACGAAAGCACCGCAGAGGAATTGGGTGAGACCTTACCTTTCTTGTATCCCAACTACCTTCCTGTAAAAGCCTCTTGAAATTTCTTTCCCCCTTTTAACAAGGTGGCGTCTGCCTACTTTGGGAAAATAAAGCTTTTAAAAGAAAAGAACAACTAAACTAAACAATTAAATAACTGGACTTGCACTTTTGGGATATTTGGAATCCCAAAAAGTTCCCATTTCTACGGGAACCTATTTCCTTATCTACTTGTTAAGTTGGAAAAACAAATAAACTGGATAAAAGCCTAACTTGAGTTTGGAAAAAGACTTTACATGCTTTCGGGGACATCTTGTGGTGAAGCCTGGTATAGCAAGTGAATTTCTTTGTGAGACCTGCTTACTGCCTAGATTTGTCCTTGGCACTATCTAAAAAAGATAAGACTTTGAAACAGCTGGATGGTGAAAACAACTTCTAGGAATAGTGGAGGTGGACATTCACTGACTTTTATCAAAAATAGTCTCCACTAAAGGACTATCTGTAAACACCATAGAAATGGAGGAATACTACCTACAACTTATAAACTTATACTTGAAAAAAATCCTTGAAGCTACTGAGCTAATGAATTCCAGATTGAAAGACAAAGGTGCCACCTTAAATTTACAAAATGAAGCCCAGATTTCAACTGATGAACTTACAATCCAAAAAGCAACAGAAGAGGAACAAATTAATATCAAAGAGGACTTTAAAGAACAAGTACAATCCACTAAGAACTTTGATAGTGAAATCCTGATTTCAACTAAAAAATCTGCAATTCAAAAAGCAACAGAAATTGAAGAAAGCAACACTAAGATGGAGGGTGCTAAAGATCAACAACTACAGCATATCGAGAACCTAGATAACCTAGACAATCAAACAACAATCACAACATTGGACATGACCTCTTACTCAAGCCAGATGAAACCGGAAGAAGAAGACCAGATTGAACTGATGACAGATATTCTAAACCGAACATGGAGATTTGAACTATTAGGGCAACAATCCAATGATTATAAAGGGGCCAGTTCCTTTGAAAAATTGATAACTGGATGATCTCCCTTGATTCAAATAATGTGTAGGAATGAAGGGAGATCCACTTGAGGATTTAAAGGTGCTGGTATGGAAGCCTGCTTGGCACAAAAAGAAAGCTAGAGTTAGACTTAAAAAATGGGATTTTTTTTTAATTTTTTGACTTATAATCGAAGAGCTTAAAATCTTACTTAATGGGCTAAGGAGATTTTAAAAGATATTAATTGATTTAATATTTAGGACTTAGATTTATAAGAGAAATGAAAATTAGCTATTAGAATATAGTTTTGAATTATAATATGGAAGTTGGATTGAGACAATAAAGCATACTTTGTTAGTAAGTGATGAGGTACTAGGATGAGAAATAGAATATATTTGTGAAATAAAGTAAGAATATATTTAAGTAAACAATATGTGTATTTTAGATATGACAATTATGTTGTAATGAAATAAGGGAAATTTGGCTTACCCGAAATCTAAATATTATGGATATTAAATTGGAACATTGTAATTGAAAATAGGTAAAATTTAAAAACAGGACACGGATATGTATAAGTTAAAATATATTGATAAATGCCTTAATTGATTGAGTTATAATTAGAAATGTATTAATTTGAATGTGATATAATAATCAAGGGAAATAGAGAGGGAATTTTTGATGATGTAACCTGAGACATAAACGAAAGATCTTGTTACTGGACTATTGATTACTCAATCATCACACTGCTTCCTAAATACTTGAATGTAAAACTGAAAAATTAATAAAAGTTGTTTAAAAAACAAAAAACAAAACTACAGATATAGAAATCAAACCAGAGACCCAACATACACAAAAAAATGGGTAAAATTGCTAAAACGATGAGCCTCAGTATATATACAAAGATGCTCATTTGGAATTTTCCTATATTTCACTTCTTGTATGGTAATGCATCGAACTGTGCTAATGACATGGGTCTCTAGTATTTTGAAATTTTAACTTGGCTTAAATGCATTGGAACTAATAGCCTGACTCCAGGATAAACCACTCTTGGCTGACAGGTTTGAAGTTGCTCTTCCATACACAAAAGACATGTGCAATGAAGGGAAGAGATTCCTAAAGTAATCAATTCAAGATAACCAATTCCCATTCAAAACGACTGCTACTAGGGAGGTTCTCTTAGTCTATACCTTATATTTTATATGTGGTGTGCAAATTAAGACTTTTTTAATCTTAGCCCAATTGCTGGTAATGGAGAAAATAAATCTCTCCAATACAATTGTGAACTTTTATTCTTGCCTTTAATAAATGTACTGGGGAAATTTTAATCACCCCTGGGAAAAGAAATAATCAAGCTTTTAGTGCTCCATACCCTTGAGAACCATAAATTTTCCTGCACTTAAACTGAAGTAAAAATAAAATAAAACAACCAACAGATAGATATAATTGTATGCATTATATTACTTAAAAATCTTGGAACCTAAGGTAGGAAATTATAATTGAAGTCCGATTTAGGATTAATTCAAAGACACTTCTCCTTCTATTGGAACTTATTGTTTCTATTCCAACTAATTCTATCAAGAATTGGTTGAATTTGAAAGCAAATAATAGCTTAGAATTTTTTTTAAATTGAATACAAAATTGAGTTCAACTAAGATTACTCAAGTATAGTTAAAACACTTCAATGAATCCCTCCTCCTTGTTTATTCTTACTAAGTATTTGAGCATTACATAGTGCAATAATATTCAATTAGCAAATAGTGTATAAAAGAGTGATTGGATTTCCAAAGAACAGGCAATATTGTCTTAGTGGTTGTAAACTGATATTAATGAGCTATTTTGTATATTATTAACTAATTAAATGTATTTTTAAAAAATAAATTTCACTCACAGCAGTTTTTGAATTCCTAATCCAAATATATTTACAGTAGAGCAAATAATTCTCACAAGTTGTTTTTTTATTTAAAAGGTTCTACATATTCCAAACTTTTTCTTAACTGTAAATTTTCTTCTTTGAACTTCTTTATGAGTTTTCTTTTTATCATCTTACAATATTTTTGAAAATCAATAAAACTTTTCTACAATAATTCACTTATTTATTCTAAAGTAATCTAATTATGTCCAGATTATTTAAGAACAATAATTGTCTCCAGGTGATTTACCATAATAAAATATTGTATAAAAACATGCATAATAATGTATCATTAATAAATCCTGACTTGGCAAACAGTTAACATATCCTCCATGATAAAATCCCCTCAATAGTAAAGTCCCAAACTCAGCAATTAGATCCTCTCAGAAATTGTATTTTGTTTTGTTTAATTTATATGGTTACCCATCATAAGTGCTTGATTTTGGGTAGCTTCCTATAATTAAAAACAGATTAAAAAACAATATAACAAAAATATAAGTAACATGAATTGTATTAACATCCATAGTAACAGTTTTACTTGGTGCCATATATATTTATTTTGCATGCTTTAATTGTCTTAAAAGTTTTAATTGTTTTTATATCATGATATGCACTGCTCATAGTCACTTGTTGAGATGGGCAGCTATAGAAATAAAATAAAAATAAAAGGAAATAATAAAAATAAAATAAAATGCAGCCAAGAGAAACAACCACCACTAATAACTGTTCACAATAGCTGTGATAACTTATTTATCTCATTTGAATAGAAGTTTAGAGAATCTTCCTTATTTGCAGACTGTTTGCATGCTGCTTTGTCCTTTTTGGAAACAAATCCAACTGTCTTTCTACATGCACTTGATGTCCTCATCTAGCTCTGATGATGCTACCTAGTTTGATAATGAAAAGTCCACAAGAAAACAACCAAGATCAGAGAGAAACCCATAGTTCAACCCTGAGCTACAAATATTCTCTTCTATCAGTAACTATGTGTCATAGGTCCTTCTGCTTGGTCCTTCTACTATGGAATATACTGTTCAAGAAATATCTTTGGCCCCTTTGTCTAAGTATTTTAGGAAAGGATAAGGACTCATCTATTTTTTTAATTGTTAGTGGAAATAATTTTGATTTTAATAATACTGTTGTGAGTGTCTCTAGACCGGCTGGGGACATATCAGAGGATGACGAAGCACAACCAGGCCCCTCTGGGTATTTTCCCCTCCCGGCAGCCGAGCTAGACAATGAGGAGATTCGTATGCAATCTGAGTCAGACTCTCAAAGTGATGAGTCAGATTTGGAACAGGAAGATAGATGGCTTGATCCGAGATTCCGAAGGTTTGATAGGCGGAGGTGTCAGTTAAGTGGAAAAAGGAAGTGACGTATTGAAAACTATATTAGAAGAGGAAGAAGGGACTAATTCTTTGTCACGAGCAACGTTAATATCAAGAGGCAGTCTGATGCATCACCGAGTTCGTTTGAACTCAGTTTTCTGGTGTTTTTGAAATCTACGGAAGATTAATGAAGTCTTGGACAATGTAAGAGATAAAGAGTGAGTTAATTGGAAGGTGGGAGAATGTTTAAACTAAATGTACATACATCAGACTTGGCCGTTCCGGCCAACAAACTGCCAGCAGCTTGCTTTGAAGTGAATCTTTTGAAATGTGTTAAATAAAACTCTTAAAGAAATATTTATGTGGATTTTACTAAGCTGAGAAGGGCCAGATACAACAAATACTTATTTTGATTTTACCTCAATTTTCATCTGTCTGTTTTAATTTTTTATGCTTGCTACTTTTGTTAATTGTAATCTACCTGACATATGGATTTTAAATTCAATACAATCAAGCAGTTTTCTTACCAGGGATATATAACTGGTTTGCCATTGTCTTCTTGCAAGATACTTTTGACTTCCCAGTCTAGCCTATACCCTTAGTACTTCCCAGTATCTCCCATCTAAGTCCTAGGCAGACTTCATCATATTACATGTGACACAGACAAGATTGACAGCCAACTGCACATAACACTCTTCAGCATCAGAAACATCAAAACAGGGAAAGTAGCTCAAATTGAAAACTAAGTGAGCATTTTGAAAAGTCCCTACACCTCATATGAAGCTTAAAATATATGAACAAAAAGTTTGACAACCTGGAAGCAAATTGGACCCATACTGTGTTTTTACTCAGCATGAGAAAAATGTGTGTACAGCCTACCAAGCTGTACATTTTCTCAGATGTTTTATGGACAATCGGGAAAGTAGCTAATGAGAGCTTTTAATATGCTGATCCTTGTAGTGAGGTGTTTAACTTGTGCTTCTCCCAACTTATCCTTCCTTACTACGCCCCTGGAATAAGCTATAGCCCTCACTAATAGTACAAAAGGTGAATAAACACTAATGCATCAGGTTCTTAGCTACAGCATTTCAATGTTCATCAATATCCTAGTTAAGATAGAATTGTGTGTACACAGCCTAATTAAACCTGAAGAAAATTAAAGCACTTTAAAATCCCCAGTGAACAATTTCCAGAGCTAACACCTGAATTTATAAAATCACTCTCAGACTTAAATTATAAAGTTCATGTTAACATACTTTCTACACAATTTGATATTTGGCTTTCAGCTTCATGGTTCTGTTTGAAAAGAAATGTTAACAAATTGTCAGAACCCATATCTACCATATTTCATACTTCCCTGCCTCTCTTTTTCTCGCTTCCCGATTCCATTCTCTCCTCTCCCTGGGATCTGCCATCCTCCTAGAGGGGAGGGGGGATGGAGCGCAGATTTATTGCCTTAGCTTCTTTCTTTGCTACAATGTAGCACTTTGCTTTCCTGCCTTCTTTCCCTCTTGCTACAATGTAACACTTTGCCTTAGCTTCCTTTATTGCTATAATGTAACACTTCACATTCCTACACTGTGTCTCTCTCTGAACTTTTGTTTCCCTAACCTGTCAGCAGCAAAATGGGGGTGGGGGAGAAAGAAATACAACCTACGGAGCTGAACTTATCTCTCTGCTCTCAAGAGAAGATGCAAAGAGTCGTTTAAACATCACTGCTATGACCAGAGCCAGACCAATGTTATCTCCCCTTTCCCACGATGGACTTAACACCTGGGGATTGGCCAGTTTGAACCGTCCGGATGAAATATGGGGTGGTGTTTGCTTGGGGATACTTTAACCTATCAATCTGTAAAGGAATCCCTCAGATCCTGTCCAGTATGCCTGCCATCAGCTTCTCCTAATAAAAGTTCCTTTTGGAACAGCCTGCTTCCATGAGTTCTGCTTTCTTGGGATGAGGAGTTGAGGTGGGTCCTGACATTAGACAGGATCTGCAATAGTGGTCAACCCAGAAGGACAGACCTTGCCGGGGGACTTTGCAACATCTACCATGTCAGACAACGATGTGGAGAAGGAGGAAGCCACCCCGAAAGGGAAGCCCTCCTTCAGTTGGAACCCTGCCAGCTGTCCGACTCCAGGATGTCCTATACCTCAGAGGAAGAAGTAGTGGAGACGCACAGCCATATACCTCGCTGGTCCATGGGCGTAGGCAAGAAAGATGAGTGGGAGAAAAATTTGAGAAAGGTGACGCTGAGGCGGGATAGCCACCAACCGGGATGGAAACAAGAGATGGCGAGATCACTACACCTCAGCAAAGTTGAGGATGATCGCAGGAAGCAGTTGATTGACTTAATGAAATCGACCCTTATCTCCCTCAAGGATGAAAAGCTCGACTTCCGGTGGCTCCGCCTCGTCGATGGAGCCTCTAATGTGAGGCTCCGGTCTCTGAATCAGTATAGCCGTCAACAACAGCGCTCATCAGCTGTTTGTTGCGGCGGAAAAACTCCCCCTCGGGCAAAGAGGGGGAGTAGAGCATTAAGAGCCGGGTTGAGCCCTTCCAAGACCCCTGGATTAAATTTTCAGGGGCAGAGAAGGTGTGCTCCCCAGGCTCTTGAAAAGCTCCTGTTCAGAAACGCTTCTGTCGGCTGACAGAATTAGACGTTGCGACCGCCTCTGTTCTTTCAGGAAGAATAATAAAGGCTTTATTCAGACGGAATGGATACAGGAGCCTTCTGAGTACTGCAAGTATATTGTTACTTTGTTTCTGCCTTTGTATCTACAAACTTTTTTGAATCAACATAACCTTTTTAAGATGGCGTTTGCTTTTTCTGCTGAGTGAAAGTGAAAGATGAAAGTGTTTATTCCACTGAGAAATTGAAACGGAACTTTTTTTCTTTTCTTTTCAAGACTTGTTTGAGAGACTATTTGGACTTGATTTATTTATTGATTTTTTTACTAAATTATTAATTTTACTAAATTATAAAATAATTGGACTTTTTAAAAAGAACTTGAGAAGGGCGGAAGTGGAAAAAAATTTTTTTTTTTAGTTTCTCTTTCTTTGTTTCAATTATGACTACAAGACAAAAGGCAGCTGCTAAGGCGGCTATGCCCTCTCCAGGACAGCTTGTCAAATCACAGTCTGCTCCTTTAGAATCTCAAGAACCTGCACAGTCCTCACAAATGCTTACAGTGAAAGATCTACAGTCGGCTTTAACAGATGTAATATCTTTTTTTAATGATAGGTTTGATAAATTGGAAGATAAATTTGATGTGAAAATAGAGGAAAAGATGGTTGAGCAGAAAAAAGACTTTAAAGCTATGATAGAAGCCTCTAATCAGGAGATGAGAGAAGATATTGTAGACGCTATCAAGGGTGTTTGGGACTATACTATTGTTGTTGAAGAGAAATTAGAGAATGCTGAGCAACATTTTGAAGAAAAATTAGAAGAAATTAGAAGCGATGTTCAAGATCAAGCTACTTTGACACAATATCATCAGATGCAGTTTGCGGTTAGAATTAGGGGATTTAGAGATGTATTAAATGAGAACCAAGAAGATTTAAGAAAAACTTTTTCTGAAGCTTTAGCAAAATTTTTGGATGATTCAGTTGAGAATGTGGCCTGGCAGATTGAACGACTGTTCACTCACGCATTGCAGCACAGAGGAATTTGCCTAGAGATATTGTGATATATTTTAATACAAGAAAATATAGAAATTGGGTTCTATCTATAGCCTATAATAAACAACTGAGTGTTGCTGGTCAAGATGTACAGGTTTTGAAAGAGATACCTCCTAAGATGTTGAGATCAAGGAAAGATTACGCCTTTTTGACGGAGGAGCTTAAAAGAAGAGAAATACAATATAGATGGGAGGTACCAACTGGACTTTCTTTACTTTTCAAAAATAAAAGATACCGTTTGTTTACTGTAGCTAAAGCGAAAGATTTCTTTGAGAATATATTGATGGCTGATAGATCTACCTCCCCAAAACCTAAGGGGGCAATGTTGGTTAAAGACCTAGAATTATTGCAATCTGCGGAACTTCAACAACCTCGACTAATTTCATCGGTTCTTTTGGATAAAGCAGTTGAGCAACCAGTGCAGTCAATTGATATCTTTCAACCTTTGGCACTAGACAAGCCTAAAGATCCAAGGCGTGTACGGGAACCTACTAAAGCTATTGAACAAAGAGAAAAAACACAACCAACTCAAACCAAGCAAACTGATCTGACATCTATGGAAGCCATGGGAGCAAGACCCAAGAGGCAGGAAGAAGTGGAATGGTCTTTGCAGAAGCTTTCACGTAAAGGCCATGTCAAATAAGTATTTGACGTGGAATGTTAATGGTTTAAATTCTCCACAAAAAAGGAAGAAGATATTTCATTATTTGAAGCAATGTAAAAATGATGTAATCTGTCTACAAGAAACTCACATTAGATTTTCAGACCAGAAATACTTGATTAATAATAAGCTGGGTACACACTTTGTGGCATCATCTTTAGATAAAAAAAATGGAATTGTTATTTATGTTAAAAATAATATAAAAGCTAAGTTATTAGAAGCAGATACTCAAGGTAGATTTTTAGCTATAGAAATTTTACTGGATGGGAAGAAAGTTCTCTTGATGGGTATATATGCTCCAAACCAAAAACAAGGCATGTTTTATAAATCATTACACAAAAAGTTATTAGAGTTGGACTATAGATCTTGTATTTTAATGGGAGACTGGAATGGAATCCTTGATGCTGGTTTGGATAAGAAAAAGATTTCATTAGTTTCTCAATCGCGTTCAATTTTACCTAAATCTTTCTTTGATATTAAAGATGATTTTAATTTGTTTGATATTTGGAGAGAAAGACATGGTAGGGATCAAGAGTTTACTTTTTTCTCTGACAGACATCAATCATTTTCTAGAATTGATTTTATTTTAACTACTAGTGATTTTATGTTAAATTTAAAGAAAGTTAAAATTCTACCTAATGTATTGTCTGACCACAATCCAGTTATGATGGAATTAAGGTCTGGCCAATTTTTACGTAGATCCTGGAGACTTAATGAAAATCTGTTTAATTATGAAATGTATGTGCAAGAATGTAAAAAGGCTATCAAGGAATTTTTTAGGTTAAACAAGAATGTAGGTTTACCAATAGAAGTGGTGTGGGACTCTAGTAAGGCCCATATGCGTGGAATATTAATTGAACTGAATGCTAGGCATAGACGTAAACAGGAGGAAAAGAGGCGAGTTTTAGAAGCGGAAATAAGAAAGAAAGAGTTATTATTAATTGATAAACCAGATGATAGTGACATTAAAGAAGGGATAAAGGTTTTACGGAAACAATTTGATATTTTGATGACCGACCAGGTTGCCAGGAATATACAATATGCTAAACATAATACTTTTTTTAATGCTAATAAACCTGGCAGATGGTTGGCTTATACATTAAGGAAAAAACAAAAATCCCGTTTAATTGAGAAGGTTGAATATAAAGGGCAAGAAGTATTTCATCAAGAAACTATTAAGAAGGCTTTTCTAGAGTTCTACACCAAATTGTATGCTGAAGAAAAAGTTCAAGAGAAAGAGATAGATGCCTTTTTACAAAATCAAAATGTTTCCGAAATTACTTTGGAACAAAGAGATAGATTAAATGCTTTGATTAGGCCAGAAGAAATTATTGATGCAATTAAGCAATTGAAATTGGGAAAATCTCCAGGTACTGATGGTTTTACCACGATTTATTATAGGTGTTTACAGGAGGAAATGGTGGAACATATGAGGGAGTTATTTGTGAATATACAAGAGGGTGGTCGGGTTCCACCCTCCTGGAAAACGGCTAATGTATGTTTGATTCCTAAAGAGGGTAAAGATAATGTTCAAGTAGAAAATTTTAGACCTATTTCCTTGTTGAATACGGATTATAAGATTTTTGCCAAAATTTTGGCTAATAGATTAATGACAGTTTTGACACAGAGGATTCACCCGGATCAAACTGGTTTTTTACAAGGGAGACAGATGAAAACCAATGTTAGACAACTTGTTAACATATTGGAATATTTGGATAAACATATCCAAGTACCAGCTGTTTTAATGTTTTTAGATGCAGAAAAAGCTTTTGATAGACTGAATTGGACGTTTCTGCAAAGGCTTGTGGTAAGGATGGGAATGGGGGACCAGTTTATTAATTCTATATCAGCTATATATCAGAAACAAACAGGACAGATTATAGTGAATGGACAATTAACAGATTCATTTAATATAGAAAAGGGTACTAGGCAGGGTTGTCCCTTATCCCCTTTATTGTTTGTTTTAACCTTAGAGGTACTATTGAATAGGATTAGAGCATCAGAGGAATTAAGGGGGGTACAAATTAGACAACATGATTATAGATTATGTGCCTTTGCAGACGATTTACTTGTGACGCTAACTCAGCCAATACAATCGGTTCAGAGTTTGATGGAAATTATTCAAAATTATGGAAAAGTTTCAGGTTTTAAACTAAATTTATCCAAGACAAAGATGTTGGTTAAAAATCTTGATAACAAATTAAAACAAGATTTGGAAAGAATAACGGGATGCGAGATAGTTAAAAAAGTTAAATATTTAGGAATTTATATAGAAGCTTCAAATGGTAAATTATATAAGAATAATTATGAACTTTTATGGTGTAAAGTACAAAAAGAATTGGAGAATTGGAAAAAACTACAATTATCCATGTTGGGCAGAATAGCCGCTATTAAAATGAATGTATTGCCGAAATTTTTATTTTTATTTCAAATGTTACCAATACTTAAAAAGGATGGAAATCTCGATGAATGGCAGAAAGGTATAAACAAATTCATTTGGGATGGCAAGAAACCAAGGGTTAAATTTAAAATTATTCAAGACACAAGAGAGAGAGGTGGTTTGAAAGTGCCTAATTTTAAATTATATTATTATGCAGCAGTTCTAGTGGTTATAAGTGATTGGATTAACTTAACAAATGAAAGAATATTAAATATAGAAGGATATGGGTTAGTATATGGGCTCCACGCGTATTTAGTTTATGACAAAAAATTGGATAGGAGTTTTAAAGAACATATAATAAGAAACTCTGTCTTGCGAGTCTGGAAAAAGTATTATTATAAGTTAAATGGTAAAATTCCTTTATGGACAGTTCCCAGACACGCAATACAGAGTATAGGTATACAACAAATTCAAGACGTGGTGCCCTATGATAAACTTTTAAATAAAGAAGGGAATAGCATAGAACTGAAATCATTAGATAAATTAAGGGAGGAAGGTATAGCTCATAATTGGTTTTATCATGCACAACTTCAAGCCAGATGGCAAAAAGATGTCAAGATGGGTTTTTCTTTAAAGGATGATGAAAAATTAATTATACAAATTAGAGATCAAAGAAAGATGCATATTAAAAGAATATATGATGCTTTAATTGAAATTGATTCTGGAACTGAATTAATTAAAGACTGTATGATTAAATGGGAAGGTAACTTCGGCCACCCAATTATGATGGAAACTTGGAAAAGAATATGGGTGAAAAATGTTAAATTTACACAAGCTCAGCATCTAAGAGAAAATTTTTATAAAATGTTTTACAGATGGCATTTAGATCCCAAAAAATTATCGTCCATGTATCCAAATTTGCAACCCAAATGTTGGCGATGTGACTCTATGGACGCTACTTACTTTCACATTTGGTGGTCTTGCAAAAAAATTAAGGCTTTTTGGATAAAAATATGGTGGATTCTTCAAAATATTTTGAAAAAGCGTATTGAGTTTGTACCACAGTTGTTTTTGTTGGGTATTACAAAGGATTGTTCCACCACAGAGACTAAGTTGATTTTGAACTTGATTACTGCTGCAAGACTGTTGGTGGGACAATATTGGAAGTCATCTGAAATACCATCTATTGAAGAATGGACATTAAAAGTTACCCATCTTGTGGAGATGGCCAAGATTTCGGCATACCTGAAGAACCACTCAAATGAAACGTTTTTGATGGACTGGAAGAAATGGATTGATTATATGCAAAAGAAATATCAGTTGAAAGAATTAGATTTGATATATAGTTAAATAGTTTAATATAGTAGTTTAGTGAGGTTTCTTGTGGTTTTACCCTGTATTCATTCTGGGAAGTCGGGGGGGGGAGGGGGGAGGGAGATAATATACGTTAGCTTATGTTTCTCAACTGTAGTTGGGGGCTTAGGGATTAGATAATTTTTGTAGGATGCTCGGTAGAATTGTAGCTAGTGTTTTGGATGGCGAGGAGGAGGAGCGAAAATACAAGAGGAGTGGGCTGGTGGAGGGTGTTTTGGAGGGGGGTTCCGAGCAGTTCTTTGTATTGTTTATTTTTATTATGTAATTTGTTTGTTTTCAGTTGAGTTAATAGGTTACTATGTTATAATTGTTAAAAGTTTTTTATAAAAAATTTTAATAAAAAAATTATTAAAAAAAAAAAAGGATGAAAAGCTCAAGCCATACTGTTACCGTGAACTGCAGCACAAGAGACACTGAGGGGGAGCCAAGACCGCACTGTCATGGGGCCAGCCCCCACTCCCCGCCACACAGTAGCTGCTGATCGAGACGGACGACACCACAGATGACAATATGGACATAGGTCCATCCAGAAGTTCCCGCCACTGGACGTGAGGTTTTGGGGATAGCCATGGCACCTGGGGTTCTTCTTAACCCAAGTCCTCAACTACATGGAAGAATACGGCCAAGACATCCAAACCGACAAGGCTCGGATCCACATCACACAGGTGGTCCTGGACAGTGTGGCAGCTGACTGGGTGGTGGACCTACACAACTCCGACTCCCCCAAGCTTCAGAACTTCAACCAATTCATGTTCTCCCTTAGACGGCAATTCAAGGACCTGTTGGCAGACCTGAAGGCCCGTGAGAAGATTAAGACGGCGAAGCAAGGCAGGTGCCCAGTAGCCGAGTACACCCAGGAGTTCTGAGCTATTGCTAGTAAGCTAAATTGGCTGGAAGACATCCTGCTTAGCCACTTCAAGGATGGGTTGAATTACGATCTCTATGATGCCTGCCTTCCCCAGAGAGACCCATGCCGATTGCACAATTGGTACATCCTGGCAGAGGAAGCCGAGATTGACCTACTCAAGAGACATCACAGAGGGAAGCCGTGGAACTGATCACCCCCCGAGCCATTACGCGAGCCCACAAAATCTCAACTCACAGCCAAGAAGACCACTGGCTGCTTCAAGTGTGGGAAAGAGGGACATCACACTGCAGAATGCCACTCGAGGAACCCCCAGCAGAAGGCCAACTGGACATCAGCCGGGAAGTCGGGAAGAGCCATCCATGAGGGGCACCAGGGCTGTTGAGTTCCCCCCTCCGGCCAATGGGGAAAAAGGACCCCGGCCTACACCGCAGGAACGTCTGACTCGCCAGACAACCAATCCAAAGACGAACCGCTGGTAAGTGGACCCATTGCACCCCTCATACGTACAGTGACTATCCTAGCCCCCTCCATGCCTGAAGCTGTAAAAGTTAAAGCCCTACTAGACTCTGGCTGCACGTGTTACCTTATTAGCTCAATGCTGGTAGGATCCCTGGGCATTCCAGTGAGAAGGCTGAAGAAACCGATATCCTTCGGTCAATTAGATGGGTCCATAGCAGGGGGAATACCAGCTACTCTAGCCACGCTGCCAATCCACCTTGCTCTGGGGGACCATGAGGAGACTATAACTATCGTGGTGACCTCAGGCATGGAGTGCCCAATAATACTGGGGTTGGCGTGGCTAAAGAAATGTAACCGCAAAATGGAATGGATGACAGCAGAACTCAAGTTCCCAAAAGGGGACCGAACAGGATCGCCACCCCAGGGAGCTCCCGAGAGTTCCCTTCCGGAAAGAGCAGCAGTGGGGGAGGAAACCGCATTGCTCAAAATACCCAAGGAGTACAAGGACCTCGCTGAAGTCTTCAGCGAAGAGCAGGCAGACGAGCTATCCCCCTACCGATTCACAGACTGCCCGATAGAAATCAAGCGAAGCTTCCGAAGCATAGACTACTGTATGAGCTCCGAGAAGCTATGAGAAATGAAAAAAATTGTAGATAAAAATTTAGAGAGAGGCTTCATTGAGCCAGCTTCCCTGAAGGAGGTAGCAGCCTTCGTCCTATTCAGGGAAAATAAAGACGGCACTTTGCGTACATGCGTGGATTACTGCACCTTTAACGCCATAAGTGAAAGCAACCTATACCCTCTTCCTCTCATGAAAGACATGCTGTCCCACCTATCGAAGGGAAAAATCTTCACGAAGCTAGACCTGAGGGAAGCCTATTATCACATTAAAATTAAGGAGGGGGACGAGTGGAAGACCGCGTTCAATTGCCCTATGGGATGCTACTAATGTAAGGTCTTGCTGTTTGGGCTACAGGAAGCCCCTGCAGTTTTCATGCAGCAGATCAATGAAGTACTGAGGAAGCACCTATACAAAGGGGTCCTCGTCTACCTGAACGACATCCTTATATTTACAGAGACAAAAGAGGAGCACATAAAATTAGTCAGAGCAGTCTTGAAAAAATTGAGAGCAGCCAACCTTTATGCAAAATTGTCCAAATGCGAGTTTCACAAAAAAAAGAATTGACAATTTGGGCTACCGCATATCAACTGAGGGCATAGAGATAGACCCCGAGAAGGTCTGGGTGGTACTAGAGTGGGTGCCACCCTGCACAAGAAAGCAACTACAAAGCTTCCTGGGGTTTGCTAGCTTCTACCGTCAGTTCATTCCTTCTTTTGCCCAGATAGCCCTGCCTATCACAAACTTATTAAAAACAAAAGGGGAGGCTAAGTAAGACCTAGTCAACCATTAACCTGTATGATGGAATGTCAAGCCGCATTCGAAAGATTAAAAATGCTTTTTTTGGCCAAGCTGGTCCTAAAGCACCCCAACCCAGATAAGCCGTTCGTAAGCCAAGCTGATGCAAGTGACGTAGCAGTAGGGGCAGTATTGCTGCAGGAAAATGACAAGGGGTAGCTGCAACCCTGTGCCTACACGTCCAGAAAGCTCTCTGACATGGAGCAATGTTGGGCAGTGTGGGAAAAAGAGGCATACGGTGTGAGATGGGCACTCCTCACCTGGTGGCACTTCCTGGAAGAGAACAAAATCCCATTCCAGGTCTGGACGGACCATAAGAACTTGGAAGCACTAAAAGCACCCAGAAAACTCAGCCCTAAACAAGTCCGGTGGTCACAACACTTCCACTGGTTTACATGCAAGATCAAACACTTGCCAGGGGAAAGGAATTTCCTAGCAGACACCATATCCCGCATGCCCCAGTACAATAGCTCCCGGCCAACCATCACCAAGCCGCTCATGCCGGAAGCGCAGCTGGCAGCGCAAGAAACCACAAGAGCTCAGGCAAAATTAAAGCAGCCGATAGCCAGCCAAGCAGGGATAGAATTCAGGAAGGCTCTAGAAACTGATGAATGGTTCCAGAACCACAAAAACTTATGCACTATCACTGACGGCTTGCCATGTGTGGGAGAGAAGTTGTACATCCCAAAAGCCTAGAAGATCACATTTATGCAACTCTACCATGACACAAAACTGGCAGGTCACTTTGTTTTCGTGAAAACGCTGCATCTAGTGAAGAGACAGTTCTGGTGGCCATGATGAAAAAGGACATTGAGAGCTATGTGGCCAGCTGTCCAACCTGTGCAGCTGCTAAGAGACTGCAAGGGAAAGCCCCCGGACTGCTACAGCCAGTGGCAAACCCCTCAACCCCCTGTAGGGAAATCTCCATGGACTTCATAGTAGAACTACCAGAAAGTAATGGAACACAGTGATCTGGGTGGTCATGGACCTATTCTCAAAACAAGTACACTTCATTCCTTGCCCAAAGATCCCCATCGCTAAACTGTTCGTCCAGTACATCCAGTATATAGATTGCATGGAGTACCCCTGCGCATAATATCAGACAGGGGAGAGCAATTCACATTGGACTTCTGGAAAGAGTTCTTATCCCTTCTGGGGACTACCCAGGGGCTGTCATCTAGTCATCATCCTCAGACAAATGGCGGGACGGAACATTTGAACTCAGTACTTGAACAATATTTAAGATGCTTTATTAATTTCAACAGATGAACTGACCAACCTTCTCCCTTTCGCAGAAGTGGCATACAACAACGTGGTCCATTCCAGCACAGGCTACACCCCATTCCAACTAGCTTCGGGCCAAAGTTTCAACCCCATGTCAGAACTAAGTGCTACCGAGCTGGCCATTCCCTCTTTGAAGGAGTGGATCGCACAATTAACAAAACACTTGGCAAGTATTTAGGAGAGTGCTAGATGAAGCTCGACAGGCCTATAAAGCAAAGCAGATAAGAAAAGGGTCAAACCAAAACCATTTGTCGTAGGGGAAATGGTGTATTTATCCACAAAATACCTAAAATCCCTGCAATCATCCAAGAAACTAGGGCTGAAATACGTGGAACCATTCCCAATCAAAAGAATCATAAACCCAGTAACAGTAGAGCTAGAATTACCAAAAAAAACTCAGGCAGATTCACCCCATCTTCCACTGCAGCTTGCTAGAACGAGAGCAGCAATAGCCGCTATGACCGATCAATGACCCACTGCCTCCTCCCATTTGGTTGAGGGGGAGCAGCATTTTGAAATAAAAGAAATCCTCGACTCTCAAAAATACCATGGGGTGACTCAATACCTAATAGTGGGGAAGCACCTCCCCTCTTCCCAAAATGAATGGGTGCACAAATGCCACATTAGAGCCCCTAAACTACTAAAAAAGTTTCATATGGACTACCCAAACAAACCAGTCTAACCTCTCACCATTTTTCTTTTGTTTTGCTGCTGTTCACCCTGTTCACCCATGACTGTTGTGCTAGGTTTTCCACCAACCATATTGTGAAGTTCACAGATGATACAACAGTAGTGGGCCTTATTCAGGATGACAAGGTGGAAGCTTACTGCAAGGAGATTGAGGGGCTGGTGAACTGGTGTAGGGAAAACAGCCTAGTTTTAAATACCAGAAAAACAAAGAGATCATTGTTGATTTCAGAAAAGTCAGGCACAGCCACACATCTCTGTGCATTAATGATTCACCTGTGGAGATGGTTACCAGCATCAAATTCCTGGGTGTGCAGCTAACGAATAGGCTGACTTGGTCATTCAACAGTGAGAAACTGGCGAAGTGGGCACAGCAGCGCCTGCATTTTCTGCGTCGCATGAGAAAAGCACATCTTCCTTCCCCTGTCCTGACCACTTTCTACAGGGGGATGATCGAGAGCATCTTGTCATACAGCATCACTGCTTCAGACAGGAAGGCGGTGCAGAGAGTGGTGAGAATGGCCGAAAAGATCATTGGCAGTTCCCTCCCTCCCATAAGATTGTCTGGGACACTACACATCCTCTTCACGATCTGTTTTCCTTGTGGTCTTCTGGGAGGAGGCTTCATGGTATCCGTAGCAGAACATCCAGATTCAGCCATAGTTTCATTCCATACAGCATTAACCTTGTGAACTCTCAAGCTTCCTCCTTCCCTTATATATTCAAGATGGACAGTATTTAATATTTATTTGCTACGTATATGTAGGAGTGTGGGTCTATTCATATGTTGTTCATAGTATGTTTAGGTGTGTGTCATGTGTGTGTTTCATTTTGAGAGCGGGCAACTAAATTTCATTTTTGATGTGTGCCGTTGTGCCCACAGTAAAAAATTGACAATAAATCTTGTCTTGTCTTGTCTTGTCTTGTTTTGTCTCTCAACAGATTGATCTCTCGTATTTTTAAGGCGGGCAAGATGTCAGAACCCATATCTACCATATTTCATACTTCCCTGCCTCTCTTTTTCTCGCTTCCCGATTCCATTCTCTTCTCTCCCTGGGTTCTGCCATACTCCTAGAGGGGAGGGTGGATGGAGTGCGGGTTTATTGCCTTAGCTTTCTTCTTCGCTACAATGTGGCACTTTGCTTTCCTGCCTTCTTTCCCTCTTGCTACAATGTAACACTTTGCCTTAGCTTCCTTTATTGCTATAATGTAACATTTCACGTTCCTGCACTGTGTCTCTATCTGAACTTTCACCTCCCTAACCTGTCAGCTAGCAAAGGGGGGGGTGGAGAAGGAAATACAACCTCTGGAGTCGGGCTTATCTCTCTGCTCTCAAGAGAAGGTGCAAAGAGCCATTTAAACATCACTGCTACGACCAGAGCCAGACCGATGTTATCTCCCCTTTCCCATGATGGACTTAACACCTGGGGATTGGCCGGTTTGAACTGTCTGGATGAACTATGGAGTGGGGTTTGCTTGGGGATATCTTAACCTATCAATCTGTAAAGGAATCCCTCAGATCCTGTCTAGTATGCCTGCCATCAGCTTCTCCTAATAAAAGTTTCTTTTGGAAGAACCTGCTTCCATGAGTTCTGCTTTCTTGGGATGAGGTGTTGAGGTGGGTCCTGACACAAATTATGATTAATTGGTAGTCAATAATTTTGTCTTGGCCAATACACATGCTGTTATTTTGATACCTCTTCAGGAGATAATGTACCTTGTATGTGACAAGTATCAATATAATGTAATTTCTATCATGCTGTGAGCCACCCTGAGTTCTCCGGAATAGGGCGGCATAGAAATTAAATTAATAAATAGAAATTAAATTAATAAATAAATAATCAAACAGGGAATTATGTATGTGTGTGCATGCATATGTATATAAATACTGCAGTACTGATATTTTTATATATCAATAAGCTATCATTGCACTCAGCATGATAGCCAGCTCCACCAAATACAATGAAAATAGTTTTCTTAGAGCTGTGTCACACTATATAAAAGCAGGAGTAAATGTAGTATTTAATTGATTATTTGAGGAGCCATCTCACCCTGTTGAGATTGCCCCCTGCCCTGGCAGAGAGAGCATACTGCCTATCCCATCAGTCAAGGAATTTTGACTGATGCTGTTCAGGAGAAGAGCCTTCTCTATTGTGGCTCCTGCCCTTTGGAGTATCTTACTCCCTGAGGTAAGATTGGATCTCACCCTTATGATCTTCTGCAGGACCCTGAAGACCTGGCTCTGCCAGTTGGATTGGTGCCCCAGTGGGAGAGGTTCAAACTGGAACTGATTGATTAAATAAGAGTTAACCCTACATTCCCCCACCCCCGTGCAACCGGCTGCCTTCTCCATCTCGTGTCAATCATTTTATTCTGTTTGCATTGTGATTTTGTTGGGTATCTTTATATTTACATGATTTAAATATTTTTATATCATAAGCCGCCCAGAGTCTATTTGAACTGAGATGGGCAGCAAATAAATTTAATAATAAATAAAAATAAATAAATAGTAATAATCTTTCCTTGAGCTCAGTTCTTTAGAGGTAAGTCCCATCAAACTAAGTACTATAAATTAGTAACCCCCTTCAGGGTGGGGAGGGGGATAGATTTTTTTATTCATATTTTTGTCAGGCCTCACCCATCCACCCATTAAAGCATTTTGGAAAAACAAAAGCATACACATTCCAATATCATTTTTGCACAATGTCTACAATTAGAGATGAAGCTTCTAAATCACTCCTCTTTAATTCCTTCAAATTCTCTTAATTTGAAATGGGAAGACTTTTGCCTCTGCACAGTTCTGGTGCACAGAGCATAAGCAGAGAGCATAATTCTATAATTCAAGAAGATGCCTCATTTCTGCTCCCTAACCACTGCCTTTTTCATAATAAGAAGGAAGGCAAAGCACATGGTTTGTTTATGGATTTTTGTTTATTTTTATTTCTGACTTCTTATCTCAAGGCAAAGACAAGCTTTTGATTAGGCCCCAAAGGATATACAATCAATTCTTGTTATTTGTGGTAGTTACATTCTAGAGAGTTACTATGAACGTTGAATTTATGAATACTGAAACTTCAGCTGGGAATATGTGTCTTGGGTGATTCAAACTTTTTGCCACTGTCGGTGTGTACAAATGAGTGCAAAAGCACTGCATATATTGATTTTGCAGTTACAAATTTTAACAAGAATCCCCAAATGACAAAATTGACTGTAACTTTGTTTTGGGATCACATTGATGATGTTTCCATCTTGACTTCCATTATTTTCCAATCAGTCAAGCCAAACAGAATAATATTAGCATTTTTGGAGCTCTGTGTGATATAGAATCATTGGTGACAAGGTTTGAAATCATTTTAAAGCAAATGGGCCAAATTAAATTTCCCTATTCCAATAAATATACAAAGGATGACAGTTGTGTAATGCACATTGCGTGGTTTTGAAAATAGCAAAGTGAGCTTAGGCGTGCCGGATGATTTAAAAATTAAAACTGCATATATTTCCAATTTTTATTCCAGGATGCTTTTGAAGTCTTAAAAAGGTTGCATTTCTCAAAGCAACAGCCTACTTGCATTGCATTGTAAATATAAAAACATAGCACCATGTATTTGGGGGACAGATATTTAAGAGAAGCCAATTGCAGACATTAAACATGTCTCCATATGGGAGACTGGAGATAAACATTCTATTGCTGTGTCACTTGGATTGAGAGCAGTAGCTAGAGAAATTGAATGAATGAATGAATGAATGAATGAATGAATGAATGAATGAATGAATGAAAGAATGAATGAATGAATGAATGAATGAATGAATGATCTTCCTTTCTGTTGTTTGGCCCTATAGCTCCCAATAGCTATTGTGCTAAGTAACAATCAAGGGATATAATTGGGGTATGTCAGCCCCCCTCTCTCTTTTCCCCCATATGGTGTGTAATTAAAATTAAAATACTATGAAATATAAAAGTCTATTTATTTATTTATTTAGCTAGCAACCCTGGTCTGTTTGTTTAAGATGGTATTGTTTACTTTACTTGCTGTGGGTTGTTTTTTTGTTTTGGTTTGGTTTTTTGCTTGAATTTTTGCCATTAGTGTTCTAAATTTGACTGCCTAATGTTCACAGTTACAGTCTAATGAAAATGTGTCTGGTAAATAAGAAGTAGCTTTTATAAGATTGCTGTTTTTATTGCAGTTTAACATCACTTCGATTTGTTTTCATGACTTTATCATAAGCTATTCAGATAATGTATTAGAAGAGCACGAGATAAAGAACAATAACTATTGCTACCATTGCTATTACTAGTGCTTTAGTGACCAGAGAAGGAAGAATATAGTATGAAGAATGAAATATGTAAGATTTAAAAAGTTAATTCAGAAATCTTTTTCCTTGCATTTCTTTGCATTCTTCTCCAATAAAGCTACTTGCATTGTTAGCCAATAAGAAAATTCATGACAGAAAGAATAATTTTGAGTTTCAGTAGGACAAATAATCTTTAGTTTGTAATCCTGAATGTATGCAGCATATACAGGTAGTTTCAACTTACAACCATTCATTTACTGACCTTTCAAAGTTACAACGGCACTGAAAAAAGTGATTTATGACCTTTTTTCACACTTATGACCATTAAAGCATCTCCATGGTCATGTGATAAAAATTCAAATGCTTGGCAACTGAGTCATATTTATGATGGTTGCAGTGTTCTGGGGTCACGTGATTCCCTTTTTGTGACCTTCGGACAAGCAAAGTCAATGGGGAAGCCAGATTCACCTAGCAACCATGTTACTAGCTGAACAACTGTAGTGATTCACTTAACTGTGTCATGAAAAGTCATAAAATGGAGCAAAACTCACTTAACAACTGTCTCACTTAGCAACTGAAATTTTGGACTCAATGGGGTCGTATGTTGAGGACTGCCTGTAGTATACTTTATAGTCAGTAGGATTCTGCAACAATATGTTGGATTGTATGGTAGTCTTTAGATTAAAGGTCCTAGGTTGCATAGAATAAATGGCCTTGAAAATAAAACCAGTTGGAATACTGAAGCCAGGTGTGTCAAAATGGACTGATGCTGTCTTTATCATTAATAGAAGTACTATATATTGCATGAATATAACTAATCTAAGGTAATTTCATCACCTTCTGAAATCTTATGTGAATGCCTTGATTAATCAAAGCAGGATGGATGGATGGAAGAGGTCAATATTTATCAGACCAGCCATGTCATGGCTAAGATTGAAACATGGAATGTGATGGAATGTAATAGGAATGGAGGATAAAGACCATAAATTAACAAACTAAAGAAAGAAAAATAGGTATGTTCTGTGTCTGTGAAAAGAGAAAAATGAACAAGGTAATAAATCTGAATGAAAGCAGACAGATTTTCAAAGTACAGCTCATAAACACATGTAGGGATGTAAGTTTAATTATCAAGTTCTGATCTAAAATATATACTAGGACTGGTGTCATCTTATTTGTTGGTGTACAAATTCATTCCATGAATGATGATAATGAAAACACCAGGAAAGAGTTTGGGAGAAATTGTGTGTGCTCTGAATGAATGAACACAAAAAAACTTACTCTGTTAGGTGATGCAAATGGATGGATGAGAATGAAATAATAGAATGTAAGAAAATTGACTGGGATACTTGGAGATCCAATAATGAATTAAAAATAACGCTTTATGGCAAATAATCTGTTTTAAATATATGTATTAAGGATAAGTCTATTCATGCATGCACATGGCAAAAGAATGGATGTAAATTTAAGAGCATGGAAAATAAAATTATTAAAGAATACAAGAATGACAAGAATACAATATCTGAATTGGACAGGCATTTCTAGGTAATGTCAAGCGCTGATCTTAAAAAAATGAAAGAAAAGGAGAGAAGTAAAAGAAACTAGAGTGAAAGTAGAACAACTGAAAGCAAGTATGAGCTCAGTATGAAAAAATATGTTAGAACACAGAGAGGAAAAATAATTGCTAAGGATATAGTGAAGGAGAGCAAGGAACAGAAAATGAAGAGCAATTTTGATGGAAGTTAATTGTTGTTTTAGAAGTGAATGGAGAAAGAGGAACAATGATCCTCCAGCAGTTGAATGTAGTTGAAACATAAAAGCAATAACATGATTGTAGATCGAGCGGCGCTATAGTCTAATGGTGAAGATGCTTGCCTCACACTCAGGAGGCTGAGAGTTCAATCTTATGTAGTGACAGATGTTTCTCTCTCAGGGCGCAAAGATAAAATATCTGCTGGGAGTTCTGCATAGGCATCAAGAAGGGTATCTGGCCAGTCAATGCTCAGCTCCATTCAGTCGCCCTGACTCCACCTTGATGAAAGGGATTACAGGATCGTTTAAAAAAAACAACCTAACTGGAGATATGATTTGTTCATAATTTGTTTGACATATGTGTGAAAAATGCATCTCTGTGTGACAATTTAAAAAAAAGTTTACTATTTTCATACATATGGAAAGGTAGCCAGAGTGACTAAAATAACTACAGGCACATTTGTTTGTTCAATGTGCCTGAAAAGCTGTTTGACAGAACTGTAAAGTATAGGATTGGGGGGGGGGGTTGCCTAGCAGTGCTGTACCTATCAAAATGTGTACTCAGGAAATCATGGAGAAATGTATAAATAGGAGAAAGAAAGTTATTATATTGATTTAAAGAAAATGTATGATAAATACGCTTGATTTATAGAATGTTTTGAATGAATATGGAGCTAAAGGCTGGTTACCGAATACAGTAGCAGCAGTTTGTGATGGAAATAAGTTCATGGGAATAAATGAAATATTTCATAAAAAGTTTAAAGGGATGTTCCCTTGGATGTTTAATATGTTAATTTGATAATTAGATAGATAGATAGATAGATAGATAGATAGATAGATAGATAGATAGATAGATAGATAGATAGATAGATAGATGTAATCAGACAGGGAGGCAGACCGATATCGCTATGTTTCTAACAGTGCAAACGAATCCCAATATTTTGCAGTGAATATGATAGAACAAAAAGTATGGATCTGAATATAAATGTACGGAGTAGGTTAATAACAGGGAAAACAAAATGAGCGATTGCACTTATTTCTTTATTCATTTAATCAATTTCTAAGGCCACCCACTTACCCCCAAGTCTGCATGACTTATGGAGGATTTAAAGATCAATCAAAAGATCATAACAATTAAAAAAAATTACTGTACTGGGAGGAAAAACATAATCATATACCTTAATTTAAAAACTACAAATGAAATTGCATAATCATAGACAGTGATTAGCAAGGCCAAACACTCATCCTGAGCCAGAAGATCCCATAAAATCTTATAGGATGTGCAGAAAAACTGGAGGTAGGTTGCCCTACAATACTCAGGTCTCGTACAGTGAAGGGCCTTATAGATGACAACCAGCACCAGGACTTGCATGTTCTACATAAATGAGAAAGAACTATAGCAAGTAGATGATTTTTTCTACCTTGGTAGACTTTTGACTAAATTCAAGAAAATGGGCAGAGAGGTTTTAAGACATCCAAATGGTGTTAGAAAGATAGAAAGATTTGAATGCCTTAAAACCTCTGCCCATTTTCTCGAATATGCATATGATAGCATATGATAGCATGTGATCTATTTACAAAAATATGCTTCTTGCCTGCTTTGTTGTATGGAAGTGACAGATGGATATGTCTGGAGCAACATCAAGAAGAGTGAAATGCAATCACAATGGATTATTTAAAAAGTATCTTTTGTAAAACAAGGATGGGGAGGGTTTGTATAAGTGAATAACTAGTACATTAGTAATTCTTTGAGATGGTTTGGTCATGTAGAAAGAATAAATGAAGGTCGAATTGCAAAATGGATACATGAAGGAAGAATGAATGAGCTTGAAGAAAGAAAAGACCAAGAATATTACATCCTCACAAGGAGAGAAATGAATAAATTAAAGAGCAATAGGCAACATATAAAATATATGAAATGTGATAGATATTATAGACACAAAGCATAGAAAATTGTGAATGACTATAGGGAATTCTGGGGTATAAACTAGCTTTTTCCCTGTTTTTTTTAATGCCATTGATTTTTTAATCTTACTATTTCTTACTCCTTTTCTGTATTCTTCACTAAGTTCCTACATTGAAAGATAGGGAGGAAATAATAATAATAATAATAATAATAATAATAATAATAATAATAAAAGTTTTGGAACAGAATATACTTGCTCATAGCTGAAATGATGTGTTTCATTTATTTATTCCTTTTTACTTTTATTCCACGGGTAGAGAAAATATAGCAGGCATATTATATAGTTCAATGCATGTGTTCCTTGATATTTGCAAACAGTATAGATTACACTTAATTAATAAATCCTAATTAGCTGTAATCTGAATTGTTTGCAAAGATTGCAACTTTCCCATAGTTGATTGCCAATTCTTTACCAATGTTTCTGACATCTTGTTCTATTTTTTTGCATAATGAGGAAGTTTAATAAAGGAAAAGTACATAGGGAAAAATAAAGCAGTAGAAAAGGCACATGTTTACTTCACCAGAATTAACTATTACATTTTGGGATTACATGAACAATATCTGTAAGGTGATTAGAAATACAATTGCCATAGACATGGTAATATCTTTAATAGCAATATCAACTGTGGGTAATAGGAATGTACTCAGTACCTACACTGATTTTTCTATCTTTAAAGCAGCTATATGATGCTGCTAATTCCTTTTCTTTTTTTTAGACAACATATACTGACTATATAGTGAAAATGACCACTGATCAGTACAAATATTCAAGTGTCAATCCTTATGGGAAATATCTAATTAAAGTGGATATAAGTTAGCGAAATGAAAATGTTTAAGCCTAGGTTGCAGTTAATAGAATTGTTAGCACATACCTTGCATTACTTATAATTGTATACTTTTCCTGTCATCTCTATACATTTTCCACATGACAAATCTTGTTCTTTCTGTTGTGTTGCCAAATATCTCAAAAATAATACAAAACAAATTGTGCTGGATGAGATAATAGGAGCTCAGTATGCTGTTCCCTTGGGGAATGACTGGATCTTTATGGGAGGTCAGAGAAAGATTTGAATATAATAGTCTTCTCTGTTGTTATTCCCAGGAACTAGTATTCAAAGTAATTATGCCTTTCTAGCCATAATAGTTAGTAGATTTTGAAGACACTAGCAAGTGTTCTCTTAATTTATGATGCAGAATCAGCCATTAATTTTTGTGTATCGGAAGCAACAAGGAAACTTGTACATAGAAAAAAAAGTTATTAAAGATTTACAGATAATTAAACGGCTGATGGAATCCTCATCTGTAGAGTTTGTGGCATACAGTATTGTAAAAAAAATCAGTGAAGAGAAGGAGAAACCTCATCCATATCATATTGACTCTGCTTGTAAAGGTATACTTAAAGCATGTGCCCTTTAAACATCTGTTAAGGGGTAATTTATTCCTGCTAAGTCAGTGGTTCTCAACCTTTCTCAGGCTGAGACCCCACTTGCCCCGCCCATGTGCGCCGCGACCCCGACCCAGGTGTGCATGCGTGCGCGCGCGCGTGAAATTTTTTTTAAAAAAAAATAAAAAAAAAACAACAAAAACAAAATGGTGGTCGCGATGGGCGGATCTGCACATGTGCGGATCGGCCCATCGCGCGCACTGCGCACGCGCGGATCCGCCCGTTGCGGCCGCCATTTTGTTTTGTTTTTTAATTTTTAAATTTTTTTTATTTTTTTTTATTTTTTTCGGCGTGACGGGCGGATCTGCGCATGCGCGGATCGGCCCGTCACACGTGCCACGCATGCGCGGATCCGCCCGTTGCAGCCGCCATTTTGTTTTGTTTTTTTGATTTTTTAAAAAAAAATTTTATTTTTTTTTTATTTTTTTTCGGCGCGACGGGCGGATCTGCGCATGCGCGGCGCGCGTGCCAAAAAATAAAAAAAATAAAAATAATTAAAAAAAATAAACAAATTAAAATAAAAAAAACAAAATGGCGGCCCGCGGTGTCCGTCAACCCCCGCGAAATCGTCGTGCGACCCCAAATGGGGTCACGACCCCAAGGTTGAGAACCGCTGTGCTAAGTGATCTTAAGTATGTTGTTTTACCAATCAGTAATTCTTTAATCAGATTTTGGCTAATGTTTATGCTCACGTTAACTTGCATTCCTGGTTTTGCAAGAGATTCTGAACTGTTGGATTCAGTCAAGTGCAATCAACATGTCACAGTATTTCAGCATATTAAATATTGCTAGCTGCAGTGTCCCACTGCTGTTTGGTTGCCTGACTGAGTGACAGCATTTCATCATGGATTTATACCTTATATTAGAAAGGTTTATGTAGTGCTGTTCAGTGTAATTTGGCCTGATCAGTGTGATATATTAGTTGACCTTGAGTGCTCGCAGTGAAGTCTACCATTATATCCTTTTGTGTAAGATTTAGTAGCTGTGGGAATTTTGTTTCCTCCTGGCTGCATCTTCCTTTCCATATATAAATTGATTATTGCTCTTTCTGTCCTAGTTTATGTGGCTCAGATGATTGAATAGAAGTGTGAAAAGTTTCAGAAGATCCTATTCTAACTATTTTGGGGGGAAATGTTTTCAGTAAGAATTCCATAAGATCTGTTGCTGTCAAATATTAAGAAATAAATGGATTGGTTTTGAACAATCAGGTTGCTGTAAGATAAGGATTACATCCCTCCTCAATCTTACTTGTAGCCAAAATTGAAATCTAGTGTCAAAAGGAAATTTCTTTTGCTTCAGCTGATTTTTTCTTATTCACTGCAAGGACAGGGAGTCCTCAGCTTATGACTGTAATTGGGACCAGAATTTCTGTTGCTAAACAGGGCAGTTATTAAATGGGTCACATGAATTTTACAACCTTTTTTGCCATGCTGGTTAAACAAATCATTGCAGTCGTTAAGGAAATCACATAGTCATTAAGTGAATACAGCCTCCCCCATTGACTTTGTCTATCGAAAGCAGGCTGGTAAGTTTGCAAGTGGTGATTACATGACCCCAGGATACTGAAACCATTGTTAATTACATACGACTTTTTATCACATGACTATTGGAATGCTGCAGTGGTCGTAAATACAACGAGTGGTTGTAAGTTGCTTAGTGTAAGTAAGTGCTGTGATAACTTCAAACAATCATTAAATGAATGGTTGTAAGCCGAGGACTACATGTACTCATAAATTGAAGCCATTTTGTTGACTTTGGATTAAGAAATTAAGTCACTAATGAGGGTGGCAACCGCCACCACCACCACTGGTTTTTCATGGCAAGAAACTAAGTGATCCTTTCTCTCAAAGCAGGGAGTAGAATAAGAATTATGAATGAGAGAAAGAGGGGAAGGAGGGTACATATGAGGATTTGGGCTTTGTTTGTGTCTGCATATAGAATTTATGGCCCAGCAATCAATGGGCCAAAACTGTTGCTCATTACTGTTTTAAGTTATGGGCAAGGGGAAAGAAAAATAATCCCTATTTTTTTATCTAAATTGAATGAATCATTAAGTTGTTAAGTATATTTCAGATGAGTAATAATTCTGACTCGGGTTCAGCGTCACATTCATTCTACTATCTTCTTGATTTCATGTTAGATTAATAGTGATTCATAAACACTCTTAAGTTGTCATAAATGCTCATTTCTTAGCCTGGGACATTGCTTTGCTAACTCAGTTACTATGATTTGGAAATTTTGGTTGTTATTAACTTTATAAGTAGACTGATTTATGACTTTAAGGCATATTGTAATAGCTGAAAACCGGGCATGGATTTACATTTAAAGGAGGAGGCTTTTGATGATCATATTACATATGTGACACATTTTTATAGTATATATTATATTGAGTATTTTTCAGAATATTTCATCTTATGTTGATTTGCATGACACTAAACAGTCAGGCAATTTTGCATAGGTGTTTGTATGATGATTTCTCTTGTCTAAACTTCTTCTGGGTTTCATTTGATTGATTTCTTCTTCCAGGCTTTAGCTTTCCCTTTTATCTCACCATGAAATACTCATATAGCAAATCCCAGGAAGATGCAGTAGCCTCAAGATGGGATCTCTGTTATTTCTGAATGGACAGATTAGATGCTAAAGAGGCAGAGACTCATGAATCCACTTCTCTGTAACTCTGGAATTCCCAAATCCTTTGCACTGGAATGAATAGATTGAGAGAATTTCGAATTTTTGTGCTTATGTATGTGTGTGGGTATATATCTATTCCTATATATTGATAGGCTTAAGATACAGAAGGATCTTGACAGACTTGAACATTGGGCACTATCTAAAAAATGAAATTTAATGGTGAAAAAAATAAGGTTGTACATTTAGGCAAGAAAAAACAAATGCACAGGTACAGTATAGGCGGTACCTCACTTAATAGGTAGTAATTGTGAGAAGGATTTCGGAGTCCTAGTGGACAACCACTTAAACATGAGCCAGCAGTGTGCTGCAGCTGCCAAAAAAGCCAACACAGTTCTAGGCTGCATTAACAGAGGGATAGAATGAAGATCACGTGAAGTGTTAATACCACTTTATAATGCCTTGGTAAGGCCACACTTAGAGTACGGCATCCAGTTTTGGTCATCACAATGTAAAAAATATGTTGAGACTCTAGAAAGAGTGTAGAGAAGAACAACAAAGATGATTAAAGGACTGGAGGCTAAAACATATAAAGAACGGTTGCTGGAATTGAGTATGTCTAGTTTAATGAAAAGAAGGACTAGGGGTAACAAGATAGCAGTGTTCCAATATCTCAGGGATTGCCACAGGGAAGAGGGGGTCACACTATTTTCCATGGTACCTGAGGGCAGGACAAGAGGCAGTGGATGGAAAGCTAATCAAGAAGAGAAGCAATCTGGAACTAAGAACTAAGAAATTTCCTGACAATCAGAACAATTAACCAATGGAGCAACCTGCCTCCACAAGTTGTGAACGCTCCAACACTGGAAGTTTTAATGAAGAGATTGGACAACCATTTGTCTGAAATGGTATAGGGTTTCCTGCCTGAGCAGGGGTTTGGACCAGAAGACCTTCAAGGTCCCTTCCAACTCTTCTCTTCTATTCCATTCCATGGTGCTTGAGAATGAGAGAGGGAGGAGGAGGAGGAAGATTTGTTTGAAGTGAAATAAAACAAGGTGTCCTTAAGCATTGCCAATATATGGATTTCTGAGCATGGGTATTTTTATGTTTGCAGGGTTGAGGCATTAAGCGGAGACACATTGTGTAAATAAGCTTTCTTTATTACTCTCTTCTTACTACCAACAACAACCAAAATGGCACGCAGGCCTTTTATAATGTCCCAGACCCAGAAAATGTCAACCAATGATTGCAGAGGCTGTCTCCTGCCTTGAGCATGTGTGCAAGGCTGGAGACAGCCAGTCTGGTCCCGGGCAGCTTTGGGTCTGCCCGGGACCCTTTGCAACATTTCTGAGCCTGCTGAATGCTTCAGCAGGCTCAGGACATAACAGGTATTTCTCTTTTTTGTTTGTTTTGTATATACTTTGAATATGACATTTAATAATTTAATAAAGTGTATCATTTTAAAAATGTAGTCAGTTTCTAACCTTTAACTGAAAGGCTTAATATGACCAACATTTTGTTTGAAACTGTTGATTTGTATTATATAGAATCAAGGCTTTCCATTTGCCATAGTTTTCAAATATTTAACATTTAAAAGCATTCATCATAGTTGAAATGTCAGCCAGTGTCAAGTATTCACACAATTGCAAAAAGGGACATTAAATCAAAAGGTAACAAAACCTGTTAGGACAAAGGCAGCACCTCTGGCTAATCTTTTTAAAAAATGTGTCTGATTCCTTGGTTGGGGGCATTATATTTCCCCTTTCATTTTTTCTATCCATAGCCACCCAGATTCAGTCTCTGGCAATTCTGTGTTTAAAATGAAATTAATTATAAGGCTTGAGAGATCTGTTAGAAACCAATGGATTGATCAGAAAGAAAGCCTTTGATACATTTACATCTAAAAGTCCAGAAAGTTCATTGCAGTGCACGCTAAGAGCTTTTGTGCTGGTTTGTGAGTTAAAACATGAAACCAACTTTTCCATCCCTTCCTAAAGGGAGCTTGAGACAGACCAAAGTAGTCTCCCCACATGTTTTCTCCCAATTGCTAAGTTGCAAAGTAATATATACAACAAAATTTTATAACAAGTAGTACTTATTAGAAAAAAAGCAATATATATTCTGAGATTTCTAAAGGGAGCTTTAAGAGTTTCTTATTTCAGGGCAGTAGAGAAATCTAGCTGTATATTAGTACTGTATGCTATACAACAGCTGTGAGGGTAAATGTTAGATTTGACTGAATCATGTTCAGGCTTCTTCTCTGAGCCTTTTTTTAAACAAACAATAAAGAGAACTTTAATCCCTTGATTCATGATATTTGATTCATCATCAGCAGCTTACAACTTTGATAACATGTCTAGCATTAGAAGTGAAATATGAACTGTCACAGTGGCTTTCAGTGTTTGGAGGCTATACTATGACCTGCCTGAATCATTTTTCTTATTTATTGCATTTCTGTAGCTGGGTCAGAATTCAAATGGGTGGACAGGAAGCCTGTATTTATGGGCCAAAGGGCCAACTCTGTATTTGGGTTTAAATGAAGGGAATATCCTTTGATTTGATGGGTAAGCTGCTTGGATGGCATTAACACATATTGTATGTGTCAGCATTCAAACATAAAATAAAAAAGATATCTATCTGATAACTGAACACCAAAGGATATGAATGAAGTGAAATTGCTTAAGAATATAATCCACCAGGCAAGAAAGCCTAAGAAGAGATTCTGACTGTTAATTGTTCATTTTCTCATGTGGCCAAGTTTTATTATGGATGGGGTTGACAAACTAGTCACTGCTACTGGTATTCATGGCATTAAAAACAGGGTTTAGTGAACAAATAATCGATTGATTCACCAATGGCTATTAAACTTAACTGAAAGGAAATTCATTGGGAAAACTGGAGTTCCTAAATACAAAGATAGCCTGGCTACAATGGTGGGATTCAGCCAGTTTGCACCCGTTCGGCAGAACCGGTAGCTACTTTTTTGTTGCCCAGGCCCAGAATAGACTTTCGGAAGCGGCATCCACACAGAAAACTGATTGTTCACATATTTGAATCTCATCACTGCCTGGCTAGCATTATAGATGGAACTCACAAAGTGAGTTGTATGGATATTTAGCAGATGCTTGGAAGTAGATGAGGAAACCGATTTGGGATAAAGAATGGAGCCAACCACCTCAACTAATAGGGATTTGAAAGGAGAAGGTAATTATCATCAATTATCATGCCTGTAAAAAACTAATCTAGGAATGGACCTTATGTGATATTCCAAATACTGTTGAACTCCAATTTCCATCAAAGAGACTGATGGCTAATTGTATGAGGATGGGTATCTGAAAGTAATCAATAATTTTCTTTGTTCCATATTCACCCACTCAGCAGTAGTTTTGTGGACAGATGACAATGTTTGCAGCATAAGGCCATTTTTATTAGAATTCTTTTTTTTCTAAAAAAGATATCTCCCATCTTAACTTAATAATGTAAATGTGGTTAATTATATTTTTATATTCTATACTTAGATCACATTTTATGCTGTTCTTATCATCTGCACACCTGCAACCCGGAGATATAAATGACACACGGACATTTATTAAATGTTGCTCTTTCAGCAAGGGCTCTTCTGTTCATTTTGATGAATGATGTAGTTTAATATTCATAGCAATGAAGGGAAAAAACAAGTTCATAAGAATTTAACAAGTTGATACTTCCCAACTCTATTAAGAATTAGAGCATATCTCTTGAAGTTTGTACTGTATTTTCATAATTTTGCAATAGTTTTCCAGAACCAAAAATGCATACAATATGAGGAAATGTGCATAAAAAGTGGGTTAATAAAAAAGCACAAAAGAATACTTTATTTGCATATATTACTCAAGTGCATATGTTACTCAAAACTGCATACCCCAGTTTGAATATTAAGGAAGCTATACATGGAAATCCAGATGAATGTTTGTGTATGCTTTAAGAAAAACAATTTCAGTAATATAATAATTAAAAAAAAGAAATATAAAGTTGATCTGTTAACCTGGACTGACAAGTGCATCCATGCCTATCATGTAATGATGTAGATCAAACATTGTTTTCTCCATGCAAATGAATAAGGTAGCCTTTAGGTTCAAAAGCTCTTCATACTTGGACTTATGGACTCATTTCAATCTCTGACATGGGATATTTCCCTCTAAATTCTGTATTTCTTTTCACATCCCCCTAAACTCTTTTCAGAATAATGTACTCTTATTTCTATCCTGGCTTAAGTGTAATTCTATGGATACAGGACCCGCACCCTTAAAGGGCTGGAATCCTATGGAAAGTTGTACACAGTCTAAGTTCAATGAATACAGCTCTATTTTTATATATCCATGAAACACTCTGAACAGCTTTAATTAATCATCTTTAAGAAATGCAAGAGCATAAAATTGATTTTTTTCCTCATGGCAACACAACCAAAGTGAGAGAAGTAAACAAATGAAGTATGTCCCAAATTAAGAAAAATAGAGACAGCAATATATTGATTTACATTGTTCATTGCATATTTGTTCCTTACATAATAAGCTGATTTCCTATTTAGCATTAGCAAAATCTCATTGAAAAATTAATGGAAGGTATATTAAATCATGATAAGGGCCATATTTCTTTTGAAGATGAGAAGCTTATGAAATCATAAATTAAAATAAATAATTAAACAATAGGGCCTCTGTATTTTCAAAACACAATATGAAAGCTATTAAATTACATGATGCTCCTATGAACAGGTTCCATGTTAACTTTCCCTGAAATGTCCTTGCCAAAAATGCATGTAACTTCATAGCAAATGTATACATGTTTTTCACGTACAAGAACTTTAAGATAAGTTCATCATGGTCAGTTTATTTTTGCTTTATTCACGTGTAAATGTGGGAAAGAGTAAAGGTACACATCTGAATGTATTTGCTGAATGTTTTCACTGAGATTGCACAGTTACCAAACCCTGTGCAATCTCAGTGAAACAGATTAATGGTTTCATGTAGATCAGACTTTGGGGTTCTGCAACCATTTCCTAAGGGTAGATATTATGTAATGGTGTAATAACTGTTAACTACCCAAATAGAGTTGAGTTCATAAATCTCAGTGAGAAACATCTACACTAGCTCTGACCTGGGATTCTTGAGTAAGTTTCCTCACACACTGTATATTTATACCATATCTTATGATACTGTATATCAAAGCAAACAAGAAAAGGGACATTTTGTAAGGATGGGAACAAGTTTCCCCAAAATCCTGCTGAAAGGATGAACAGCACGGAAACAGCATTGGTCGCGTTGGTGGATGACCTCTGGCGGGCCCGGGACAGAGGTTGTTCCTCTGCTCTGGTGCTATTGGACCTCTCGGCGGCTTTTGATACCATCGATCATGGTATCATGCTGCAACGGTTGGAGGGGTTAGGTATAGGGGGCACTGTTCTGCGGTGGTTCTCCTCCTTCCTCTCCGGCCGGATGCAGTCTGTGTTGACAGGGGGCCAGAGGTCGACCCCAAGACCCCTCGTATGTGGGGTACCTCAGGGATCGGTCCTCTCGCCCCTACTGTTCAACATTTATGTAAAACCACTGGGTGAGATCATCCGTGGTTTTGGTGTGGAGTACCATCTGTACGCTGATGATACTCAGCTGTACATTTCCATGCCGAACCACCCCAACGATGCTCTTGCCGTGCTGACCCAGTGCATGGAGGCCGTGCGTGTTTGGATGGGGAAGAACGGACTCAAGCTCAACCCTTCCAAGACCGAGTGGCTGTGGCTACCGTCGTCCCGGTTTAGTCAATTGATTCCTTCGTTGTCCGTTGGGGGTGAAACAGTGGCCCCCGCAGAAAGGGTTCGCAATTTGGGAGTCCTCCTGGATTCACGGCTGTCTTTAGAGGACCATTTGACGGCCGTGGCCAGGAGGATGTTCTATCAGGTTCGCCTGGTACGCCAGTTGCATCCCTTCCTAGACCAGGACTCGCTATGCACAGTTACTCATGCCTTCGTCACTTCCAGGCTGGACTACTGTAATGCTCTCTACATGGGGCTCCCCTTGAGGTGCACCCGGAGGCTTCAGCTGGCCCAGAATGCGGCTGCGCGGGTAGTGACCGGAGCGTCATGGCGCTCCCATGTAACATCGCTCCTACGCGAGCTGCACTGGCTGCCGGTGGCCTTCCGGGTGCGTTTCAAGGTGTTAGTGACCATCTTTAAAACACTCCATGGCATCGGACCCGGATATTTACAGGACCGCCTTCTGCCAGCAAATACCTCCCGCCGTCCGGTACGCTCCCACAGAGTGGGTCTCCTCAGGGTGCCGTTGGCCAGACAATGTCGGCTGGCGACCCCCAGGGGGAGGGCCTTCTCTGTGGGAGCTCCAACGCTTTGGAACGAGCTCCCCCCCGAACTCCGTACGATGACGGAATTGCGTTCCTTCCGTCGAGAATTAAAAACATATTTATTCCGACAAGTCGGCCTGGGATAGTAGCTCCGGTTCCAACAATCCATAATTGTTTTTAGGGGATTGAGTTTTTAGATTATGTATTGGGTTTTTAAATGATTGGGCCAAATTATTTAATTTATTTTTAATAATTTTAATTTTTGTATGTTGTCGTTTTTAATTGGGCTGTACACCGCCCCGAGTCCTTCGGGAGGGGGGGCGGTATAAAAATCGTAAAATAAATAAATAAATAAAATAAATAAACATTGGGAGAACATTGGTCGTGTGCTCAGGTGTCTTTAACGTAAGTTCAGGATACAACTTCATCTCCTTGCTAGAGGAGAATGTGAAAGGATTGGAAAAATAATGAACAAAGAGATATTGCACAGAGTACTCTCCATGAAGACTTAGACTCCCAGGAGAACAGGACATTGGAAGTTGTCTAGGAATAGAAGACAGGTTGATTTCAAGAGTGGAAGAAGATATTGCACTGGCAAGAAAAAGTGGGAAAACCAACAGGAGGTCCTTAATTAACTTCTAGTTCCAGACATGCAAATGATACAAATCTGTTGCTTTCAAGCATAATGGCTGCTGTTGTGAAAGAACAGATCTGGATATTAAGGAGAAAGTTGAGAGATAGCAGGTGCCAAAGGACAACGGAGGGGAAACCTACAGAGAAATCTCCTGAATTACACTTAGCAAAACTGAACAAATACATTTCCCTACCCTTGACTTTGTGGCCATGCTGCCTGGTTTTGACTTAATAATTGTATAGGCAGAGGGAAGAATTAGTTCCTCGTGTTAGGTAGTCTTGAGGGAGACTGCACAAGTAAGGAAGTCTTTATAAACCTCCCTCTGAGGTGGGCTTATTGAAATGGTTGGAGAAAGAGTAAGAAGGCATGTCTCAAATTGTTGTTGTCAAACAAAATCACACTTGGCCAATAAAGAATTCTATAAAATATTCTATTAGGTGGAAGAAAATAAAGAACTAAACTCAGTTGGATTTTCACTGTGCCATCTATGAGGTTGGGCCTGACATTCAGTCATTCTGGAAACAATGCATCAAAATATATGTTGCCCTGCAATGCAGAAACTCTACACTTTGGTGAAGACTGACTTAAATCTATGCTGAACATCAGATCCCTGGAAACTGTACATTTACCAGCATGCATCTGCATAAAATATTGTTAGAACATCATTAAAAATTCCACGAAGGAAATTGATGGGGTTTGAAACAGTTTACTCTATATTTCCTAATTTATGCCTTGCTAGCACAAGTTGTAGTATTGTGAAATCTGGAAGGCCTCAAGATAGAGAAAATTTGATCCACTGTATTTTATCCATGATTTATACCTTTTTCTTCATAGCTGCTTTAAAGTCATTTGAGAGAGACGTCTTAGTGAGTTTTACTCTCTTTAGATATGCAGAAATGGCAGTCAGATGAAGCAAAGAGAGATAAAATTATTTTGTCTAATTATTAAAAACATGAAAACTTCAAATATATGTTTATAATTATATATAATATAATATATATATAAACTTCTTTCCTGAAGTTTTAGAGTCATGATGCTAGCAGAGCAATAAGATGTTGGGGAGACATTACCTAGGTTTCCTTCATTTCACTGCACATTGTGATGAAAGTACAGCTGTCTACAAGATGGATGCAAGTAATGTTTTACTAGATTTTTCTTCCCATATTTCATCATTGCTTACAGACAGAGCAGAGTCTGATGGCCTGAAGCCATGGAAAATCTCCCAACTTTATAAAAAAATAGTCTAAGATCAGACCATTTTGCTTGGCTGCAGTCGCCCCTAGTGAATTGCTTCCCAGTTGGTGGGAAAAAGCAGATCTTTGTTATGCTTCAGGATTTTCACATGTGCACAGATTGTGTATAAATTCAAAGATTTTATAATACAAACAGCTTCTTACCAAGAGAGACTCATCAGCATTTAGTACTTGCGCAAAAGCACCCTGCTGTACTGCATTTCAAATTATTGCCAAATGTTCTGTGAGAATCAAAACAGAAAGATGAAGATGAGATACAAAAGTTGGGTAAAGTTCAAATTCAGTCACAGAAAGAATTATGCAGGAACAAGGTATAGATTTTCCTTTTCCTCAAAGCAATATATTACTCATTTTCTCTGATTTGAAAGATTGGGAGTTGACAGAAAAGAAGGAGGCTTTTTATAATTTAGAGTGTGTTGTATATCATAATCAGGGTCCTCTGTTTTAGCCACACCATACCAGTTCTGGAAAAATATGTGTAGCAGAAACAGTGTTTAATATGGTAAAAGAGATGCAGATATATATATATATGTCCAGGACTGAATTAGCATTTAGTTAATGGAGGTGTGATGGCTCAGTGGTTAAAGATGCTGAGCTTGTCAGTTGGAAAACTGACAGCCCAGGATCAAGACCTGAGTTCAACATGATGGGGTGAGGTCCTATTACTTGCCACTACTCCTGCCCGCCTAGCAGTTTGAAAGCATGCAAATGTGAGTAGATAAATAGGTACCATTTCAGTGGGAAGGGAACACCAGTCCATGCACCTTGGTATATAGTCATGCTGGCCACATGACCACAAAAGCCTCTTCGGACAACGCTGGCTTCCTCAACTAAGAAACAGAGATGCATACTACCCCCTAGAGCAGGGGTGTCAAACTCAATTTCATTGAGTGCCACATCAGCATTGTGGTTGCCCTCGGGGGGCCGGGTGGGTGCGGCCTACTGGGTGGGTGTGGCCTACTGGGTGGACGTGGCCAGCTCTACATCATTCGCATCAAGGGGCCTGGGCAGGAGTGGGACAGATCTGAGGGTCTCTGGCAGAAAGGGGTGGGATCAAGGCAGAGCCCATCAAGCCGGCTATGTGAAGTAGGCGAGGGCCATTTGCTGGCCACTTCCAGGCGATGGTGCATTTCTTCATTCCTCATAAAGGGTGACACCTCCCCAGCATGCACCCAGGGGGTGGGGCCGACACGGCAGGGGCTGGTTCCTCGCTGTTTCCAAATGGCCTTGTGGAGCTAAGACTGAATGCATTTCAGCATAGATGGCCACCACAAAATTTTACATTGGCTCCCGGCTGGCCTGGGCCAGGGCCAAGGCAGTGGGGGCCGTTCCCTCATTGTTTCCAGGATGGCTTCACGGGCCACATGAAACCACTTCACGGGCCGCATCCGGCCCCTGGGCCTTGTGTTTGACATGTCTGCCCTAGAGTCAGTCTCAACTGGGCAGGGGAAAACTTTACCTTTACCTTTAGTTGTTAGTTGGATACTCTTGGCATATTGTGAAAATATTTCAGTACCGCTAGGGACAACAACCACCATATCAGGTGGGCATCTCTTAGTTGTTTTTGGAAACAGCATGAAGCCACAAATCTTAAGATGGATAGTTAACCTGTTTTGGAATCCACTGAGATCCTATTTGGAGAGACTTGAGGAGATTTCTTTTCTGTAGCCTGCTTCAAGTGTAATACTTCTGAAGCTTTCAAAATTGTACTGTGGTGTTCCTTCTTACCTCTTCCTTCCAGGATTCACTTGTATAATCATTTGTTGAAAGCAGAGTTTACACTGGATTCATATTTGTAGTTACAAATTTAATCTTCCTTTTGTGTGATCACTAAATCCAGACCCAGTGTTATAAACTTTACAGTTTAGTATTAGATATGAAATAGGTTGTTGAGAGGCATTCAAAAACCCTGGTTAAAACAAACCACATTTTTATATCTTGCATAAATTTATGGTTAGTACTGAAGGAATTGTAATCCTTTGTCACAATAAAACAAAGCAAGGAAGGGAATAATAAATATATACTTTTATTTCTCTTGCTTGTGATGTCTCAGCAGTATGGCCAAAGATAACCTCACAGTACAATGGTGGATTAGCAAATTCTCATGCCACATTACAAACTGCTTATGAGTTTGTACTTAAGAGTTTGTGAAAACTTTCCTTCATTTCATCAAATTCTCCCTGAACAAGGATAATTCTTAGATTCTGTGTTTAATTTGAACTGCTACCAAGGCAATAGGGTTTTAACTTTTTAATAACATGGTTAAATATTTTCAAGGAAATAGTTTTAATGGCTTGAGTATGCTGCCTCATAAATGAATGATAAATATGTGTCACACTCAATATTAACCCTCCAAACAACCCTAATATAGAAAACCATTGAAGCAACAGTAAAGTGAACAAATAATTTGTCATTTTTTTCAAAAAGTAAATGATCGTCCAAGGAAAGCTTAAGCATATATTTAACTTTGCTTTTGGATTGCGTTTCATTTAGTATTGCCTTATTAAGGAAACAAAACATTGACAAAATATTCTACAGTGTATTATTTGGATTTTGTTGGATACATAATAAAAGCGGTCCATTTTGAGTTAACTGTACGTATCCAAACTGCCATTAAAAATCTGATGAGCACTTTCATTAAGGAAAAATGGTGGTTCTGTATGTCTTGTAATGAAAAGGGAGAGAAATAGGATACAGAAATTGCTGACCACATCTGTGCCAATACAAATAATTTTCCCCAGTTTGTTCATTCATGTGTGCAATAAACTTTTCTACTTAACTGAATGAGCAATCATTAATGCTGACAACACTGTATAATGTTTATTACTTTTGTGATTTTTGAGTTTTTACTGTTAGTGACAATTTTCCATAATGGACTTTATTATTCTTGACAAATGATATTAGGTCATATTATATAAGAGATGTAGTGGAAATCATGTGGTATAGCTAAAAAGAAAAATAGGGTCATTTGAAAGATCAGACTGCAGGTTATAAAACTGTATTAAAACACAACAAAATATTAACTTTGTAGTGTGCCTCATCTTGTAACTTGCTCTTTTTATTACTCTTTTTCCTTCCCAAGCTAGATTTGAACTCTTTTAAGGCATGTTGGCATATCTAAATTCTTAAATATTTAAACACATCTTCCCATACTGAATAGGGTAAGAAATCCTGTGAGTTTCACAACATTTGGAGACTTGGTCCTTCACAATTATTTTTTTTCTCCTCCTTAACACCAGACTGATAAATTAATTCTATTGAAAAGGGGAATTTCTAGCTGCTTGCTCTTTCTAATCGTAGCCATTCAATATCTTTAATGCAGATGAAACTCAGTGTCAATTACAATAACATCATGCCACATTAATGGAATAAAAATATGAGCTTAGTATATTGTACAGCTTGTTGAAGCAGTCTGAAGCTTGACTGAAATGAAATAGGATGGAGCAGAATGTTGAAACCATCATAATGCTATTAAAGAAGTCAATGGTTCATTGTCACCTGAAATAAAGTGTGCCATCTTGCTGACCTCATCTTAGAAGGATATTGCATGACTGAATGGATGTCAGGGAAGGGCAGAGAGAATGATTAGGTGTATAGGTTCTGAAAAGAGAATGGCCATTACTTTCAGAGCAGATGCAAAAAAAGGCAAGGACAATAAAAATGTACAAAATAAAGAAGAGCAGAGTTGATTTAAGCATTGGAAAGGGATACAGTCTGGGTGATGAAAAACAGAACGGCTGCCTCAATGTATTAACATCATCTGTAAATTAATTTACATGTGCTTAAAAATGTTCTGAGCACTGAAGTATTACAGTTATCAGCAATGTAACTTTTTTTCTGGAAAACAAGAAATGGGATCCAAAGAAGAAAATTCTGCAATCATTATAATTATATTATTTACTTTTATTTCACAAACTTGATAACCCAACCCGGTCCTATAGGATTCTTGGTAGCATACATTACCAAACAGAAAGAAATAAAATAATAAAAGTTTAATATTTTTTAAAAAAATAACCATAAATGTGAACCAAAAATAAAATTCAGCATAAATTCCAAGATAGGCTTCAAGAGTAGACTTTCAGTTGGGACCGAAAGGACACTAAAATAAAACAGTTTCAATTTGGTTATGGAATGTTGGTGCGCGTGTACAATAGCTAGCTAATTTCTATTTTCAGATTAATGAAACTCCTCCAAAGAAACTGGATTAGTAATATTAAGCCATCAAACAACTTTTGTGGATAGCCTATCTAATTTTTAAAAAACTAAAATTAAACAATTCAGAATGTTCTTGCAGTTAATATAAATGAAGTATTTCTCTTTACCTAGAAATTAGAACAAGAATAGGACCTTTATAAACTTAGAAAATGAGGACTAAGTAGACAAGAAAAGAGATTGTAACTCTGAAAATCTGAAAATAGAAATTAGAATTAGAATTAGCTAGCTATTATACACAAAGAGAGACATTCCACAATCAAATTAAAACTGTATTTTTCATGTCTAGGTTTGTCAAAATTTCCAACCATTTCCCTACCTCAATCTCTTAAACTTCCCATGGGTTATATTCCCATGAGTTGTTAATATATTTGATCCACAATATTTACCCAAAGATTAGGATCAAACAGAGATAGCATGTCTAACACTATTGATTAAAAATACTGCTAAACAAAATGCTAGAAATCCCTTATTCTCATTTGACTGTGATTTGTCTAGCAGTGGGAGGGAAAGAAGAAGCTAGATTGGTTGAGGAGGGGGATTAATTATTTCGCCTAGACTATTTTCATTGTCCAAAGATATTTCTGTGATCATGTAGCCAACATAACTATATGTCAAGGCTCATAGAAGACTGTTACCTTTCTAGCAGAGTGGTACCTATTTATCTACTTAGGCAAACAAAGTCATAAGCAAAAGCCAACATGGATTGTCAGAAACAGATCATGCTAGACAAATCTTATTGCATCTCTGACAAAGTGACAAAATTAGTGGACCAGAGAAATGCTGTGGATATAATTTACTTGGACTTCAGTAAGGCATTTGATAAAATAGACCACAACCTATTACTTGATAAGATAGAAAAATGTGTGTTAGATAGCATCACCACCAGGTGGATTCATATCTGCCTAACCAACCGCACTCAACATGTAGTCCTCAATGGAACTGCATATACATGAAGAGAAGTATGCAGTGAGGAACCTCAAGGATCTGTCTTAGGCACAGTATCCTTCAATATCTTCATTAATGATTTGGATGAGGGGACAGATGGGGAACTGATGAAATTGGCAGACGACACCAAGCTGGCAGGAATAGTCAACTCTCCAGAAGATAGGCAGATTTGAACATTGGGCCCTATATAACAAAATGAAGTTCAATGGTGAAAAAAGTAAGGTTCTACATTTAGGAAAGAAAAACCAAAAGTAAAGTTCAACAAAACCAAATGCACAGGTACAGTATAGGACTATAGGTGGTTCCTGGCTCAATAGTAGTAATTGTGAAAGGGATTGTGGAGTCCTAGTGGACAATTATCTAAATATGAGCCAGCTCTTTGCTGCAGCTGCCAAAAAAACCCAACACAGGCTGCATTATAACAGAGGAATAGAATCAAGCTCATGTGAAGTGCTGATACCACTTCATAATGTCTTGGTAAAATTACACTTGGAATTCAGCATCCAATGTAAACCACAATGTAAAAAAGATGCTGAGACTCTAGAAAGAGTGCGGAAAAGAGCAACAAAGATGGTTGGGGGACTGGAGGATAAAACATATAAAGAATGGTTGCTGGAATTGGGTAGATCTAGTTTAATGAAAAGAAGGACTACGGGTGACATGATAGCCATGTTCCGATGTCTAAGGGGTTGCCACAAAGAAGAGGGAGTCAAGCTATTCTCCAAAGCACCTGAAGGCAGGACAAGAAGCAATGGATGGATCTAATCAAGGAAAGAAGCAACTTAGAATTCAGGAGAAATGTTCTGACAGTAAGAACAATTAATCAGTGGAACAACCTGCCTCCAGAAGTTACGAATGCTCTAATACTGGAAATTTTTAAGAAGAAATTGGACAACCATTTGTCTGAAATGGTATAGGTTTCCTGCCTGATTAGGTGCTTGGACTAGAAGACTTCCAAGGTCCCTTCCACTCTGTTATTCTAATTTTATACTTGCTTTCCAATACTTGGTTGGCAGTAGTGGAGCAAATAATTCTAGGCTGAATCCTTTCTTGATTCTGCTCCCAGGCTCTGCCTCTTCTTCTCCAAAATATCTGAAAGTTATCTGAAATCCACTCCATGAATAAATTGTTTGTGTTTGTGAGAGTAAAATGAAATCCATGTGGTATGTGTACAAATAATTTTTATGACATTAACAACTTCACCATGGTCATTCGTTCATATGATATGGAGCTATAGGATTTTCTTCTGTATTGCTATAAAAAAAATCAACTTTTTAATGAAAATGAATGAATCCAAAAATATCCATGCTAGAATCCATCCTTTTATAGTATGCTCCTTTCATATGCAGAACATACAATCCATGTTATGGATTGGTATGGGTTAAAAAAGAATGTGAAATACAAACCAAAATCCTTGCAACACTTTGCCTCAAAATGCTATTTCTTCAGGTAAACTCTAATCAGAGTTACCAATTTACTTTGTTTCCAGATGAAAATAAAATATGCAAATGAGAATAGCTTGGAATCCAACATACACATAATCCATTGGAGTTACTTGGTGTAATAATGCATTTCATTATTATTTGCCAATTAGTATTGGTAATATATATATATATATAAAGACGTTGCTGCCAAATAAATAATAGTAATCACATCACTGCAAAATTATGCAGAGTTTTTCATAGGAGTTTATAATTCTCTTTAGATCTCAGTGAACAAGGCTGAGTATAAATCTATCATAGAAGCTTATTTCTAATTTTTAAATCACCAGAGGAAGAATGACTGTTAAACATTAACGGACATAAAAATTTCATAACTTTCTGCTTTCTTGTATTTATATAATTTCTCTGCTACACCTCTTCTCAAATAGCAAAGAAGCAAAGATTCGTTTTAGTCAATTTTTTCAACAAATATTTTATTTGACAAATGTGAAGGACAAGGGCCATTCTATTGCACAGATGATTAAAACAATCAGCGATGAAGATTAGTGTATTAACACAAGACTATTCAGAAACACCAGTTATATCTTCTGGTTAACCAGAAAGGAATGTGATGTCATGTGACATTTATATTCATAGGCCTAGTGATGCGAAGTAAGAAAAATACATGAGAGATATGATCAGTGGTGGGATTCAACAACCGGTTCTTTGTGTGGATGCCCCTTCCGGAAGTCTATTCTGGGCCTGGGCAACAAAAAATTAGCTACCGATTCTGCCCAACTGGTGCAAACTGGCTGAATCCCACCACTGGATACGATGCAGTCAGAAAGTAGTCAAAGAAAACCACCTGGAGATTTTCTTCAGTTGAAAGAGAACAAAACAGGACGGAGAAATGGAAACAGGTGAACAATGAACCCCATGTAGAAATCATCACTGCTGAACCAATTGTGGCATTTTCTGAACAACAGCAATTACATCACTGAAAGTAGCAAACAGTTCCAAGAATAATTTGTGGCATTTTAAGATCAGCAAAAGCACTATCAATAAGATCCAAAATACTGTTGCTAGAAATCGACTGAAAATTTAACATGGAACATCTAATTTTGCAACGGCACTTGTGAAAACAATCCTGACAATGTACAAACTGAGCCAATGTGATGTGGTTGCAAATACAGCAAATGCAATTTTAGGCTTCATCGACTGAAATATAGCACTCAAATTAGAAGAAATAATATTTCCATTGTATTCTACTTGGGTCAGTCTTTATTTGAATACTATGCTCAGTTATTGGTATCAGACAAACTAGAATAGTTTCTGAGAAGGACAACCCAAATGATCAAAGAACTAGAAACTAATTGTTATTAAGAATAATGGAAGGAACTAGGAATATTCACCCTTGAAGAAATAAGATTAAGAAGGGATTGGATACCACTCAGAAAGGGTGTTACACAAGAGGATGCCCAGGCCCAGCCTATTATACTCCTATGTAACATCCATTCAGTGACCTGAAGAAGACTAACAAGTCTTCTTTTCTATATCTCTCTTTTAATAAAATTTCATTTTCAATTCCCTTCTTTGCATCCGTTTCAGTACACGTTACTTTAAATGTGATGCCCAGGACTGTATTTAAGGTAAGAGATTAACCAATGAAGAATTTATTGGAAAATTACTTCCAATTTTTGGGAAACAAATATTGATGCAGTTTAAAAATCAATTTGCCCTTTTTTCAGCCATGTCTCACTGCTCAATTCATGTCCACAATTCTAAGATCCATTTCATGTATGCCGTTACCGAACCAAACATCCCTATATCTCCTGTCTGTGCTTCATACAAATACATTGGCCAAGCGAACAACTTTACATTTCTGTCTACTAAATTTCTTTCTGTTATTTTTAGCTCACTGCTCAAGATCATTTTGAATTTTAATTTTGTTTTCTATGGAGTTTTTTTTACCCTACTTAATTTCATGCCATTTGGAAATCTGGTATGTGCTCCTTTCACATCTCCTTCCAAGTTCTTACTGAGGAAAAAAGAGGCCAGAACTGTGACATTCTTTAATACCTAATTTCTGTTTAATGAGAAACAATTAATGAGAATTAAGTTCAATTTTCAGTTCAGGTTTGGATCTCATTCATTAGATGCACCATCTAGTAATAATTAAGTTACTGATCAAAATATGCTAGTTCATCAGAAGCTGTCGAAAAGTCAAGTTATTTTACTTCCACAGCCTATGTGTGTATTTCTGGCAGGCCCATATAATATGAAGCCAGTTTGGTCTAACGGTTAAGGTTCCTGGTTGGAAAGCAGGAGATTGTGAATTTTAATCCCACCTTAACCATGAAAGCTGGCTGGATGACGTCGGTCCAGTTACTGTTTCCCAGCCCAACTCACATCACAAGGTTGTTGTTGTGGGAAAAATAAAAGGAGGAAGGTGTTTTAGATATGTTCACTGCCTGGAGATATTTGTAAAAAATAATAAAGGCAGAATTAATTAATTAATTAATCCTCCCATTCAAATTGCAACTTTACTTTTTAAAAGATAATTTTTATGGAAGAAATTTTTAGTAAGTTAAAAAATGCTATTAGAACCCTAACTATTAAAAAATGAAAAAGAAAATAAGAGAATAAGTGAGAAATAAAAAAAAGATAAAGTGGCTTCTAATCCTTTTGACCATGGTTCATTTTTCTCTATTTTCAGCAAAATGTCCCTACAGGATTTTCAGTTACTAATAAATGTAGTTATTGATTGCCTTTCTACTAATTCCAATAAGAAAAGTTCTGGTTTCAGCTGAATAGTGAACTTTAACATTGTTTTGATCATTGTATATATTTGAATGCAGAAATATCTTTTTACAAGTCCACCAGGCATGATCAAATATCTTCATATTGTTCACATTTCCAACAAAAAATTAAAGTACTTTCATACATTCTAGACGTTTTTCTGGAATCGTATATAAACAGTAGATCATTTTATTAAAAAATTCTTTTAGGTTGTAACATAATATAAATTCCAATGATTTTAACCATTCATATTGTGCTACCTAAATTTAAATTAATATTGTAACGTAACGTAACATAACATATTTTTTTCTAGAAGGAAGGAAGGATTTCATATGAGAAAATTTTCAACATAGCCCCAGAATGTAAAATAGAAAGCCAAACCTAGTGGTTACGGCATAAGGCTAGAAACCAGGAGACTGTGACTTCTAGTGCCATTTTAGCCATGAAAGTTGGCTAGGTGACTTTAGGACAATCACTCTTTCTCAGCCCACAATGTCTGACTCAGGTGATAAGCGGCTTATCAATTCCTGTTGCATCCAATAATTAACACTTGATTGATCAAAAAGAAATAAATGCTGACTCTGCACTTGCAGGAAAACATTAAGGAAAGGGGGAAAAAACACCTCAATGTGTACTATATTGACAAAAGATGGTTGTGGTCAAGGTAAAAAAAATATGTTATTAGGAGTTTTCTGCTGGATGTACAGGTAAGTCTTGACTTACAAAAAGTTCATTTAGTGACCATTCAAAGTTACAATGGAACTGAAAAAGTGACTTATGACCGTTTTTCACACTTAACAACTGTTGCAGCATCGCCATTTTAACATGATAAAAATTCAGACCCTTAGAAACTGATTCATATTTATGACGGTTGCCGTGTCCCAGGGTCATGTGATCATCTTTTGCGACCTTCTGACAAGCAAAGTAAATGGGAAGGCCAGATTCCCTTAACAACCATGTCACTAACTTAACAATTGATTCAGTTAACAACTGTGACAAGAAAGGTCATAAAATGGGGTAAAGCTCACTTAACAATGTCTCGCTTAGCAATTTTGGGCTCAGTTGTGGTCGTAAGTTGAACTCTAACCTGTAGTTAGAGTTAAACTTTGCATAGAATTATCAGGGTTTGTGACACGTCTACCTATATTTTCTTCACAAAACAATGAAGTGTTTCATTTTATGTGACACATTCTGATTTGCTTCCTTTTGTCTTTTGCATTTTCTCCCCCACAGACACACTATGAAAATGGAGAGTACATTATTAGGCAAGGTGCTCGAGGAGATACTTTCTTCATAATCAGCAAAGGAAAGGTAAGCTTTTCTGACACAGTTCAAAGGAAAATGACTTACGGGGATGAGACACCAGCTATTGCTTTTTCTTTTGCAAACACTAAGAGGATATATACGCTTTCATATTTGATTAAATGTTGTGACTTCGTGTTTGGATAAACATTGAGCTTCCCAAGTTGTTTGCTTATTTAAACCTATTCACTGCTTGACAAGAATGATTGTGTATCTGTCAAAGCATATTTGCATGCTTAATTTTTCCATCCATTACAGTATTCTGTAAATGCTCCCTAACCTGTATAAAAATATAAACATATATGCTATCAAAAACATGTCCAGGAAATCTACTATTGAACTAGTCCTCATATATCAGCACATGTTGCAAAATACTTTTGAAATTCAGTAGTTTTTTTTTTTAAATGCAATTGCTAAATCTGTAAAAACACTGCAAGTTAAAGATGTTGTTGGAATTCTCTGAATTCATCCTTGGACCTCAGCTCCATAATTAAGTGTTAAAGCAAATTAAGAGAAAATGATGGTTTTACTTCAGTAATCTGAATCTACAAAACAATCTTCCCACCTAGTTGTCTGCTTTTGCCTTAATTTCCATTCACCAGGAGTTGTGGTAGGAGGTGTGGTAGGAACAATATTGGTGACAGCAGCAGTTAAGAAGACTTATAAAAGCCTTTGGAAAAAATGGCAACATATAAGGTGTTTTGCAACTCTGCATTTAAAGCTTACCACATGAGGTAGCTTGTTCATATTGGTCCTGCTCAGCCATTCTGTTTCTAAGAGTAAATTGAGAGTTTCATTTTTTCTACCTTAAGCACAAAGTCCAGAAGCGGTTTCCAAGTAGAAACAAAAGTAATTGTATTTTTTTCTTTGATCTAAGCAGTCAATTTTGCCATCTCTGTTAACTTTTGCAACCATTCATCCATTGTAGGAATCAAAGTGTCCTTCCATTTTTGTGCAAATGTAATCTTGCTGCTGTCAAACATATATAACATCGTATATAACATGCGGAGGAGGCCTTCAGCCTGCAGTTGGGTAGACAATGGCTAAAATGTTGATGATGATAACATAGTTTTTATTATTATGTAAAAGTAAAAGGTTGATGTTTAATGTTATTATCTTATTCTACTGCATCAAAGGGTATTGGAAGTCAACGGCTTTTCTTTCTTTTTTCCCTTTGCCCCACACTTTTCCCTTTCCTTTTTTCTCCCTATTTTCTTTTGTATTTTTGTGTTAATAAATATTGTAATAAAATAAAAATATGTTAAAAATTGGAAATAAATAAAATAAGAATAAATTGAGAGGACCACTGGTTTGAAAGGGGGGTCAAAGAGGCCATCTATGTTAAAACTGATTAGCCCTCTCTCAACAGAGGGGGAGTCATAAGACGCCACCTATCTCCTATTAACAATCCTTTCAGTAGTTCCAAGAAGGTTCCACACCCATTTGCACTCTTTTTCAGGTGACCCTGAGGTTACAGATAAACCCCCAAGTGGCCTCAATGACTCAGAGAGAGTGCTAACAACCAGATGATTGCAAGACATATAAATCCTTCCATTCCACACATATACACACCATTCAGTCAGAACTGAACAAGCATCTGGGATGAGAAGCAAAACATCTTCAAGGAAGAAATAAAGTCTAGTTGCCTTTAAAAAAAAAAGCACCTTTGGGACAGCCATGACCTGGATAACTGAAATTTCCATAGACAATAGTCAAATGGGTTTTAGATTGGTCTGTTGTATTTCAACTGAGTATCTACTAGATGTCATTAGTACATCCTTTTTATTATTATTATTTATTATTTACAATTTTTATACCGCCCCCCTCCCGAAGGACTCGGGGCGGTGTACAGCCCAATTAAAACAATAACACACAAAAATTAAAATTATTAAAAATAAATGAAACAATTTGGCCTAATATTTAAAAACCCAACTAAAAACACAATCCCCTAAAAACAGTTATGGCCATTGTTGGAGCTGGAGCTATCATCCCAGGCCGGCTTGTCGGAATAAGTATGTTTTTAATTCTCGACGGAAGGAACGCAATTCCGTCATCGTACGGAGTTCGGGGGGGAGCTCGTTCCAAAGCGTTGGAGCTCCCACAGAGAAGGCCCTCCCCCTGGGGATCGCCAGCTGACATTGTTTGGTCGACGGCACCCTGAGGAGACCCTCTCTGTGGGAGCGTACCGGATGGCGGGAGGTATTTGCTGGCAGAAGGCGGTCCTGTAGATATCCGGGTCCGATGCCATGGAGTGTTTTAAAGATGGTCACTAACACCTTGAAACGCACCTGAAAGGCCACCGGCAACCAGTGCAGCTCACGCAGGAGCGATGTTACATGGGAGCGCCATGGCGCCCCGGTCACTACCCGTGAGGCCGCATTCTGGGCCAGCTGAAGCCTCCGGGTGCACCTCAAGGGGAGCCCCATGTAGAGAGCATTACAGTAGTCCAGCCTGGAAGTGACGAAGGCATGAGTAACTGTGCATAGCGAGTCCCGGTCTAGGAAGGGACGCAACTGGCGTACCAGGCGAACCTGATAGAACATCCTCCCGGCCACGGCCGTCAAATGGTCCTCTAAAGACAGCCGTGAATCTAGGAGGACTCCCAAATTGCGAACCCTTTCCACGGGGGCCACTGTTTCGCCCCCAATGGACAACGAAGGAGTCAATTAACTAAACCGGGACGACGGTAGCCACAGCCACTCGGTCTTGGAAGGGTTGAGCTTGAGTCCGTTCTTCCCCATCCAAACCTGGACGGCCTCCAGGCACCGGGTCAGCACGGCAGGAGCATCGTTGGGGTGGTTCGGCGTGGAAATGTACAGCTGAGTATCATCAGCGTACAGATGGTACTCCACACCAAAACCACGGATGATCTCACCCAGTGGTTTTACATAAATGTTGAACAGTAGGGGCGAGAGGACCGACCCCTGAGGTACCCCACATACGAGGGGTCTCGGGGTCAACCTCTGGCCCCCTGTCAACACAGACTGCATCCGGCCGGAGAGGAAGGAGGAGAACCACCGCAAAACAGTGCCCCCCATACCTAACCCCTCCAACCGTTGCAGCATGATACCATGATCGATGGTATCAGAAGCCGCCGAGAGGTCCAATAGCACCAGAGCAGAGGAACAACCTCTGTCCCGGGCCCGCCAGAGATCATCCACCAACGCGACCAATGCTGTTTCCGTGCTGTAACCAGGCCTGAAGCCCGACTGGTATGGATCCAAGTATAGCGATTCCTCCAGGTGTCGCGGTAACTGTCGGGCAACCACACTCTCGACAACCTTTGCAAGAAAGCAAAGGTTGGAGACAGGACGATAATTTGATAAAACGGCTGGATCCAGGGTAGGATTCTTGAGGAGGGGCCTCACTACTGCCTCTTTCAAGGCGGCAGGGAAGACACCCTCACTCAATGAAGCATTAATAATTGCCTGGAACCAGCCTCGTACCACCTCCCGGGATGCCAACACCAGCCAGGAGGGGCACGGGTCCAATAAACAAGTGGTCGCCCTAAGTCCCCCAAACAACCTGTCCACGTCCTCGGGAGTCACGGGGTCAAACTCAGCCCAGATAGCAGTCTCAAGACCAGACTCCGTCTCTCCCACCGGACATACCCAGTTGAAATCAAAGCCTTCCCGTATCTGAGCGATTTTATCATACAGATATTTTCCAAAATCCTCAGCTCTACCCTCTAAGGGGTCTCCCCTCACCTCCTGCTGAAGGAGGGAGCGGGTCACCCTAAACAAGGAGGCTGGGTGGTTATCTGATGACGCGATAAGAGCAGTGAGGTAAGAACGCTTCTTTGCTTTTATCGCCGCTAAGTAGGACCTAATATGGTCTCTTACTAGTGTTCGGTCAGATTCGGCATGGCTCGATCTCCAACTGCTCTCTAGGCGTCTTTTCCGGCGTTTCATCTCTCTCAGCCCCTCAGTAAACCAAGGGGCCGATCGGGACGCACGTCGAATCAGAGGCCGCAAAGGCACGACCCGATCTAGAGCACTGGCCGCAGCCCTATCCCAGGCTGCCACCAACTCTTCGACCGAGTCGTGTATCCGAGCCTCAGGAATTGGCCCAAGCTCCATCTGGAACCGCTCGGGTTCCATTAGCCGCCTGGGGCGGTACCATCTCACTGGTTCCGCCTCCCTGCGGTGGGGTGCAGCGGTCAGAAAGTCCAAGCGAAGGAGAGAGTGGTCAGACCATGGCAGGGGCTCAATAACTATATCCCCTATATTCTGACCACTCAGCCACTGTCCAGAGACAAAAACCAGGTCAAGCATGTTCCCCCCTGTATGTGTGGGGCCTTGAATTACCTGGGTCAGGTCCATGGCTGCCATGGAAGCCATGAACTCTCGAGCTCCCCCGGACGTCCCGCCCACAGACGGCAGGTTGAAGTCACCCATGACTATTAGCCTGGGGACCTCAACTGCCACTGCGGCGACAACGTCCAGGAACTCGAGCAGGGCAGTTGACACGTGGCAGGGAGCCAGGTACGTAATCAACACCACCCTCGGACCCCCAAGGTCCCACTTCACCAGGAGAGATTCACAGCCTGCCGTCTGAGGAACAGTGACCTCCCTCGGCCTGTAATCTTCCCTAATCACGACCGCCACTCCCCCACCCCTGCCCTGTGCCTTGCAAATCAGTTGCCCAGTCATGGGCCACAATATACCAACCTCTTCATGGCTGATTCTGTTATAACACTTTGTCAACTCTTCTCTCTAAAAAACCCTCTTTATCTGAGATTCATTAATGACAATTTAATCATCTGACATCTTGGGGGTAAAATAATCAAATTCCATCAAAACTTCAGTAACTTCCACTCCACTATCCTCCTTAGCTTTGATCTATCTATAAAATAAAACCAGGCAGTTGGCTACAAATATATTTGTTTTACCCATTTGACAGAGATCCTCAGTTGGTAGAATTAAATCAGTCATTCAGGAGACCAAATTATCCAACCAAGATCAAAAGACGAACTAGTAAAGCCAGAATGATTCCCAGGAAGAATCTATTAAAAGACAAAAACAGCAGACACTGGTGGTGGTTACCTACAGTTCACAGTTCAAGTCACTTATTAATAACCTATAACCCTATAATGCAGCGGTTCTCAACCTTTTTCAGGCTGAGACCCCACCTGCGCCGTCCATGCGCGGTGCGACCCCGGCCTGCGCCGCGCATGCACGGCAAAATGGCCTGAACCACGCATGCGCGGTGCGACGGGCCTAACTGCGCATGCGTGGCGCGTGCACGATGGCCCAAACCGCGCATGCGTGGCGTGATGGGCCGAACTGCGCATGCGTGGCACGACGGACCGAACCGCGCATGCGCGGTGCATGCGCGACGGCCGAACTGCGCATGTGTGGCGCGATGGGCCGAATCGCGCATGCACAGTGTGCACACTACGGGCCGAACCGCGCCTGCGTGGCACGCGCGCGGCGGCCCAAACCGTGCATGCACGGCGTGATGGGCCGAACCGTGCATGCGTGGTGCGCGCGTGACGGCCGAGGGGAAATGGGGGAAAAATGGGGTGGAAATGGCGGACTGCCGTGTTTGGCGACCCCCGTGAAACGGTCATTCGACCCCAAATGGGGTCGCGACCCACAGGTTGAGAACTGCTGATATAGACAATTGCCCAACAGATTCTCAAAAGTAACAAACAGCAGAACAGGAATAATAATATGGGAATTGAACTGCAACTAATACATATGTCTACTGTGCCCCCACATCTCTATCAACAGGCCATTGCTGTATACATGTATACATAAAAGGTTCAAGGTGTCTTCACATACCCTTCTCCTACAGTGATATTTTCCAGGAAAAGCACAATTTTGTACAAAATCTATTAGGAATCATAACAAGAAAAATGTAATATTAGGGTTTTTCAGTCTCCCAGAATATTCTATTATAGATCTCAGTATGATCATTTTTGGAAAAAATAGACTTTAACACCACGATTGAGAAAAAGATTGCTGAACTCATACCAAAAGGTTTCAGGCTATGTCAAAAGTTATCAACAAACAGAATAACAATTTTGGGTTGACAAGGTACTTCTAATCTGTCTTTCCCTCCTCATCCCAATTTAAATCCCAATTTAAATCAGTTTAGCCTTTCCATAAATGTGATGAAATGAACTGTAGCCTTTTGGTAAGTTTATTAATTGGAAAAAATGTTATCAAGCGTCTGAAGTTTCCTTAATTTTTTTGCTGCCACTTAGTGGTCACTTGACCCAGATATGGCAGATATGCCGGCTGGGAGCCAATGTACAATTTTGTGGTGGCTATCTATGCTCAAATGCATCCAGGCCGTCTGGAAACACAAGGCCGTCTGGAATCAGTGAGGAACCAGCCCCTGCCGCATCGGCCCTGCCCCCTGGGTGCATGCTGGGGAGGTGTCACTCTTTGTGAGGAATGAAGAAATACACTATTGCCCAGAAGTGGCCAACAAATGGCCCTCACCTACTTCACCTATCCGGCTTTTTGGGCTCTGGGGGAAAGGTTTTGGCAGGCAGTGGGGCGCTCTCCTCACAGCACTGAGAGGCTGAGCTGGGTGGCGTGAATCCAAAAAGAAGTACGATGACGCCCAGCCCACAGCCTGCCCAGTTTCGGCAGGCAGCGGGGCGCTCTCCTCACAGCGCCAAGAGACTGAGCTAGGTGGCGCGAATCCAAAAAGAAGCACAATGACGTCCAGCCCCAAGCCTGCCCAGTTTTGGTAGGCAGCAGGGTAGTCTCCTCACAGTGCCAAGAGGCTGAGCTGGGCGTCGTGAATCTGATGAGAAGTACAATGCTGCCTACCCCCAGTCTGCTCAGTTTCAGCAGGCAGCAAGGTGCAAAGCTGACGAGTTTCGCACTGCCTGGCTCAACCTCTTAGCACTGTGAGGAGAGCACCCTGCTGCCTGCAGGCTGGGGGCTGGGCGGCATCGCGCTTGTTTTTGGATTTGCACCATCTGCTTCAACCTCTTGGCACTGAGAGGAAAGCGCCCCGCTGCCTGCCGAGACCAGGGGCTGGGTGGCATTGTGCAGGTAATGTTGACTCTCACGCTGCTCATGGCATCCCCTCTCCCAGAGCCCACCAAGTCAGATATGTGAAGTAGGTGAGGGCCATGTGCTGGCTACTTCCAGGTGATGGTGCATTTCTTCATTCCTCACGAAGGGTGACACCTCCACAGCTGCATTTCTTGCCTTTTTTTCTTCCTCCCTCATCTCAAATATCTTCCCACCACTCTGTACTTAGGAAGGAAAGAAGGAAAGAAGGAGAGGGAGGGTCTGAGGGAACTCCTGCCTTAGTCCTGCCCTGCTGCCTTTTCACCATCCCCTTGCCCCCTCCTCCTGGCCTATCCTGGGGGTCTCCCATCCTATTGCTAAGGAAGCTTTGGATACAAAGCCGGGTCTCCTCCCATGGAGAGGGAATGGGCCTCCCTCTGACTTTGCTCTCATACCCATCATGAGCCACCTGGCTAAGGAGAGCAAGCACAGCAGCAGCAGCTTTGAGGAGGAGATAAGTGCAGCTGGGTGCCCCCTTGGAGAAGTGGGGCTGGGCTTGGTGCCAGGCTGGGCATTTTACCTCTGTTGCCCTGGGCTCCGGGCAGCCTGCACCACCATCCAGCTCCCCTGCATGGCCTGAGAGGAACAGTGAGGCTCCTCCAGTGGACCAAGCCTTGGCACTTGCCCTGGTCCCACCCCCTTCTGCCAGAGACCCTTAGATCTGTCCCACTCCTGCCCAGGCCCCCACAGGCACCTTTGATGCGAACGATGTAGAGCTCGTCATGCCCACCCAGTAGGCCACACCCATTCCATCCATGCCCACCCAGTAGGCTGGACCCACCCTGGCCACACCCACCCAGCCCCCCAAGGGAAATCACAATACTAATGCGGCCCTCAATGAAATTGAATTTGACACCCCTGGAGTAGATAAATAGGAAAGAAAAAAAGTAAATCAAGTGACTTTCAAGGGGTTTTTTTTTTTTTTGAGAGGCTGGGTGTTAGCTAAGTATTTCTGAGTCAACCTGATAGAGGCTGAAGAGATTTCACCCATTACCAGGCCAGAACAGATTTAAAAAAAAAAAAAAAGATTTTAGTGAGTTTTATAGGGTTGGGGATAAGACAGGATCGGGATGGGGATTAAGGTTTAAGGTAGAGTTACGGTCAGGATTGGTATTAGGACAGGGTTGGGGTCAACATTGGGGTTATCCCCCAATAACATTTTCAATCTTTAGCAAACAGACTATATTAAATGGAAAAGTATCAATGATGGAGATTACAGAAGCTATAAAAAGACAAAACAAAAGATAAGACTCCGGGTCCACATGGACTTCCCGCAGAATTTTATATAGCATTACAAGATGTATTAAGCCCAACTTTGAAATAACTGTGTAATGAAATACTTTTGGAGGCTAAAATACCAAAGTCATGGATTGAAACCAATATTTCCTTAATACCTAAAGAAGACACTGACCTTATACAAATAAACTATAGACCAATATCGCTATTAAATGCGGATTATAAAATTTTTGCTTTGATAATGGCAGAAAGAATTAAGAAATTCTTGACTGAATTTATATACACAGATCAAAATGGCTTTCTACCTAAAAGACAGATAAAAAATAACTTAAGAATTATTTTGGATGTTTTAGAGTACTATTGAAAACCACCCAGGGAAACAGATGGCATTCATATTTCTTGATGTGTAAAAAGCTTTTGACAATCTAAACTGGCAATTTATGTTCCAGCAGCTGGTGGAAATGGACTTGGGAAAAATTTTTATAAATGCAATTCAAACTATCTACCAGAACAGATATTTTAATACACAAATATCCAGCAGTTAATGCAAACATCTTGGCAATATGCTTAATTTTGGCCTTCCCATTTTGTATCCCTATACAAAATCTATTCAGAAAAGAATAGTTAGATTGTAAATGGCATTTATGTGATTGTAAATATTTTACTTTGGCATTGAATTGCTGACAGGTAAACAATGGCATATGTTTTTAAAATGTACTTTATTAAAATTTCCGCAAAAGATAAAATATAAAAAAGAAGAAAATCAATTATGAAGAAAAAAGAAAGGTGAAGGTGCAAAAGGAATAGGATAAAAGAAAAGAAATAGAAAAAGGTTAATTTACTTCAATATTTTTATAGGTATAAAATACACTAACCTTTTTATCTAAAATTCAATAATACACAGTATTTCTATAATTGTAAGCAATTCCAATTGTCCAATTCCAAATTAATGTAGCATTTCTTTAAGATTCTGTCAAAAAAATCTGTCAAAAAGTCAAGAAGTAGTTTCCACATAGACTCAAAGCTAGAAAAAAACTTTTCTTTAATCAGACTAGTTAACTTTGCTATTTATCTGGTTCCAATAACATCATCATCCATTCTTCCATTGTGGGAATCTGTAAGTCATTCCATCTTTGGGCATACAAAAATCTATATGTAGTAGTTCTGTAGTTATCATATGCAAAAACAAATTCCATGTTTTTTCCTCCAACTGGTAATCCATCAAACCTAAAAATGAACCTCTGGTTTCAATTATACATTTATTTTAAGAATTCTCAGATTTAAAGCATATTTGATCCCAATAACACTTAGCCTTCTTACTAATAGCCTACTTATAAAACAATGGTTTGTCTCAAGCAATCTAGATGTAACAAGACGTACACAAACTCACCATCTCTATTACTTAAATATCTGAATATAACTTAATATTAGATGAGCTCATAATATTCTTTCAGATGAGTAGGACAATTCTTAATTCAGTGATATCCTGCACTTTATGCTAAGTATTTCTATTATTATGAAGAAGAAAGTTCCATCCAGCTTTATTAAACTGTAGAAGACCTCAGTGAAGTTCTTCTGAAGATATGTTCTTCTCAGAGAAGAAATTACTGGTTGATGCCAGTTCTTAAATATTTAATACTTTAATTTAAATTCTCAATGGGTATAGAATTTCTGACTTGTATGGCAGACAGATATCTTACAGTTATGCTTTGTCGGTCAGGGATCATGGAAAGTTGCAACAACCAATTTTATTTGGCTAACAAAGATGTGCAGAAACCTTTAAAACTGCCCCTGTGCAAGTGAAATTAAAATTTAGGAAGTTCTGCTGACTGGGGGAAAAGCTTTTCCCATCCTCAAAGTTGATCTTTCCTGCACATCTTAGAGAATTGACTGGAGCTGATTATATTCTGGAAATAAATAAAGAGCTACCAAAATAAGGGCAGGACTCTCAGTTCCATTCAGAATCAATTTCTAATTTCTTTGGGAGTTGATGAGATCAGAAGAACTCAGGTAGTTTCTCAAGCTAATTATATGCAAATAGTCTTGTATTAATATCCCTGGATCAAGCTAATTATATGCAAATAGTCTTGTATTAATATCCCTGGATCATGTTTTACATCAAAATATGTTTTTAGTATTTTCAATAGCTATAGGTATTCAAATATTGAACCCTAAAGTCTTCCAAAGATAACAATTATTTAAATCTGGGATTTTCCGTACATCCTCTAAATGCTTTTCTAATATACCTCAGTGATCTTTCCAGAAACTATTCTGCAGTGTAAGTTATTAGTCCTGTGTTCCACTTGGCACCTGAGGCTGGAAAATAGTTATTTGTTCTTATTATTATTAATATTTTGTGTGCTTGAGATTCTGTATGAGAGAGAGAGAGAGAGAGAGAGAGAGAGAGAGAGAGAGAGAGAGAGAGAGAGAGAGAGAGAGAGAGAGAGAGAGAGAGAGAGAGAGAGAGAGAGAGAGAGAGAGAGAGAGAGAGAGAGAGAGAGACATACACTGACTTACTAACTTACTTTGCATTACCATCTAATTAGGTAAATGTCACTCGTGAAGATTCACCTGGGGAAGATCCTATATTTCTTCGTACTCTAGGAAAAGGAGATTGGTTTGGAGAAAAAGCACTCCAGGGGTAAGTATTAGTGCACAATTTAGGTTTGTTGTAACTGATAGGTAAATTATGTATTTTGAAAACATGAAAAAATGTAGCATCAATACCATATTATTATAAAGTTACTTTAAGATTGAAAGTAGTAAGGAAGTAGACTAATCTGGCATAAATTCACTAATTCAAGAAGAAGACATATTCCATATTATGTTTAAGTCCTTAAAAAACAGACACAAAAAGTTTTTTTAAGAGTTAAATGCTGTATCATGCATTCGCATTGTCCATTGTTTTCATGTTCTGCTCTATTTTCTTCTGACTTCGATCACATCTACTATTTACATGAGAAATCATTACAAAAGTGGAGTAGACTGGGCTTGGGAGTAGTCTGGGTTGTAAACAAGTAGCATCACACACACACAAACACACACACATACACACACACACTAGAAAATTGTGGCATAATATTTCTGCATTTTTGTCAAGAAACCAACATGTACAGGTAGTCCTCAACTTGAGCCCAAAAATTTATGTTGCTAAATGAGAAATTTGTTAAAAGAGTTTTGCCCCATTTTACTACTTTTCTTGCCACATTTATTAAGTGAATCATTGCAGTTGTTAAATTAGTAACACGGTTGTTTAGTGAATTTGGTTTCCCCATTGACTTTGCTTGTTAGAAGGTTGCAAAAGAGGATTGCATGACCCTGAGACACTGCAACCATCATAAATATGAGTCAGTTGTTAAGCATTCAAATGTAAATCATATGACCATGGGGATGCTGCAACAGTCATAAGTGTGAAAAATGGTCATAAGTTACTTTTTCCCAGTGTCGTTGTAACTTCAAGCAATCACTAAGTGAATTGTTGTTAAATCCAGGATTATCTGTAATTTATCAGAAGTCAAACTTGAGTCAAAAAAACCTTTACAATTTTCAGCTGTTGGCAATCACTTAGGAAAATTAGAATAAGCATAAAGTATTATTTCTTTATGAATGTCAAATCAGTTATTAATGGTTATTAAGTTCCTCAGACATCCCTCTTTGAAGATTATGCGTTAGTGTCATCCATCCTGAATATTTCATTGCATCACTCCACTACTGTATTCTCTGAAATATTTAACACATATCCTCAGAAAACATTTTACTACTCAAACTGTATATCTTAGTGCTTCTGCTAAGTATTCATCTTTTAGAAGACTGTTCTTCCTTAACTTAAGAGGTTGTGATATCTTGTAAGAATATGCCAAACATTATTTTATCAAAGAATTACTAAGCAGTTTCTTCCATAGAGCTCATTTCTATCCTAATTTTTTAGTCAACTTTTCAATCGTAGTTTTGTTTAGTTTAAATAAATTCATTTCCAAATACATATACAACATTGTATATACTTAGTTCAAAAATAATTCATGTATGAGAACTCAGGTGAAACTCTGGAATTTTTTTCATCAACATTCAAATGAAAATATATTGTTGAGCTCCAACAGAGCTCAAGTTCCTAGCAAAATTTGTTATGCTTGAATAAGACTTGATTTTTTTTACCAATAATGATTAAATTGCTGAGATATAACAATATGTCAATGAAATATTCTGGTCATTAAGGTTTCTGGATAAGCTGTTGCTGGAAAAATTATTTTTTCACCGGTAAATTTCAAAGACTGGCATTTTAGGTATTGATATATCCATTCATTCTTAATATTGAACAAGTCCTCCAGCCACGATAGTGAATATTTACATGGTTGATCAAACAAATGTTGATTTACAAAACTATAAAGATGAGAATTCTGATGTGGGAATTTATTCATGACATAGAGGTCACATCAAGTAAAAGCCTTGTACAGTGCACAAGTTTGTTCATTTGTTTATTCATTTATTTATTTACAAAATTGATTTGCCACCCATCTTGTATCCCATGACTCTGGACAGCTTACAGCATAAATACATAAAAGCATAAAAATTAAAAGCATTAAAAAACATTAAAATCAACAATTATGGAACAGAGCAGATAAAATCATTAAATAAAATCATTGACACAAGATTGGAAATGAGTGAGCTGGACGCACAGTGGGTGAGGAGGGATTAAGTTTTAATTAGTCAACCACCTTCAGTATGAAGCTCTCCCATTAGGTCGCCAAACCATCTGGTAGAGCCAGGTCTTAAGGCTCTTATGAAATGTCAGGAAGGTGGGAAACAATCTCACCTCAGGGAGTAAGATGTTCCAGAGGGCAGGAGCCATGACAGAGAAAGCTCTTCTCCTAGACCTGTCAACCAGAATTCCTTGGCTGGTGGGATCTGAAGTATGCCCCCTCTGCTGGCATGGGCAGGACAGGTCAGCCCCATTGGGGTGTAACAGTTCCTCAAGTAGCCTAGACCCATACCATGCTGGGCTTTAAAAGTGAATTGCACCCAGAAGCAAAATCTTCACTGAATCTTCATGAGTATGATTTACCTAATTAGATGGTAATTCAAAGTAATTTAAGTAACGAGGCTTCAACTATGTAAGATCATCATACTATAAATATTCCTTGTAGGATTGCTAGTCTCGTTTGGAAGAGAACCACAGCTATAGACATAGTTTCCTCATTCTATGAACATCATAATTTTATCTACCAGAATTCTGTTTACATCAATACAATATATAAGTTTCACATCTGTACCTTTAATTGAATGAGGAATATTGTATGCATGGAATTCTGTGTACAAAGCAGATACGTTTTAGTCCACTGGAGATTCAGCTTTTCGTGGCTCTAATATTAAAATAAAATATGGCAGCACCAAGGTTAATAAATAACCGTTTTAAAAGGTCTGTGTAGAGCATCCTGTTATATTTCCTATCTTTAAGGAATTATATGTTCCATAGACAGCATGAATTTTAGGCATAAGCCATCTAAAAGTATGCATTTTAAACCCTTCCTAATGTCAGCTTCACATAATATTGTGAGTGAAATCTGGTTTCCCCTTGACTCTGCTTGTTGGAAGGTCGCAGAAGTACTATACTGCAACCGTCATAAATAGGAGTCAATTGCCAAGAATCTGAATTTTGAACACATGACCACGGGGATGTTGCAATGGTTGTAAGTGTGAAAAATGATCATAAGGTTGGTAAACTCCCGTCTCCAAGACCAAAAAGGGCAGATTTTCCAAAAGAGAGAGATATGCAGTTAAAACAATCAACACAATCTTTGGAATCACAATCTCTGACAGCATCAGGACTTGATAAAGGAGCATTGGTGGAGCTGCCAGCGCAGTGTATTGATATTTTTCAGCCTTTGGAGGTAGAGAAGGTTAAAGAGCAAAGGCAAACACGTGCAGCTACTAAACCCATGGAACAACAAGAAAAAGAACAACCAGTTTGTACACAAGTTGTACCCATATCTCCGGAAGCCATGGGAGCAAGACCAAAGAAGAAAATGGTTGAAGATGTTAATTTGGCCTTGCAAAAGCTTTCTCAAATTGGTCATGTCAAATAAATATTTGACATGGAATATCAATGGTTTAAATTCTCCACAGAAAAGGAAGAAGATATTTCATTATTTGAAGCAATGTAAAAATGATGTAATTTGTCTACAAGAAACACATATTAGAATTTCTGATCAGAAATATTTCATAAATAATAAATTAGGTTCACATTTTGTGGCAGCGTCTGCTGAGAAGAAGAATGGAATTGTTATTTATGTTAAAAATCATATAAGAGCTAAATTAATAGAATCAGATATTCAAGGTAGATTTTTAGCTATTGAAATTTTAATAGATGGGAAGAAAGTTCTTTTGATGGGAATATATGCACCAAATCAACAACAAGGAATATTTTACAAGTTATTCTATAAAAAATTAATACAATTGGATTATAAGTCTTGTATTTTAATGGGAGATTGGAATGGTATTTTAGATGTTGGTTTAGATAAGAAAAAGATTTTACCTGTTCCGCAAACACGTCCCATGCTGCCTAAATCCTTTTTTGATATTAAGGATGATTTTGATTTGATAGACATATGGAGAGAAAGACATGGCAAGGAGCAAGAGTTTACTTTTTTTTCTGATAGACATCAATCATTTTCTAGAATTGATTTTATATTAACTACAAGTGACTTTATTTTTAGATTAAAGAAGATGAAAATCCTACCTAATGTTTTGTCAGATCATAATCCGGTTTGGATGGAACTAATGGTAGGTCAGACCCCTAGAAGATCTTGGAGAATTAATGAAAATTTGTTTAAATATTCACTTTCACTTTCAAGCACTTTCCTTTAGCAGTGAAAGTAGTGAAAGCTATACGCCATCTTGAATGCATTATGTTAAATGTAACAGTTAGAAATACATAGCCAGAAAAACAATAAGAAATACTTGCAATCCAATAAAAACTCCTGTATTCACTCAGTCTGCAAACAGTCTCTCTTGTGTTCTATTTTTAAAAGCAGAGGCGGTCGCGGCGTCTTTTTCTGTCTGATGACAGAAGCGTCTCTGAGCAGGAGCGTCTTCAGGAGTTATGGGGAGCTCACACTCTTAATCCCTGAAAGCTTTTTTAAGGGATATTAGAGGAGCTCAACCCTACTCCCGATGCTCTGCACCTCTTCTTCGCCCGAAGAGGGCATTTTTCACCGCAAAAAACAGCTGATGTTCGCTATTTTTTGCGGCTTTACATACCCAGGGAACGGAGCCTCACAGAGGAGACTCTAGCGACGACCGGCGGAGTGAATTCTCCATTTTTTTTCTTCTTTGTTCTCGTAAGCGAAGCTAGAGACACAGTTGTAGAAATTGGATTAAAGCCAGAGCGATTGTTTTAAAATTTAAAATGGAGTGGAATTTATGTTTTAATGTCAAACCTATTTTGGACCGCATTGATGAATTTAAAGAAGAAAGGATTGCAATATTGAAAGAGACTAGTACAGAAATATTAAAATTAATTAGATCCTTTTTTCCAAATGAAACTGATTTGCAACCGACTATTGAATATTCTACACAACAATCCAAACAAGAAGAAGACAGTATTGAGAATAAAGAGAATAATGGGAAATGGATCTTGCTTGATAAACAGTTCATTTACGGAGTGGAGGAAGAGGATTTGTTTCAAGACAGGAGGGGATGGCTATTCCTCTCAGACAAGCAGCAAGAAGAAGATTTAATTGAGAAAAAAGAGAAATTGATCCAGTTTAAGAAGCAATCTATCTATGCTGTTGAGGACCAGGAAAAGCAAAGACAGAGATTTGAAATGTTACTTCAACGAAAGTTTGTGGTTAAGAGACAAATGATATTGCAAGTAAAAAAGAGAGACTTATTATTTGGAAGGGAGGCCTCGTTATGGAGATTTACCTGGCAGAAGAAAAAACCAAGAGTACGATTGAAGAAGTGAAATTTAAAATTGTATGCAAGGAATTATGGGTAATTCAAAATTATGGATTGACTTAAGGACTAAGACTATGAGTAAGATGTAAGAGAAGATGATTAACGGAAGATATAATATTAAGATTATGAGTAAGACGTAAAAGAAGATGATTAATGGAAGATATAATTAAATTGAAGAAGAATGTACCTGCTTTGAAATGATTTAGGTTTGACATTAGATTGATTGATTGATGGGATAGATAAGCATTATGTGATTTGATAAGGTTGAAGGAATCTAAGTTAGAAATGGATTAAATAGATTGTATTTGTTATTTAGGTTTATTTGACATATGAGAAAGCCCAGAAGTCGATTGAAGAAGTGAAATTTAAAATTAAGTGTAAGGAATTAAGGCTAATCTAAGATTATGGGCTGAATTAAGGATTAAGTTTATGAGTAAGATGTAAGAGAGGTTGTTTAATGGAAGATACACTAAATTGATTAAGAATATAATTTTTTTTTGAATTGAGGGGCTTATTGATACTATTTGTTTAAAAGAAACTGATTATTGGAAGATATATACTAAACTTGATTGTTTGGGTGACTTTACATAACCTCTCAATGAATTGAAGTGATGGATTGATTGTTAGATTGATGGTTTAGATATGTAAATGAAAATTAATATTCTTAACAAGACGATGTGTCGGTCTGGCTTAGTGTAGTTTAAAATTCTTGTTAGGATTATATAATAACTTTGTTTGAAGTAGTGGGTTTTCTTTTGTTTTACCCTGTACTCACTCTGGGAAGTCAGGGGGGGTAGGGAGGGTTTATAATTTTATATACTATGCTTTCTCAACTGTAATTGGGGTTGATGCAAGAATATGTAATTATTGTTATTAAGGGGTTGCTCGGGGGGGCTCTGGGCACCACATCCGATGGAAAGAGGAAGGAGGAGTGAAGGCTGATGTAAGTAGAAAGTTGATAAGAAGGGGGAAGAGTAGGGATAATTGGGTGGAGTAGAAGGAGGGAGAAAGAGAAGGAGGGAGGAGAGTAGGTAGATAGTTGGTAAGTGAGGGGGGAAGGTTAGGGTTAGGGGGATGTGGTGGTGGGGGTACCGGGCAGTAATGTTAATTGTTTGGTAAATGTGGTCTATGATTATTTTCAGTTGAGTTATTATTATTAAATGTATTGAAATATGTACTAATGTTTTGTTAATGGATGATTTTGAAATATGTATTTATGTTGTGATTATGTTTATTGTTTATTTTAACACTATGATTTGATTTGAGCATTTTTCTTTTTCTGTTAAAAATTAAAAAACCAATAAAAAAAGAAAAAGAAAATTTGTTTAAATATGACACAAATGTGAATGAATGTAAAAATGTTATGAAGGAATTCTTTATGTTAAATATGTATAAGGATACGACAATAGAAATGGTGTGAGATGCTAGTAAAGCTTATATGCGTGGGATTTTAATTGATATGAATAAAAGGCATAGACGTAAACAAGAGGAAAAAAGGAAGGAGTTAGAAGAGGAAATAAGGAAGAAAGAGTTATTATTAATAAAGAGACCAGATGATAGAAATATTAAAGAGGGGATTAAGATTTTACGGAAACAATTTGACTTGTTGATGACGGACCAAGTTGCCAGGAATATACAATATGCAAAACATAATACATTTTTTAACTCTAATAAACCTGGCAGATGGTTGGCTTACACTTTAAGGAAAAAACAAAAATCCCGTATAATTGAGAAAATAGAATATAAGGGGAAGGAAGTGTTTCAACAAGAAATTATTAAAAAAGCTTTTTTGAATTTTACTCTAAGTTATATTCTGAAGAGAAAGTACAAGAGAATGAGATAGATACTTTTTTGCAAAATGAAAATGTTTTGATAATTACTAAGGAACAAAGAGACAGATTAAACACATTGATTACATCAGAAGAAATCATTTCAGTGATTAAACAATTGAAAGTGGGAAAATCTCCTGGGACTGATGGGTTAACGGCGATCTATTATAAGTATCTTCAAGAGGAGATGGTGGAACCTCTTAGAGAGTTATTTGTAAATATACAAGAGGGTGGCCAGGTTCCACCTTCATGGAAAACAGCCTATATTTCTTTGATTCCCAAAGAGGGAAGAGATAACGTTAAGGTAGAAAATTTTAGACCTATCTCATTGTTAAATACGGATTATAAGATTTTTGCAAAAATTATGGCTAATAGATTAATGACAGTTTTAAGACAAATAATTCATTCTGACCAAACTGGTTTTTTACAAGGGAGACAGATGAAAACCAATGTTAGACAACTTATTAACATAATGGAATATTTGGATAAGTATATCCAGGTGCCTGCAGTTCTTATGTTTTTAGATGCGGAGAAAGCTTTTGATAGATTGAATTGGTTGTTTTTGAAAAAAATAATTGTTAGGATGGGAATGGGGGATCAGTTTATTAACTCTATATTAGCAGTTTATCAGAAACAAAAAGGTCAGATTATTGTGAAAGGGCATTTAACAGATTTATTTAATATAGAGAAAGGTACTAGACAGGGATGTCCTTTATCTCCCTTGCTGTTCGTTTTAACTCTAGAGGTTTTATTGAATAAGATTAGAGCTTCAGATGATTTAAAAGGTATACAGATTAGACAACATGATTATAGATTATGTGCTTTTGCTGATGATTTGCTTGTGACATTGACTCAACCAACACAGTTGGTTCAGAGCTTGATGGAGATAATTCTAAATTATGGTAGGGTATCAGGTTTTAAATTAAATATATCTAAGACAAAGATGTTAGTTAAAAACTTAGATAATAATTCAAAACAAGACTTGGAAAGAATAACGGGTTGTGAGATAGTTAAGAAAGTTAAATACTTAGGAATTTATATTGAAGCTTCTAATGGGAAGTTATATAAGAATAATTATGAAGTTTTGTGGAATAAGACACAAATAGAATTAGATAAATGGAAAAAATTCCAATTGTCTATGCTGGGTAGGATAGCTGCAATTAAAATGAATGTATTGCCAAAATTTTTATTTCTGTTTCAAATGTTACCTATACTTAAAAAGGATGCAAATTTGGAGGAGTGGCAGAAAGGTATTAATAGATTTATTTGGAATGGCAAGAAACCAAGGGTTAAACTAAAAATTATTCAGGATACAAGGGAAAGAGGTGGTTTGAAAATGCCCAACTTTAAGTTATATTACTATGCTGCAGTCTTAGTAGCGATAAGTGACTGGGTTAATTTAACTAAGGATAGAATATTGAATGTAGAAGGGTACGGTTTACTATATGGTTGGCATGCATATTTAGTTTATGACAAAAAGGTGGATAGGAGTTTCAAAGAGCACCTATTGAGAAGTGCTCTGCTGCGTGTCTGGAAAAAGTTTTATTATAAGTTAAACGAAAAGATTCCTCTTTGGACAGTTCCCAGGCACGCAATAGAGAGTATAAATAGACAACAAATTCAAGCTGTGGTGTCTTATGAGAAACTTCTAATTAAAGAAGGGAATTTGTTATTATTGAAATCATTGAACATGTTAAAGGAAGAAGGAATAGTTCATACTTGGTTTCCATATGCACAACTGCAGACTAGATGGCAGAAAGATTTTAAGATAGGCTTTTCTTTAACAGATGAAAATTTAATTAAACAAGTTAGAGATCAAAGGCCTATGCATATTAAAAGATTATATAATGCATTAATTGAAATTGATTCTGAAACTGAATTAGTTAAGGACTGCATGATTAAGTGGGGACATAATTTTGGACAACCAATTATGATGGAAACATGGGAGAGGATCTGGGTGAAAAATGTAAGATTTACACAAGCACAACATTTAAGAGAAAATTTTTATAAAATGTTTTATAGATGGCATTTAGACCCGAAAAAATTATCATCTATGTACCCGGATTTACAACCGAAATGTTGGAGATGTGAATCTATGGATGCTACTTATTTTCATGTATGGTGGACTTGTAGAAAAATCAAGGCTTTCTGGATAAAAATATGGTGGATACTTCAAAATATATTGAAAAAGCGTATTGAATTTTTACCACAGTTGTTTCTGTTAGGTATTATAAAAGACTGCACCACCATAGAGACGAATTTGATTTTGAACTTGATTACAGCAGCAAGACTGTTGGTGGGACAATATTGGAAGACATCAGAATTACCATCTATTGAAGAATGGACTTTAAAAGTTATAAATCTGGCAGAAATGGCTAAAATATCCGCATATTTGAAGGATCATTCAAATGAAAAATATATGTTGGATTGGAAAAAATGGATAGATTATATACAAGGGAAATATCAATTTAAGAAATTGTATTTAGCATATAGTTAAATATTCATATGTTGGATTGAATAAGGTAGTTAAATTTTTAAATTTTTAATAGGATTTATATAATATGTTAGAGTAGTTTAGTGGGTTTTCTTGTGTTTTTTTTACCCTATATTCACTTTGGGAAGTGAATATATATATACACATATATTGTTGTGAGTGTCCCTAGACCAGCTTGGGAAGTGTCAGAATATGAGGATCAGCAGCCAGGCCCCTCTGGGTGTTTTCCCCTCCCGGCAGCCGAGGAGGAGCAGCCAGGTCCCTCTGGGTATTTGCCCCTTCCGGCAGCTGAGCTAGATAATGAGGAGCTCTGTATGCATTCTGAATCAGACTCTCAAAATGATGAGTCAGATTTAGAACAAGAAGATAAATGGATTGATCCGAGGTTCCGAAGATTTGATAAGCGCAGGTGTCAGTTAACTGGAAAAAGGAAGTAATGGGGGGAAGTGACGTATCGGACACTATATTAGAAGGGGAAAGAAAGACTACGCCTTTGTCACGAGCAACGTTAATCAAGGAGAGGCTTGAAAACTTTTGCAGTGCGTTGGAATTCTGGTGTTTTGAAAACCTACCGAAGAATAATGAGGTCTTGGACAATGTGATAAAGAAAGAGTAAGTTAATTGGGAAGTAGGAGGAGGAGAGCATGTTTATCTAAATGTAAATAGATCTGATTTTGCCAGCAGCTTGCTTTGAAATGAATCCTTTTGAAATGTGTTAAATAAACTTCTTAAAGACATATTTACGTGGATTTTAATGAGCTGAGAGAGACCAGACATAACATATATATATATATATATATATTAGATAAAGGATGGGCTGCTCGGGCGGCTCCTCGGCACCACATCTGGAGGGGGTGAGACTGAAGAGTGAAGGTTGAGGGAAGTAGGGAGGTGGTAAGAGGAGGGTGGAGAGAGTGGGGGTAGAGATGGTGGGTGGATAGAGGTAGAGGAAGGGAGAAAGGAGGAGGGGGATGTGGTGGGGGGGTGCCGCCGAGCAATATCCATAGTTATTTTATGTTTTCTTCTCGTGTTTGAAAAAGTCGCAGATGTTTGTATTCAGTTGAGTTGTTTTAATTTGAATATTTTTTATTTGTTATATTTACAATTATAAAATTAATAAAATTTCATTTATAATAATAATAATAAATAAATAGGAGTCAATTGCCAAGAATCTGAATTTTGAACACATGACCACGGGGATGTTGCAATGGTTGTAAGTGTGAAAAATTATCATAAGTCATTTTTTTCAGTGCCGCTGTAACTTTGAACTGTTGTAAGTTGAGGACTACCTGTATAGGAAACAAAAACAAAATATTCCTCAAATAATAATAAAAATAGAGTAAATGTAAGGATGAAATAACAGCAAAAGGTGCCTCCTTATCAACTATCCCCCAAATGTGCCTAGCAACTATCCCCAAAATGTGCCCCAATGTCCCAAACCTTGAAAACCTTGAAAACCTTTCCGAAAACCATCAAGGAAGGTCCCAATCTGAGGTCATGGGAGAAGTTACTCCACAGACTGAAACAATCATGAGGATACACACACACACACACACACACACACACACACACACACACATATTGCCACTCTATCTTCCCACAAATACCTAGGATTTGAAATATCATCAACTGAGACAAATGCATATGGATGGAAGAGGTAAGTCCTTAGAAACTTAGGAGCCAAGCCATGTAGACTTACTGTGTCTGAAATTGGATAATCATAATCATCTGTGTCTTGGTAATCAGTGAATCATAAATATATGATTATAGCAAGTATCATCCCCCAACATCTGGACTGCTGCACTTAATACTAATTTTATATTTTCTGAATTGTTACCAAAGGAAGCCTCGCATAAAGCTCATTGTAGTGGTATAGTTTAGTGGTACTGTGGTTATGGGTTTCTGTGCCACCTGTAGTGGGAGACCCTGAAAACAGGAGCTCATGCTCAGATCACCGATGTCTTCGTGGTTTTATGAAATAGGCACGTAAACAGTTTAAATATAAACGTATCTTGTTATTCACAATGTGTCCTAATATTAAGGAGTTAAATATGTTACTAATATAAAACAAAATTTGTGTAGGAATTATACTCATGTTGAAACTGCTGAAGCTGCAGAATTTTTTATGAATCGTTGAAGGCACACAATGTATTTTAAAAAAACAGCCTGTTTTCAGCGGTTCATGAAAACACTGTACAGCTTCAGTGATTGTCAACTCAAGGAAGGAGAATGCCATCCAACATTTTTAGTAGTAGGCAGTCCATGCATGTGTAGGAGTTGTCCATAAGTCAGACATTCTTAACATGGAGATGTCTATTCAATGCTGTCTTTCTCAGAATCTTTGTGCAGTAAGAAACAAGGCCATGGGGAAGAGATTCCCCAGAACTAATAAGGCTTGCTCACCTAGAATTGAAATGCTTTCCTTAGGTTTGTTATATTCTAATTTTTAATTGGAGATGGGTGTGGTGTAGTTAAAGTTAAAGCTGCTGAACACCGAACAAAAATTTGCATATTCAGGTATAGATATGGGAGTATACAAAATTTGCTTTTTTGCAATTGATATGAAGAGTACTTGCATGCATTTTTTTTTATTCTAAAATATATGCCTTGCATCTATAATCCACTTTTGAAGCAGGATTCTCATATTTTTAAGCAGCAGAGCTAATGCAGGGTAGAAGTATACTCTTCATTACATAGTACAATATGCATATGTTTTGTACTTAGCTACCTGTAACCCAAGTATGAATTCAGCATTTATGACAGAATTGGAAAGCTTCCAACAGAAGCATCATGGTTTGTATTCTCTGATGTCTGGAAATTGATTTCTTGGTTCCAGTCCAGAAAAAAATACAAAACTAGGGCAGCACATGATCATGGGATTATATATGCATTCCATGCAATAATAGTTCTTTTAATACCATCTTTATAGTAACAACAAATAATAATAATCAATGAATCAATTGCAAAAAGCAACTTTACTCGGAACAGCTTATATCCTGTGACAATATCTTTATCTGTCTATCCCAGATCTTTGGGAAGAACTTGCTAACTCAAGAAAAGTTCCAAATCCAGTCTAAACATTTGGCTGACAGTGAGACCAATCATCAATGAATAATTGTTATTGATTGGAGCCCTTGGAGCAACACCTAAAGCATATCAATTAATACTGAATTTATCAGACCTCAATACCCTAATTTTATAGATATCCACCTTGCTTGGAATTGCCTATATTTTTAGATCCTACTTTAATCATTCTTAGAACCTTGGTTAGAATTTGAATTATTAAGTTTTCATCAAATTGTGAATCCATCTGTTGATTAGCCAGAAATAATAATAATTTGACCTTTCTAATCTCTGTTTTTTTATTTTGTCTCATCATTTGTGACCTCTATCTTTTTTTCCCTCCATCTATAAAATTTTTTCCATATTAAATAAAATTCTGTATCTTCCTGGTTTTTTAATCTTTTAGTTAATCTATCTAATTCTGCGCAAAACATAATTTTCTTTATTAGATCTTCCACACTCGGTATTTCCATTATTTTCCATTTCTGAGCAAATAAAATCCTTGCCACCGTAACCACATGAATGATTAGATATGTGTCCTCTTTATTAACATTTTTTCTAATATTCCTAATAATAATGCCTCAGGTTTGTATAGAATGTTTTGGCTAGTCATTTCAGTTACCCATTCCCAGACCATACGCCAATACACCTGTGCTTCTCTACATGTCCACCATATATGAAAAAAGATGCTCTTTTCTTTTTTACATTTCCAACATGTAGCAGAGTATCCTTTACACATTTTAGTTAGTCTGGCGGGAGGAAGATGCCATCTGTAAATCATTTTATACAAATTTTCTTTATATGATTTATTTATTTATTTATTTATTTATTTATTTATTTATTTATTTATTTATTTATTTATTTATTTATTTATTAGACTTATAAGCCGCTCTTCTCCAGGGGACCCAGAGCGGCTTACAACATAGATAAATAACAATCGCATTTAATAAGTCTAATATAAATTAAATTAAGATGATCATAAAGTTAAAACAATACCCCAAATTTTTTAATAAAAAAACATTCATCCAACATTCAACACCAATCATTCCCAGATCTGCCGACACAAATAAGTTTTTAATTCTTTTCGGAAGGCCAGAAGAGTGGGAGCGGTCCGAATCCCCGGAGGGAGCTGATTCCAGAGGGTAGGGGCCGCAACAGAGAAGCCCTTCTCCTGGGGCCCGCCAGCCTACATTGACTGGTCGACGGGACCCGGAGAAGACCAACTCTGTGCTCTCTGACCGGTCGTGATGAGGTATGAGGCAAAAGACGGTCCTGCAAGTAACCTGGTCCTAGGCCATGTAGGGCTTTATAGGTAATAACCAACACTTTGAATTGCGAGCGGAGACTAATAGGTAGCCAGTGCAGCTCGCGGAGCGTTGGTGAAATGTGGGCATACCGAGGTAAGCCCACGATTGCTCGCGCGGCTGCATTCTGGACTAATTGAAGTCTCCGAACACTCTTCAAGGGTAGCCCCATGTAGAGAGCATTGCAGTAGTCGATCCTCGAGGTGATAAGGGCATGAGCGACTGTGAGCAAGGCCTCCCTGTCCAGATAAGGTCGCAACTGGTGCACCAGGCGAACCTGGGCAAATGCTCCCCTCGTCACAGCCGCCAAATGTTGGTCTAAGTGCAGCTGTGGATCGAGGAGAACACCCAAGTTACGAACCTTCTCCAAGGGGTTCAAAGTTTCCCCCCCCCAGAGTAATGGACGGACAGTTGGTCTTGTCCTTGGGAGGGAGAACCCACAGCCACTCCGTCTTGTCGGGATTAAGCTTTAGTCTGTTCTCACCCATCCAGGCCCTCACAGCCTCCAAACACCGGCACATCACTTCTGCTGCTTCGCTGACTTGGCACGGGGTGGAAACGTACAACTGGGTATCATCAGCGTACTGATGGTAACTCACCCCGTGTCTATGGATGATCTCACCCAGCGGCCTCATGTAAATATTAAACAGCAGGGGCGAAAGAACCGACCCCTGTGGCACCCCACAAGGGAGGAGCCTAGAGGTCGATCTTTGATCCCCTACCAACACCGACTGCGACCGGCCAGAAAGGTAGGAGGAGAACCACTGGAAAACAGTGCCTCCCACCCCCAACCCCTCCAGTCGGCGCAGAAGGATACCATGGTCAATGGTATCGAAAGCCGCTGAGAGGTCAAGAAGCACCAGGATAGAAGATAGACCCCTATCCCGGGCCCGCCAGAGATCATCCATCAGCGCGACCAAAGCAGTTTCCGTAGAGTAACCGGGTCTGAATCCCGACTGCAAGGGACCCAGATAATCGGTTTCCTCCAAGGCCCGTTGGAGTTGAAGCGCCACCACCTTCTCAACAACCTTCCCCACATAGGGAAGGTTGGAGACAGGACGATAGTTCGAAAGAATGGCTGAATCCAGGGAAGGCTTCTTGAGGAGTGGGCGCACAAGTGCCTCCTTTAAAGGAGCCGGAAAGGACCCATCCCTCAAAGAAGCGATGACTATCTCCTGGATCCAGCACCGTGATACCTCCCTGCTGGCCGAGACCAGCCAGGAGGGACACGGGTCCAACAAGCAGGTGGCATTACTAACAGCTCCAATGGCCTTGTCCACTTCATCAGGTGTAACAGCTTCAAACTCATCCCAAATAAACTGACTAAGACGAGCCCCAGTCACCTCGACTGAATCATTATCAGTCGCCACTGCTACAATGTTGGAGTCGAGGTCCGCCCGGATCTGAGCGACTTTGTCTGCGAAAAAGTTGTTAAAATCCTCGGCACTTCCCTGCAAGGGTCCCCCGGACCTCCCCGTACCAAGGAGAGACCGAGTCACCCTAAACAGGGCAGCCGGGCGCGATTCCGCAGACGCGATTAAAGCGGAAAAATACCGGGATTTTGCCGCTTTAATCGCTCTCAGGTAGGATCTAATGTGTGATCTCAACCTGGTTCGATCAGATTCAGCCTTCGATCTTCTCCAACGCTTCTCTAGACGTCTCCTAAGACGTTTCATCCCCCTGAGCTCCTCAGTAAACCAAGGAGACTTCCTGGGTCCGAAACCATGGAGAGGCCGCATAGGCGCGATCCGATCCAAAGCCCCCGCAGCAGCTATATTCCAGGCCGCCACAAGGGACTCTGCCGAACCGTGTACGAGCGAATCTGGTAATTCCCCAAGCTCCGTCTGGAAACCCATTGGATCCATCAGGTGTCTGGGGCGGAACCACCTAATCGGTTCCGCCTCCCTGCGGGGGAGGATTGGAGCCCCAAAGTCAAGCCGCAGCAGGAAATGGTCTGACCATGACAAGGGTACCGTGACTAAACCCCTTAACACCAAACCATCGCTCAGCTGTTCCGAGAGAAAGATCATATTGGGCGAATGCCCCCCCTGGTGGGTCGGACCCTGAACTACTTGAGTCAGGTCCATGGTTGCCATGGAAGCCATGAACTCCTGCGCCAACCCAGAGGCCCGGCCAAGCGAAGGCAAGTTGAGGTCTCCCAGGACTATCAGCCTCGGGAGTTCAACTGCCAGCCCAGCCACTTCCTCGAGCAACGCAGGCAGGGCTGATACCACGCAGCTGGGAGGCAGGTACGTAAGCAACAAGCCCACCTGAACTCCTAGGTCCAACTTCACCAGGAGGGACTCACAACCCGAAATCTCGGAAACAGTGAGCCTGCGCAAGCCGACGGTCTCCCGGGCTATTATAGCCACTCCTCCCCCCCTTCCCTGGGGTCGCGGCTGGTGCCACACCCGAAACCCAGCTGGGCACATTTCCGAGAGGGGAACACCCCCCTCGGTGCCCAGCCAGGTCTCGGTGATACATGCCAGGTCGGCCTCCTCATCACAGATTAATTCCCGGATGAGGGGAGCTTTATTTTGAACTGACCTGGCATTAAGCAGCAACAGTCTGAGTCCAGGGTCCGGATTTCGTTCGTCACCAGTACTGCAGGTTGAACCAGTTGTTATAGAGGGGCCAGAACAGGGAATCGCTGTAAGGCAGCGGATCCCTGTTCCCCGAGAGCGGCCTACCCCTCTGTTCCTGCCATATCTGCCTCTCCCCCATACGACCGGTATAGGCCCACCCTCTGCCACCCCGGGTCTAGCACCCCCCCACTCCACGGCCTCCCATTCGTCTGGCAGACTGGCACCATTCATACAACCATATCCATTCATCATTCCATATTCATTATAAGAATAGAACTCCCCCCCACCTCCCACTATCATCACAAAAATCCCCTCCCCACATTCTAATAATCCAACCTTCAAACAGTGACAGTCACACCAATCCACTAATTAATTTCCACCCCCTCGATTTAAAATATAATTAAATTTCAGTATAATGATCAATTTAAAATATTAAAATTCAATAATCAATCAGTTACAATTAAAAAATAAATTGCTTAATTTAACTCAATTTGATTACATTTAAAAACAATTAATTAAAATATCAATTTATCAATTTAATCCTATCAAACTGGACTTAGGCAGGGCTAATATAAAAAACAGAGAAATGCTAAAAGAATCTAATCAGTCCTGGGCATAAGTTCCAAGTTCTCAAACAGGTTCAGTTCCTAAGTGCAATCCCAGTGCAAGGAGGAAGAGGGGGGGTCAAATGGAGGGGGAGGGAGGGGAGGGAGACGAGAAGCCACTGGGGACAAACAAGAGACGAAGTAGCCGAATATAATTGCAATGAGTCAGCATAAGTTCCACAAGGCCTAACAAGCTCAAGCGCCACCTCACAATCCAGGACGGCAATAATGGAGAAAAAGGAAAGGTCTCAAATCCTCCTCGACAGCTACCGCCACCAGCCAGCATCGGCTCAGATCTCAGGCAACAGCCAGGCTCCGTCAGCCCCCCTCCCCCCCCACTCCTCTCACCAGCTCGAGGGGGGGCAGCCGACAGCCCGGCAGAACCCCCGCCGAAGGTAACCCGGCCAACTTCTCTCACTGGGAGGCCGGGCACCCACTTTAAAACAACCTTCCAGCAGCGGCGTCTCCGTTGCCCCCTCACACAAGGCAACCCGGCGTCGCTGCTTCCTTCTTCATCTCCTCCTCGGCTCTCCGAACCAGCCGCCATCTTGGATACGATCTCACACGCGAGCAGGAAAAAAAGGGGGGAAAAAAGGGGGGGAAGGAAGGGGGAGCTCAGTCTTCCGTCAACTGGCACCCCCCCTATCCCCACCAAATCAATCCGACCCCCCGGTGGTTCAGAGCGCCGCCACACCTCCGCGACTCCATGGGGTCCCAGCAAGTTCTAGCAGCTGCCTCACCCATCACGCCACACTCCGCCGCGCTCATAGCCGCTCCGCAAACTCCGTGAACTCCCAGCTTCTCCCAGTCTCCTCGGTCTCCCTCACCACCGTCCTCCGTCTCACAAAGACCACCTCACATACAAATGTCTTCCATTCCAAGTTCTTGGGCTAAGCAGGCAGGAATTGCTGCGACGGCGACCGAAGCTTCACCGCCTCAAAGTTGTTTTGAATGGTAATGGTAAACTTCCTTGTGGTTTTCCTCTCCCTCCAATCCGAAGCTGGCCTCTCGCTGGCGTCTGATATCACTAAAGTAATTTTATTGTTTCGCTCCCATAGTTGCTGCCATTGATCCATATTTATATTATATCCTAAATCTATTGCCCACTTCACCATTGTTTTTTTAACCTGCTCCTCATATAGTTTATGTTCAAACAGATGTTTATAAATATTCTTTATTTGTTTTTTATCTGGGCCTAGCAGTATTTTATCTAACCCCGTATCTTGTCTATTAATACCCCATTCTTGCTTATCCTTCATATATTTAGCTTGTATCTGTAGATAAGACCACCACTTCAAGTCTATTCCTTGTTGTTTTAGCTCTTGTTTTTGTTTTAAATAACCTTCTTCTGTCAAGATGTCTTTGTATATAATAGCCTTATCTTTCCGATACAAATTGTGATAAGTGACTGCCTCCAATGGCGATAGCCAAGCCGGAATCTTTGTGTAATATCGAAATTTAACTAAATTCCAGCTTTTTTATTAATTCTTGCCGAACCTTATGTCTTAAAAAATATTGATGATTTCTACTTTGCCCCATCCATATATGAGCATGCCAGCCCTGCTGGAGATCATAACCCTCTAAATGTAGACATCTTTTATTTTCTAAGGTTATCCAGTCTCTAATCCAATTTAGGGCCACTGCTTGGTAATGTAGCTCCCAATCTGGGAAACCTAAACCTCCCCTTTCTTTGGCATCCTGTAAAGCCTTCAATTTTAGTCTTGCCTTCTTACCGGACCACACAAATTCTAAGGTTATTTTATTTAACTCCTTAAAAAAATTCTTGTCTAATTGGATTGGGATGTTCTGAAACAGGAATATCATTTTAGGTAAGATGTTCATTTTCACGGCAGCAATTCTCCCAAGTAATGAAAGATGCAAATTTTTCCAACGGTCCAAATCTACTTTTATATTCTTAATCAGTTTAATTGTCTTCTTTAATTGATGAGCAGCGTGCTGAAATAACTATCCCTAGATATTTTAATTTGGAGCCTACTTGTATGCCTAATTTTGCCTTGAGATTTCCTATTTGTATATTAGTCATATTTTTTGTTATAATCTTTGTTTTGTTTCTGTTTATTTTCAAACCTGCCAAATCTCCATACTCTTCCAATATTTCGAATAGTTTCTGCCCTGATTGTTCTGGGTCTTCTAATATAAATGCTAAATCATCTGCATAGGCTTGAAGTTTGTATGTTTCTCTCTTAATCTTAAATCCTTTAATCTGGTCTTCTTGTCTTACTACTCTAGCAAGAATTTCCAATGTATAAATAAATAACAATGGCGAGAGAGGACATCCTTGTCTTGTACCTTTCTGTATGTTGAATTTATCGGTGGCCTCTCCATTTATTATAATCTGAGCCTTTTGTTTGGAATATATTGCAGTTATCACATTTAAAATTTTTCCCCAATCTCCATTAATTTTAGCTGTTGAAACATAAATTGCCAATTGACATTGTCAAAAGCCTTCTGTGCATCCAGAAACAGAAGTGCCACTTGATGATCACTAAGCGCTTCATAAAATTCGAGAGTGTCTAAGATTGTCCTTATATTCCGCTTAGTCTGTCTATTTGGTAAAAACCCATTTTGGTCCGAATGTATAAAATCAATTAGATACTTTTTGAATCTCTCTGCCATTATTGAAGCAAAAATTTTATAATCAGAGTTCAATAATGATATAGGTCTATAATTTTGTATCCGTGTTTTTTCTGCTTCTTCTTTTGGGATCAGTATTATATTTACCTCTGACCAAGACTTAAGTATTTTAGCATCGGTTAATACGGCATTAAAGACTTCTAATAGGTATTGATTAAGTGCATTTTGTTATTCTTTATATAATTCCGCTGGTATTCCATCTGGGCCAGTCGTCTTATTGATCTTTTGTTTATTTATAGCCCTAATTATTTCAGCCATTCTTATTTCCTCATTTAACATAAATTTAATTTCCTCCGGAATCTTTGGTATGTTTACCTTCTCTAAGTATTCTATTATCCTTTCTGCATTTATTCCCTCATTTCTTTTATATAATTTTTCATAGTATCTTTGAGCAATTTCCCTTTTTATAGTCTTCTCCCCCTAAACCTCTCCTTTCTCGTCTTCCAAATTAATAATTCTTTGCTTCTCTTTCTGCCTTCTTAATTTATACGCTAGCCATCTACCTGGTTTGTTCACGTATTCAAAATTATTTTGCTTAGCTGCTTGTAATTTTTGTGCTAACTTTTCCGAATCCTCTATGGATAGTTTATGTTTAATTAAATCCATTTTGTTTTTTAATCCTTTCTTTTCAGGATCTCTCTGAAGTTGTATTTCGGCCGGTTTGTATTCTTCCTCGAGCCTCCTCCTATGTTGTTTTTTCTCTTTGTTTCTCTTGGCCATGTACGAGATAGTTACACCCCTCATATATGCTTTTGCCCTATCCCAGATGTTCTGCAAGGAAGTGTCCTCATTATCATTCACTTGAAAGAAAAGGTGCATCTCTTTCTCCATTCTTTCCTTAAATTCTTTTTCTTTAAGGATCGCTCTTTGGAAAGTCCATCTTGGCCTGCTCCTTTGTCCTTTCAAGTGAAAACTTATCGGATTGTGATCTGCCCACAGACTAGGTTCGATATCAATTTCTTGAATTTCCGAGGCCAATTCTTTTGAGAACCATAGCATGTCTATCCTGGTCCATGATCTATGCCTATTAGAAAAGTATGTGTATTCTCGCTTATCACAATTCCTTTCCCTCCAAACGTCTTGTAAGCTAAGATCTGTACACATCTAAAAAAAAGTTTTGGGAAGAGGTTTTTTTTTTGTTTCCTTTCCTTGCCTCTGTGCCTTCATGCTCTTTTGTGAAAAAGCAAAAAAAAAAAAAAACCACCACCAAACATAAGCTTTCTACACTTCTCTGTCTCATGTGTTGCTGCTTTGTATTCACTGATGTTAAAGAATTCAGATCTGGATAATCAAAAAAATTGTGTTAGCAGAGACTAGAATACCTTTGGGTCTAGAGCATAAAAATCTATATAGAATATTATGAATTATACAAAGAGCCATAGTCATTCTTTTAAAAACTTATAGATGATGATCTTTGCCCTGAAATCAATACAAATTAGAACACTAATCTTTATAGGTCCGTAATGCAGTTGATTTTAATCAGACAGAAACTTGGGTTAATTATTCATGAACACATTCTGAATTGCATTATCTGCTACCACAATCCAAGCAGACCTTTGTGAAGTACAGATGTATCATTTTTCCATCATATTTACTTCCCACCGGATACCTGGAGCAGAACTGGATATTCCTTTCCACAATATAGAACACAATCCCACAGCTTCAACCCAAAGGCATTAACTCACCATCCACAAGATCAAAAAAATCTTGTATTGCAAATGTAGGTCTTGTACTGCTGAATAAGTAAACTATGTGCTCTCTCCTTTGATGAGTACCCAGTCTTTCAAACTCTGAGAGTTCGTTTAGAGACATTGAGTGGATACAGCCAAACAGAAAATTTGAAAACGTATTTCAATGATAGACTAGAGGTAAAGTAATCTGAGAAATAACTTTTCCAGGAACACTAGAGAGGAGACACAACCAGATAAGCTAATTCTGCTTTATTGTAAAGCTACATAAACAGAATCTTGCAAATCTGAAAGTACAATTCTCCCACTATGTAAGTGATGACCAGACTGAGACAAGGGAAGGATCAAGCGCTTTGTCAGTCTTGAGTCCCTTCACACCCACAAAAGATCTAAGACCAGCCCACCTTGAATTCCATTGACTCTTATCTATCACCAATTTGCTTCAATCATTAGTAGTTCAGATTATTTTAGAAAGTGTTAGCATGTAATAAACCTGTATTCATTTGAACTGCTTTGAGTCCTAGTTTCCTAAGCTTGACATAATTTTTCCTTTTCAGTCCAAGAAACTAGGGAGGAATTCTTCTGAGTCGCTTACTCTACTCACTATCCATCTGCTTACTATGTTGACTCTTATCTGACCATTCCCTAGGCTGCATCTCTTTGCCCCACTTGCCAAAGTCTTTCCCACATAGTATACAGAAAAAGTCTAGATCTAGGAGAACTACCTTCTCTGCCCTTCTTATTATCTTAATTGGATCATCAACGTAGAAATGGAATAATACTGATTTTTTTCCTATTGGTTTAGCTAAATCATGTTACACAAAACCCCCAAACTTAATGCAAACTGAAATCATGAACAATTCACCTTTTGAAAGTAACATCCAGCTTTTGTATGCAAATCAAATGTTAAGCACCAGAGAAATCAGGAGATCCAGGCAGTTCAAATGGGTATAAAGATATATTACAAGCTCAAGTACTCTACAATTAAAGCAGTTTGGCAGCAAATAAGGAATTCATGGTGGGCTGGACTTAGATCTCTTGTGGGCACAAAAGGACTCATGACTGATGATGCATTTGACCCTTCCCTCGGGCTCAGCCTGGTCATCTTCTCAATCCATCTCTACTGTCATTTTGAATTTCTTTAAGAGCTGGATAAAATTCTTCTTATCGATGATCAGCAAAGTTGAGGCAATAGACAGAGACTGATGAATGATTCTTTGAATCATTTTTATCAATTAAGAGTCCAGGAGTCTAGATTGAGATTTATTTTTCTTATTTTTTTTATCCCTTCCTATTCTATATGGATTTTATATTGGTTTTCTTGCTTCACCACTGTAAACCCCACAATATTCTCCGAAAGGTTAAGTTAATTTTTATTTACATTGAGTATATTTTGATCAATCCTGCTAACATGAGTTAATGGCACGTATAATAAACAATAATAGAACCTGTCAGGAAAACAATATATAACTAGGATCACAGCAAACATATGCTCTAAAAAGCAGCAGCTAAACAACAATAAGGATAAAGTGCTCATACCCATATTTTTAAAAATTAAACATACATGCCAAATACAAGGAGACCAAATGCAGAAATTATATGAACATTCGCTGACGAGCTCTGCAAAAGTACATCTGTTAGATCAGGGACACTGTGTGTGGGTGTGGCTATAAAAAGACAAAATAGTTAAGACTGCGCAAGTCCAACTTCATCTTTTTTTGCTTGCATCACATGGTAAAGGAATGGTGCTTTGATCAAGCATTTATGGCCACCTTCTTAATCTGGTCTGCTATCCCCTCCCTGCCCATGGACATCATGTGTTACAACATACTGTACTGTATATCTCAGGCAGGCCCTGAGTGTTGTCAAGAAATGCTAAGCTACTTGTTTAATATGTCATTCTTGTTTATTTGTTTAATATTTTTGTTGCTTGGTGGGCTAGATTGAAGCTATTTATTTATTTGTTTGTTTGTTTGTTTATATCTTGCCTTTTATTATTTTTCCAAACAAGTCAAGGCAGTGAACATATCCAACACACCTTCCTCCTATTTTCCTCCTCACAACCCTGTGAGGTGAGTTGGGCTGAGAGATACTGAGAAGTCACACAACTGGTTTTCAAGGCTAAGGTGAGACTAGAACTCATGGTCTTCCACTTTCTAGCCTGATGCCTTATCCACTAGACCAGGGGTCCCAACCCCCCAGTCCATGGACTGGCACCAATCTGTGGCATGTCAGAAACCGGGCAGTGCAAACAAGCAAAGCCCTATCCACGGGATGCAGCCAGCACATGAAACCACGGCCCCTCTGGTCCATGGAAAAACCTCTCTCCACAGGACCAGTCCCTGGTGCCCAAAAGGTTGGGGTCGCTGCACCACCAGAGCCAAACTGATTCTCTACTAGACCAAATTGGCTAGGTATAATTTTATTCACTGCTTTCATCTTCTTGACCTTAAAGAATAGCAATAACAAGAAGCAGCTCATACCTAATGCAGGTTTGAAGGTTTTTCCAGAAAAGATCAGTTTACATTAGCAATGCGGATCATTGGTAACACTATCAATCAGATAAGAGTTTATGATAATTTTCAATGTTCGTTTGAATCCCAATTAAAAATCCTTCCAGGTCTCTTAGGCTGCAGCAACATTTATCCTTTTTAATATTTTCTTATAGGTTTCTTCTCAAATATTTAGTTATATTTAGAAACTCTGAACCCCCACTTACTTAAGTGCAGATATAGCTTGCACTTCTTAGTATTAAAAAAAACTTAATAAATGTACTTTGAAGTAAGAGCCAAATTAGAGCGGTGACTCTTGTTCTCTTATGGTTTCTTCTCAATCCACTTAGTCACATCTAAAGATGCTCTGTGACATTGTGGCTTAATCTTTTCACTTTAACACAGACAAATATTATGCCCTATTATGAATCACCTGCTGAAATCTTGAATGTCCTAAATTCATTGCCATTTAGTAAGTTTGCACTGGTTTCATATATTTGTGCAATATTTTGTATAAATTTACTTTATTTTCTTCCTTCATCTCTTCCTTCTTCTTTCCTTCCTTTGGCCTTGGCTTATAAACTACAGACTAATATATTAAACTTGAAAACAGATTGATTGTATAATGCAATGTCTGAAGCTCCATGGTTGCTAGTTTTCTTCATGTAAGTTATCTGTGAAGAGTATTGTTTTCTTAGAACAGATTGCAATGATCTTGCTGAAGTACAAAATAACACAGTTACTGGGGTTGCTTGTCTATAGCTTTCATCAATTGTGTTTCAGCAACACAGAATGTTGAATGCATACGAAGAAGAATTAGGGAAAAATTGAGGTAACAGATCATGTGGAATATGTAATTTAGACATTGCAAAAATGGTTTTGAGAAAGAAATTCAGAAAGAGACTATGTATTTATATGTGATTTTTTTTCCAGTTATAATCTGCCTTTCATTCAGCAGCTGAGGCAGAATACATAGTGGTCTGTCCTCCTATTTTTTTCCCATAAGCAACAAACTTCTGAAGTAGGTTAAGCTGCAAATGAGCAACTGAGTCTGTTTGTATGTTCTGCTTATCTGCACAAATAAGCATTTGATTTTATATTATTATATAAAATATTATATTATTATGTACATATTTTACAAGCAGTCTTGTTGCCTTCTAGTGAATAATGCTTTTCAAAATAAGGGACACATTAGCTCAAATGTAGCTCTTTAAAATATAATTTTAATAGCTCAATTATAATGATGACATTAAGTGAAATTATTCTACATCTGTAAAATGGAAATATTACTGTATTGTTCTTATTTAAAAACAGCATCTAGAGCATTGGTCAGGCAAATTATATTGCCCTTTTTATTATATGGATTCAACCCAGATAATACATTGATTGTCAACATTCAAATCAACTCTCGGGGAACAAGGCCTGAAAGCGATCTCTTGTTCCGGCCCCTTGAACCTCCCCCGGGGTACTGGTAATGAGCGAAATCCGGACCCTGGACTCAGGCTGCTGCTGCTCAATGCCAGGTTGTTGGTAAATAAAGCTCTCCTCATCCGGGACTTAATTCTGGAGGAGGAGGCCGACCTGGCATGTGTGACTGAGACCTGGCTGACCCCAGAGGGAGGAGTTCCCCTCTCTGAGATGTGCCCAGCTGGGTTTCAGGTATGGCATCAGCCGCTACGCCAGGGAAGGGGGGGAGGAGTGGCGATTATAGCTAAGGAGTCACTCGGGCTGCGCAGACTCGCTGCTACTGTGATATCAGGTTGTGAGTCCCTCCTTATGAGATTGGACCTAGGTGTACAGGTGGGCTTGTTGCTTACGTACCTGCCTCTCAGCTGCGTTTCAACAGCCCTGCCCACGCTACTCGAGGAGGTAGCCGGGCTGGCGGTCGAGTTCCTCAGACTTATAATCTTGGGGGACTTCAATGTGCCGTCACTCGGTGAGTCCTCTGGGTTGGCGCGGGAGTTCATGGCCTCCATGGCAACCATGGACCTGACACAAGTAATCAAGGGCCCAACCCACGAGGGGGGACACACACCTGACCTGGTCTTCCTCTCAGAACAGTTGAGATATGATCTGAAGTTAAGGGGCTTAGAAGTGTTGCCCATGTCATGGACAGATCATTTTCTGCTGCGGCTTGAGTTTACGACACCAATCCTCTCTCGCAGGGAGCCGGAACCGATTAAATGGTTCCGCCCCAGATGCCTGATGGACCCTATGGGCTTTCAAAGGGCACTTGGGGAATTGCCGGATTCGCTCGTACACAGTTCGGCGGAGTCCCTAGTGATGGCCTGGAATATGGCCACTACGGGGGCTCTAGACTGGATTGCGCCGTTGTGACCTCTCTGTGGTAGCAGACCCAGGAGATCTCCTTGGTTTACCGAGGAACTCAGGGGGATGAAGCGCCAGAAGAGACGTTTAGAGAAGCAATGGAGGGAAAGCAGATCCGAATCTGATCGAACCAAATTGAGAGCTTATATTAAGACCTATTTGGAAGCGATCACTACGGCAAGATCTCAGTATCTTCTCGCATTGATCGCGTCTGCGGAATCTCGTCCGGCTGCCCTGTTTAAGGTGATTCGCTCTCTCCTTGATATGGGGAGGAGGGAGTTTGCAGGGCAATGCCGAAGAATTTAACATCTTTTTCGCAGACAAGGTCGCTCAGATCCGGGCTGACTTGGACTGCAATTGGAATCCAGTGTCGGCTGACAATGAGTCAGTCGAGATGACAGAGGCCCGTCTTAGTCCTGTTGAATGGGAGGAGTTTGACCTCGTAACTCCTGATGATGTGGACAAGGCCATTGGAGCTGTGAGTTCTGCCACCTGTTTATTGGACCCGTGCCCCTCCTGGCTGGTTTCAGCTAGCAGGGAGGTGACACGGAGCTGGGTCCAGGCTGTTGCTAATGCTTCATTGAGGGAGGGGTCCTTTCCGGCTCCCTTAAAGGAGGCACTTGTGCGCCCCCTCCTCAAGAAGCCTTCCCTGGACCCGGCAGTCTTAAATAATTATCGCCCAGTCTCCAACCTTCCCTTCTTAGGGAAGGTTGTCGAGAAGTTGGTGGCACTCCAACTCCAACAGTCCTTGAATCAAGCTGATTATCTGGGCCCTCAGCAGTCCGGGTTCAGATCCGGTTACAGCACGGAAACTGCTTTGGTCGCGCTGACCGATGATCTCTGGCGGGCCCGGGATAGAGGTTACTCCACTATCCTGGTGCTTCTTGACCTCTCAGTGGCATTCGATACCATCGACCATGGTATCCTTCTGCGCCGGTTGGAGGGGCTTGGAGTGCGGGGCACCGTTTTATGGTGGTTCACCTACCTCTCTGGCCGGTCGCAGTCGGTGTTTGAAGGAGGTCAGAGATCGGCTCCGAGGCCTCTTCCATGTGGAGTCCCTCAGGGGTCTGTTCTCTCACCTCTGCTTTTTAACATCTACATGAAGCCGTTGGGTGAGATCATCCATCGACACGGGGTGAGTTATCATCAATATGCTGATTTTACTCAGCTTTATATCTCTACCCCTTGTCATTACAGCGAAGCAGTGGAAGTGATGAACCAGTGCCTGGAGGCTGTTGAGGTCTGGATGGGTGCCAACAGGCTCAGACTCAATCCCGACAAGACGGAGTGGCTATGGGCTCTGCCTCCCAAGGACAATTCCAACTGTCCGTCCATTATCCTGGGGGAGAAGTTTTGTCCCCCTCGGAGAGGGTTCACAACTTGGGTGTCCTCTTCGATCCACAGCTAAGTCTAGAACATAATTTTTCGGCTGTGGCGAGGGGGGCATTCGCCCAGGTTCGCCTGGTGCGCCAGTTGCAGACCTATTTGGACCGGGAGTCACTCCTCACAGTCACCCATGCCCTTGTCACCTCAAGATTCGACTACTGTAATGCTCTCTACATGGGGCAACCTTTGAAGAATGTCCGGAGACTGCAGGTAGTCCAGAATGCGGCCGCGTGAGCCGTCTTGGGTCTCCCAAGACATGCTCATATCACTCCAGCTCTCCGTGAGCTGCACTGGCTACCAATTGGTCTCCGAACACAATTCAAAGTGTTGGTTATGACCTATAAAGCCCTTTATGGCAATGGACCAGGATACTTGTGGGACCATCTTCTGCCTCATGAATCCCAGCAACCGGTTAGGGCACATAGGGTTGGCCTCCTACGAGTCCCGTCTATTAGGCAATGTCATCTGGCGGGGCCTAGGGCAAGGGCCTTCTCCGTTGCTGCCCCAGCCCTCTGGAACCAGCTTCCCACAGAGGTTCGCACTGCTTCCTCCCTCCTAGCTTTCCGGAAATTATTGAAGACGCATTTATCCCGACAGGCTTGGGGCGTATGAACTGCACTCTGCCCCTGGGCCTAGGAATGTCCCTCCATCAGCGACTGTGTGTTGACTGTGATTGTATGCTGTATGAATGTAATTAATTTTATTGTATTGTTATTGTGAGCCGCCCTGGGTCCTAGGAGAAGGGCAGCATAGAAGTTGAATAAATAAATAAATAAATAAATAAACTTGAACAGCCCTACTGACATTAGATACCATTTGTAGTATCACTTGTTCCAATTCATCCATTGTATATAATACATAAAAATATTTATCTGACATCCAACATGGTATATTTTGGGTGAGGGATTTATTTCAGATATGTATAGGCAATTTGGAAAATAGTAAAATAGTACCATATTTTTCAATTAAGTAGTTTATATTGGTTCTAGCCAAAATTAAGCATTCTAGTTTACTGTGGAGTTTAGTAAAATAGTTGACTTTACTTGCAAAACAAATGCATTTTAGAACACAAATCAGGTTATGCCCAGTAAATCTATATAGTACATTTTCACAAGAGGTAATTTCAAAAAAAAGAGATAGAATAAGATTAACAGGCTGTTGGAGGCAGTAAAACATAGCCGTGCTTGAATGGTTATCCTCAAACTTAGCAAAGTGATAATCAGAGCAGTGTATAGTGTATAGATTTTTCAGGATAAAGGCTTCCAGCATAGGAAAAATCAAATTCAGAATTACTAGAATTCTCAAAATAACACATGAATGCTGCACATAGAAGCCTATCAAAATACAAACAGAACTTTAAAATGTCTTTAGTCCTGTGAAATTTGGGCATCGCACATGTGTTTTCAGTTTACATTTTTTGTTGGGGAACCATCCTGTTAGCTGAAAAAAGTATTTGATCTCAATTCAGGAATGCTAAGTGCAGTAATCATGAAACCACAAAGAAGCCGGTCTTAAATATATTCTTGTATATTTGTTTTTGTTTTTCCAGATAAGCTTGCATATCATATAAATTATAGACACTTATTAAGCTTTACTAATAGAAGCTGAACAGAACTCAAAGCCATACTTCGGGCTTGTGTGCCAGCCTTATACCTATCCATGTGCCAGCCTTATACCTATCACAGCTAATGAGAAGTAAGATCTGTTAAGATCAGTTTTTCAGAAAGCCAGTGTACCTTATCTACTGAATATTCCTGCAGGGAAATTTTCACACTGAAGTATTAGAAATATGACTTGAGTTAGCTTCTCTGTATTTATTATCTAGAATCATTCAAATAGCCATGTCTTATTTCAAGAAAGAAATTATTTTTCTGCAAGTGCACTAGGTAAAGACTAAAATTATGTTTGGCTGTGTGATTTGTGGTGGCTTTTGTATACAATAAAACTGAACTACAATAATTCATTCCAGAATTAGGAACTAGAGCAGTCAGACTAATGAACAAATGAATATAATATGCACTTGAACTGGAAGATCAACAAGGACTAAAACTAGAATATTTTGTGCATTATCAATTGTCTACCTAATGTTCTAAATCTCAAATTGCTACTTTGTATTTCAAAAATATGTTTACATAAAACATAAAATAATGAAAATGCATTAGATACTCAAACAAAACAATCATGTTAATAAAAAACTGTGAATAAACCTTATTTTATATATATTGTACAAGAAAAAAATGCCAATTTTAATTGACTTTCAGATTTAAAAAATGGATCCCTTGGCCAAAGCTTATTAGGAGATATATTATAAGTCTATTTAACATGTGCAGGAGGTTTATATTTCTTTGGAGAAGAGAGAAGTAAAATTACTCATGATATTTAATGTATAAACCAAGCAATTTATAAAATGAAGTTCAAAATCTATACAAGATCTTAAAGTTAGAGCCATTTATTTTAAAAGATCAATGTTTGTTGGTCTTCTTGCAGAATATTTTATATCCTTATCTGAATATTTTTGTGGATATAGTAATTGTGTAGATGTTTACCTGACAATTAATTTTATTCAGAAAGTATATATAAGGTAGCTCTATCAATTAACTATAACTGCCCAACACTGTGCCTATTCAATTCTAAAGGCACTCTTAGTTGGTGTAAGAACCCACCTCAATCTTACATCTCAAGAAGACAGAACTCTTGGAATATCTCTTCCAACAGGGCTCTTTATTAAGAGAAGCTGATTGTAGGCATGTTAGACAGGATCTGGGGAAATCTCTCCCACCCTTCAATGTTTTAAAGTGTTCCCAAGCAGCCCTCACCCACAGTTCTTCCGGGCGATTCAATCCATCAATCCACTCTGTTGGCACAATCACTCATCCCCTCTTTCCCAGATCCAAGGTGTGGGATTTTCCCCCCACCCCTTTTTCCTCACTGCTGGCAAAGAGGACAATTTCAGAGGGACTAAGATGAAAGGCAGATGGCAGCATTGTTATGTTTAGTCCTCTCAAAGAGAATCCACAAACGGTTGTTGTTAATGAAGGAAGTGAGAGTCATAAACCCCCCCTGCTTATCCTCCTCCCCTTTCGTAGTATGACAGAATCCAGAATAGAGTGAGAATTGGGTTTTATCAGAGTAGGTAGATAGAAATGAAATATAATTGGATTCTGACTGAGGAGTATGTGTGGGGTTTATTTTTAATGTTTTTTTTCCGGATTTATATTGAATTGTTTATTTGTATGTTGTGAGCCGCTCCGAGTCTGCGGAGAGGAGCGGCATACAAATCCGATAAATAAATAAATACATAAATAAATAAATAAATAAATAAATAAATAAATAAATAAATAAATCCTGCCCCCTTAAAAATAAGAGAGATCCACCTGTAAAGAAAATAAAACAGGTATAAAAGTTAGTCTGGCTTGTTAGGATACTCTGTATGAAACTTCTTTAGTAGCTTCAGTGCTCTGACATGACGTTTATGGACCCACTCATTTTGTGAGGCAGGGAGGTGTTTCCATGCTACTAGGTATTGAGTAGTCACATGATATCTCCTAGAGTCTAGGATTTTCTTTATCTCAAAGTATTGTTCTCCTTCCACCATGATTGGAGGTGGTGGGGGAAGGAGTTTTGGCTGTAAGGGTGACTGCTGTTCTCTTTTCAGTAAACTGCAGTGGAAAATTGGGTGTATTTGCATAAGATTTTTGGGTAGTTCTAATTTTACTGTTACTGGGTTTATGATTCTTTTAATTGGAAAAGGCCCTATATATTTTGGTCCAAGTTTTTTACAGGGTTGTAGTGATTTTAGGTATTTTGTAGATAAGTACACCATTTCTCCTATAATGAATGGTGTAGGTTTGACCCTTTTTTTATCTGCTTGTGTTTTGTATGCTTTCCTAGCTTCATCCAGAGCTTTTCTAACTATTGGCCAGGTGTTTTGTAATTGTTCCATCCATTATGTCAGTGATAGGATTGCCGGTTCGTTTGGGGTTAGTTCTGGCATGGGGTTGAAACTTTAACCGGTAGCTATTTGAAAAGGAGTGTAACCTGTGCTGGAGTAGACTGCATTATTGTAAGCAACTTCTGCGAAAGGGAGTAGGTCCGTCCAATCCGACTGCTGGAAATTAAGAAAGCATGTTCAATATTGCTCAAGTATTCAGTTCGAATTTTCCGCTTGACCATTCCCCTGCAGCTGATGGCTAGATGTCAGTCCCTGAGTGGTCCCTAAGAGGGATAAAAAATCCTTCCAAAATGCAGACATAAATTGCACTTCCCTATCAGATATGATGTGTTGGAGTGCCCCATGCAATCTGTAAATATGTTGCATGAAAAAATTCTCTAAAGCTTTTGCGGTGGGAATCTTTAGGCAAGGGATAAAGTGCACCTGTTTGGAAAACAAATCCGTGACCGTCCAGATGACAGTATTGCTTTCTGGTAATTCTACTATAAAATCCATGGCTATTTCCCTCCAAGGGGCTGAGGGATTTGCCACTGGTTATAACAGTCTGGGTGATTTCCCTTGCAACCTCTTTGCAGTCGCACACTTTGGACAGCTGACCACAGAACTTTCTATGTCCTTTTTCATGGATGGCCACCAAAATTGCCATTTAATTAAGTGTAATGTTTTTACAAATGCAAAATGCCCTGCTGATTTTGTGTCATGGCAAAGCTGCATGAATGTGACTCTTTGGGTGGCTGGTATATATAACTTTTCTCCCACCCAAGGCAGTCCGTCTTTCATTGTGCACACATGTTTATTTTTCTGGAACTATTCATCTGTTTCCAAACATTTCCAGAATTCAATTCTAGTTTGGCTACCCAGCTGTGGTTTTAATTTAGTTTGGGCTCTGGTGGTTACTGGCGCTGCCAGTTGTGATTCTACCATCATCGGTTTAGAGTTGTTGGTTCATGTGCTGTTATATTGGGGCATGCAAGATAGTGCATCTGCCAGGAAGTTCTTTTCCCCCGGCAAATGTTTGAGCGTAAAGTGGAATTGGTGAAAATGCTGGGACTAGCGGGCTTGCTTGGGGTTGAGCTTCCTGGGTGTTTTTAAGGCTTCCAAATTTTTGTGGTCTGTCCACACCTGGAAAGGGATTTTATTGCCTTCAATGAACTGGCGCCACATGAGTAATGACCAACGTATCCTGTATGCCTCTTTCTCCCACACAGGCCAGCGCTGTTCCATTTTGGTGAGTTTCTTGGATGTATACGCACAGGATTGCAATACCCCTTCATCGTTTTCATGTAATAGTACAGCTCCCACTGCCACATCACTTGCATCCGCCTGTATTACAAAGGGCTTATCCATGCCTAGGTGCCTCAGTACTGGTTCAGCAGAAAAGAGTCTCTTCAATCTCTCAAACGCTGCTTGGCACTCCTTTGTCCACTTTAGTGGTTGGCTAGGTTTTACTGAGGATGCTCCCTTCATTTTTAGTAAGTTCATGAGGGTCAAGGCTATCTGGGCAAATGCGGGAATGAATTGGCGGTAAAAGTTTGCAAAACCCAGGAAACTTTGCAGTTGCTTTCTTGTGCGAGGTGGTGCCCATTCTAATACTGTTCTGACCTTTTCTGGGTCCATTTCAATGCCCTGTGGGGATATGCAATAACGTAGGTAGCCTATCCTTTCCTGGTGGAATTCGCATTTCGATAGTTTGGCATATAGGTGGGCGGCTCGCAGTTTCTTTAAAACCTCTCTGACTAGGTTGACATGTTCCTCTTTTGATTCGGTGAACATAAGGATGTCATCTAAGTAAACCAGGACCCCCTTATAATTAAAATGGCAAGGCTTTGAATTGGTAGCACCCCATGGGGCGGTTAAATGCGGTCTTCCATTCATCCCCTTCCTTAATTCTCACGCGATAGTAGGCTTCCCTTAGATCTAGTTTAGTGAAAAATTTCCCTTTTGAGAGGTGTGACAACATGTCCTTCATGAGAGGCAGGGGGTATAGGTTGCTTTCATTGATTGCATTCAGGAGCCTATAATCCACGCATAAGCGTAAAGAGCCATCTTTCTTCTCTCTAAAGAGGACCGGGGTGGTCACTTTAGGCTTGGCTGGTTCAATGAACCCCCTTTCTAGGTTTTTCTTGATGAATCTTTCCATTTCCTCCTTCTTTGGGCTCATGGAGTATAATCTGGGCTTTGGGAGTTTTGCCCCAGGCTTGAATTCTATGGCACAGTTGGTGGGTCGGTGTGGAGGGGGAGCTCATCCGCCCTCTCCTCACTGAAAACATCAGCAAGATCTCTGTATTCCTCTGGTATTTCTGGTAGCCCCTTTTCTTCTCCCATGGATGCTTTTTCCATTTTTAATTTTGGTAGATCCCCTTGGGGTTTTAAGTCTGTGGGGTCCCCTTTCAGGAATTTGATTTCTGCCGTCCTCCAATTTACCCAGGGGTTCCATTTTTTTAACCATTCCATCCCTAGGATCATTGGGCATTCCATGCCTGGGGTCACTACAAACGTTATATCTTCCTCGTGGTTGCCCAGGGAGAGGTGTATTGGTAAGGTGGCTAGGGTAGCTGGCACCCCCCCTGCCATGGACCCATCTAACTGGCCTCCTCGATGGAATGCCCAGATTCCCCACTAGCGTTGGGCTAATGAGGCAGCGGGTGCAGCCAGAGTCTATTAAGGCTTTCACCTTGACAGCTTCAGGCATGGAGGGAATTAATATATTCACTGTTTTGAGGATGGGTGCGATGCATCCACTTACCAGGGGTTCGCCCTCCGATCTGTTGTCTGAGGTGTCCACCGGACCTGCAGTGTAGGCTGAAGTTCTTTCCCCACAATGGGCAGAGGTAGGGGATTCCACAGCCTCCATCACTCTTATGGCAGATTCTTTTGGCTTAGCTGGAGACTTCCCGGATTTGCTGGCTGGTGATCTGTCTGGATTGTGCTGGGGGGCTTTTGAGCAGCATTAGATCCTGTCTAATGTAAGGACCCACCTCAATCTTACATCTTAAGAAGACAGAAGTCTTGGAATATCTCTTCCAACAGGGATCTTTATTAAAAGAAGCTGATTGTAGGCATGTTAGACAGGATCTGGGGAAATCTCTCCCACCCTTCAATGTTTTAAAGTGTTCCCAAGCAGCCCCCACCCCACAGTTCTTACAGGCGATTCGATCTGTTAATCTGGTCCGTTGGCATGATCACTCATCCTCTCTTTCCCAGATCCCAGGCATGGGATTTCCCCCCACCCCTTTTTCCTCACTGCCGGCAAAGAGGAGAACTTCAGAGGGATTAATATGAAAGGCAGATGGCCGCATTGTTATGTTTAGTCCACAAACGGTCACTTTGTTGTTAATGAAGGAAGTGAGAGTCATAAAACTCCCCCTGCTTATCCTCCTCCCCTTTCGTAGTATGACAGAATCCAGAATAGAGTGAGAATTGGGTTTTATCAGAGTAGGTAGATAGAAATGAAATATAATTGGATTCTGACAGTTGGTCTGCTTGAAGTGAATGGGGATCACATGTAGAAACTCCAGAATTTATTGTTTCACTCAGAAAAAAGATGAATTGAATCCAAGAGAGAACTCTTCCTGATGCCAGAGAATTAACAATACAAAACTCAGTGTTTTGGAATTATAGCACTAGCACGTAGCATTATAGCACTAGCATGTAGACTTATTGTATATGCTTCTTCATAGTGCTTTATAGCATTCTCTAAGCCAGGGGTCTTCAAACTTGGCCCTTTTATGATTTGTGGACTTCAACTCCCAGAATTCCTTAGCCAGCATACCTGGCTGAGGAATTCTAGGAGTTGAAGTCCACAAATCATAAAAGGGCCAAGTTTGAAGACCACTGCTCTAAGTGATTTACAGAATCAGTATATTGCCCCCAACAAACTGCTTTTCTTTTTCTTAAATTTCCAGTAATACATGTGCAACTTTGTAATACTTTTGTTGAGCACCAGGAAATCAGTTCAAATGGGTATAAAGATTTATTGCAAGCTTAAGGTTTCTACAAGAATTTGAACTACTGGTGGTCCAAGTAAATTGGCAGTATATAAGAGTCAATGGAACTCAGGGTGAAGTGGATTTAAGTCACTTGTGGGTGCAAAGGTATCGTAATTGATTAATTGTTTGACCCCTTCCCTCGGGCCCTTCTTAGTCATCTCCTACAACTTTGTCCTAGATTGCATTTGGCATTTTATTCACTTATATGTGTTACTAGTGCTTTAACTATGTATTGTTTCATACATGAAGGACAGGGCTTTGGACATCAAAATCACATGAAGTATTAGTACCGCTTTATAAAGCCTTAGTAAGGCCACACCTGCAATAATGCATTCAGTTTTGGGTACCACATTACAAAAAAGATGTTGAGATTTTGGAAAAAGTACAAAGAAGAGCAACTAAGATGATTAAAGGCCTGGAGACAAATACATGTGAAGAACGGTTGCAGGAATTAGATATGGCCAGTCTAGAGAAAAGAAGGACTAGAGTAATATAATAGCAGTATTCCGGTATTTGAAGGACTGCCACAAAGAAGAGGGGGTCAACTTATTTTCTAAAGCACCAAAAGGCAAGACAAAAAAAAATGGATGGAAACTAATCAAGGAGAAAAGCAACCTGGAATTAAGGAGAAACTTTCTAAGAGTGAGAACAATTAACTACTGGGACAGCTTGCCTTCAGAAGTTGTAGGGGCTTCATCACTGAAGGTTTTTAAGAAAATACTGGGCAACCATCTAAGGCAGTGAAGTGAGACCGAGTGCCCAAACTGCAACCCAAAACCACTTATGTATCATCGGGTGCCAGGTGAGCGTGGCCCATTGGGTGGGCGTGACTGTGACAGACTGAGTGGGCCTAAAAAGTTCAATCAATCAATTCCAACTTTGTGAGATCTTTTTTTCCCTGTGAGACATTGAAATTGATTGATTGATTCTTTTTTTTTTTGCACATGGCAGTGAAGGCCTAAAGTGGAAAGGTTTTATAAAACCCAGCTGAAGGCCTAGGACTGAGGCGACGGCACACGTGCCCACAAAGAGGGCTCTGTGTGCCACCTGTGGGTATAGGGTCTCCTGTTTGAGCAGTCAGTTGGACTAGAAGACCTCCAAGGTCCCTTCCAACTCTATTCTGATTAAACATGTGATCATGGCTGCCATCTTGACTTTTTGACCTCACACATCTGTGTAGACACCTCTTGAAACCAATCATCTTCTGTTGGGTGCCAGCAAGTTGAGCACAGGAGCTGTGCAAAGCCTTTGGAAAAGGTGATTCTTAGTGTACAAGAGCTTTCAAGTTGCCACATTGCATTTAAAAAGAAAAAAACATATTTACATAAGATCCTCAAAGGAAAGAATCATTATAATAATTTCAAATTATTAAAGCAGCCATATACAAAGCCACTAGAGGCAGCCAGGAACAGGTTCTGAAGCAACAATGCAGGTTTTATAAACAAGATGGCTGCTTTGACAAGTTGTACCACAGATGCAATTCCTTCACATTCTTTGCAGAGCCTATCTTCATTTCTTGAAACTATGGTAGCTGTCAGCAGACTTGCAGCATAAGAAATCATGATAAATAACTGTTAGTGTAACTAGTGCTTTATATAAATCATGCTCTTCATCTAATAGACATGTAGATTGGTTGAAACAATTGAATTAAATGGTTAATTGAATCCATGTGTAAGGGATCTGTTTGTTGGGGGGGGTGAGTATATCTTGATGTCATATGCTATGTTGAAAGAATAAGACCTATGTAACACTTTAAGTACATTAAAAGCCACAAAGTGTGATCTACAAACCTAAAATAAGTGTTGGATTGCTGCTGTTGTTGCTAGTTGTGAAGTCGTGTCTGACCCATCGCGACCCCATGGACAACATTCCTCCAGGCCTTCCTGTACTTTACCCTCTTCTAGAGTCCATTTAAGCTCACGCCTACTGCTTCAGTGACTCCATCCAGCCACCTCATTCTCTGTCGTCCCCTCTCCAATTGCCCTCAATCGTTCCCAGCATTAGGCTCTTCTCCAGTGAGTCCTTCCTTCTCATTAGGTGGCCAAAGAACTTGAGTTTCAACTTTAGGATCTGGCCTTCTAAAGAGCAGTCAGGGTTGATCTCCTCTAGGACTGAATGGTTTGATCGCCTTGCAGTCCAGGGGATTTGCAGGAGTCTTCTTCAGCACCATAGTTCAAAGGCCTCAATTCTTTTGCACTCAGCCTTTCTTATGGTCCAACTTTCACAGCCATACATTGCAACTGGGAAAACCATGGCCTTGACTATACGTACTTTTGTTGGCAGGGTGATGTCTCTGCTTTTTTGTATGCTGTCTAGATTTGCCATAGCTTTCCTCCCCAGGAGCAAGTGTCTTTTAATTTCTTGGTTGCAGTCCCCATCTGTGGTGATCTTGGAGCCCAGGAAGATATAATATGTCACTACCTCCATTTCTTCCCCATCTATTTGCCAGGAATTGAGAGGACCAGATGCCATGAACTTGGCTTTCAATAGTTGGATTGTACTGCACTTATATCTTCCTTCCCTTTGTGTGATGGCAGAAAACATACTAACATATGATTCATAAGTCCCACAAAATCTGTTCTGTCTGACCAAGGCTGAAAACCTAACAGAATAACAGAGTTGGAAGGGACCTTGGAGGTCTTCCAATCTAACTCACTGGTCAAACAAAGGACCCTATACCATTCCAGACAAATAGCTGCCCAGTCTCTTCTTAAAAGCTTCCAGTGAAGGAGCACCCACAACTTCTGAAGGCAAGCCGTTCCACTGGTTGATTGTTCTCACTGTTAGGAAATTTCTCCTTAGTTCTAGAATGCTTCTCTCCATGATTAGTTTTCATCCATTGTTTCTTGTCCTGCCTTCAGGTGCTTTGGAAAATAGATTGACTCCCTCTTCTTTGTGGTAGTTATGTGTACTTCTATAAATATGTCAAATAAAGCAACACCTGGACCATGCTTGATTTATGAAATATTTTATTTTTTAAAGAGTTAAATATTCATATAATGAATTAACACATTTTGCTGGTTATTAAGGAGGGACCTTTCTGTCTGGATGTGGTATGTAGCAATTGCAACATTTGTTACAGTTGAAGTTTGAGGATATGTTGGTGAATCTTTTATCCTCTGAGTTTAGACTTAGTGTAGTGGTTTCAATATTATTCCCTATTCTTGTGAAGCTTATAATCTCTGAGTCATTGATTGAGATGAATGTTCATAAAAATTGAATGAATGAATGAATAAATAAATAAATATAAGGATGTGTCACTTTAATAGTTCACTACTATTGAGGATCCATATAATTAGAAATCCACTTTTAGATAAAAATTCCAGGCAATATTTTAAAATAAAAGCATGTATTTGTAATGAAGATTAGTAAAGATTAGCAAAACTGCTTTAAATTTCTATCCGTTATTTATTCATTTTAACTCTCAGGAGCTTCAGCTAACACATCTGTACATTCTAGTTTTAAAAAATGAACACATTGCTCAAATCTCAGAAGACTGAAGATAATCTAATAATGAAAATCAGCATGGCAAATGTTAAAACTGGCATTTTATGTTTAAAAATTTATCAGATACATGCTGGAAATGTAAGCAAAAACCGGGTACTTATTATCACGCCTGGTGGACATGTTCTATTGCAAAAAAATATTGGTCTAAGATTCATAGATGGTTAGTAAAAATGATGAAAATTCAGATAGAATTTAAACCAGAACTGTTCTTGTTAGGTATATTAAGACCTAACTATGGTAAAGAAAATGATTATTTAATACTACATGTATTGACAGCTGCAAGAATAGTTTTCGCCCAGTTTTGGAAAAATGAAAACTTACCATCAGATCAGATTATAATTTTGAAAATTCTAGATTGTGCAGAAATGGACAGATTAATGTTAGAGATGAAGGAGAAAGAGGATTCAATCTTTTATAAAACTTGGGGAAAATTTTATCAGTGGGTTGAAACATGTTAGAATAAGAAGAGATATTAGAGATTTAGTATATTAAGTATTAAGCTTGATGTTTAGAAATAGTTGCTATGCTATTAATTATGCTAATTATTTAAAGGAACATTACTGTTTTACCAAAAGTTTGTTGTAACTATACCGATTTACTTTTATAAATGTTTAGTATTATATAAATAATAATATTCAATATGAAGACCCGGACGACAGCTTGTTTGTTGAATCACATATCTATTGTTACTATCCACACCCGGTCCCCTTTATCCCGGTTTCCCTGTACCCCTCCCCATCTTTCCCTACCTATATAAAAATCTAATAAAATACATTTATAAAAAAACTGGCATTTTAAAAAAATAACTTAGGTGGAAACAGTGAGATCCAAAAATGAACAAAATGATTGAGAATTTTACAAGTCACAGAAGCCATCCATGAATATCTATGGTTTTGTTTTGTTTTTTTGCCAATTACTATGCAAGTTGTACCCCAGGCCATCTGAAGGATGCCATATGGACTATACCATATCATTGCCAGACTAAAGCACACTCTGCATAACTGTCAGATAAATCTTGTGATGTTTTAGGGAGTATCCCTTCTGACTATCTTTCTGCATACCATGGCTGATTTGCCTCTTAGCTTATTGGGAAACTGCCCTTCTCTCCTGCATTTCAGGAGAATCTACAATTATACAATCAAGCTATTTTCATGTTTAATTTTCTAGTCTGTGGCTTATAAGCCAAGGGAGGAAGGGACGGAGCAAAATCAATTTCCCAGGTAGACAATTATTCATCTATTGAAGCCATTTCTATCTTAGCTTTCTGTTGACCTCAAGGCCTTAGATTTGGTTTTGACACAATGTATAGTATTTTTTCCTTAACTCACAAGACTAAAGTAAAAGTACCACAGAGAAACCATACATAAAGAATAAATTAATAATAGTGAGAAGCATCAGAAAAGCCAAGAAAAACCCAGCTATTCACCAGGTTTAATGGCTGGCAGAAAATGAGACAGTGGTGACTGCCTGGACAACTCCCTGCAGTTTCTCGGCAAGATTTCAAAAGTGCTTTACCATTGATTCCTTCTTAAGGCTGAGAAAAAGTGGCTGGACCAAGGTCACCCAGCTGTCTTGGTGCCTAAAGCAGGACTAGAGCTTCTAGTCTTCCAGTTTCTAATCTGGTATTTTAACCACTAAGTAAACTGGCTCTTTTATTTCTTTTTTGTCCCTTTAAGCCAGGGGTGTCAAACTCGCAACGTCATGTGATGTGTTGCAACATATTGTGACTTTTTTGCCATTGCCGGCAATGTGGAGGGTGCGGTTTTGCTATATGCATCCGGCCTCCAGACCGGCAGTTTTTTAAAAAAATTTTTTTATTAAGTATATATTTGTAAATGTAAACAAAGGAGAAGTTCATGTTGAATGCTACTCAACTTGATACAATCATTTTAAACTTGTAAACATTCTTCACTCGGTATATCAAGATTTAACTATAAGCAAGATACATTTTCTTTGATTGATGTTTCTCTTGTATGTAGTCTATCCATTTTTTCCAGTCCAACATATATTTTTCATTTGAGTGATCCTTCAAATATGCAGATATTTTAGCCATTTCTGCCAGATTTATGACTTTCAAAGTCCATTCTTCAGTAGATGGTAATTCTTGTTTCTTCCAGTATTGTCCCACCAGCAGTCTTGCTGCTGTGATCAAATTCAAAATTAAGTTTGTCTCCAGGGTGGTACAGTCTTTTGTAATCCCTAACAAAAACAACTGAGGTAGAAATTCAATACGCTTTTTCAAAATGGTTTGAAGTGTCCACCATATTTTTCTCCAAAAAGCTTTAATTTTTCTACAAGTCCACCATACATGAAAATAAGTAGCATCCATACTTTCGCATCTCCAACATTTAGGTTGGAGGTCAGGGTAGATATATGATAGTTTTTTCGGATCTAGATGCCATCTATAAAACATTTTGTAAAAGTTCTCTCTTAAATGTTGCGCTTGCGTAAATTTTACATTTTTCACCCAAATTCTCTCCCACATTTCCATCATGATAGGTTGTCCAAAATTTTGTCCCCACTTTATCATACAATCCTTGACCAGTTCGGTTTCGGAGTCCATTTCTATCAATACATTATACAATCTTTTGATATGCTTAGACCCTTGGTCTCTAACTTGTTTAATTAAATTCTCATCAGTTTGGGATAAACCCCTCTTCAAGTCTTTTTGCCATCTGGACCGCAATTGTAAATATGAAAACCAATTATAAACTATTCCTTCATCTTCTAGCATATTTGAGGACTTTAATGATAACACATTCCCTTCTTTCATTAGGAGTTTACTATAGGGCACCACATCTTGAGCTTGTACCATGTTTATGTTCTCTATTGCATTTCTGGGGACCGTCCAAGCGGGAATCTTTTCATTTAGTAAGTACTGGTACTTTTTTGAGACACACAACAGAGAGTTTCTCAGTATGTGTTCCTTGAATCTCTTATCCACCGTTTTGTCATACACTAGATATGCATGCCAACCATATAGTAAATCATGCCCTTCAATATTCAGCATTCTATCATTCGATAGATTAACCCAGTCACTCAACGCAACTAGAACCGCAGCATGATAATATAGCTTCAAATTGGGCATTTTTAAACCACCTCTTTCCCTTGTATCCTGGATCATTTTTAATTTAACCCTCGGTTTCTTGCCATCCCAAATAAATCTGTTGATACCCTTCTGCCACTCCTCTAGGCTCACATCCTTTTTAAGTATAGGTAACATTTGAAAAAGAAATAAAAATTTTGGCAATACATTCATTTTTACTGCCGCTATCCTGCCCTGCAGAGACAGTTGTAATTTTTTCCATTTGTCCAATTCTATTTGTATCTTATTCCACAACACCTCATAATTATTTTTATATAACTTCCCATTAGAAGCTTCAATCTCAACTCCTAAGTATTTAACTTTCTTAACTATTTCACAGCCCGTTATTCTTTTCAAGTCATGTTTTGAGTTGTTATCTAAATTTTTAACTAGCATCTTCGTCTTGGATATATTTACTTTGAAGCCTGATACCCTACCATAATCCTTAATTATCTCCATCAATCTCTTGGCTGATTGTGCTGGTTGAGTCAGTGTCACAAGCAAGTCATCCGCAAAGGCACATAATCTGTAGACATGTTGCTTTACCCGTATACCTTTTAAATCGTCTGCCGCTCTTATCTTATTCAGTAAAACTTCCAGCGTTACCCCTGCTTTAAGCTAACCTTGATTCCTGGGAACTCCTTAACAAGTCCTTGCAATTTCCTGTGCAAGATTGTTGAAAGTGATTTGCTCTTGCCTCCTTCCTAGAGCAAAAGAGAGTGACAGACCCAAGGTCACCCAGCTGGCTTTGTGCCTTAGGCAGGACTAGAACTCAGTCTCTTGGCTTCCAGTCTCTTTGACCCCTCTATGAAACTATGCACTCTTAGCCTAGTTTTTTTCAGACCATAATCAAAGGAAGAACTAACTAAATGTTCCATGGCAAAGCATTTTTGAGATTGGAAAAGCATACACGTTTGTTTATTTATCACATCAATATATCTGCTGATCTCACGAAAAGCAACTCTGGCTGGTGTACAACAGTAATGGCAATTTTGGAAACTTATGCTTTTCCATTCCATGGGATATTTGCTTTAGAAAACACTTTCCTTTTAATAAGAAGAATGGTTTTCTTCAAAGTAATTGATGGAATAACTTTCTGAATAAACATATCTCAAGATTAACATCAGACCAACAATCAAATAAACAATACCCCAATCAAGAAACTGCCAAAGAAGTCAACAGTAAACAGTCCAACCAAAGAATCTCTAAGACCAACACTGACAGGGTAAGCCACTAGAACAGGGGTCTTCAAACTTGGTCGCTTTAAGACTTATGGCTGGCTGAGGAATTCTAGGAATTGAAGTCCACAAGTCTTAAAGCGGCCAAGTTTGGAGACCCCTGCGCTAGAATATAAACTGACAGCAAATCCCACTCCTTACAAGCACTGGTGATGTTACCTAGTTTGGGTAATGAAACGTCTGTAAGAAAACAAGCAAGCTCAGAAACGACCAAGGTCCCTTCATTTCAATCACGAGCTACAAATATTCTCCTTTATTAGTATGTGTCTCAAACCAGGATGAGAAGTTTGTGCAGAGATGGGATAGTCTGTAAGGAAATAAAACATTGATTGAAGCTAACTGAAATATGCAGGGAATGAAAGAGTAGCTATTCTTTCATTATTTGTGCCATAAAAACTTCCCCAAAAAGCCCAGAGAAATTGTGAAAAGAGGTGCTGAATATAAGAACTTTCTCAGATGCTTTCCTCATGGAAAAGTATCCTGGTATATCAAGTCAGGAGCATAAATGAATAAAATAGCACCTTTATATTTTAGCTGTAAGTATAACTTTCTATATCCCTTCTGATGGCATTAAATCTCTGAGTCTTTTTTTTTTTTTAAATTCTGTGGTACGAATGTAAATTTATTCCAGAGAACTTTGCTGGTGCTAATGAAAGTGGCTGTCAAAATTGCTTGAGGTAAAAGAGACTACTGTAGACAAGTGGTAAAACCTGACTATTACCTTGAACTTATTCTCAGAGGAAACTGGAAATGAAAGCACTAGAAGTGTGGAATGTTAAAAAAAAAAAGGCTGTTGAGTGAGTGAATGCAAGTCTAGCAGGATGAGAATATTTTTCTTTCAGAAATTTAAATTATACTTTTATTATATATTAAGATGGAACTTACTGTGGAGAAGTTTAAACAAGCTTCTTTAAACTAAAGTGTTGAATTAAGGATTTATCTAGGTATTTGCATGTTGACATTATAGACACTAAAAGACTATTTGCTATATTTTCTGAATATACGTTTGTTAAGAATCATAGTTCTTTAAAGGATCAAATCAAAAGCAACTTCTGCAAACAAAGAATGTTTAGACATAAGTTCCCCTGCAGTGTTTTGAATTATGACTGAGTAAGAAGTCAGAAACTTTGCTTTTTTTGTTTGTGTTCTGTACATTTCTGCTAATTGGATATTAGTCCTTGACTGCTCTCTAATTCAAAGGTAGATTTTAATTCACTTGAAGGAACTGGATGTGTTCTTAATCATATTTAGGGGTTGAAGTTTTAGAATAAACTTACCCCATTCCCCCAAGTAGGATGCATTGGTTAGAATAGAATTTGATGGTTTCTAAAATTATCCTTAAATCAGGAGTTTGGTAGAATCTTTCAAAAATTTATGCCTTTTAATGAAATGTGTTAGTTTCAGAAGATGGTACCTTGTGATTTTTGGCTAATGACCAAACACAGTTCTCCTTCCACTGAATGACCCTTGTAACTTTAAAGGACATGTTAATTCAGAATAACAGAGTTGGAAGGGACCTTGGAGGTCTTTTAGTCCAACCCCCTGTTCAAGCAGGAGAACCTATACTATTTAAGACAAAGGGGTGTCCAATCTCTTCTTTAAAACCTCCAGTGTTAGAGCACCCACAACTTCTGGAGGTAAGCCGTTCCACTGATTAATTGTTTTAACTGTCTCCTTAATTCTAGATTGGTTCTTTCCTTGATTAGTTTCCATTCATTGTTTCTTGTCCTGCTTTCAAGTGCCTTGGAAAATAGATTGACCCCTTCTTCCTTGTGGCAGCCCCTTAGATATTGTAACACTGCTATCATGTTACCCATAGTTCTTCCTTTTATTAAACCTAATTGCTGCAACCATTCTTTGTATGTTTTAGCCTCCAGTACAAATTCCTAAAGCTTTAGGACAGCATATTTAATATCCTAACTTACCCAAGCTTTTGGCTATCTTAGGTGACAGGGATTATCTGCAACCTTTTGAAATGCAAGAGCTTTACATGTGGAAAGATTGTTTTAGGATGTTTCAAATGAATAAGAGGTGAAATGAATCAGAGGATATTTTTTTTTTGATAGATGGGCTACCCTTGTACAAAGCTGTTATTTATACTGAACTCATGTTAGCAAGGGCAAATTGTACTTACAGTGACACTGTAGATCTGATTAAATGGACACTGATCACAAAAGATCATTCATTGTTAAATTAATCTTTAAGGTTTTTGTTTTGTTACAATACCACAAGTACCCTTCTGAAATTGTAGGATAGATGTTCACATGCATGACAACATGCACAGTCTTGACATTATCATTTGTTAAAATCTATCATTACTAAGTGATGTGTTAATTTAAAATCACTTGAGCTTTGACTCTAAGGTCATGCCCAGTGCAGGATATGAAATTAATTAATTCAACTTGCCACATTTCATTTATTTTTTTAAAAATGTATTTAAAGTTCATTCCGGCTTCCTAGAAGAGCTACAGTTGTACAGATTTGTGGGTTTAGAGACTCATATTGTCCTGCCAGCTTCTGCTTTCATACAGCACAAATCCAAAGAAATATCAGTGTGGGAACTGCTCATTCAGTATTATTGCGGAAAACAGTTTCAGCAGTTTTCTTTCAGATTCTCCATGGTAAATGCGTAGGAGAGCAGAAAAGCAATATTTTAGTTTCAAATTGTCAAATAGATGTTGTGCTGGACCAGTATGTAACCATCTGGCCTGAGTGTATGTCTAGCTTAGGAACTAAGAAGTGTGTTGTTAGAGTAATTAGCATTTAAGGGGTTAAATGCCATCTCCTTAAGTGATTGACTTCTGGGAAATATAGTTTAGTTGTTACATGAATATATCTGTGTTCTAATTGGCCACTGGGAGGGTCTTGTGTCTTTATTACTGGACATCCTGTTACATGCCATTTTATTATCTTCTCTCTGCATGAATCCTAGCAGGAGGCTAGGAGCTTCGTAGCAGCAGCATGTAAGATTTACGTAGAATGGGGAAATCCATTATTCCTTTACCTACGAGATGGGTCCAGATTACAACCTACATTCTAGAAGAACTTCTGCAATAACTGTGAGTTAATGTTTTGAGGATACCTGGAACAAAAGTAATTTTATATGACCTCATCCGTTGAGTTTAATTCTGCCTGTTTCAAGTGGAATCCAGCAACCTTCTCTGCAAGGGACAGGAAAGATGTTTTAATAGAAATTGGAAGTTGTCTACTTAGGACTCCTGCATGGAAAAAAACATTTTTTAAAATGTTTATATCAGACTAGGGGTGTAGAGTTTTAGTAATGTGAAATCCTTTTGAAATGAAGATAGACAGATAGCTAGATAGGTAGGCAGGCATGCACACACAGAGGGGGGGGGAAGAGAGAGAGAGAAAGATATCAAATATTGTATTCATTTTGGTCATTCCCCTTTTTAATTAGATTTCTTTCATATTATTTCCTTTGGCTGCAGAAGAAGATAAATAAGCAATAAGAAGCGTCTTAGGAGAAATCTTCCACTGTTTGCATTTGAATTGACAAGAAGCATTATGAATAGTTGATACTATTTTGCACAGCAGAAATCATTTCCCACTTGAACATCTATTGAAATGACCAGGTTTTAATAACTTACCTAGATACCAATAACATGGGGGCAAGTGGAATCTCTGGGTCAAGTGGTTAGCTGTATTGTTAAAAGAAATCTCATTTGAGGCAAAAATAAACGTTCTTAACATGGCTTTGAGGTTTATATATTACCCTTTAAGCAAAGTTTAAATAGCTGGGCGATGTGAAGGCATGTGTTGAAACAGAAAACTGCAGGTTACAGATATTGCATTTGAAGTTTCAATCTTAGACATTTCTACATACAGTTTTCCATCCCTCACAAAATACATGGAAAATGATCCCACAGTCATGTCTACCATTCCTGCAACACCAGCCTCACCATAACTTTTTCACTGCTCACCCTTTTCGTTCAGCTAACAGGAGAACAAAAAGAATGTTATTCAATCTGTCCCTCACCTCTTAAGTCATCATTGATCATGGAATTATATATAAAAAGTAAGCATAGTAAACACTAACATACATCCTCTTCATCCATTTAAATCCATTTTATTACATTTTGTCTGGGGTTTGCAAGAAAAGCTATGTGAGCAAATGTCATTTGTGACAACAATTAACCCAAAGCACAGAGCTTCTGTCAAGGTTTACTACCATCTTGGCTACATTACCATGTTTCATGAAAAGCCTTCTGAGTTGCCAAGGTAAAATTTTGGCAATTTTGCAACTAAATGCTTTTCCAAAAAATAAGTAGAACATTCTAAATAATACCTATAAGAGGGGACAAAGTCCCAGAAATGGACACTGAATCTTATAACTAGAGAGAAAATGATGGTTGACTCAAATCCAGGAATCAGGATGCAAGGTTGAGCAGCTCTTTCTACCAGTATAGAAATTTAATAAATAATAAAATAATAAATAAAATAAATGGGGAAATAGACCACCCATAAGTTCTGCAGAGATCCATAGGAAAATATGAACTTAGTGGCTTCCGATAAACAGCCAAAAATAGATTCAGCTTCCCAAAACAGATGGTATTGAGAGATATATCAGATCCAGAGAAGCAATGATTTATAACTGCTATTGGGATACTCATTGTATTCTCTGTCTCCTCCTAATTTTATCTCCATTATTTCTTTAGAAATGGCTATTTTCATACCCTCTGAGCGCATTTCATCCTCAATAATCTATTTTTGTGGGTGAGTCTCCTTAGGGATTTATTTTTCCTCTCTGAAATCTCACAAATCAATGTGTGGCTAATTATTGCTAGCCTCGAACAACAGAAATCATTTTTATTATAAGTAAGTGACATATTCTAAAGCAAAACAATAATTATTTGGGTTTATTTCATATAGATTTGGAATAATCTCCAATTTTATTATACAGATCTAATTGCCTTTTATACCATTAACTGTCTCTCATGGCTAGAAATCTTGAGACTTTTCTGAAGCCATCATTATATTCTTGCTTTCCCTCTTCATTAAAGTACAAACTGACTGACAGTGTAATTGTAACAAACAAATTTTTCATTATTATTATTTTTCCAACCATAGGACAATTGGTATATCTGTGCATATTATCTTGCAGAACTTTTTAGACCCTTCAGTAATTCTAGAAATAAGATTGGAGCATACAAAATATGCAGCTGATTTCATACCTGTGTCCTCTTATTTGAGAAGTCTCTTTCTTCTCTCTTTTTTCTTCCCTTTCCCTTCCCCTTCCCCTTCCTTCCCTCCCCCCTTCTTTCCCCAATACATTCATTGACTAATTCATAAAAATATGCATAAACATGCTATTTCAATCTGGTATGCTCCAAGTGTAAATAGTTCATATTTCAAAGAATATCATTTATCCTTTTTGACAGCAGAGACTTGGAAAAAGCCCTGAGCCAAAGTGTGAAGGAGACATGGGAGCGTGTGGTGGACTCATAAACCATTTTGTGACTAAAGGGTAGTTCACTGGAAAATATCTATTGTATATCATCAGTTATAGGGAATATTACATTTCCCCCTCATTCTTTACAGCATCAAAAATATAAAGCTATTTTTTTTAAATTAGCACTGATTTTCCTTTCAGGCAAAAAAACCCAAAAACTTTTCTAAAATTCTTTATCAGAATTAGATTGATTGTGTCTCTTATGTACCACCCAAGTTGTGTTCACAACTCTGTGATTAAAAAAAGGTATAAGCCTGAATAGCTTTCTTCCCACTCACAACAATGTCACTTAAATAAGATGCTCTTGATGCCCAATTTATAATGGGAATCCTTTCACGTGCAGTAACTTAAGTTCAGAAAGTGAGTCAGTTTGGTGGAATGATTAAACACATGGATGAGAAGTCGGAAGACCATGAATTCTAGTTCTGCCTTAGCGGCAAAAGCCAGTTGATAGGGTTGGGTCAGTCACTCCCTCTCAGCCCTACAAAGAAAGCAGTGGCACACTACTTTAATAAATGTTGCCAAGAAAACTGTAGGGACATATCTATGTATTTGCCAAGAGTCCAGACTGAATTTAAGGCACCCAAAAGGAAAAACAAAAGATGTTTATGCATCATACTGTGCATGTCAATATGCATGCATCATCTATTGACTTCATTCTTCCTTTTTTTTAAAGAATGCCTTTGGCAATGTTTCTAGGCCACAGCAGTCCTTTTGTGTAGAATATATGACTTTTTGAGAGTCTCATTTTATGACAAAAGGTTCTGCTTGTCTTTGAGAAATAAATTAATAGCTTGGCATTTTGTAGAAGGTCCTCACATTAGAGGTTCAGACATATTTTCAATATAGAATTTTTTTGTAGTTGTTGTTTGTTGGCCTACTGCTACAAATTAATTACAAACTGCTCAGTGTCTTAAAGTACCAGTGTGGGTTTGTGAAACACTTGACATTGTTCAAATATCTTTACAAGCACAGAAAAATGTGCATTAATTTAGAAAAGAATGCTACAGCATGAACACAGTTCTTGTATCTTTGTTTAACCTTGCACAGAACTGGAATCTCATTTTTAGGATCTAGGTAATAAAATAAAGTTTCCTTTGTATGGTGAGCTTAGGATGTCAATGTGTAAGAGAGCCAGAGAATGTTCACAGTTTTTCTTACTCCTTTATATATCAGGAATCACATTGCATGTTTATTATAAGAGGCTGAAATGAGATTTTCTCTCTCTGCTTCCTTTTCATAGAGCTAATATGCCTTTAGTTTGTATGATGGAGCATTTGAAGGTAGACCTTTGGGGAAATGGTCAATTTCCAGACGTTGCCTGGATTCACACATTATATTAAGCTAGAATAGGCACCATGTTTTTGAGGTAAGGCGCCAGATTTTCTGCTTCTCTGCTTCCAAGAGTCATAGAGTACGTGCTGTTGCCCAGTGATGTCATTGGAGGAATGGCCCAGAAAGCTCAGTCTGATTTTTTTAAAAAAAAACCATGAATGATTTGAATTTTCTAAAATACAACAGATTAGTATCAGAGTCTCAGTCACCTACTTATTATTTCTTTAAAAATTGTGAAAGACAGTAAAATATGTGCCAGAAAGAAACTTTCAAAATATAAACATTCTCACAGCTGAAATTTGTTATTTTTTCATTCCATTTTGACCTGAGATGTGGCCAAGCCATAAAACTAGGCTGAGGTCAAACAATGCCTAAGGGTTGCCTACATCTGAACTAAGCCATCAGCCACGGGTGCCTCTAGAATGTCCTTTATGGCCTTCTACAACACAAAAATCTGGCAACAAAAAAAAAGGATTTTGGCTGAGTGAAGTTTTGTGTCTCTCCCTCAGAATGAGGGGGCACCGGGAGTGTAATAGCTTTGAAAGATAAGTTTTTCCACCAATTGGTACCAAAAGCAGGCCAGACAGTTTTGGCTTCATCTTTCTTAATGTGTCCAGCTGGTCATTGCTGCTTTACTGCAGCCCAGTCTGGACTAGTAGAATTAATCCACTGTCTCCATCATCATGGTTTACAAATCTCAGCGTTGAGCCTCATAGAATGCAAAAAGCCAAAACTAAACAATATTTCAGTTTAATACATTATGTGTGATGATGATGATGTTATCCATTCAGTCATGTCTGACTCTTGGCTATTCTGTGGGCCAGGTCTCTCCACATCTTCTGATCTTACACTATTTCTTTGAGTTTTTCTACACTTTGGATGGTGTCAGCTTTGATGGTGTCCAACCACCGTGTTCTCTGATGACCTGGTTTCCTTTTACCATTAACTCTTCCAAGCATAATTGCTTTCTCCAGTGCGTTCCCCCGCAAGACATGGCCAAAATAAATGAGACACAGTTTTGTGATTTTGCCTTCCAGTGACATGTCTGATGTTATGTGCTCCAGTACTTACTTGTTAGTCACCTTTGCTGCCAAGGAATACCCAGGAGCCTTCTCCAGCACCACAGCTCAAACAAGTCAATTCTCTTCCTGTCTTGCCTTTTTAAGGTCCAACTTTCACAACAATAGGTATTTATGCGGAACACAATAGAGCGGACTAACCTACATTTGGTTTCTAGGCTGATGTCCTTGCTTTTCCATATTCAGCTCACGTTCACCCTTGCTGTGTAACCCAGTGCAATATAATGTTTTATTTTTGTGCTGCATTCATTGCTTTGAGCAAAATGACAGCCAGCTATTTTCACAAACAACGAGTCTAGATACAACCGGCATGGAGCCTAAGATAAAGACTAAGAAGGCTGACAACAACAATTTAACCCAAAGCGAGGAGTGCTTACTGTGGGAGAATACAACAGAATTTATGGCAAAGCAATGTCTTCTCACAGCACAAACTGTAGTTTCAATTTTTGAACAGCTAATAACCATCCAACAGGATATAGAGACACTGAAAAAAGATATAGCTGTTCTGCTCCAGGCGCAGGATTGGACTACAGGCACTTCTACTGGAGTCTTTGCAGCAGACATGGGTAGACTGAGAAATCAGGAGAAGGAAGTAAGAGGGGAGGAAAATGAGCACAGGTCCTGGGGGACAGATAAAGAGTCTGCTAGAAGGTGGCAGCTCACTCGGAAAAATAGTCCTTCTCCAGATAAGGCAACAAGAGGAGGAAGCATCAATAGAGAAATTTCATGGGAAGATAATAAAGCACCCTGTTTACAATTACATCAATTTTATCAATCATGTCGTTCACTGCAAACACATCAGGTGGTGCTGAGAATCCACATGATCAGGGTTAATTATGGCCGCTGGAACTCCAAGAAGGCTATACTAAATTCCCTAAGCCAGCTTCTGCACTGTCACTGGGGGCAGATTGATTTACATACTGTGGAGTGGCTTCCTGAGCCCCCTAACTGGAAGCGGATATTTCTCTCCTTCAAACAGCCCACCATACCACTGATGCTATTAAAGATGAAGGCTTATTTAGCCTCCTTTCAAATCTCTCCCATCAGAGTCTTCCAGGAGGAAAGAGTTAAACCTTTAATTGTTAACAGGCGAGCTCCCAAGGTTGCTGTCTCCTCCACATCCTCAACCCAGAGAAAAGGAGAGGGAGAAAGTGGGAGTAAGCCAGCACTTACAGAAGAAGTACTTAATAGCACAGAAACTGGGCTCATTAATGCCTTTGGTGCTCTCCCAAGGAATGAACAAGACAATATATTATGCAAGTTGGAAAATTTAAAGAAATCCTTATTGGTCACAAGTGATACAGCTGAACCGCTTATTGACTTGGTTTCCCCTATAATTGAGCCTCTTACTTCCCCCCCACGGGGCATCAGTTTGCAAGAATATGAGTATATGGAAAGCAGAAGCCAAGATACACAGGGGCCAGTAGAGGCCCCAAAAGAGAAGGAGATGCTAGCATCCTTACGGGACTTCTCGATGATACCTTCTGCAACATATCAACTTCTTGAGAGTGGGCCCCTGTCAGTGCCATCATTGCAAAGCCGAATGGAACATGACCTAATAACCCCCTGTTTTACACCTAGTAAAGAAGTTTCAGAATTGCAAACCTTGTTAGCCGGTGCTAAATCTTCATACCCCAAACTCTGACTGGCTCCCTATCAGAGATTAACTCTTCTTGTATTGCGAGATTTCCCCCTCTCGCAATCATGGCCCTCCACTCTATCAAGAGCCTATCTCGAGGATGGGCTTTGGAGTCCTGAGAGATGGCATGCGTCAAATAAGGGGCTTTGGGGTTTTTTAAATCGCTTTTTAACCAAAGTTTTAAGGGAGGGTAGAGGTGGGGAAGGGGTGCTTAGGGCGGGGGAAGAAATTGTTGGAGGGGAGCTAGAAGACAGGCCCGATAACGGAAGGGGACGTAATCCTGTGGGTTCGGATGGGGAGCTGATTAAGACTGATTTAGTTCCAATTAGTACCGTAAGCGGGAGGGGCAGATATGGTGGGAGCAGGGGGCCGTATCATAATAGGGGAGCGCGTACCCGCTGTTTACAAGTGGTCATGCGCTCCGACCCCCAAGGCTCTACCTGTTCTCGGGGTTATTCAGAACCACAGGGCCCGGGCTGTAGGCTGATGTTGTGCAATGCCAGGTCTGTTGTAAACAAGGCCCCCCTCATCCAAGATTTAATTTTAGAGGGGGGAGCAGACCTGGCAGGTATTACGGAGACCTGGTTAGGACCAGAGGGCGGTGTCCCTCTGGTGGAAATGTGCCCACCGGGTTTCCTTGCATTTCATCAGCCGAGAGCACAGGGCAGGGGTGGGGGAGTGGCGGTCGTGATTAGGGAAGATTACAGGCCGAGGGAGGTCACTGTTCCTCAGACGGCAGGCTGTGAATCTCTCCTGGTGAAGTGGGACCTTGGGGGTCCGAGGGCGGTGTTGATTACGTACCTGGCTCCCTGCCACGTGTCAACTGCCCTGCTCGAGTTCCTGGACGTTGTCGCCGCAGTGGCGGTTGAGGTCCCCAGGCTAATAGTCATGGGTGATTTCAACCTGCCGTCTGTGGGCGGGACGTCCGGGGGAGCTCGAGAGTTCATGGCTTCCATGGCAGCCATGGACCTGACCCAGGTAATTCAAGGCCCCACACATATAGGGGGGAACATGCTTGACCTGGTTTTTGTCTCTGGACAGTGGCTGAGTGGTCAGAATATAGGGGATATAGTTATTGAGCCCCTGCCATGGTCTGACCACTCTCTCCTTCGCTTGGACTTTCTGACCGCTACACCCCACCGCAGGGAGGTGGAACCAGTGAGATGGTACCGCCCCAGGCGGCTAATGGAACCCGAGCGGTTCCAGATGGAGCTTGGGCCAATTCCTGAGGCTCGGATACACGACTCGGTCGAAGAGTTGGCGGCAGCCTGGGATAGGGCTGCGGCCAGTGCTCTAGATCGGGTCGTGCCTTTGCGGCCTCTGATTCGACGTACGTCCCGATCGGCCCCTTGGTTTACTGAGGGGCTGAGAGAGATGAAACGCCGGAAAAGACGCCTAGAGAGCAGTTGGAGATCGAGCCGTGCCGAATCTGACCGAACACTAGTAAGAGACCATATTAGGTCCTACTTAGCGGCGATAAAAGCAGAGAAGCGTTCTTACCTCACTGCTCTTATTGCATCATCAGATAACCACCCAGCCTCCTTGTTTAGGGTGACCCGCTCCCTCCTTCAGCAGGAGGTGAGGGGAGACCCCTTAGAGGGTAGAGCTGAGGATTTTGGAAAATATCTGTATGATAAAATCGCTCAGATACGGGAAGGCTTTGATTTCAACTGGGTATGTCCGGTGGGAGAGACGGAGTCTGGTCTTGAGACTGCTATCTGGGCTGAGTTTGACTCCGTGACTCCCGAGGACGTGGACAGGTTGTTTGGGGGACTTAGGGCGACCACTTGTTTATTGGACCCGTGCCCCTCCTGGCTGGTGTTGGCATCCCGGGAGGTGGTACGAGGCTGGTTCCAGGCAATTATTAATGCTTCGTTGAGTGAGGGTGTCTTCCCTGCCGCCTTGAAAGAGGCGGTAGTGAGGCCCCTCCTCAAGAAGCCTACCCTGGATCCAGCCGTTTTATCAAATTATCGTCCTGTCTCCAACCTTTGCTTTCTTGCAAAGGTTGTCGAGAGTGTGGTTGCCCGACAGTTCCCGCGACACCTGGAGGAATCGCTATACTTGGATCCATACCAGTCGGGCTTCAGGCCTGGTTACAGCACGGAAACAGCATTGGTCGCGTTGGTGGATGATCTCTGGCGGGCCCGGGACAGAGGTTGTTCCTCTGCTCTGGTGCTATTGGACCTCTCGGCGGCTTTTGATACCATCGATCATGGTATCATGCTGCAACGGTTGGAGGGGTTAGGTATGGGGGGCACTGTTTTGCGGTGGTTCTCCTCCTTCCTCTCCGGCCGGATGCAGTCTGTGTTGACAGGGGGCCAGAGGTCGACCCCGAGACCCCTCGTATGTGGGGTACCTCAGGGGTCGGTCCTCTCACCCCTACTGTTCAACATTTATGTAAAACCACTGGGTGAGATCATCCGTGGTTTTGGTGTGGAGTACCATCTGTACGCTGATGATACTCAGCTGTACATTTCCACGCCGAACCACCCCAACGATGCTCTTGCCGTGCTGACCCGGTGCCTGGAGGCCGTCCGGGTTTGGATGGGGAAGAACGGACTCAAGCTCAACCCTTCCAAGACCGAGTGGCTGTGGCTACCGTCGTCCCGGTTTAGTCAATTGACTCCTTCGTTGTCCATTGGGGGCGAAACAGTGGCCCCCGTGGAAAGGGTTCGCAATTTGGGAGTCCTCCTGGATTCACGGCTGTCTTTAGAGGACCATTTGACGGCCGTGGCCGGGAGGATGTTCTATCAGGTTCGCCTGGTACGCCAGTTGCGTCCCTTCCTAGACCGGGACTCGCTATGCACAGTTACTCATGCCTTTGTCACTTCCAGGCTGGACTACTGTAATGCTCTCTACATGGGGCTCCCCTTGAGGTGCACCCGGAGGCTTCAGCTGGCCCAGAATGCGGCCGCACGGGTAGTGACCGGGGCGCCATGGCGCTCCCATGTAACATCGCTCCTGCGTGAGCTGCACTGGTTGCCGGTGGCCTTTCGGGTGCGTTTCAAGGTGTTAGTGACCATCTTTAAAACGCTCCATGGCATCGGACCCGGATATCTACAGGACCGCCTTCTGCCAGCAAATACCTCCTGCCGTCCGGTACGCTCCCACAGAGTGGGTCTCCTCAGGGTGCCGTCGGCCAAACAATGTCGGCTGGCGACCCCCAGGGGGAGGGCCTTCTCTGTGGGAGCTCCAACGCTTTGGAACGAGCTCCCCCCCGAACTCCGTACGATGACGGAATTGCGTTCCTTCCGTCGAGAATTAAAAACATACTTATTCCGACAAGCCGGCCTGGGATGATAGCTCCAGCTCCAACAATGGCCATAACTGTTTTTAGGGGATTGTGTTTTTAGCTGGGTTTTTAAATATTCGGCCAAATTGTTTAATTTATTTTTAATAATTTTAATTTTTGTGTGTTGTTGTTTTAATTGGGCTGTACACCGCCCCGAGTCCTTCGGGAGGGGGGCGGTATAAAAATTGTAAATAATAATAATAATTGTAAATAATCTGTGATCCTACGAAAGTGAACATTATATGTGTAGAGGAAAGCAAAGATAATGTTGGCAAAGGAATGCAACGATTGTTAATGGATGAGAAACTATAAAATACATCTCCCTGGGAAAAATGGGAAACTCATAATAAGTGGCCTTGATTCTCTGGAAGTTGGGGATAGTCAAAAATGTTGGCAGGTTAACAGAGTTTACCCTACAACAATTAAGTAGAGGAAAATACTGGAAGATTTATCCCATAACAATGAAGTAGAATTTCAGTAATCCCACTGGTGTGTATATCCAGCTCTGGGCCTTCTCAAAGGGCAGATATTAATCTGGAAATCTATTACTCTCTGGTGAGAAAGGGACTGAACCTCATCTTTGGTTGTAGAGATGGAATCAAATTATGGGGCACCTCACCCTCTGTAAAGAGCTTGCTGAAGCATTGTTGCAACCTCAACAAATAACAAACCTGAACTATGCCATGGTACAACAAACAGCATTTGGACAATGTTTCTTCTAGTCAGGAGCAGCTCAACAGCCTGCAGCCCAATCAGTATTTCTTCACTCTCATGGACATTTGCTGGAGTAATTATGATTTTTTTTTTTACTTTTCTGACTCAATATCAATTGTTTGTGGCAGATTGGCCAGGAGAATTGTGTCTAGATCACTGTTGGCTTATATTCTAAACAGCTTGAATAAAGAACAGTTAAATGGGCAGTGAGATCAATGATTCATTAATGGACAATTATTAGAATTCCATGCAAAGATTTAGAGCTGCATTTGACTATTTGGCAAAGAAACCAACAGCAAATTGAGATATTCACAAGTTGAACAAAGGAACTATACAGTCTGTGAGTATATATTGGATGTTTAGTTATATGTCAGAGAACATTTGTGGATAATGGGTTTGCAGCCAATTAATTCTCAACACAGTGGGGACAAGTAAGCAAGCTGTGACAGAGAGCGGCAAGAATTCTGTAAGATCATTTATTGTCAGTTGCAACAGCATTGTGCATTGCAAAGTAGGACCAGCTTAAAGTATTTGTCCATCAATCATGGCCATAAACTTAGGTTTCTCTAATAATTGTGTGGGCAATTTAAACTATTGTATTGTGGACTCATCTTGCTCTGATTGACCAGTTTCAAAGTGCTGAAAGATGAATAAGTGATAGAAGACATACCAAAGAATTGAAAGAGCTAGTCCAGCAAGTTTGTGTGTTAATTGATGATAAATTGGAGTTGTTGCTAGATGGAGGAAATAGTAAGGCAAGGAGGTTTACAGAGTTTTTTCACCCCTACTCCTTTCCTTGTGGACTACTTAGTTATTAGTGCCAGAGAACCTATGCAAATATGAACAATAAAGAGATCTCTGTCCCCAGCAAAGAAACAGAGAAAAAAAAAATTGTGGAGCTCCTAAACAAGATCTGCAGTGCTAAAGTATAGACTTCTGAGGAAGTTGCAGAGTTTTGCACCTGTAGAACTGCAGCCACATAGCAAGCACTCCAGAGCTTCTTCTTTGGGAAACATTGTAGGTTTGCCTCTTAAGAGTTTTGCAGAATTCTTGCCACTCTCTGTCACAGCTTGCTTATTTGTGTCCACTGTGTGATAATTAATTGGCTGCAAACCCATTATCCATAAATTTTCCATTTCAAATATGTCAACAGCAGGATTTGAAAGCTTCACAATCTTACCCTTTCCTTTTCCCTTCCCCACTCAATTGTCGGAATCTCCTCCTTTGCCAGAAGATTATGCAGAGTTGGCAAATGTATTTTAAGAAAAAGATGTAACTGCCTTGCCTCTTCACTGAGCAGGTGACTGTACCACTAATAGGGAAATAATCAACTCAGTATTTTAATCAACTGAGTATTTTAAAGCATTTTTGGATAACAATTTGAAGAGAAGATCCATTTACTACTCTGCCTTTCCAGCATTGCACTTACGTTTTCCATACTCAAGAAGACCTAACCTTTGATGGCTGTTCATAATGGCAGACTTCAGAACTTGTGACCATTACATATCACTATGTAATGATATGTACAGATCTAGTGGGGTTGCACTAGAGCCGTGGTGGTACAGTGGTTAGAATGTAGTACTGCAGGCTATTTCTGCTGACTGCCAGCTGCCAGCAGTTCAGCAGTTCAATTCTCACTGGCTGAAGGTTGATTCAGCCTTCCATCCTTCCGAGGTTGGTAAAATGAGGATCTAGATTATTGGGGGCAATAAGCTGACTCTGTAAACCACTTAGAGAAAGCTGTAAAGCACTGATGTGGTATATAAGTTTAAGTGCTATTGCTGTTGCTATTTGGAATGTATGTATTTTCAGAAAACTAGACTTTACAAGCACTTATGGTTTGATTAAGATGAAAGAAAACCAACAGGAGTAGAGAGAATGTTAAAACTGATAGTGCCCCCCACACATAGCAAAGGTTTATGGGTTAGTCCTCTTCCTTCCATAATATTTACTGGGACTCTGGTGAAAGGAATGGTTTTGACCATTCCAACCTCCCAAAGCCAGTCCAAAAGAATATCATAATTGATAGCATTGAAAACCTGTGATGGAACAAAGAGAACAAGGCTGGATGTACCACTCACCTTATCTACAAATGCAATCAATGCTGTTTCAGTCCTGTCCCTTGGTACAGGAAGAGGCCCAGATTATCTGCTTCATCCAGAGTTCTTTGCACTTACTGCACAACTGGCTTCTTAGCAACCTTTTCTAAAAAGAGAAGTTCGGAGATTGGACAAAAACTGCTTAATTCCTCAGGATTAATAGATCCAGATTCTTCCCAGATAACTAGCCAGAGTGAACTTCAGTCAGATGGAAAATATTTGTTTGATTTTTCCCAATTGTATCGTTTTGAGTTCTTGGATCTCTGCCAAAGGAATATAAATAGATTCTGCAAACCAGCAGGAAAGGTGAAAGCTATAGATCTTAGGAACTGGACTATAGGGGTCTTTCCCCCCCTAATATAAAACTATGCTACTTCAGTTTTGCAGCATATAGTAGTTATCCTTATTTCCCATAATTGGAATTACCAGTTCAGAGATTATATTCTATTCTGCCAACTACAGGATTATTTTCTCTAATCTCCAGTTTACAGGGAGCATCTCTATTAATTTTCCATTAAAGAAAGATTAAGTCCTTGTTTTCACTATCCTATACTGTAATCCTTAACAACCTGTCCAAGGAGTCCTGAAAATACTATTTTTGGCAGTGTCATAGAATAATAGAATTGAAATGAGACTTTGAAGCCATGAAATCCAATAGTTCTCATTCCAAAACATCCCAAAGAAATGGCTGCCCTATGAAAAGTTGATCAGCACTGTTGTGTGGCCTGTGATTAACAGAGCAGGTGCAGGAAGCTGCAGAAAGACCCGGGCAGACCACGTGGCTGCCTGGGCCAGACAGTCTGTCTCCAGCCTATTGTGCATGCCAAAGTGGGAAAATATGTTGCATTTATTGGCTGATGCTGTCCCTGCAAAAGTGTATAAAAGAGATCCGCACCATCTTGTGTGTTGTTCTGTTGAGGTTCTGTTGAAGCTTTAATAAAGTAACAACTGTTATTACTCCTGCCTCATCTCAATGCCATACCAACTCACAGAACAGAACAAGCACCTTCCTCAAAAATTGTTTACACTGTCCACCTCCTACTGACAGCTAAGAAGCTTTTCCTATTACAGGTTATGACAGCAGTTTGGACCAGGATTGCCATCACTAAATGATGTGGTTGTGAAGCATAAGGATAGGTGACTGCTTCACTTAGGGATGGCAATCCTGGCAGTCCTGGTTGCCATTGCAACCCCAAGATTTGCAAATTGTTAAGGAGGAAAAGATTGGGGCCCCAGTTAAGGAATGAAGAAGTGCCACACCGGGCTAGAAGAATTGGTGCAAGCCGTATGTGAGTTGGGGGAGGGTTTGGAGAGCATGAATTGGTGGATGAATTAAGGGAGGCCAGGTAGGGCCTGCAGGCCTATTGGAGGCTGTGCATGGGTGGAGGATGATTGCAAGCAGGAGCAACCTACTGGAGTGATTTACTGCTGGTTTCCCCAGTTTTGTTTGTGGTAAGCTGGCAGGGAAGCTTGCAAAGGGCAGTCACTTGACTACAGCTCCCTGGAATATTGTAAGCCAGTTTGCAGTTGGGATGCTAGACTGGCCAAAACTTTGGGAACCAGTAATATGTCTGTTTTTTCAACATAGCTATAATTTGGAACAATTGCTGAACAAACTGAGCACCATCTGTATCCAACTATAATCTGTTAGTTAGGACCATTTTTTCCATTTTTGTTTTCACTGTAAATAGGGGTGAGTGGGAATTATTTGGCCTCTTTGCATCTAAGAAACTTTTTCATAAGTTCTTGAAAATATTTGCTAAGAACTAGGGCTCTGAAGAAAAATTAATTACAAAAAACAGATGGGATTAATATGAACCAAAAAAGATATGTACTCCTAATTAAAGGGAATATAGAACGTTGTCATGCTCTTGGTAACCTTGCTGGAATTTTTTACTTTCATAAAAAGTGTTCTCCAGTTTCATTTCTTTCCATATCTTTTTGTCTTATTTATTAATCCAATAGCATCATAAGCTCACAACACTTAAAATATTTCATTGCCACAATATTGTTACACCTTATTGAAATATAGAATGTATGAATTTCAGAGTAGAAAAAAATTGTGATTCAGACCTCTGTACACTTAAAATTTAAATTTTATCCATCATTCTTTAATCATAGCTATAGACCATGCCTTTGAATACTGTTTTACAAGTGATGTAAAAGTTTCTACTGTTGCTTTGTTATACATTTTGCAATTAACAGTTAAGAATATCCTGTTTTGTGAGGATAACTAAAATAATGTGTTTTTTTCTATTATTTTTTATATACCAACTATGGTAGTTGTTAAGCTAACTATGGGAATGTCCTTTTACAAAGACTATGGTATTTGGGATTGGCAACTCCATCATTAAACAACAAGGTCATAAAGCGTAATGTCACAGGACTGCACGAACTCACCATGACAATTAAAACTTCTCCACTGACTTTGCTTATCGGAAGATGGCAGCAAAATATTGCAAATAGTGGTCATGGGATGCTACTTGTCTCATAATTGCAAGCTGGTTACCAAGTCACATACGACACTGTCACAGTGTTCTTTGTCCATAACACTCAGACAGCAGCAAAGATCAGTCGTCAGTCGTCCTCATTCAACATCATTGTAAATTGAATGATTGTTGTATAAGTAGTTGTTCAGCAAGGACTACCTGTATAGCAACATTTTCTAAAGCTCAAATTTCATAAAACAATGGTTTTTTTGTAATGTAAATTTATTTTTTATTAAATTTATTTCCCACCTAGCTCATTATGTAAATTTGGCATATAGCATATAGCTAATGCTATATGTCCATGAATGTTATGGCTGTGTTAAACTATGGAATGCTTCTGTATGCTAAAATCTCATTATGAAACTTTAAAATGTTTAAAACATACTAATTTAGATAGTGCCAATGCATTTGGAAAAAAATATTTTCTTTGGGGAAAATTTTCTCAGTCCAGTAAGATTTAATATTTCAATATATGAATTCTTCGAAGACCAATTTGATTCCTCCTGAGTTATTTTAGATAGCTAGCTTATGTTACCAGTGTACAGTTCAGTATACCCTGAAAGAAATCTTTTTTTTCAATCTTGTAGTTAACAACCCTTTGATTAAAACAAAGGGTAAAATTTTCTATAATTATCTATAATTAATATACATATAGCATATTTATTTATTTATTTATTTATTTATTTTTTAAATTTTTATTTTTTCACCATACACCAAAAACAAACCATACATATGTAAACAAAATTCTTTTCTTTTAACAGAGCCGTGCTGTACATTCTAACTATTCTATTACCTCTTATTTACATTTTATTTACATTCAATCCTTATGCCTTTTTCTTTCTCTGTTCTAGCCAAATATAACACTTATTCCAAGTTTCGTAAAATTCTATTGCCTCCTTGTCTTTTAATTCTAGAGTGAGTTTATTCATTTCTGCACATTCCAAAATTTTATAGATAACCATATCCTCTGTGGGTATGTTTTCGTTCTTCCAGCATTGGGCATATGCTATGCGGGCCGCAGTCAATATGTATATAATGATGTGTTGAAACTGTTTTTTAATCTTTGAATTTATTATACCCAATAAAAACAATTCTGGTTTGAAATCCATTTTTATCTCCGTTATCTCCTGTATCCAATCTCTTATTCGTTCCCAATACTTCTTTGCTTTAGGGCACAGCCACCACATATGGAAGAATGTTCCTTCTCTAATTCTACATTTCCAACACTTTGGATCTATATTTTTATGCATTTTGGCCAATCTCGCTGGTGTTAAATGCCATCTATAAATCATTTTGTATTGGTTCTCTCTATATGCAGATGATAACATCAATTTGCAATTTACACTCCATAGTCTTTCCCATTCCTCTAGGTTTATATTTCTTCCCACATTTCGTGCCCACGCTAGCATGGACCCCTTCACTATTTCTTCCTCTAACTCTATTTCTAATAAATATGTATAGATTTTTGATAATGATTTTCCTTCCTTACTTATTAGGATTTTATCAAGTAAGTGTGGAGTCTGGTTTATTCCACATTCTTGCCTGTCTCTATTGTATCTAGATTTAATTTGTAGATAAGACCACCAATCTGTGGGAATTCTTTGTTCCTCCAGCTCTTCTCTTGTCTTAAGATTGCCTTGGTTGTCCAGTAATTCTTTATATCTCATCATCTTTTTCTTCTCTAGCATATTAGGGTGAATTACTGCCTCCATCGGCGAGAACCAATTTGGGATTTTCCCATAATGCCTTTTTTTAATTTTTTCCCATATCCCGATCAATGCTCCTCTTATCTGATGTTGTTGAAAATATGATGTTGTTGAAAATACAAAACTAATACTAAAAATGAAACAAGATCTTGAAACCTGGGGAAATTTCCGATTATCATTATTAGGTAGGATCGACTTTTTTTAAAGAATTGGATAAAATAATAAATAAATTTATTTGGGCGGGTAAAAAAGCTAGGATAAATATGAAAATGTTACAGGACAGTAAGAGTAGAGGTGGACTTGGACTCCCTAAATGGGAAACTTATTACTATGCAGCAGGGTTAGTATGGATTAAAGATTGGATAAATTTGGATAATGATAGGATACTAATGATTGAAGGACATGACTTAGAGATGGGCTGGCATGCATTTTTGTGGGGGAAACACAAGAAAATACATAGCATATATATTTAAAATAGCTTAAATTTTAATGTAAAATGCTGCCAAGAAGCACATCCAGTGCAAATTCGTCTGTGAATTTTCCTATTTTAAATGCATGGTTATTTGAGACTTGCTGCTAAAAATGGTAACAAACAAAACCAGGGAAGTAAAATCTTTCCATCTCCAAGTAGTTATACTGAATTTTCAGATTATTATCGTGGAGGTCTCTTGAAGTACTTACTACTACTGGGACCAACTGCAAAACTGATGACCTTTTGCAATTATAATACTTCAATAGCATGTTATGCACATTTGATGACAGAGAAAAGGGAATCTTTTTTTTTAACTGCTGTTAAATTTATATTTATTCAGGATAGCCGTGCATTATGATGCTTTTTCCTAGGCTGATTTTATCTCTGCTACTTTGGGGCTTGGTTGCCAGAATCCTAACTTGATGGAAACCTAAAAGAATACATCACTGAGATATGAAAAGCTCAGATCCAATAAGCACTGTGAAGAGCATTTAGAATTGTATAATTGGACTTATTTTTTAAGGTACATTCAACTATTTGAAATATAGAAAACACTGAGATGAAGGCTTCTGTTTTTCCTGGTTTTTCTATTTATCAAGTGCTCTCTTGGTGATGTGCAAAAATCTGTACAAAAACACTATATCCACATTAATAACATTTTATAGAGTAAAAGATGTAGTCACTAAAATCAATAATTTTAATTTAAACCACAGTAAGGACACAGTATAACAGGCCCATCTGATTAGTTGGAGATGGGAAATACACATGGAATTAAATCCAAATTTAGACATGCTTAGGGTGGATCTATTAAAATGAATACCCCATAACCAAGAGTTATTCATTCCACTTATTTTAGTTAGTTTATCAGAATGATAAAACTTGACCCAAACCATGGTTTCCCATTCAGGTTTGTAGTATGTTTGTGGCCTCCACAGTTGGACAGGGACAATTGTGTTTCAAAATAAGTGACAGTAAAATATCTTTGGGGATAACTACAGATAATCCTCAACTCACTACTACAATTGAGCCCCAAATTTATGTTGCTAAGGGAGACAATCGTTAAGTGAATTTTGCCCCATTTTATGACCTTTCCTGTCATAGTTGTTAAGTGAATCACTGTTATTAATTAAGTTATTAACACTTCTTTAAGTGTATCTGACTTCCCCATTGACTTTGCTTGTAAGAAGGGCGCAAAAGTGATTACATGACTCTGGGACACTGCAACCGTCATAAATATGAGACAGTTGCCAAGCGCCTGTATTTTGACCACATGGGGATTGTTGGAAGTGCAAAAAACAGTATTAAGACACTTGTTTTAATGCCATTGTAACTTTGGTCACTAAATGTACTGTTGTAAGTCAAGGACTACCTGTACTGTGGTTGAATTTAATATTGTTTTACTCTGCAACTGCTATTATACCTGGGCACTCTTTTCTTAGGTTTCTGCTTTCCTTGTTTTTGTCCTGTCAGTCAGTTTAAGCATGACACCCTCAGTAGATTTGGGCTGGTGGTTTCTCTGATCTGATTACATCAACAAATATTACATTAACAAATCCTGTGACCTATACAAGTAATCAGACAAAACAGCACTGAGAATGCATGAGGCTGAGCAAAGGACAAACTAAAGAAGTTTTGGAAAAGTAGCCAAGAAAATAAATGGGTTAGGGCAGTGATGGTGAACCTATGTCGTGGATGCCAGAGGCGGCACTCGGAGCCCTCTATGTGGGCATACGTGCTGATGCCCCAGCCTTGCCTCCCCCGTGACCCCCTCCTTACCAGCAGCCCCCCCAGAGGAGAGTCGCCCCCGAGCGTGGCCCATGCAAGCAGCGCAGCCAAGGACATGGCAGCCAGGCAGCGTAGACAAGACTCTGCCCTCACGCCCCATCACGCACAGTTGATGCTACGGGGCGCAGGCAGAGGGCATGGCCTGGGCGATCTGCGGCGGGCCCTGGAGGTGGTGAGTGGCCCTGCAGACAGGCAGAGCGGGGGCGGGGCAGGGGATGGAGCGGGGCGGGGCCTGTTTTTGGGCACTCGGTCTCTAAAAGGCTTGCCATCACTGGGTTAGGTTTAGATTTTTACAATGTTAGTTTTGCTTGATTGATGCAGCAAGTGAGTAAGTGATACAAATTAGCAAGCGAGATAGGTCAGATTTTAAAACAAACACAAATGACTTACATAAGTAACAGATTGGTGAGTCACCAGTGCAGAAATGCATTCTGTAAGTGATGAAAATAGTTTTTAGATGTGCATTCTCTTAAAATTTTTAAATATTTTAATTTTGTACATTTATATGTTTTTTAAATTTTAAGGCTGTAAACCGCCCCGAGTCCTTCGGGAGAGGGGCGGTATAGAAATTTAATAAATAATAATAATAATAATAATAATAATAATAATAATAATAATAATAATAATAATCATTCATTGTTTTTTTTTAATCATTCATTGTTATGCCTTTTCTAATGTATTTCCAGATTACCTACAGGTTTCATGAAATGTAATTAGAGAGTTCTAAGCAGAATTCTTAATTTCTCAGTTTCTGACTTGACATCAAAGGGCTTCGAAATTTCTTTGCATTTGGGTAGGGGGGATGGGCAGATGCTTTTGTTCATTATATACTAGTGCAGGGGCCTTCAAACTTGGCCCTTTTATAACTTGTGGACTTCAAGTCCCAGAATTCCTCAGCCAGCATGCCTGGCTGAGCAATTCTGGGAGTTGAAGTCCACAAGTCATAAAAGGGCCAAGTTTGAAGATCCCTGTATTAGTGCTATGCAACACTTTACATTTAGTTGCAAATTATTGATTCAAAGCACAGGCATATTGCCAGGTATAATCCTACAACTACATAATCTTGAAAACAGACACATCTGCTTTCATGGGTCATGGACAAGTTCTGAGTTTATTATCTTCAGACAGGTGGCTGTCCAATCTTTTCTTAAAAACCTCCTGTAATGAAGCACCTACAACTTCGGAAGGCATGCTGTTTCATTAGTTAATTATTCTCACTGCTAGGAACTTTCTCCTTAATTCCAGGTTGCGCCTCTCCTTGATTCTTGTATTTCCTCTGGTGCTTTGGAAAATAAGTTGATTGCCTCTTCTTTGTGGCAGTCCCTCAAATACTGGAATACTGCTATCATGTCACCCTAGTCCTTCTTTTCTCTAGACTAGCCATACCCAATTCCTGCAACCATACATTTTTGTCTCCAGGTCTTTGATCATTTTAGTTGCTCTTCTTTACACTTTTTCCAATGTCTCAACATCTTTTTTGTAATGTGGTGACCAAAACTGGATGCAGTATTCAGGTGTGGTCTTACTAAGGATTTATAAAGCAGTACTAATACTTCATGTGATTTTGTTTCTATGCCTCTGTTTAAACAACCAAGGATTGTATTAGTTTTTTTGGCTGCTGCCACACACTGCTTGCTCATATTTAAGTGATCGCCCACAAGGACTCCAAAGTCTCTCTCACCGTTACTGTTTTTGAGTGAGGTTTTGCCTAATCTGTATTTCTATCTTTGGTTTTTCTTGCCTTTTTCTACCTTGCTTTTTTCCACAATGAATTTCATGTTGTTGGATAGGGCCCATTGTTCAAGTCTGTCAATATCTTTTTGAATCCTGAGATTGTGTTCTAGGTTGTTGGCTATTCTTGTCAGCTTAGTGTCATCTGCAAATTTGATGAGTTCCACTTCTGTTCCCTCATCTAAGTCATTTATGAAGATATTGAAGACTACTGGGCTTAAGACTGCTTACTTCCCTCCATGTGGATATAGTAATATTAGGGACTACTTGTTGAGTATGGTTTGTCAGCCAGTTACAAATCCCTCTTATGGTGATGCTGTCTATCCCACATTTTTCTAGTTTACCAAGAAGTAGGTTGTGGTCTACTTTGTCAAATACCTTGCTGAAGTTTAAGCATACTATTTCCACAGCATTTCACTGGTCTACTAATTTACTCACTTTGTCAAAGAGTGAAATAAGATTGGTTTGGCATGATTTGTTTTTAACAAACCTGTGCTGGCTACTAGTTAGAACTTTGTTTCTAGGTGTTCTCAGATCTGGTTTTTGCTTATTTTTTCCAGTATCTTCCAAGGTATTGATGACAAGGTGATTGGTCTGTAGTTTCCTGGATCTGTTTTTTTTTTCCTCCTGTTTTGAAGATGGGAGCTATTTTCCAGTCCCTTGCTAGTTCCAGGATTTCTGAAAGATATGGTTTTGAGATGGGGCGTTGTCTTACCTGAACACCATTTCTCAGTACAGAGATGGATAATCCACTAATGGGTTAACTTAATCCTCCTGCCCAATCAGATCAAGTCAGCCAAACTTGCCAGGCCTGTTCTGGGCCTGATTACCCCAGTTTTCTACAAGGACGCAGCTACTGACTGAAAGCATGACGTGTTGGCTCACAGAACAGACACTAGGCCTAAGGACCTAATTGGGTGGGTGTGGATTATCCATCTCCGTGTTGAGAAATGGCATTCAGGTAAGACAACGCCCCTTCTCCAGCACTGGAGATGGATAATCCACTAATGGGACATACCAAAGCCCACTGTCCTTATGGGAGGGAAGCGGGCAAATTTGGAACCGTGTCGCGAGGCACCACTTGTTGGAGGATCCTCCTGCCAAAGGATGCCTCGGCGGAAGCGTACCTGTCCAGTTTGTAGTGCCATATGAACGGTGACGGGGAAGACCATGTGGCTGCCTTACATACTTCCTCGATGGAGGCCTGCATGGCCCAGGCCGCCGAGGTGGCCACACTGCGTGTAGAGTGGGCCGTGACATGGGGTGGAATCGGCAAGGAATTGGACTGGTACGCCCCTGCAATGCAAGCTCTTACCCAACGACCAATCATGGAGGCCGAGACCTTCCGACCCTTGGAAGAAGAAGAGGAGACAAAAAGAGCCTCGGAGCTACGGGAGGGGGCCATCCATTTAAGGTAGTAATGGAGAGCCCATCGGACGTTCAGAGAATGCCATCGCCGTTCCAGCTCATGGGATGGATTGGGGCAGAAATCAGGAAGGACTATGTCCTGGGTCCTATGAAAAGGAGAATTCACCTTGGGAACGAAGGTGGGGTCTAAACGCAAAGTGACCCAATCCCGGTGGAAGATGCACAGATCCTCCCTGACCGAGAGGGCCACCATCTCAGAGATGCACCGGGCCGAAGTAATGGCCACCAAGAAGGCGACCTTGAGGGATAAGGACCTCATGTCGCATGAATTGAGGGGCTCAAAGGGAGCCCTGGTAAGTGCCTGAAGGACCCTAGGTAATTCCCATGTGGGATACCTGTGGACCACAGGTGGCTTGGAATTTGTAGCTCCCTTGAGGAAGGACCGGATCAAGGGGTGTTGCCCCAGAGAACTAACATTGTCGCAAGAGAGCAAGGTAGAGAGGGCCGCCACCTGCCTACGCAATGTGCTGGGTGCCAATCCCTTATTCAGTCCCTCCAGCAAATAGTCTAGGATGTTTGGGATGGTCAATCTCGATAATGGAATTTGGCGAGCGGAACACCACCGGCAAAAGTTCTGCCATGTGGCTTCGTAGATGCGGTTCGTCACTGGTCTACAGGATGCCTGAATTATATCAATGACTCCTGGATCAGGATCCTGTATTCAAGCACCAAATGGCTAACTGGAGCCATTGGGGGTCCGGGTGAGTCAGGTCCCTCTGGATCAGTGATACCCTGTCTGGAGGGATTGTCCAAGGATGTGATTGGGAAAGGCCGACGAGATCGGCAAACCAAGATCTCCGCGGCCAGTAAAGGGCTACCAGGAGAACCTCTGCCCTCTCCTGTAGGAGCTTGTGGATGGCCACTGGGAGGAGGGGAAGGGGAGGAAAGGCATAGAGTAGGCCATCTGGCCATGAGGTCCGGAGAGCATCTACTCCCTCTGCCCCCTGAACTGGGAACCGCGAAAGGAACCATGAAAGCTGTGCGTTTGCCCTGGAGGCAAACAGGTCTATGATGGGGAGACTGAATCTGTGAGTGATTTCCTTGAATAGCCTCAGGTGCACATGCCATTCCAAGTGGTCCACGGTTGACCTGCTCAGGAAGTCTGCCCTCTTGTTTGCCTCCCCCGAGATGTGGTCCGCCCTGAGCGAGGTGATGTTGGTCTCTGCCCAGGAGCCCAGCTGGTGGGCCTCGGCCAGGAGCGCCCGGGACCGGGTGCCCTCCTGCCTGTTCACATGGGCCTTTGCCGCCACGTTGTCCGTAAGGACGAGTACATGCCATTTCACTATGTAGAGGCGAAAGTGGCGGAGACCAAGGTGTATGGCCTTGAGTTCCAGCCAGTTGATGCTTTGTCTCAGGTCCGCCCGGGACTACCTCCCCTGGACCCATTGAGACTGATAGTGTGCTCCCGATCCGAACAGATTGGCGTCCGTCGTGTCCATGAGCTGCCTGGGCTCCTTGAAAAGAGACCCTCTGGTCATGGCTGGAGAGAGCCACCATCTGAGGGAGTGTAAGATGTGTGGTGGAATCCTCACCTCTCGGGTGGAAGTGCTTGTTCCCTGCTTCTGATAGGGGAGCAGACACCACTGGATGGGCCGCGAGTGTAGCCTGGCCCAGGGGACAATCGAGATGCACGAAATCATCTTCCCAAGGAGCTTGGAGAGCCCAGCAGGGGACAGAATCTTCTCTCTGCAGACCTTGAGAACTAGGTCCCGTATGCTGGCCCTGCGTTCCTGAGACAGATAAACCCGAGACTCTACCATGTCTATGATGGCTCCTAGGTGGAGCAATATGGTTGATGGAACTGTCTGACTTTTTTTGAAATTGACTGAAAAGCCATGGCTCTGCAAGACTCCAATCACCAGTCTCAGGTCTGTCAGAGCCCTCTGCAGGGAGGCCGACTGTATTAAGATGTCGTCCAGGTAGCATTGCACCCGAACCGGCATCAATCTCAGGTGTGCTGCAAGCACAGCCAGGACCTTGGAAAAAACCCTTGGAGCCTACGACAGGCCGAATGGCAGTGCCCTGTACTGGTAATGATGTCCCATGTAGCTGAACCTGAGAAACCGTCGATGGCTGGGGACGATGGGAATGTGGAGGTATGCCTCTGTGAGGTCCACTGATGTGAGAAAATCCCCCTTTCGGATGCTGCCTAGGATGGACTGAAATGTCTTCATTTTGAACCTTTGAACCAAATAAAGGTTCAGGCGTTTTAGGTCCAAGATTGCCCTCCATCCTTCTGAGGTCTTGGGGACTACAAAGAGGATGGAGTAGAATCCGCGCCTCCATTGGGGCGCAGGTACCAGTTCTATGGCTCTGATGTCTAGTAAGTGACAAATGGCCTCCATCATGAGACCTCTCCTTGGGGGCTTCTTTGATTGGGGGCAATCAATGAACCTTCTTGGTGGACTGGATATGAATTCCAGAGACAGGCCATGGCGAATGGTGTCCAGGACCCAGGTGTCTGTGGTGGTGGCCTCCCACTGAGTGACGAAGAGGGAGAGCATTCCCCCTATGGGAGGCTTCACTGGGGGGGTCACTTCTTATGGAAAGGGCGACCCCCGCCTCGAAAGGGCCGTTTGGACTGGAATTGCTGCCTGGACCATGTGGCTGGTCTGTCAGCCGGACGGTCCTGCCTGGGCGTGAAGGGCCAAGAAGGTTGCCTGGCTGGGGTAGTGGCAACCCGAAAGGTCTGTCTACGATTGTAGGGGGTTGAACTAGATGACTACCAAGGTTGTTCCTTATTATTATTATTATTATTATTATTATTATTATTATTATTATTATTATTAACATCATCATTATTAAATATAATCAATGGGGAAATAGGATTGAGCAACATTGAAAAATATTATAATTCAAATATAGGCAAAATACATTTTTTTTCTTATTAGCTCTAGAAAAATGATACTTAAATACTGCATGGTAGAGGTAGTATAAATTGAGACAAAGAGGCATATAAAATGAAACTTTTAAAATTATACAGCATATTTCATGCAAGTATTTAAAATGCTTATAGCAACTCTAAATTTTTAAATCTTAGCCTGTAGCACCTGTTTACTAGATTATTATAGAAGTCTATGAGAATGATGGAGAGGGAAGAGCTGCAGCCTAGGCAACTATCACCTGATTCTGATAGACCCTGGAGATCTAAATTCTCCCCCAATGAACTATAGACATTCCATTTTGTTCTCCATTGTAGATAGGTCTGCTGCTGTTTATGGAGACTTAGGCTTAGTTGGGTTTCTCTGTACATTTATATCTGCAGGATCACAGCCTGAGTTTCCAGTAAGTGCCATTCTGTTAATAAGCAAATCAACTTGTTTACTTTCTCATTAAATTCCTTCAAAAACTTGCTTTGTGGGGAAATCTGTTGCAGCTGACTGCTCAGCTTTAAAGAAAGAAAAAACTATGTAACAAATATGCAGTGTAAATCATCATTTTTAGTTTCCTGCTTTCATTTTGCCTTTCTAAAAAAACCTTTCCGGATTTGCATTTTAAATCACTTGATAGGCTTTTCTAAAATTCTAAATAATTCTATTTATTGATTTGAAACCAATTCATCCAATGTTATTTTTAATACAAAAACAACTTCTATTGAGTGTTTATAGATTAGGTTACAAGAAAGCATAATCTGAGGGAAGAAAATTGGTAAAGAATAACAGCAATGCCTATATTTGACGGAAGCATTATCAATTAATATAAAGGAGTGTTTGTGTATATTTCACATCACATATTGATAGATAGATAGATAGATAGATAGATAGATAGATAGATAGATAGATAGATAGATAGATAGATAGATAGATAGATAGATAGATAGATAGAAAGATGGAATATATATTTTGAATGATGTTAAATTAGTTTTAAAAATGAAAGAGACAAAATCTAAAACTACCTGCAAGTATTAAAATGTGAATTATCATGGATGCTCTTTGAAATTCTCAAGGGTGTTAGTTAGTTTCTGGAAACTAACTAAATCCTCCATCCTGATCAGTATAAAACCTCAGGGGTCAGCATTAAGCCTCAGATAGCAAACATCACCTCAAAACTTCATGAGATATTGCTAGTACTTAAAAATAAACAGAGGATATATATTCTCCATGACATGCTCAGGAAATGATGGGACACTGCTGAATCCCTGTGTGTAGACTGTATAATAGGCTGGATGCAGGATAATCCAGACAAAAGAGAGATGCATTTTGTGAGAATCTATAATTTCAGTTATATCTGCCTTTCTCATGTGAGAGTACTTATTCCTAAAAGAAGTAAGTGTGCTATACCACAAGGCAGGTGCCATGATAGAGAAGGTACCAGATGCCACTATCATGACCAGTGTCAAGCACAGAAAATCAGGAGTTCAAATGAATATAGGCTTATTGTAAGCTAATGCTCTTTACAAGAATCTGAACTATTAACAGTTAAAGCAAACTGGCGACAAATAAGAGTCAATGGAATTAAGGTGGGCTGGATTTAGATCTCTTGCGGGTGCAAAGGAACTTGAGACTGATAACACATTTGACCCCCTCCCTCTGGTTCGGCCTGGTCATTACACCTAATGTCTCCTGGGTCTATCACATGATGTTGTTTAATAAAAGAGAATGTTCTTGGAAAGAGTATAGTAGCTGTAATGGGGAAAGAGTTCTTGGCCACAACTATCACATGCTTTTGAAGCAGAAGTTGTGAGTCTAACGCATATAGTCAGCCCTCCAAGGTATTCCATACCAGGAACTCAAAATCATGAATACATACTATCTTTAAAATAAGATTACAGTAACAGAACCTCTGAAAGCACTTCCCCTCTCCCCTGTCTTTAGATTCCAGAGAACCAGTAAGGATAAATTCTGAGATGCTTTCTCCATGCCTGTTCCTGTTTTGGCTCAAATATCTCTTATCATACCGGCTCTTTTTGCCATTTCTCAAGGTTATTCTCATTATGTCTAGGAGGGGTCCATTCTGGCTTATTCTGAAATATTTATTTATTTATTTACTCACTTATTTACTAATCTATCTATCTGTCTATTTATCATATTTAAAAACAACCCATCTCACTCACAGAGGGACACTGGGTCATATGCAATAAAATATTAAAAGCATAAAAACAGCATATAAAATTTTTAAAAGCAAATTTCTTAAATTACATTTCTGATTTGGGGTCAGATTTCTCTTGTAATCCTGAGAAGTATTTGAATGTGGCTTATGACAGTAAAGTATGCCCTGAATCATTTATAACAATTAAGAAACTTGGTAAGTGCTTTCCACTTGCTGTACAGGTCTAGATGCATCCTGTTTTTGTTTTCTGTTGCAATTTATGTATTTTCTAGATTTCAGTTTCTTCTCAGGTCCTATCAGATGGTTTTCCTTCTTTTTTTCCCTTCTGCCTACTAGGTTTTCCCATTTCAAAATTAACCTCATGCTTACATGGTTTCTCTGAGTCTTCCTGGAATATTGCAGAAATATAATCAGAGAGCCAAGAAATTGCAGAGTATTAATCTTAGTTTAAAGGGTTTCTCCACTTGTCAATTTTTCAGATTGCAAAGATGTGATTTCCATGGTGTTCAAGAGCATACAATAGACAGAGAAGTTTGTTTATTTGCTGCATTGATTTATATAACTGCCCTACTCAGGACTTTATATGAGTCCTAATCCAATTCCTATCAAGAATTAATCTACTTACTATTTTATTTTTTTGCAGCTTTTCCTTGATTCAAAACTTAGTCCCACTAGATATGGCAATACATTAAGAAGTGGCAAGGCATAGACTTCAAATATAAATATTGCTTCATTTTAGACATCACCACTATATAGAGTTTATTTATGATTTTAATTTGCTTGCAAAATATTCAGAACTGGATTTTCAGCACAACTAAAAGAAAGAGATAGCAAACAAACTTTTCCCAAAAAACTGGTTTCTACCCCAATTATGAAATAGCATTCAAACATGAGTTCAGTTAATAATCCAAATAAACACAAAGGTTACGATATTAAATTCCTTAATCTGAAATACTTTGCAACCTAAGCTAAGGACCCTTTGGGAAGAAAACTTATATAGAGAGAATGGATTCTTTGGGGCAAGATGTGCTTTCAACCCACTTTTTGCCACAGTGACAAAATTAGGGATAGAGATAGGAAAGTTGAAGTTTAGTGTGGAAGACATATCTGGTTTATTTTGTCTAGCATATATGTCAGGCACAAGATAATGTGTTCCTGTTTAACACATGTAAAAGAAAAATAAATACAGTTTGGCACTACCATTTCTGTGATGTTATTCAGCAAAGTAAAATATCTGACAGCAGAGAGTTGCTAAAAAAGGATCACAAAGAATCGCATGACTAAATCATGATAAAGGAGATATTTTAAAAGCTTGTGATTTTGATGGCTGGCTGATGGTTATGAAATACATATCACTGTCATAATTTTCTCCTACTGACTGTATAATCTGAATCTGATTTGGTGGATAAAACAATTAATATTGTCAGTTCAGGGATAGCCACCTGCTTTGCACAGATTGTGTACGACAGAAGACTGTGGCTTTACTGTCTTAATCAGGAGCTCATTTGAAGAGCTACACTTAGCAGGGCTTCAGTGACAATAAAAATGTTAGAAAACATGGCATATGGTGTCATAAATTATATATGTTAGTACAGCAAATATAAAACTTTTTTTTCCTTCACTCTTTCCTTCCATGGTACCATATGGTACTCAGGAATGAAAACCTTGGCTTATAAAGTTTACAACTTCCATTACAATATAGTTTCAGACTGTGTTCTTCATTATTCTATTTCTTCATTGTTGTAGTGTCTTTCATAGCTGTGTAGTCGTAAGAGTGAATAGTATATCAATATTCTGTATTATAAAAGGTTTTTTTTTACTAAATTCTCTATTTCCCATAAAATTCCTACATTCTTTTTTCTCTTTCAAATTTGTTATTCACACATACAGAGACACACACACACACACACACACACAACATATGCACACAACATACACATGCACACACATCCTTCTGTACTGCTTCATTTTGACGGGGGAAGAGTGAAGAATGTTAGCCATGGTGGGGCAGTGGTTAGAATGCAGTATTGCAGGCTGACGCTTCCCACAGCCAGGAGTTTAATCCTGACTGACTGAAGGTTGACTCAACCTTCCATCCTTCCAAGGTCAGTAAAATGATGACCCAGATTGTTGGGGGCAATATGCTGACTCTGTAAACTGCTTAGAGAAGGCAGTAAAAGCACTGTGAAGCAGTATATAAGTCTAAGTACTATTATATATTCTCAGCAGGGTTACCCAAGACATGGAGACATGGCATATCAGACACAAACACATGCATTTAACTAAAACCTCTTGTTCTATTTTAGTAGGGTTTAGGAAGAAAAATATATTCCTGATTCATATTTTCCTGGAGTTAGTGTTAGAAGATATTGGATATAGAAGTTAACATTAATAAGACATTATCTCAGTGTTCTGAGACTGTTAGAAGAATTTCTTCCCTTAGTTCTTTCCATGTTTTGGTCAAAATGCCAGATGCCATAATTCAGAGTTCAAAAGTTTTATTTAGCACACAAAGCAAAAGCATTTTACAGGCAGGTGTAAACAACAGATCTACCTTTAGATTTTACAAGTTTTACTTTCCTAGCCTAATTTCTCACTTACTAATTGACGTGTTTAATTAGCGTAACATTTGCCCTTAGATTCCTTTCTAATCTAATGTACATTTCTCTCTTGCTTCTATATAACAGCAAAGCACCAACTTTTCTTCTAAAATGGCTATAGTTTAGCTTTTTAATACAGGTAATCCTCGACTTACAACCACAATTAATCCAAAATTTCTGTTGCTAAGTGAGACAGTTGTTAAGTGAATTTTGTCCCATTTTACAACCTTTCTTGCCACAATTGTTAAGTGAATGCCTAGTGTCACCAAAGCTCAGTTTTACCATGGTCACATTATTTGAGTAAGATAGGATTGCTTATCTAAAGATACATGTATCTTGGAGACTGTTGTCCCACCTTATCACATATGACATATAAGCAATGCAAACTATCAAGATATCCCTATAAACTAATGCATAATATTTATAAAATTAATTGACCCGCTAACAAAAATGAAAACGATTTGTTTTGAAAAACTCATCCTAATCTTTTCAGGAAATTGAAGAACATCCCCTCACTTCAAAGATCACTTATTATTGGAGGAAAATACACATTCCTTTTAGTGATTATGGTAAATGCAAAATCAGACATTATTATTATTAGTAGTAGTAATCCAGTTTATTTATTGCTTGGTATATTTCAATTGACAAATGTTAAAATGATCTAATTACATTGAAGCATTTTCCAACAGTTTGTATGAATCATTAACCAATTCTGCCTTTTTTTTAAGCTTAAGCATTCTTTCGATCATATCAAACAATTTCAGTTTCATAATGAAGAACATTATGTCATTTTTCTAAGGAACTAGGAAATTGCTGAGCTAGAGAGGAACATAACAAAAAAATGGTAGGCAGATTTGTTTGAATCTTCTTGCAGATTGGCAAGGGTTAGTTTAAATAAAAGAAATAAACAAATAAAGTAGATGCACATATGAAGGATTTGTTGTTGTCAGCTGATACTAGTGCTCCCATGGGGCTTACAAGATGCTTTGCTTTCATTTTCCAGTGATACTTAGGAGAGACCTCCAGAGCAGCTGTGACCTTTTCCAAGCATAGAGATTTTAAATGGAAAGGTCTGTAAAATTCCAGAGCAAGTATACTACATAGGGAAGAGTCTGTGGACAGAAGGAAACAGCAGTTTCTTTCCAGGAGAAAAATGGTAGACCTGACCTCGTCGTCATGGGTTATTCAGATAGTGACAGCGATTCTGAGAAAGGATTTTACCTCTCCGGAAGTAGTGATGAAGAATACAATCTTGAAACTGAAAAAAATTCAGAGTTAGTAATTGCCAAATTGCATTTTCATAGTGCTTTTAAGCTAAGCTGTAGCACTGGATCTGTCTGAAGGGCTGCATTATAACAAATATTTGGATTAATCTAATAAAAAGACTGACTGCATGCTTACATTTTGTATAATTTATTACATCTTAACCTACTGGTATTAATCTTGAGAGGCATAACTAAACAAGTTAAACACCATACATGGTTTTCTATGGTGAGGAGTGATTTGATCAGATCTGGAATTGTGTGTGGTATGTACTGATGGGATATTTATTAGCATATATTCTTTAAAATCATTGTTATGCCAATAGGAGTGATACTGCATTTTGATATATAATTCCATAACAAATTGTATATTTCCACATAATGTTAAATACTTTGTTCAAGGGAAAATGTAAAGAATCCTCTGTTGGTTGAACAATATTTCTATATAAAACAATAGCTTCCTGATAAACATTGCAAATATTCCGTGAATAGCATATAATTTCCTGATAAACACTGCAAATAATCCTTGAACAGCATAATAGGAATATTGTGATAGTGTTACTGGAATAACGTAGGCATTTTTTAAAGGGATACGTCTCTATATGTCCATATATATCAAGATTTAAAGAATTGATTTTTTTCAAATATGATGGCAAATACGGATTTCCAATGATTGTTGCATTATTGGAAGCCAGCTGCCCATGACTTTTTCATGGTTTTTTGCCTATTTTATATTTCTTTTTCTTTTCCTAAACAGACATTTACTGTTCTGTGCAAAACTCAAAACCCAGTTAGAAAATGGAAAGTCATAAGATTTTCCTCTATTACCTTCTCTCTCTTCTAGAATGCATTCTAGCACATGTTCTGACTAATTTTCTGGGCAACAGGACTCACTTCAAAAGAAAACACTAAGCTACAATCATTTATTGTTTTGATTATGTAACAAAACCCATGGCCCTATATGGCACTAAATTAGGTAAACTAAAAAGTTACTGTCAGAACCCATTCCTATTTTATTTCTACCTATCCCTTCTGACCTAAAAACAAATCTTACCTTCCCCTGGGTTGTGCCATACTCCCAAGGGGGAGGGGGGATTGACCTTCCCCTGGGTTCTGCCATACTCCCAAGGGGGAGGGGGGATTGACCCAGTATGGCAGAACCCAGGGGAAGGTGAGATTTGTTTTTAGGTCAGAGGGGATAGGTAGAAATGAAATAGGAATGGTTCTAACAGTTACTACATTTTTCTTTGCAACATGCTTATTTGTGTATTCAAAGAATCATAAAAAGTTGGTGTCTTCAAAGCTACATAATTTGGTGAAAGATTAAAATTTTAAAACAACTTCTTGCAGAAAGTTTTGTCCATCCTGTACAGTACAGTACATATTTGAAGATTTCTTTTCTTTATATAATTGGAATTCATAGCAAACTGAAACCTATGTGGGGATGCATGAGGAAAAACCAAAACTAGAGAACACATTAGGACCTACTTATTATTTTCTGCACACACCCATCTTCTGAACAGAGCAGGTCCACATTAATTAGTCTTCTCCCATCTAATGTAGCTTGATTTATTAATTATTTGTTTTGCTTTTCTCTATTTATAGAAATGATAGATTATGTTGACATCACTATACTAAAATATCCACACTTCTTCTGTGACGCATATTAATATATAAATGGTCTGCTTCTGCTAAATGAATTGTCAAGTGAGAAAAGGATGAATGAAATGATCTTATGAAAAAGCATTAAAATGCTGGGGCAACGTTTCTACTGGGGAAATGACTATTGTGTCGATAATGTTTTGTAAACATTTCCTAAGAGCAACAAGATTAGAACAGCATTATTTGTTAATGGTTTAAAGTATGATATTTCAATAAAGATAATTCTCATTTGCAAGATTAATTTGTGTCCTAATGTACAGTACTGCAGAGATAACTACCTGGCCATTTTGTGTGTTGTCCTTTCAGGGAAGATGTCAGAACGGCTAATGTTATTAGTGCGGAGCCCGTGACGTGTCTTGTCATCGATAGAGAGTAAGTATGCCACTTTTTAGCATTGATACTAATTATCTCAAACTGCCATTTGCCTTAATTGTGCTGAGCAAGTGACCTTGTTTAATCTTTGAAGATTTGGGGGGAAAATATTTTATTGACCTGGTCTTGAGATCAAATGGACACCCAACTGAGTCACTGTTTATTAGATGTATTTGATAATGACTCCAGTTTGACTAGAAACATAAAAATGCTTGGAAGGTTATCGTACAGTGGAGGAATATTCATAGCTTTTATCTGAATCTGAAATAATTCAAGGTTTCTTTCTTCTGAGGTATCAAAATTCTCATTTCCCGGTTCAGTCATTGCTTTTTATCTGTTCCAAAGATGCTTGGGATATGAATAAAAACACTTGATTAGTTACTGCTGAACAGATAACAATTCTATTGTTTTAGCTGCTGCACACTATGAAGGCATTATGGTGTTATTAAGTGAGTGAGCTATCATTTAGCCTACAACAGATTGGATGTGCTATGTTTCATTTTTTCCCCTCCCCTCTATTTCACATTAGCAAGGCTGTAAATAACCTCTTTTAATGAAAATTTCAAATTTAAAGCTTACATAGAAATGAAAGGAAGAATTACATTTGGTTCTCTTAATGGAAAGAGATTCATGAGTAAACAACAATATCATTTTTTTCTATAAAACTATTTTTTTGTAAAAGCATAGTTATTTATACTTCATCTATCTAGAAGAAAAGAGATGATAGAGATAGAAAGAAAGAAAGAAAGAAAGAAAGAAAGAAAGAAAGAAAGAAAGAAAGAAAGAAAGAAAGAAAGAAAGAGAGGGGGAGGGGGATGATAGACCGACAGGGTTGACAATATCCTTTACAATAATTTATATTTACTGAAATGTTTCCTAGAATATGTATGAAATATTCAGTATTTAGTTTATGACCCACTGAAATTAAAGTAAAACCTATCTCTTACAAAAAATTGGAACTGTTAAAATTGCCAACATCTTAAGTGATACAGTTTTCTGTATTATAAAATAGCCATTAAAATGTACACATTTATTGAAGAGAATTAATGAATGTCAGACATTTTATTGAGATAAATATATTTAAATAATTATTCATATTTGAATCATCTGTGCAAATATTTTGCTACTGGAATTTACAATGACAATTTAAACAAAAAGGGAGAGTTAATTCAGGATTAGTGCTTACTTATGGGATACTTCATCTCTAATTTTATGGGATCAACTGACTTTATTTTTCTTTTGCTGCTGACAATGTCCTTGTAGTATTGAGTAGGTGTAAATATAACCTCTAAGACTGAAGTTAATCTATTGCATGCCCGAGAGTTCAACATTGTGCAATTGAATACGACTGCAATAGTCCTATTTATAGTGAATGTGTTTTCAGTTGCATTGTGACCTAGAGTTTCTGACTTTGTTGTCAGCATAACTGTTTCCTGCTCTCAATTAATTATATACATGAAACTAACTGGAATAACTTGTAAATTAGTAGAAACTTTGTAGGTTTTGTTAAAATGTTCACACTTAAAGCCTTAGTGAATGGTTTCTAGCAATATCTTTGCAGGTCAATAACTCAGACATATTATCTTGAAGCTATTGATATTTTCACATAAATCCCATAAAATCTGTGTGCATATATGTGGGTGTGCATGCCTTTGAGAAGTTTTTGACTCCTGGCAACTGCTGCAACAAGTCCCTGAAATTTTCTTGGAAAGGCTTTTTGGAAGTGGTTTGTCACTGCCTCCTTCCTAGGCCTGAGAGAGACTAATTGGCCCAAGGTCATCCAGCTAGCTTTGTGTCTAAGGTGGGACTAGAACTCATGGTCTCCTGGTTTTTAGCCTGATGCCTTATCTACTATACCAAATTGGCTGCAATCTCAAGCTTAACTTTGACAAACCTCATTATCTAGAGCTTCTTCTGTAAAGCTTTACTGTGTTTTCTGCCACAAGGATTTAAAAGAAAATGAGACAAATTCATGGCTGATCAGTGACTATCATCATGATGGCTGCATGCAACCAACAGTTTTAGAGGTTAGAATACCACTTGCCAAGTAGCACTAAACAGCAAATACCTGCTTCTACATTTGGAGGGGGTGTCTCCATTTTGAAGAGACCTTCTTGTTTTTATGAATGCGAGCCAATTCTTTTTCTGGCCAAACCTGCTATGAACTTTCATAATCCAGCCAGGTTACAGACCACACAGGGATAATTGTTGTGTCCTGAGGCTGCTGAAGTATTCAGCAGGCTCAGAAATTTTGCAAATGGTCCTGGTCAGACCAAAAGCTGCCCAGGACCAGATTGACTGTTGCCAGCCTTGTACGCATGCACAAGGCGCGAAAACAGCCAGCTTCCTATTGGCTGACACTGTCCGGGTTCAGGACTCTATAAAAGGCCTGCATGCCTTTTAGCTGTTGCTTGGTTGTAAGGAGAAGATCAATAAAGAGATTGCTTGTTCATCATGTGTTTTCATCTAATGCCTGAGAACCGAATACGTAAAACTGGTGACGAAGATGGGATCCCTGCAAGCAAGAGAAACAGATAGGATTCACCGAGAAAGTCCTGAGGACTGGGAAGATGGTGTCCTGCATTCACGACTCAGCCTGCCAGTACAGCATCGCTGGAGAGCCTATGCAGATGATTTAGCATTTATATTAGAAGACCCAGAACAATCAGGGCAGAAATTATTCGAAATATTGGAAGAGTATGGAGATTTTGCAGGTTTGAAAATAAACAGAAATAAAACAAAGATTATAACAAAAAATATGACTAATATACAAATAGGAAATCTCAAGGCAAAATTAGGCATACAAGTAGTCTCCAAATTAAAATATCTAGGGATAGTTATTTCAGCACGCTGTTCATCAATTAAAGAAGACAATTATGGCAAAATGATTAAGAATATAAAAGTCGATTTAGACCGTTGGAAAAATTTGCATCTTTTATTATTTGGGAGAATTGCTGCCGTGAAAATGAACATCTTACCTAAAATGATATTCCTGTTTCAGAACATCCCAATCCAATTAGACAAGAAAGTTTTTAAGGAGTTAAATAAAATAACCTTAGAATTTGTGTGGTCCGGTAAAAAGGCAAAAATAAAATTGAAGGCTTTACAGGATGCCAAAGAAAGGGGAGATCTGTTAGGTTTTTTGTTGATACTTTAGTCTTTTCCCTATTTATTTTCAGTCCAGCCACTTCTCCAAATTTCTCAATTTTCTGCAAGAGTTTATCAGCTGTTTCCAATGGCTCCTCTAAAATAAAAACCAAGTCATCCGCAAAGGCCTGTAGTTTATATTTCTGGTCTTTAATCTCCAGACCTTTAATTTCTGTATCTTGTCTACTCAACAAAGAATGCAAAATATTGAAGACAAGTCAATAGTAGTGGATCAGAAATTAGAAGCTCTCAAGATGAAAATCAGAGATTGGCGCAATCTAACACGGAGCTGGAAGAAAGTATGGCGATGATGGAGATGGAACGTGCATTATACTTTCTAAGATTTCAAAATATGATAGAAGAGAGTGATGAGAACTTGTTACTATTGATGAGTGAACTATTGGCGGACTTGCTTGGAATGGAAATGGATCAAATCAAGAGAGAAGTCAATCAAGTTTTTAGAGTGAATTCAAATTATGCAAGAAGAAATAGAGTGCCTAGGGAGGTTCATGTTAGATTTAGTAGAAGAGTAGTACGGGATGAGATCCTGAGACTAGTGAGAGATCAACCACTGAAATATAAAGATAAAGAATTGGTAGTCTTCAAACAGATTGCAAGAAGAATTAGAGAAGCTCGAAGAGAATACCAATTCTTAACAAGGAAATTGATTAGTAGAGGAGTGAATTTCAGATGGTTGATTCCAAAAGGATTACTAATTTTTTGGGGACTCAAAAAGATATAGATTGAGCACTCCACAACAAGCAGAGGATTTTTTCAACAATCATAGAGCCTTCTTGGAGAAAGGCGAGGCGGAACATAAGAAATTAGACGAAACGACTGCAGAAACGTCAAAACAAACGGAGGAAGAAGCGCCCAAAAAGACTCAGTCAGAGGAAGATAGTGCCATCTGGTTTCCTGGATGGATTTCATAATATTCCAAGATGTTTAAAATAATCCCCAAGTTGTTCTTTATCTGTCTTTTTGATAGGAAACCATTTTGGTCTGAGTGAATAAATTCAGTCAAAAAGTTTTTCTTTCTTTCTGCCATTATTGCAGCAAAGATTTTATAATCCACATTTAGTAGCGATATTGGTCTATAATTTTTAATTAGTGTATGATCAGTGTCTTCTTTAGGTATCAAAGTGATATTAGATTTAGTCCATGAGTCCAGTATTTTTGACTGTGTGAAGACTTCATTACATAAGTCTTTCAAAGTTGGAGTTATAATATCTTGTAACGCTACATAAAATTCAGCAGGAATTTTATCAGGTCCATCAGGTCCTGGTGTTTTATCTTTCTTTTGCCTTTTTATGGGCTCTGTAATCTCCATCATTGATATATTCTCATTTAGCCTCTGGCGCATATTCTCGGGAACCTTTGGGAGGTTTGCTTCTTTTAAGTAAGCCTGGATTGCCTCTTTAGAAACCATCTCCACCTTATAAAGTGTCTCATAATAAGCCTTCGTACTTTTTTTCATTAAATCATTATGGCAGTGTAGGTTACCCTCTGAGTCCTGTAGCTTACTTATTAATCTTTTTTCTCTCTTTTTTTTAAATCTATATGCAAGCCATCTCCCTGGTTTATTAGCATTTTCAAAGAAATTCTGTTTAGATCATTTACTCTGTTGTGCCATTATATTTGTCTCAAGTAAATTTAATTTCTATTTTAATAATTCCATTTGTATTTTCAGCTTTTTCTTTTGTGGGTCTAATTGTAACTTAAATCCTTTAATCTGGTCTTCTTGTCTTACTACTCTAGCAAGAATTTCCAATGTATAAATAAATAACAATGGTGAGAGAGGACATCCTTGTCTTGTACCTTTCTGTATGTTGAATTTATCGGTGGCCTCTCCATTTATTATAATCTGAGCCTTTTGTTCAGAATATATTGCAGTTATCACATTTAAATTTTTTTCCCCAACCTCCATTCATTTTAGCTGTTGAAACATAAATTGCCAATTGACATTGTCAAAAGCCTTCTGTGCATCCAGAAACAGAAGTGCCACTTGACGATCACTATGCGCTTCATAAAATTGGAGAGTGTCTAAGATTGTTCTTATATTCCGCTTAGTCTGTCTATTTGGTAAAAACCCATTTTGGTCCGAATGTATAAAATCAATTAGATACTTTCTCTCTGCCATTACTGAGGCAAAAATTTTATAATCAGAGTTCAATAATGACATAGGTCTATAATTTTGTATCCGTGTTTTTTCTGCTTCTTCTTTTGGGATCAATATTATATTTGCCTCTGACCAAGACTTAGGTATTTTAGCATCAGTTAATACAGCATTAAAGACTTCTAATAAGTATTGATTAGGTTTAGGTTTCCCAGATTGGGAGTTATATTATCAAGCAGCAGCCCTAACTTGGATTAGAGACTGGATAACCTTAGAAAATAAAAGATGTCTACATTTAGAGGGTTATGATCTCCAGCAGGGCTGGCATGCCCATATATGGATGGGGCAAAGTAGAAATCATCAATATTTTTTAAGACATACGGTTCAGCAAGAATCAATAAAAAGCTGGAATTTAGTTAAATTTCGATATTACACAAAGATTCTGGCTTGGCTATCGCCATTGGAGGCAGTCACTTATCTCAATTTGTATAGGAAAGATAAGGCTATTATATACAAAGACATTTTGACAAAAACAAGAGCTAAAACAACAAGGAATAGACTTGGAGTGGTGGTCTTATCTACAGATACAAGCTAAATATATGAAGGATAAGCAAGAATGGGGTATTAATAGACAAGATACGGGGTTAGATAAGATACTGCTAGGCCCAGATAAAAAACAAATAAAGAATATTTATAAACATCTGTTGGAACATAAACTATATGAGGAGTAGGCTAAAGAAACAATGGTGAAGTGGGCAATAGATTTAGGATATAATATAAATATGGATCAATGGCAGCAACTATGGGACCAAACAATAAAATTACTTTAGTGACATCATATAAAGAAAATTTGTATAAAATGATTTACAGATGGCATCTTCCTCTGGCCAGACTAGCTAAAATGTATAAAGGATACTCTGCTACATGTTGGAAATGTAAAAAAGAAAAGGGCACCTTTTTTCATATATGGTGGACATGTAGAGAAGCACAGGTATATTGGCGTATGGTCTGGGAATGGGTAACTGAAATGACTAGCCAAAACATTCTATTCAAACCTGAGGCATTATTATTAGGAATACTAGAAAAAATGTTAATAAAGAGGACACATATCTAATCATTCATGTGGTTACGGCGGCAAGGATTTTATTTGCTCAAAAATGGAAAATAATGGAAATACCGAGCGAGGAAGATCTAATAAAGAAAATTATGTTTTGCGCAGAATTAGATAGATTAACTAAAAGATTAAAAAACCAGGAAGATACAGAATTTTATTTGATATGGAACAAATTTTATAGATGGAGGGGAAAAAAGATAGAGGTCACAAATGATGAGACAAAATAAAAAATAGAGATTAGAAATGTATAATTTATATATAGATAAGTTACATGTTAATAATGTATAATATGGACTGAGATGTATGTCAAAGACGATTTACCATGTTCAATGTTTTTAATCCTTTTTTTCTGCATTTAATAAAAAAACTTTAAAAAAACAAACCTAACAGATAAACAGAAAATTCAACTTGCTAAAATGACAAACCTTCAAATAGTTAAAAAAGTCAAATATTTGGGCATTTATTTAAGTGCAAAATATATCACATTAAAAGCTGATAATTATGAGAGATTAATGAAACAAATAAAAATAGACTTGGAAAGGTGGGGAAATCTTCAATTATCACTCCTAGGAAGAATAGTGATGGTTAAGATGAACATTTTACCAAAGCTAATTTTTCTGTTCCAAACAGTTCCTGTTAAACTTATTAAGAATTTTTTTGATGATTTAAATGCAATGATTCTAAGATTCATATGGCAAAGAAAGAAAGCTAGAATCAAATGTAAATTGTTACAAGAATCTAAGCATAGAGGGGGCTTTGGACTTCCAGATTGGAGACTTTATTATCAGGCAGCTATTTTGCTTTGGCTTAAAGAATGGATTGTATTGAGAAATAAAAGATTGCTTTATTTAGAGGGACATGATCTTCAACTAGGTTGACATGCTTTTATATGGTATGAGAAAACTAAAGCACATAAATACTTTCAAAATCATGCGATAAGAAACATACTACTTTCAGAATGGGAGAATATCAAACATAAAATATATATGAAAATACCTGAGTGGCTTTCAACAATGGAAGCATTTGCTTATCCAAACCTGATTAACTATGATAAACTGGTTAGTTATAAAGATATTTTAAACAAAGAGGGAAAACTTAAGGACAGGCAAACTCTTCAACAACAAGGTATTGACTTGACATGGTGGTCCTATTTGCAAATTCAAACAAGATACGAAAAAGATATAAAATCAACAGGATTTTATAAAGAACAGACTCCATTAGATAAAATTTTGTTAAAAACAGATGAGAATTTGATTAAGAAACTATAAATTTCTTTTAAACTGGAAGATGGAAGAACAAATGAAAGAAACAATGATAGTGTGGGCAAAGAACTTTGGATATTCTATAGATCTGGAAGACTGGCAAAAACTTTGGGATAAAAATATTAAGCTTACAAAAGCTGTAGCATATAAAGAAAACTTATACAAGATGTTTTACAGATGTCATATGACACCAATTCACTTAGCGAAAATGTTTAAAAATGTTTCGGATACTTGCTGGAAATGTAAACAACAGCCAGGTACTTATTACCATGCCTGGTGTATATACCCTAATGCTAAGAAAGACTGGTCTAAGATTCATAGATGGTTGGAAAAGATGATGAAAATACAGATAGAATTTAAACTGGAATTGTTTTTGTTAGGAATATTAAGACCTAATTATGGTAAAAAGAATGATTATTTGATACTGCATGTTTTAACAGCCGCAAGAATAGTATTTGCCCAATTTTGGAAAAATGAGAATCTACCATCTGACCAGGCTATAATTACTAAAATCTTAGAGTGTGCAGAAATGGATAGATTAACATTGGACATGAAAGAAAAAGATGACTCAGTTTATTTTATAACTTGGGAAAATTTTTATCACTGGTTAGAGACACGTTAGAATTTGAAAAGGACTTAATATTTTAGAATAGATGATTGATTTTTAACCGAGTTATAATTTATAGGTTGATAACACCCTTATTTTTAGTGATTTAGTGATTTTTATCTATTAATGTTGATAGTCATGACTTTTTGAGATTTTATTATTCATGTTTATTTAAATAGATGAATTTATTTGTTTATTAATTCTTAGCAACATGGTTATAGTTAAGCTTATTTTAAAAATGGTTGAGTATTATTCTGCCCCAGGCAGAACAGACGGCCTTAGTCCTATCCAGGACAGATAAATAACTCAGAGGAATAAACAGAAAATATTGCTTTATTCTGGGGATCCTAAACAATAACTCACAATTATGTAGAGATGCATCCAGAAGTATATTTCAGCAATATTGGTTCATTCCACAGGTAATTTGATGATGGATTTCCCCCTCTTCATCTGCATAAGCATCACATGTTGGCATAGGACCTCCAAGCCGTGTGGCTAGGAGACATGAGCCTAGATGAACAAAGGCATTCCAAACTGGGCACATAGCCAGTATGTCCTGAGAAGAGCTCAGAGTTTCCTCCTACTACTGACCTGTTAACATGGGGTGACTGACTAACTAAACTACATTTCCATAACCCATCTCTTAAGGAAACAGCACTTAACCCAATAAATGCCAGATATTCTAACATACTGATACATGCTCTCTAGTTAGGATTACATAGAGCTATACGATTCAGAATGCTCCCTGATTGGAAATTTACATTTCCACTACTAACTAACTGAAATAGCAAAAAACATAGCATTAAGGCATGCAATACTCATTGTTAACTAACTTGTGACTAAATAGGTAACATCATGGTATCAAACATGCATAACTATAAAGTAAATATAAAACATGCACAGTTACAACAAAAAATAGGCAAGTGTTACATCAAACAATGCATAAACACTATACATAGTTTGAGGTTTGATCTTTTAGTTCAATCTTCGTCAGCAACGGGACCAAATCAGCGATCAGCCTGGTACAAAAGTCTTTGAGTCATGACCTGACTCACGTGGCTTCACGATCTGGACCTCAGCTTGACAAACTAGTTCATCAACTGGGTGGGCCCGGTGGGCAAGTCCCATGGGCCAATAGTTCTGGTATGCATTCTTGTCTCTCAGTGAGACAAGATCTTCTTCCTGTAAAGGAAACTGGAACCAAATCTGGAACAGAAAAACTGGAACCCAAGATTTCTCAGGAACAAAGGGAACTAGATTCACAGGATACGCAGGAACTGAAGAACCTGGAAAAACAGGAACCTCTAGAGCTGGAAACTTAGGAACAGCTGGAACTGAAGAATCAGGAATGACAGCTGGAACTGAAGAATCAGGAATGACAGCTGGAACTGAAGAATCAGGAACGACAGCTGGAACTGAAGAATCAGGAACAACAGCAACTGCAGAAGGCTCAGGATACTCAAGAACTGAAGGGTCTGGAACCACCGATGGAGTATTGAGGATGGCTGCTACTGTTGTCATCAGGGTAGTGAGGACTTCATGTGTGGGTGTGGGTGTCTTTAATGACATAGAGTCCATGATTTTGCAGGGTACACCAATCATCCACTCCCACGCTTCACCCATGTGAGATGCATGGGGAAGGCAATTTTTGGCTTTTCAGACATTTGTCAATCACTGGGTCATGGCAAATGTCTCCAATAGTCTGTAGGTCTTTGCGGGCTCCTACAAGGCTAATTCTTGGGAGGCTAAGACAAGTGATCAAGATGATCAAAACTATGCCTAATCTCAGGTGCTTCCACTTAGACAGGGGTTTGAAGTGGATTGGTTGATGTTTACTGGGTGCCTGAGGTTGAAGGTTGGCACGTTGATCTGAAGCTGGAAGTACATCACGTTTTGATCTCTGTGGCATCTGTCTGTTTGGACAGGCCAAGAACTCAGGACTTTCTAGCCAGAACAATTCTGTTAACTGTGTGGCAAGGTTGGGCCACTTCACTTGGTTCACAAAGTTCTTATCTATTGGCACATGTTGCCATTGTTCAGGGCTTAAAGATGTTTCAATCTTTTCCACTCTGTTACCTACATAGATGTAGAAATGTCTGCTTTGCTTGCAGATGTAGCTTGACATCACCTTGCTGTCTGCGTAGAAAGTGGTAGACTGTAGTTCAAGGCACAACGTCTTTGCTATCAAATTGGTGAGCTTTACAGCCAAAGTGGTACCCCATAGGTCTAACCTTGGTACGGTGTGGCCTTCTTGTATTGTTAGTCTCGCTTTTCCAAGAAAGACACTGAGACTGCAGCTTTCACCTCTGTAGATTCAGGTGTATCTTGTGGTTGCAATCAACACGACGTAAGTGTGGCTCTCCCCACTGTAGAGTGAGACATATCTAAAGGCTGCATTTACCTTCGTTGACACATCTAAGAAAGCGTATAATTCTTTCTTTTGCACTGTGGCGGGTGAGCTGGAGACATACGTGCGCTGTACTTGCATACTCTGGAGACATCTTGGGAGTACACTTCATGACTCCCAGCCTTGTTTCTGTTCTGGCAGACATGGCTCATCCCAGTGTGTGATGTTCAGGGAGAACGCACATAGCTGCAGAGGTTGTTTGTCTTGTTTGTCCTCTGTGGACAAAGCTAAGTTGTTGTAATTCTTGCTTGTCTGGAACACTGTTGCTTCCAAAACAAGTTTGGTTGTCACAAGCGTGCAGTGTTCTAGGCGTGGTTTTAGGTGAGGTGCTGTTCTATTACTGGGAATGGAGATTTTTCAGATGTTCACCTGGGTTGGGGTTTGCGGTTGATCAACACAAACCGTCCCTCCTATGGCCCATCCGAGTTCCGTCTTAATGGCTACTAGGGTTCCTGGTGGGCCTTTGATTCTTTCATCGGAGCTAATGGACTCTGGGGCATCTCTTCCCACCATGAGTAGGATTTCAGCTTCAGGAGGGATTAAATTAGCTATGTGTGCTAAGTGAGGTATTTTTCTTGCTGCCTCTGGTGTTGAGATTTCTCTGCGAACATCTGGTAAGGTCTCCCATTCTAACACTGATGGTAACTGGAAATGTGAGCTTCCATCTATCGCTTCTATGCGTAGACCAGTGATTTTCCTCCCCACCGTGTGCATTGGTACCGTGCACGTATTTATTGCAAAATGCTTCAGTTCACTCGGGAGGTCGAAGAGGTCGAAAAAGGCAGGCTTAGCTATAGTGACTTTGCTGTGTGGGTCTAGTATGGTGTACATCTTTATGGCCCTTTCAGGTTGACCATCAGGGTAGACTTTTGCAAGACAGATGGGTGAGCGTGAAGGAGGGCATGGTGAGTCACCGCATATATCTGTGTAGTACGTTCCATATTGTTTTGGCTGCTCTTTGGAGCCAGTTTGAGTCTCTGTCATCGAAGTCGCTTGTTGTGTCTCCTCAGAGGGCTTCTTAGTTTCTAGATGTAAGGCTGCTGGGTGCTTGTTACTGTCACACAGGTGACATTTCACCCTGACTGTACAATCCCTGGCCATGTGATCTATAGAGTCACAGCATTTGAAGCATATCCTATGCTCTTTGAGTAGGGTCTTTCGGTCATCTAGGGATTTTTCCCCAAATTCTCTGCAATAGTTTAGAGAGTGTGAAGAATTATGAATTGGACATGTCAGGCCTTTTCTTGGTGGATGAGGATTCGAATGAGAACTCCTTGGTGTTCGTTCATCGGAAATCTTCTTTGGGCGAGGCGTGATGTCTGTTTTGTACACTGAAATGGTGGTTCTGTCCTTTGTGGCTTGGATGGGTCCCTTGGCTACATCAGAGTTTTGACTGCTTCACTTGGTCATTGGGAAGTGTGCTTCTCTGATGGAGAGGTATAGGGGGTCATTGTAGAGGTCTACCTGGTCACTGACAAATTCAGCAAGAACAGCAAAGGGGGAAACTTTGTTTTGGTTCCTTTTCCTGTAAGCCAGAGAAAACTTGAACCATTGGTAACTATCAACCATGGTAGCTTTTGGATGATAGGATTTTGTGTCCTGAACAGGTCAAGGCAAGCTAGTCCCGGCAAGATAGGATCCTGTTGTGCTGTCTGTACTTGAGTAAGGAGCGACAAGAATGTCTTCAGCTGTTGAAGTTCGTTGATTCTCATGTTGGGGAAACTGAGAACATGGTCCAGGAGCGAGGACTCTGTCACTGCAGGTTCACCATAGTCCTTGTCAAGTGTGGCCCAAGCCTTTTTAAGGCCGATGTCAGGGTTACCCAGATGGGATGCGAAGATGTTGTTCACTGCGATTACGGATTTTGGACCTACCCAGGCTGTCAACTGGATAAGTTCCTTGTCTGGCCCAGCCCTTTCCTTGAGGATGCACACTTGAAGATGTGCTTCCACAATAAGTACTCTCTTCCTGGTTTGTCGGAGAATTTTTGTACGCCTCTGGCTGCCAAATCCAACCTTCTTCCAACAAATATTGGGGGATGCATCGATCCCGTGTGTGAGCTGTAGTTTGATGGAGGTGGTGCATCACTTCCGGGAGCGGGGGCGTGCGCCATGGCTGGCTGGTAACTTCCTTCGGCGTATTGTTGGCTGAGGGTATTTTGCCATGTCACATGCAAGGGACCTTGTTGGCTTGGTCTGAGCTCCTCTGCTCTGGTGTTGAGCTGAGGGGACCCAAGTTTCTTCGTGCTTACTTGTTGGAGGGTCTCTCGTCTTTCTGGTGGAGCGTAGCTGGCTCCCTGGTAGGCTGCCAAGGCTGATAGTTGAGGTTCTTCTCTGTGGTCAGGTCGGGGGAAGTTCCTTGGGACGCTGCCTCCTGTTGGCTCAGCAGGGACTCTAGTCTGGCTTGAGCTCTTTCAATCTTGTCCCCAAGTGGCAGCTGGTTCTGCTGTAGGGCCATTGGCGCTGCAGGTGGACCCATCCTATTGCCATCAGTGGTATGGTTCAGTGGGTTCCGTGGGGCAGCAATGGTGGGAAGATCTTGTAGCACTGCCCGCTGTGTAGCCGTTGCTGCTGCTGGGGGACCCATCCAGTTGCCATCAAAGGTATGATTCGGTGGGTTCAATGGGGCAGCAACGGTGGGAAGATCTCGTGACCTAGGTGTCGCGACATCAACTCTGCAGCTGACCAGTGCATCTGGCCATTGAGATTCTTCTCCTTGTCTACTTGGTCTTGGGGGGCTTGTGGCTGGCTGTGGCACTCTCGCCAGCTCATGCTGAAATGCGCTTTGGTTGTCCACATAGGCTTGCATATGGCTATGAGGGCTGTCTGTTCCTAGCCCTTCCAATCTGTGTGTAGGTGTGACGTCTTCCATCTCTCTCTGCAGAATCGCTTTTATTTGGGCAGCCTCTTTTGCTTTCTGTTGTCGCTGGGAAATCTCATAGTCGGCCCGAGCTTTGACCATATCTTCCTTTTGCTGATGTTCTGCTTCTGTTACACGTAGAGCTGCACTCTCTCTCAACCCTCTTTATAGCATCATTCTTAATTATTTCTTCTTCCACTGATAAATTACTTATAATTATATGGCCATATATATATAAATCTATATTTTTCCCCTTAATAAAGCCCATTTTTATTAATTATGGTGGTCTTTGAGTTAATTCATTTCAATTCATTACACAAAGTCCAAATTCCATCCAATTAATTATCATAACTTATCGAATCATATTAGTATACACAAAAATCTCTTAATTGGTTAAGTTTCATTCTAAATTTAAGTTTCATATTTCCATATCAGACAAGTTTCGGTAAAACAATGAAAAATCATCAAACTAAATTGAACACACATATATATAATTGCCGTTTTCATACTTCTAAGTCTAAATCATTATCCTTAAGACAATCCATGTATCCAGCATTGCCTAAATTTCTATTACTACTAAACCTGTTTTAAGAGTTTATCCATATGTATATATATCTATATCTATATCTATCTCTCTATCTCTCTATCTCTCTATCTATCTATCTATCTATCTATCTATCTATCTATCTATCTATCTATTTATCTATATATTTCTCCTTAATATAATTCATGAAACCCATTTTTATTGGTTATGATGATCTTTGACTTAATTCATTTCAATTCGTTACACAAACTCCAAAATCCATCCAATTAATTATCATACCTTATCAAATCATATTATTATACACAAAAATCTCTTAGTTAATTAAGCTTCACTCCAAATTTAACTTTAATATTTCCATATCAAACAAATTTCCATAAAACAATGAAAAATCATCAAACTAAATTAAACATACATTATCATTATCCTTAAAACACTCCAAAAAACCAGTATTGCCTTTTAATCCATTAAACAATTTTAAGTCAGTTTTCACAGTTCGAAATCTAAATCATTATCCTTAAAACAATCCATAAAACCAGTATTGCCTTTTAATCCATTATACAATTTTAGATTTCTTTTTCAGTCTAATTCTGGGTTTTCTTCTGTACCAAACAGGCTTCCATAGTAACTCTTCCTTTACAACCAGTGGATCCATTTTTATTAGTTGTAGAATTCTTTGAGAGAATATAGATCTTCCCCTCTGCAATAGAAACCTTTCTGTCTTCTTCTTGCAGCATTGTTGCTTTATAGTTTGAAATCTTAGTCTTTGCTTCTTCTGATTCTCTAAGTTGCAGATGAAAGGGTTGTCAAGCGAGATAGGTTCCTCTTCTATCTCTATAGATTCCTCTTCTGGTATATTTAGATTTATACCAAAGTCAAATGTAGCCTGGGCATCAGTTTGCACAGATATAGTAGACTCTCTAAATCTTGATTCTAAAGTACAGTTTTTTATTGTGGCACATATGTCAACAGTGGCCTCATAAATCTTTTCCAGTATGAGTGCATAATTCAACTGTAGCTGAGTCTCCATTTTAGATGATAATACTTAAAATAAAGTATCTTTTGTGAAGGCTATATTTAACGTAAACAACATCCACCTCCACAGCTTCCACAGCTGCACAGCTTATCTTTCCAAAAATATTTGAAGTTCAGTGTTCCATCTTTAAGAAAATAGTCTGAACTTACAGTCTCAAATTTTTGCCACTAGATGTCCTCAATGAGTTAAAGTTAAAAAAAGAAAAAAACAATCCGTTCCTTTTTTTCCCTGTCCTTTAAAATGTAATATATAGGAAGAAGAAAAAAATACAGTTCTTACCAAATAGAAGAAAGAGGGGAAAAAACACCTTTTCCAACTTTTTTTCTTTTTTGTATCCAAAAATACAAAATATAGAAATACTAAATATAGAAATAAAGTGTAGTCTGTTTCAATATTTTAAAAATGCCTTCTTTCCCCTCCCCCCAAAAAAGCAGAAGCTGCCTTTCCAAGCCAGGGAAATAATTCCAAAGGCTCTTGCAGGTATTTTAATACCTGCAGGACTCGGCCCTTTTGACTGGTCTGTCTCTTGTGCGAGACTCGGGTTCTGGGGGGCTTTGTGAGCTCTCCAGAAGTTTCTTACGTTCCTTGTTTAGTAGCTTGAGGCTTTGCATCTTGCTATCGATAGTTGGATCTCCTAATTGCTCCTGAATGTCCTCAAGTTGCCGTTCGGAGTCCATCCATTGTACAAAGGCATCTTCCTTATCTCCTTCCTCCTTTGGCCCTTGGTAGAGTTTGTGTACTCTCTCCCAGAGTTTTTCATGGCGCTTGTAGTTCAAATCCCATTTTTCCATCAGAGGTGAATGCATGGCTTCTGTAAGCTTTCTTTGTTGTCTCAGATCATAGAGACCCTGAGACGTCTTTGGCCTCACTGAGGCTTGAGCCTCAGCCTCTGTGTACAGGTCAAGGTTGGCTGTTTGCAGCATTTCTCCTTGACCGGCTGGTTAGGGTGCCTCATCTAGGCTGGCTGGTTGAACCCCTTCTGCTAGACCAGTGGGACACTCTGCCATGGCTAGGATAGGTTCAGTACACTTCCTAGCTATTTTGAAGCAAATTTGATGAACTTCTCTCTTTGACCACTAGGGGTCTCTGCTTGCAGATCAGCTGCTGGGCTGCTGTCTGTGGGTGGAGGCGCCACTGGGTGCATTCTCCTGCATTTGTGTGTACTTCAGTGCAATTCACCTTTTCACCACTAGGGGTCACTTCCTGCGGGTCAGCTACCAGGGTGCTCTTCCTTTGAGGTTCACCCTTTGTCTACTAGAGAGCTTCTCTGTGCGTGATTAAAGGCTTGAGTGTAGTTCCTCCTTTAACCACTAGGGGGCGCTGGAGAGAGGCCAGCCAAAATTCTTCTTATTACCACGTTACTGCTATTGGCCACTGAGAGAATGCAGAACTCCACTTGCTCCTACAAACTCCCACCTGGTCGTCACGTTGCAGGCTGGAACCACTTGGTCATCAGCTCTGTGATAATAAGCAAGGATATTTGCTGCTTGTCCTTCTCCTTAATTTGCTCTCAAGCTGGAACGTCTTGGTCATCAGCTTGAGTGAGTGATTATTTTAGGTGAAGTTCCCTCTCTGCCCTCTAGGGGGTGTTGGTAGCTTGGGATGAATTTGAGTAACTTGCTATTTAACTAACAGATTCACTCTGCATAGTTAGTGATGTGTGCAGTGAAGTACCTTCTTTCCCTTCTAGGGGGTGCTCTTAGCTTGGCTTGGTATAAGCCTGCTATGTGCTGAATTAATTATCAAGTTGTTGTAATCCCACATGTAAATTGCAAGAAATTGCATAAGGAAGGTGTCATGTACAAATTGGCCACCAGGGGATGCTACTGCATTGCTATTGGAACCTCTGAACACCGTCTTTCCATTGACATAGTTGAAATTCCAAGGGGAGGGGGGAGTTTAGCTTCTCTTTTTGCAGAGCTGGGTTGCTAAGGGGACAAATGGTTTTATTGCCTGCTGTTGGGGCCAAAAAAGGGGGAGAATCACCCTTTCTGAGCATTAAACAAAGGCAACAGAGATTTGCTAAGTTTTGAATTTGCTGAATTCACCTGCTAACGACAAAGTTCTTCTTTAAGGCTTACTGAAGCAGTTATAACACACACAGCTCTTTGCAAACGGAAATAGGTTCACAGACAATCTTCTGAAACAATCCTCTCATTGCCTCAAGACGTTTAAATTGCCGGCAAAGGAAGGGGGAAGGGGGGTTACTGCTCACAACTCCTTTGATCCTTTCAAATGTGAAAAGCCACTGAAAGGTAGGGCTATAGAAATACACAATGCTTTCTTCACTTCAATGAAGAGAGATGCATGCAAGGACATTAGCAACTGTTTTTTTTTAATAAATTTTTTATTTTTTATTTTTCCAAACTCTCCCCGATACATATACTGTTATATTTATGAGATAAATATATATTAACATACATTCTTTTTACATTCATATATAAGATACTTTTAATAAAATGAAATAAATATATACACATGACTTTTGGTGTTGCTTGCCCATTTCCCCTTTCACTGTATCCACACTCCTTCTTCTCTACCTTCTTTCTCCCTTTCTTCTCTTCCCTACTTCCCTCTTCTCCTCTTCTCTTTCCTTCACCACTCTCCTCCCCTTTCTCCCCACTTCTCCGCTTCTCCTCCAACCTTCCTACTTCCTTCTCCCCTCCTTTACTCTTTTCTCTCTCCTCTCCTTTCTTCCCTCTCATCCCTTTTCAGATACAATTCAGGGGTAATGTCTGAGCAACTGTTTTGAAAGTGGCTGAAGAAGGCTAAACTTTTCCTGAGATATACAGCACAATATCTCTTTGATTTAAACATTGGCTTTTAAACAGATCCCAAGACAATTTAGCAGAAGTATCCAAACAAGACACAAAGCACTTTATAATCTTTACTTTTCTTTTCAGAGATGCAACTTTCACATGCAAGAAAATCTTTACTTTAAAACGTTGGCTAGCATGCAGAGTTTGACTAGCAATGATTCCTTGCCAGAAGATGCTTGTCAATATGCAGATGAACTTTATCATGCAGACCAGTGGAGACTTGCAGAGTTAATAGCGAATTAATAAAATGATGCATCTGAATCACCGTCTGACAAACAGATATACTGACTTTACTTTGCAGGCGACTAGAGGAAGATTAGCCTTATTAGATTACTTTTCTTCCTTCAAACTGTTGCAGGAGATCAGAGGAAAATTAATCCCATCAAATTATTATTCTGCCCCAGACAGAACAGATGGCCTTAGTCCTATCCAGGACAGATAGATAACTCAGAGGAATAAACAGAAAATATTGCTTTATTCTGGGAATCCTAAACAATAACTCACAATTATGTAGAGATGCGTCCAGAAGTATATTTCAGCAATATTGGTTCATTCCACAGGTAATTTGATGATGGATTTTCCCCTCTTCTTCTGCATAAGCATCACATGTTGGCATAGGACCTCCAAGCCGTGTGGCTAGGAGACATGAGGCTGGATGAACAAAGGCATTCCAAACTGGGCACGTAGCCAGTATGTCCTGAGAAGAGCTCAGAGTTTCCTCCTACTACTGACCTGTTAACATGGGATGACTGACTAACTAAACTACATTTCCTGTAATCCATCTCTTAAGGAAACAGCACTTAACCCAATAAATGCCAGATATTCTAACATACTGATACATGCTCTCTAGTTAGGGCTACGTAGAGCTATACGATTCAGAACAAGTATGATACTTACTCATTATTATGATCTGGACAGTAGCTTGTTTGTTAAAATATGTGATTGTACCTATCCTTATTCTATGCTAAATCCCCTATTCCCATCCCCTTCCCTTACCATACCCGTATTGTTCCTATTCTTTCCTTATGCATATAAACTCAATAAAATATTGTTAAAAAAGAGACTAATGGGAATTATATACAAACATTTAATGGTACAATATATTTCCTGGAGTCACTATTAGTTAAATGTAATCGGAGACAAATTGGCTATCTGCAGTTTCCATCAGTTCATCAAAATTCTATCTTTCATCCTGGTTGTTGAAATAAGCGGTCCTCAAAATAATAATAATAATAATAATAATAATAATAATAATAATAATAATAATAATAATAATAATAATAATAATAATAATAATAATAACAACAACAACAACAACAACAACATTAATTATTGCCTCCCGCTTCTATAGGCTCTGGGTGGCTTACAAACACAAAACAATAAATACAGCATTTGTGCTGCAGCTAATATATCTGTGGACATATTTGTGCAAATTCTTTGTCCATGTCACCAATTTATGTCTTAAGATATTATGAGCATCTATCTTTGACCTTACAATGCTTATAGGTAAGCTAGTCATAGTGCAGTAATATGTATATCAACATATCTAGGGATTTTGTCTGTAAGATTTAATTAGAACCTTAACAGCTTAGCATCAGAACATGAAAGCTATAATTCAGTGGTAGAGCACGTATTTTGCTTTCAAGAGCTCCCAAATGCAATCCCTGTAGACCTGCTGCCAATAATTGCAAACTTGAAGCTGTTGAGTAGAGAAACTAGTATAAACTCTGTATAAATCAGTTCCTGTGAGAGTTTAAAGAGCAGTCTTCCATTTCATAGTTGGTTAGATGCCACTGAGTCAGGCTGAACTTTGAGTAGCTGCATGCATCAATCTCCAGTAATAACTAATAGATTTTTCAAGTGTATTCTCTAGCATTTTTAAGGCCACTTTCCAATTAATTAATTGTCTTCCCATTTTTCTATTTCCCTTCTTAAGAACATTTTCCTATTGTTTATTATACATTGGTATGAAAAAGGTAGGAAGAAAGAAAAGACAAACACAGAAGAAAGGAAAAATAAAGAACAAATAAGAAAAATGGGGAACTTAGAAGCATTAACTTTTCAATATTTTATTAAATAAATTGATGACATTTTTTTTATCATCCACTGGCTTCAAACGCACTGAAGTTTTTGAACTTCTCTTCATTGATTATGGCATTAAGGGAGCAGTCAGTCTTTATTTGGTTCAGGACGGATTGATTGGGTTTTTTGTTTTTTGTTTTACTGTCCATGGTACTCTTAGTATCAGTCTCTTGACTCATAATTCAAATCTGCTTTCTTCCTTCTCTTGCTCTTTGTCAATGTACAGCTTTCATAGCCATGTTTTCAATCCATTGGGAAGACCCTTGCTTTAATTATCATGATCATAAAAATGCCCTTATGCTTTGTGGACCTAATTTATTATTGTTTCCTCCTAAGATTATTCTTTTTTGTAACATCTGTATATTTTTGAGCCCAAGAAAAAAGAAATATCTCCATTTTTGCATTGTTTAAATTAACTAACTGTGGTAACTACTTTATCTCTTTAACTTACATTTTTGCACTGTCTATATTTACTCTTTAAGTCCTTCTTACTTTTTGTTCTTGGTGTCATCTGCATTTCCCAGATCGTTTGTCTTCTGTACATTTCTAATTATCATCCTTTCCAGTACTGCCTTTCTTATAATATGTTCACATTAACCTCATAGGGACAATATGTGCATTCTTGCCTCACTTCTTTTCCTATTCTGAATCACTCTGATTTTTTAAAATTGTTGTAAATATTATTTCAAAAGAATAATTAGATGTTCTTGTACATTCATTACTTCCAACTCTTTCTAGAATGGCCTATATTTATCAGTAAAACAAAGCTAAATATCCTTATTTTCTCTTGCACTTTCATAAACCATCCTGTGTTAACTATTTGATCTCATATCCCTTTGTCTTTTCTGTGATATTCCTTTATATTTGGCATTTCTCTCTCCATTATCTCTTTTTAGAAGATCTTAAGCAAAACTTTGCTTGCATGAGGAATAATATAGTAATTGGCATATTCTGTTATATCTTCCTTCTTTGTTATAGGCATATACATCAATCTTTTCCACTTTTAGAATATACACTTTTGATTTAGAGCATCTTCTTGTGTTATCTGATCATTGTGCCAAAACAAAAATAATGAGGATTAGCTTTATACCTTTTCAGTGATGGCTGGCTGGCTGATGTTACAAAGATGTTATTAGTCAATACTGTAGGGATGAAAACAGATACAGTCTTGATGACAGATATGTTAGCACTTTAACTGATATATTAATATGTCAGTCACTTTATTATCCCCTTGTATGTATTTTAGTATAGTTTCCCCATCTACTTTTAATCTAAATTGTTCATTTCTTATACATTAAATACATTTGATTGGCAGTAATTCTCCAGGGTATAAAACATTTTTTTTTTGTAATGGAGACAGATATAGATAGCTAGATTGCTAAATGATTGGATGGATGGATGCATGGATGCATGGATGGATGGATGGATGCTTTATAGTTGTATATATGTGTCTACTGGGAAGCAAAAGTTGGCTACATATGTTCTGCCCTGGGTCACATGACAAGAAGACAGGAAGAAGCTGGAGCTGTTGCCAGTGTTCTGAATTGCTCAACTGCCTTTCCCATAATATTGGATTTTTCTTTTCTTTTCTCCAGTCTCTAATGTCATATATCTCATTTTTAAACTCAAACTGCAGCTTGCTGACTTCTCCCCACACACTAAATTTGATCCTGTGCTGTTCAGCTTTTCAAAAGTTATGTTGCTGATGCACTACAAGGATAGATAGTTCCAAATCCCTTGACATACTCACAGAGCATGGTTTCTAGAATTCTTTCCAGCTTCATTGCCAGCAGGGTTTATAGGAAGTATCTCTGTGCTTGCATGTATTTGCATGTGTGTGTCTGTGTGTGAAAAATGAAGAATGGGTGTTCTGCATATGCTCTATTCTTGGCCAGGAAGAAAAAGGGAAGGGACTTCCAGTTTGCCGAGTCAGTCTGGAAGGCAAGCTCTGTCTTCCACGTTCAGTTTTGCTTTGCTGGAGGACCCTGGAAAGGGTCAAAAGTCGCCCTATAGGGGTGACCAGCAAGGATGGATCGCGGGAGGGCGGTAGCTCTTCTGCTTGATCCAGGGCAGCTCTCCAAACTGGTGGATGAAAGACCAGCCATAGCAATATGGCTCGTCACTAGGCTGCAGACAGCCGAAGTCACATTACCATCAGGTAATTTTAAGACAGTGTGGAAGAGACTGGGTGAGATCTACCTCTCTTAAATCCTAACTATTTTCTTTACCTGCATAAGCTGCCTTAAGTACTTTCCCCTGTGGGAAGATATTACCCCTCCCTCTAAAAACAGCGGCGACTGACTATCCAGGGGAGTTTTAAAAAACATTGCAAGAATAACCTGATCCTAATTGGAATTTTATTTCTTAAAGTTTGTGGATTAAAAGACTTTCTACTCTTACTGAAGATCTGGGGTTTTACTTATAAAAAAGAAGTAAAACTGAAAAAATTATAAAAACTTCAGACCTAAAGGAAAATTTTAAATATAGGGGCGACATCTTGTGGCTAAACCTGATATTAAAACCTGTTATTGTTTAAAAGAGACTTGGCTGGCAACCTAGACCAGGGGTAGGCAACCCAAAACACTCAAAGAGCCACTTGGACCGTTTCCCACCGAAAACAAAACACTGGGAGCTGCAAAATATATACACACAGAGAGTGTGTGTGTGTGTGTGTATATATGTATGTATGTATGTATGTAATGTATGTATGTGTGTATATATATCTAATCTCTAATCCCCTTGTAAATCAGACTAACCTGAGCACAACAAAGCCCCCACCCAAACAGAACACTCCCCCAGCCAATCAGAGCACAGCCAAGCCCCTAGCCAATCAGAACACACCTCCACCCAATCAGAACACAGCCGAGCTCCCAGCCAATCAATTCAAACCCCCACTGGCAGTTAAAAGGAAGAAACAGCTAAAATCTCACATTGCTCCTAGAAGCAGAAGCCGAAAGCACCAGCCTGAAGATGACGAATGAGACTTCGTCGAAACGTCGCCAAGACACTTCAAATTCTACGTGGGAGAAAACCCGAAGAACCAAAGACCTACATACAAACACCCGCGAAAACCTCAGAAAACACACACACACACACACATATATATATGTGTGAGTTCTGACTGAAGAGAGTTAAATAACTCGAAATAGCTATCTCAGAAATCCCTTATTTCTTTGTTAACAATTTTAAAAACATACACACACACACACACACACACACATACATACATACACACACACATATCATAAAGGTAAAAAAGGATATATGCAGTGTTACCTTCATTTTAGATGTCAAAAGGATCTCTCTCTGTGTCTCTCCCTCCCTCTCTCTCTTTCTCTTTCTCTCTCTCCCTTTCTCTCTTTCTCTCTTTCCTCTCCTTCTTTCTCTCTCTTTCTTCTCCCTCTCTTTATTATTATTATTATTATTTTATTATTATTATTATTATTTCCTCTCCCTCTCTCTTTCTCTCTTTCCTCTCCCTCTCTCTTTTTCTCTTTCCTCTCCCTCTCTCTTTTTTCTCTTTCCTCTCCCTCTCTCTCTTTCCTCTCCCCCCTCTCTCTTTCTCTCTCTCTGAGGCTGCTCTCTTTTTTACACACACACACACACACACACACACACACAGAGAGAGAGAGAGAGAGAGAGAGAGAGAGAGAGAGAGAGAGAGAGAGAGAGAGAGAGAGAGAGAGAGAGATGCTCTGGCTCTGGCTCTCTCTGCAAATGGCAGAGGAGGCTGGGAGCCGCAGGTTGCCGACCTGTGGCCTAGACAATAGATAAGACTTATAACCTTGAGACACTTATCAGCAGTGAAGCCCAGCTGTGTTCCATATTCACTGAATTTTTTTTTTATTCTCTGATTGCAAAGCCTTTAATTTATAACAGATTACTAAGAGAATATGGAGGAAGATCACGAACAGATTCTCTTTATGTTGAAAGCGATTTACCAAACTATTCTTACAGCTACTGAAGAAATAAGAGGTTACAGAATAGAACGGGATGTCAGCCCAGATACACAAACTCAAATTTTGATTACAACTGAGAAACTACACAGAATATAACGGAAAAAGTGGACCAATTAAATACTATGATTGAGGATTCAATTGATCAACAAGTACAGTCAATGGAAAACCCAAAAAAGGGATTGACAAAATGGAAAAGGGAAAAGACTTTCTACATAAATCAGAAGAAACTTGAGCATCAAGAAGAACAACAGATTGAAGAGAAGATAAACAGTTTAAGACAACTACATCAAGATGGAAAAATAGAGACAATTTGTTAATCCTCTCAAAAAAATGGTGATTGGATGTTTTTTTTCTGTGCCAAACAACATACATAATAACACAGGGAGATTTATTTGATGACTCAAAAGCACGGACATGGATGACAATTTGGCAAAGAAAGCAAGCTAGAATAAGACTGAAGAAAATTGAGGTTTTGACTTACTAGTGAGAATTAAAACAGAATATTTTCAAAATAGATGTGTATCTTAAATATTAGAAATTGTTATGAGTTGAGTTAAAGGATACTTTGGTTATTTAGGACTTGGAATTTTTTTTTATTTATTCGGATTTGTATGCCGCTCCTCTCCGAAGACTCGGAGCGGCTCACAACAAATATAAACATTAATAGTTAAATTTGAATATTGAATATAAAGGCAATTTATATATAAACTAGAAATGTATTGCTGAATGTAACATGTTTTTATTTAGTGGTAATAATAAAAATTATTAGCTTAAATATAAGATAGTAGATACTTAGAGGAAAAAAAGAGGAAGTATTAAATATTGAAATAAGAGAAATTTTGGTTATTAAATTTAAGATATTTGGAAATTACCAGAAAATAAGAATATTTTATTGTATTATTAACCAGGGATGAATTGTGATAAAGGGAATTAGGGTTATTTAAAATTTGGAAACTTATTAAATGTTAAATTTAAATATTTATGGGAAACTAAAAATTGGGAAAAACTTACCAGGACATTGATTGTTTAAAAAGATTAACTGTTAAAACAACTAAGATATGTATAAACTAAAAATTATTGATAAATGTAAGAAAGCTATTTGTATTAAATTGATATAATAAGAATTGTATTAATTCAAATGTAAGACAGTAAATACCAAGGGAAAAAAAGAGGAAATATTTAATATAATAGTTTGTGATTTGTACTAAAGAAATTTGTATGTTATTGAATTATGAACCAACCCAGCCACCACGCTGCTTTTCAAATATGTAAATGTAAAACTGGAAAATCAATAAAAAAAATAAAAAAAAGAAGGAGGGAAGGGAGCTTAGACTGAACAACAGGGGAATGTTGCTTTTTCTTTGAAGATGGGTTAGGAGGATTTTTTCCCCCTCAGAATCACACTAATGGATCTGGCCAATTTTTTAACTCCAGCTTCTTTTGTAAGCTTCTCCTGCCATACCAAATTTGGTCCTGTTCTGTTCAAGACAGATACAATCTCAATCCCCTTTACATAGTATTTTTTTAGAGAGAATAATAAGAATGTTTGCTCTAGGGTAGTGCGTGCTAAACTATTGCTGAAGGCATTGTGCTAAAAAATTCTCTAAAGAGAGTTGGTAATTTTGGTGCAAGCCTGTATCATAAAAATTGGATTGTTCACTTGGATGCACTTTTTGGAAAGAACAATGAGTCAGACAAACATGCAGTAAACAGCACGTAATGAGCACTTTGTGATAAAGAGAACTGTCAACAGCCCTAAGAAGTGAACCAGAGAATCAGAGTTGAGGGCACAAGCCGGGAGTTGGAGCCAGGTCATAAACCTTGGGGTCAAAACTGTCAGGAAATGCTTAAATTAGCATTAAGGAATGCAAAAACCATAACTATTCCTGTCCTAACACCACCATACACAGGCATTCCTGAGCCAAGATAAATTATTCCATTACTTCTCATCTCACAAAGGATAACTTTTAGTACTCTTTCTATCCAGGAGGCATAATGGTCAATCATGATGTCTGATCCAATGTAGTTAAACATCAGTGCCTAGAGCAGACATGTCAAACACAAGGCCCGGGGGCCGGATGCGGCCTGCAAAGTGGTTTCATGTGGCCCACGAAGCCATCCTGGAAACAGTGAGGGAACGGCCCCCGCTGCCTTGGCCCTGGCCCAGGCTGGCCAGGAGCCAATATACAATTTTGTGGTGGCCATCTACGCTGAAACGCATTCAGTCTTAGCTCCACAAGGCCGTCTGGAAACAGTGACGAACCAGCCCCTGCTGCATCGGCCCCTCCCCCTGGGTGCATGCTGGGGAGATGTCACCCTTTGTGAGGAATGAAGAAATGCACCATTTGCTGCCACTTCCAGGCGATGGTGCTTTTCTTCATTCCTCACAAAGGGTAATACCTCCCCAGCTGCGATTCTTGCCTGTTTTTCTCCCTCCCTCGTCGCAAATATTTTCCCACCACTCTGTTCTTAGGAAGGAAGGTAGGAAGGAAGGAAGGAAGGAAGGAAGGAAGGAAGGAAGGAAGGAAGGAAGGAAGGAAGGAAGGAAGGAAGGAAGGAGAGGGAGGATCTTAGGGAAGTCCTGCCTTAGTCCTGCCTTGCTGCCCTTTCACCATCCCCTTGCCCCCTCTTCTTGGCCTATCCTGGGGGTCTCCCATCCTATTGCTAAGGAAACTTTGGATACAAAGCCGGGTCTCCTCAAATGGAAAGGGAATGGGCTTCCCTCTGACTTTGCCCTCGTACCCATCATGAGCAACACGGCTAAGGAGAGCAAGCACAGCAGCAGCAGCCTTGAGGAGTAGGTAAGTGCAGCTAGGCGCCCCTTTGGGGAAGTGGGGTTGGGCTTAGTGCCACGGTTGCTCGAGGGCAAGGCTGGGCATTTGACCTCTGCTGCCCAGGGCTCCAGGCAGCCTGCACCACCATCCAGCCCTCCCCCTGCATGGCCTGAGAGGAACAGTGAGGCTCCTCAGTGGACTGTGCCTTGGCACTTGCCCTGGTGCGACCCCCTTCTGCCAGAGACCCTCAGATCTGTCCCACTTCTGCCAGGCCCCCACAGGCACCCTTGACATGAACAATGTAGAGCTGGCCATGCCAACTCACTACATCCACACCCACCCTGGCCACACCCACCCAGACCCTGGAGGGCAACGGCAGTGCAGATGTGGCCCTCAGTGAAATTGAGTTTGACACCCTTGGCCTAGAGGATAAGCTAATCCTGTGAGGATTCTTGGTACATTATGTTTTTAAATTACCTGACTAGTTCATTTAATAGAATAACAGAATAACAGAGTTGGAAGGGATCATGGAAGTCTTCTAGTCCAACCTCCTGCTCAGATAGGAAACCCTATATCATTTCAGACAAATGTTGTCTAATCTCTTGTTAAAAACTTCCAGTGTTGAAGCATTCACAGCTTCTGGAGGCAAGTCGTTCCACTGATTAATTGTTTTAACTGTCAAGAAATTTCTTCTTAGTTCTAGGTGCTTCTCTTCTTGATTAGTTTCCATCCATGACTTTTTGTCCTGCTGTCAGGTGCTTTGGAGAATAATTTGACTCCGTCTTCTTTGTGGTAACCCCTTAGATATTGGAACACTGCTATCATATCACCCTTAAGCCTTGTTTTCATTAATCTAGACCAGTGGTTCTCAACCTTTCTAATGCCGTGACCCCTTAATACAGTTCCTCAGGTTGTGGTGACCCCCAACCATAAAATTATTTTCGTTGCTACTTCATAACTGTAATTTTGCTACTGTTTGGAATCGCAATGTAAATATCTGATATGCAGGGTGTATTTTCATTGTTACGAATTGAACATAATTAAAGCATAGTGATGAATTACAAAAACAATATAGCAATGCTCACTGGAGAAGCTTACTCTTCCTTGCTAAAAAATGTTGGGAGGGAGGGAAGGGGAAGGAAGGAAGGAAGATTGAAAGGGAAAGGAAGGAGATGGAGAAGGAAAGAGATAGAAGGGGAAAGGAAGGAAGGAAGGAGAAAGAGATTTAAGTGGAAGGATGGAGATGGAAGGAAGGAAGATTGAAGGGGAAAGGAAGGAGATGGAGAAGGAAGGAGATTGAAGGGGAAAGGAAGGAAGGAAGGAAGATTGAAGGAAAGGAAGGAGATGGAGAAGGAAGGACATTGAAGGGGAAAGGAAGGAAGGAGAAAGAGATTGAAGGGGAAGGGATGGAGATGGAGATGGAAGGAAGGAAGATTGAAGGGGAAAGGAAGAAGATGGAGAAGGAAGGAGATTGAAGGGGGAAGGAAAGAAGGAAGGAAGGAGAGGAAGATTGAAGGGGAAGGGATGGAGTTGGAGATGGAAGGAAGGAAGGAGGTTGAAGGGGAAAGGAAGGAAAGGAAGGAAGAATTAAGGGGAAAGGAAGGAGATGGGGAAGGAAGGAGATTGAAGAGGAAAGGAAGGAAGGAAGGAGAAAGATTGAAGGGGAAGGGATGGAGATGGAGATGGAAGGAAGGAAGGAAAATTGAAGGGGAAAGGAAGAAGATTGAAGGGGGAAAGAAAGAAGGAATGAAGGAAGGAAGGAGAGGGAGATTGAAGTGGAAGGGATGGAGTTGGAGATGGATGGAAGGCAGGAAGGAAGGAAGGAAGATTGAAGGGGAAAGGAAGGAGATGGAGAAGGAAGGAGATTGAAGTGGAAAGGAAGGAAGGAAAGAGAAAGAGATTGAAGTGGAAGGGATGGAGATGGAAGGAAGGAAGGAAGGAAGATTGAAGGGGAAAGGAAGGAGATGGAGAAGGAAGGAGATTGAAGGGGAAAGGAAGGAAGGAAGGAGAAAGAAATTGAAGGGGAAGGGATGGAGTTGGAGATGGAAGGAAGGAAGGAAGACTGAAGGGGAAAGGAAGGAGACGGAGAAGGAAGGAGATTGAAGGGGGAAGGAAGGAAGGAAGCAAAGAAGGAGAGAGAGATTGAAGAGGAAGGGATGGAGATGGAGATGGAAGGAAGGAAGGAGATTGAAGGGGAAAGGAAGGAAGGAAGGAGATATTGAAGGGGAAGGGAAGGAGATGGATGGAAAGAAGGAAGGAAGGAAGGAAGGATTTTTTTCGAGATGGTGATGAACTGGAACTCCCAGCATTCCCCACTCTTCCACAGTGCTTTTTAGGGCTGCTGGGGATGGTAGTCTAGTAAGGTCTGGAGACACACACAGATGCCCTCCGACGGCGAGGGAGGCAGGCCGGGCAGCACGGGGGAGGCTCCGGTGCGGTGCAGAGGGCGGCCGTGGGAAGAGCGCAGCTGGGCAACTAGGAGGCATGGGGACCGGCTTGGCGCCACACCTCAGCTCAGCTCAGCCAGCAGCAGCAGCAGCAGCACATTGCCCGAGCAGGGTGGGAAGAGAGGGGGCGGTGGTGGCAAGTCATGAAAGCAGCGTTCACACATTCAGGGTGCAAACGCCTTGGACAGTTTGGCTCCACCACCCCTTTATTTACTGATGTGCCACAAGCTCATGCAAATAAGTCCCGAGGAGTTCTGACTGAGTGGTCGTTTTAAAAAAAACAACCTTTCAGCAATGAGGCAGAAAGGGGAACTCGCTCACGGCTCTTTTTTTCCCTTTCTCGGCGACTGGGAAGACAGCAGCCAGAGACGCCGCTGCACAAAGGGAGGCAAGAGAGGGGTGAGGGGGAAAACCGCACTCAACTTTTGCCCTTATCAGACCCGGTTCCCTTCTGGTCGACCCCCACCCACTCACCCCCTTCACCTCCCGCTTTGGAGAGTCATGTTTTCCCAAATGGTGATGAACTGCAACTTCCAGCATTCCCCACTCTTCCACAGTGCTTTTTATGGCTGCTGGGGATGGTAGTCTGGAGCCCCCCATCCTCATCCTGGCACCTCTTGCTCTCCCCCAGTCGCCTCACCCAACCTGCCCGCCCCTCCAGCCTCCTGAGCGCTATCGCAGTGGCGGGATCTTGGGAGCCCCTTTCCACGCTGTGCAGTCCTTCACCGCCAAACCCTTCCCCGACTCATCACACGCGAGAGGGGTGCGGCCGGAGCGCCAGCTCCCGCTCGGAAGGCACCGTTTCTCCCCTCCTGGCCTGTCCGGCTGGCCTCCGATGCACATGCAGGCATCGCCCTCTTCCCCGCCTCCTGCTTCTGAGGCCCAGAGCCCAGCAAGCCGGGAAGGAGCCGCTCCTGCCTGCCAGCCCCAGGGCCATGCTGGGCGCCAGAGAGCCAAGGTGGCCTCCAACGGTGAGGGATGTGGGCCGGGTGGTGCAGGGGGAAGCTCTGGCGCAGATGGCGGCCGGGGGTGGAGCGCAGTTGGGCAACCAGGAGGCGTGGGGACCAGCTCGGCACCGCAGCTGAACTCAGCCAGCAGTGGCGGTGGTGGAGCAGCCCAGCAGCAGCCCCAGCAGCGGCCCAGACCCGGCTCAGCTCAGACCGGCTGCCCCCACCCACATACCCCCGCCAGTAGTTGCCTCGCCTGCCCCGCTGCTCACCCCGTGCAGCCCCTCCATGTAGAGCGGGGCTCGCAGCTCCCACAGCACCACACTGATGGTGTAGAACTTGCGGTTGCCGAGCCAGACGCCAGTGCAGGGCGGCGGGAGGGCGCGGGCTGCGGGCTGTGGGCTGCCCGAGGCGGCAGCAAGCATCATGGGCGAGGCGCTCCAGGGCGGCCATGTAGGCACACAGGGTGAGGCAGCGGCGGCGCAGGTCCAATACCGGCTATGCCACCAGCTGGCCCGGCCCAAGGAAGGTCAGCCACCCGCCGCTTGCCCCACCAGCACCACCTCCGCCGCCACCTTTCCCATGTAGCCCCGCTTGTCAAGCGGGCCCCACGGCTCCCACAGCAGCCGCCGCAATGCACATCAATGGCGCATGAGGTGAGCACGAGGCAGGTGAGCACATGTTTTCCGTGTTTCAGTGCCAGGCTCTCCATGCTCCAGCACAACCCTGGAGAGCCTGGCTGACACAGGTGAGCATGAGGCAGGAGTGCACATGGACTCCGCTTTTTCGGCAGGGCAGAATTAAGTGCTGCTCCCCACCTCCCACTCCTGGTCCTCTTTTACTTACAAGTAGGAGATGGTGTAGTTGCTCAGCAGGGAGAGGTGAAAAGTTCCTGCAAACTTGCCTTTGCTGCAGACAACTTGCATGTGCAACGTTCGCGGGCTGCGTCTTTTGGCACGCTCAGCAGTGCAGAGACAGCCGTTAACGACCAGGTCTGGACAATTCCTATTGGCTTTCGAAAGCCAATAGAATAGTCTATTGAATAGACTCTTAATCTATTCAATAGATTAAGAGTCTATTCAATAGAGTCTATTCTACTGGCTTTCAAAAGCCAATAGAATAGAGGGTGTAGCACAGCTCATGGAAAAGTTGAAAAAAATCCATCAAAAAAAGGTACCGGAACACGGTTTTGAGCGTTCTATGAGAAAAAAAAGCCCTGATCTTAGGCAACTTCTGTGAAACGGTCATTCGACCCCCAAAGGGGTCGCGACCCACAGGTTGAGAACCGCTGATCTAGACATAGCCAATTCCTGCAATCATTCTTGATGTGTTTTAGCCTTTAGTCATCTTTGTTGCTCTTCTCTGCACTCTTTCTAGAGCCTAAACACCTTTTTTACATTGTGGCAACCAAAACTAGATGCAGTATTCCAAGTATGGTTATACCAAAGCATTATAAAGTGGTGTTAACACTTCACATGATCTTGATTCTATCCCTCTGTTAATACAGCCTAAGACTGCATTCGTTTGTTTATCATATTTGCATACTTCGTGCTTCTGGCAAAGCTGGCAAATGACAGTTAACAAAGAAATCCAATCAAGACATATGTTAGCAATAAACACAAAATTAAGAGACTAGGCTTTGTACTTTAGAGTTGAGTATTGAATAGAATCAAGCAAAAGGCTTAAAACAGGAGCTATCACTACAGAGAATTGATGATTAATTTAGTTCCAATTCTATCCATGTAAATTGAAGTTAGCTGTATTACATTTTTCTTCTGAGTAAAGGAGTACTAGGTTCAGAATCATTACCTCTTCCAAAATTATTTTGAGTAGCCAACATCCTGAAAAAGAAAACTACTCCATAACCTGTTGCCACAAAGCCACCAGCAATCATTTTCAATTTGTGGATATTTTTACTTTTCTTTGTACCTTAAGAGTGGACTTTTCTATCTCTTGTTCCTGTCATTTCCTCATTTCTTCTTCATGTTGAAAAATATGAAAATTGAAAACTAATTGTCTGCTGATAATTAGAAGTATCCTATTTTGGCTATCAATATTAGCAACTAACTGTTCAATTTACCTGTTAAAGCTAATTTTGTCAAATCTGTATCTTTTTTCGTTCCTTCTTTGCAATATGTCATTAGTTAATTAATTCACCATAGGCTACATAAATAGCTAATTAATTAAATATGAACATTTTTATCATTATGTTGATGAATGAATGGAAACTGATCTTGATATTTTATAGAAGATTGAAAACATGCTTTCATGCTTTGATAAATATTTACATGTAGGATTCCAGCTGAGACTTTGTTTCATTGTTTTTTCAGCCATTCACTCAGTTATTCATGAGGAATTAACCATTTAGTGTTGGTGTGGCCTACAAATTAAGGATCAGAACATATACAGGTGATTAGTAACAGGACTAGGAGAAAATCTCCTCATGGGACATTGTGTCAACTAAAGTATTCATATTGAATTAGGACTGTGCAAATCATTAGCTGTTAGCCTCTTAATAGCTGACTGGGCCTCAAAGCAAGTTTCTCACAGAGACTGCTTTAACTAGATTTATTGAAAAGGAAAAGGGATTAAGTGAGAGAATTTTGACAGGTCATACTTTTTCTTTAGTGTTAAAAGTATACCTTTATTCTCTTGTTAACAATCTTTTACTAGACAGGAGTGCCGACTGTCCATCTTGTTGATAATAAAAGGATACACAGATTTTTCAAGGTTGTGATTTTTATCTAATCAATTTTCTTCCCTCCCAGTTTCTGAGCAGATTATTACAGAGGTACCTTGAAACTGCATTGACCATCTTTTGAGATCCACCTGGACATTTGAGTCACAATAGCAATAGCACTTAGACTTATACAGTATACCACCCCATATTACAGCACTCTCTGGGCAGTTTACAATGTCAGCCTATTGTCTCGAACAATACGTGTCCTCACTTTACCAACTTCAGAAAGATGGAAGGATGAGTCAACCTTGAGTCCTATCAGGATCGAACTCCAGGCTGTGGTCAGAGTTTGCCTGCAATACTGCATTCTAACCACTGCACCGCCAGTCATGATGTTGCTTGATTTGAAACATTCATCTGAACAATGTGTGATATCTTACACTAAGTGCCTCATTCTGTTCTAAAACTGCCAATACTTATTCGTCTGAATTAGTGTGAAGTATTTGGAGGCTTGGCAATTAGAAACAAGGTAATATTTACAGCATTTAACTAGAAAGGCAATACATTGTAATCTTTTAATTATTAGCCGCTCAGTCTTGTGTATGTACGCACACAATATCTTTTAAACAAATTAGAGATCTATACAGAGAAAGGAAAACCTTACTCAAACTACCTTGGTTTTTATAAGGACCATTGTAAAATGCATCTTTGTGTAGCTTTGAAGGTCATGAACTATAAATATAGTATTCGCCATTTGGTTCTTGATCTTACATGCATTTTTTATTCTCTTGATAAATTACATTGTGGGAAAAACATAAGACAACTGACACTGATAGGCCTAAGCTAATGCTTGAGTTGCCTTCTAATATGAAGATGGATCAATAAACATCTTGATCCGAACTTATTTTGTTAAAAAGGGATGTCAAACAGAGCTACTGTTCTCTTTAACTTCATATTAATTTATTTTTGTTCGAGGCATAAAATAACAATGTTTTTCTCCCTTCCTAATGGGGCACAAAATCTACATATTGATGTTTCTGAGTAATATAGCATTTTTACCTTACAGATTTTGGCTAGAAGGATGCTTAGATTTGATTATTATTGGGGAAAAGGAAATATCAATCAGCTATGACAAGTGAAAGTGATGGACTTCTGCCGGATAAAGGCATCAAGCATAGATGGACAATTAATGTTCAGCAAATAGAATAAGGACATTGTCTTTCTCCCATGTGATGGACAGGATAAAATTAAAATATTGCTAATCAAAGAGTAAGGGGCAGTTAATAGTCTTTGTTCTCCAATTATTTCAGGAGAAAAGGCTTGTGTATGGGGCATGATTATGGGAATGAAATAACAGTTGATGCTGTTAAAATATTCAGAAATATTCCAATATTTATTGGAAGAATATTAAGTAAAATCATCTTTGATAAATGCATTCTGCCAATAAAGGAGAATATTTGTAACTCAGGGTTAAAATGAGGGGTCCTTGGTGTTCTTTGAGCTTGGCTGTTTTCTTGCAGATGTTTCATTGCTAAAGTAGTTTGGTAATGAAACGTCTGCAAGAAATCAGCTGAGCTCAGAGAGCACCAAGGACCTCTCAAATGCATTCTGTTCCTTCATTAGAGCAAATTAAACCTAGGAGCAGAAAAAACAAAACAATTGGTTACTTGAAGAAGATACCTGCTGAGAAGCATCTTTTTTTATATAATATTTATTAATTTTCCAATTTTACATTTGAATATTTAAAAAGCAACATGGTGACTGGGTTACAATAGTTCAATAACAAAATCTTAGTGCAAATCTCAAGTTACAACATCTCTTTTTCCCTTAACATTTACTATCTCATATTCAGGTTAGTACATTTCTAATTATATCAACTTAATAAGAACATCATTATTACATTTATCAATAAATTTTTAGCTTATACGTATCTTAATTACATTCAATCTTCATAAACAATCCATATCCTGTTATTAATTTTTACTCAATTTTTAATTTCTTATCAATATTCCAATGTAACCTTTGATATTTATAATTTTCAAACTTTGGGTAACCAAAATTTCCCTTATCTCACTTCATAACAAACTATAATATCCAAAATACATATTTTATCTATTTGAATATAACCATGTTCTATTTCCTAAGAGTTATCTATTTCCCATCATATTAAATCATCTACTTAATAACACAATATCCCCTTTAATAAATCAAAACCATTATATATATTGCCTGGGTTAATCAATAGATCAAACATATTCTTAATATTTAACTTTATTTTCCCTTTTAAGTCCAATTTTTAAATATTAAGCCGATAAAATTCTTATTTTCAACTAGTTTCCAAAAATTATAAATCTAATAACCAAAATTCCCCTTATCTCAACATCTCCCTTTAACCCTCTAATTGGCAATATAAAATCCCCTCTAATGAATCAAAATCACAGTTTTTTCAACCTTATTCTAGCTTTCTTCCTTTGCCAACTAGGTTTCCATATCATCACCTTTAAATCATCAAATAGATCTCCCTCTATTCTTACATATGTTATTTGAATTAAAGGAGACCATTTGATTGCCAGTTTTCTGGAAGGACTAGACCATTTGTATTCATTAAATTGTCTCTCTGTTATTCCAGTTCCCCATGTTTGCTCTAATATATTTGTCTTCAATTCAATCTGTTCTACTTCTTTCTCAGATTTCTTCTGGTTTATATAGAAAGTCATTTCCATTTTTAATATTGTCACTTCCTTTTCTGGATTTTCCATCAGATGTATTTGATGGTCAATTGAGTCCTCTGTCTTCATATTTGGTTGTCCCGCTTCCTCTGCTATCTTCTGCATTGCTGATTCTTTACTTGTAGTCAAAATTTGGCTTTGTGCATCTAAGCTGGCATCTTGATCTTTTATTTTAGGTCTTATTTTATCACAAGTTACAAGACTGCTTTCATGTATTGCTTCATCCATCTCTTTCACTTATTTTGTAAATAGTCTTTCTAGTAAAAGTTATTTGTTAAGCAAAAGTCAGTAAAGTTTTACAGTCACAGTTCAAGTGGGCCAATTTTGCTGCCCAGATGTTCTCTTACAACTAAATCTTCTCACAGATGGTTCCAAGGTCAGGGAAGTCTTATCTAGGTCTAGGCTTTGGGCTAAATCTCTTATTAGGAAATAACAAATTGCAATACCAAGCTTCACCACAAGATGTCACTGATGCAATTTAGAGTTTTTTAAGTCCCAAATTTTTCTAATTCTTTTTCCAATTTTAATTCTTTTTTATAAATAAAAACAAAAGTCTCCAACAGAAATAGGAAAATTTTTAGTCCCCATGTTTGAGGAAAATATAAATCCAATTAGATTAAAGTTGTTCTTTTTAATGCTTTGATTCCCCTGAGTAGTCAAACGCTGCTATTCTTAGAGGGTGAGATAAAAATTCCCTTCCCTCTCTCCTCATAGGGGGAAGATACTTCAAACAGCCTTTACAGTAAAAGAAGTTTCTTGGGGTAAAGATAAAATCAGATCTTACCCAGTTTCATCTGCGTTGCTTTCGAGTGCTTGACAGTAGATTTGACTTTGGCTGCATGCAGCCTAATGATGAGCCATATTGCTATGGCTGGTCTTTTCTCCGCCAGTTTGGAGGACTGCCTCGGATCGAGCGGGAGGGCTACTGCCCTCCCGCGATCAAGCGGGGGGGTCACCTCCTGGCTCGTTGCCCCTACAGGGCAACTTTTGACCATTTCCAGGGTCCCCCAGTGAAGGAAAATCAGACATGGAAGACAGAATCACCTTCCAAGCGGCCGCAGCAGCAAACTGGAAGTGAAACATCTTGTTCAAACCTTGAAATGTTCTTTTTTTTTTGCTTTCTCAATTTTAGATATATTCCAAAATATTTTTCCTTAGTCATGATAATTTGGAATGAAATGGCAATCAGCAAAGAATACAATGAGTTGGGCAGCATACAGGTTTAATTTCTTATTTGTTTATTTTAACTTTTATTTATTTATAGTATTATTATTATTGGTGGCACTGTCAGCCAGATGTTTCGACTGGATTGCCAAATCCAGTGTAAACATCTGGCTAACTGTGACCAACCATAATAATAAATTAAACTTGTATGCTGTCCGGTGTTATTTACTATTTATTGTTGTTTATTTATTATATTATCTCTCTCTTCCATATGCTGAAAAACTGTTATTTATTAACTATTATTATATCTTTCCTCTTCCCCCTGCTGAAAAACTCTGAGCCTTCTACTCAAAAGAACACTGAGTTAAATTGACTTTCAGGAATTGTTTTGGTTGTGGTGGGATATAAATGCAATAAGTGAATTAAATAAAAAATAGAATCAATATTAATCATGATTTCATGATCAAATGGAAGCCTTTTGTTTATGGGAGATAGAGACTGAATCAAAATCATTGGCATAATTATCTATTTGTGGTGTGCACGCATGTTTTGTCATAGTATTTTATAAGATCTTAGGCAGATCTTGCACAATAGAGAATGTTCGCAACTTTTCAATTATATCAGAAACATTTTCTTTAAATTGTGTCTTAATTTTACAGCTCTTTCAAACATTTGATTGGAGGCCTGGATGATGTTTCCAATAAAGCATATGAGGATGCTGAAGCAAAAGCAAAGTAAGTCTCAGTTAAGCTGATTTTCTAATATTCATTTTATTATTCTTTTTTAGTATGTTGCTTTTTAAGAAGGAGAGAGAACTAATTAAGGCATTTTTCTCTAAATACTCCTTCTTTCTTATCAAAAGAAGAAACTATAAAAAGTTCAAATGAGACAGAATTGCTCCTAATAATTAATTACTTGTTATTATATCATTTTACAAAGCAAATAGCAGAGTATTCTTAAAGACAATGGATAAATTCATGCAAATAAAAATTCCCCAGCCATATTATCCAATTCAAGAAGTAACTTGGTTAGTTTAGATACTATAATTCTTTGATTGCATTTGGTGCAATAGATTTTCTATTTCTGTAACCCTCCTTATAAAGGGAGAAAGCAGTCCTGGTGTGAATGTTAGATAGATTTTGCAGATCAGCTTAATGAAAATCATGGAGAGCAGACACAAACCTCTTGTTAATCCCAAAGCAGTTATTCCAGAATCTTTTAGATTTTGGTGGCCCTATTGAAACAGTAGCTGCAAAGTTTAAAGTTGTGCTCCATAAACCATTGTATGCAGAAAGAACAGTATGACTATTCTATCACATCCATCTGATTCACTTCCTCTTTTCCCATTACATTATTTTATTCATAACATAATAGCAGGATTGGAAGGGACCTTGGAGATCTTCTAGTCCAACCCCTTCTCAGGCAGGAAATCCTATACCATTTCAGACAAATAATTGTCCAATCTCTTCTTAAAAACTTCCAGTGTCAGAGCATTCATAACTTCTGGAGGCAAGTTGTTCCACTGATTAATTGTTCTATCCATCAGGAAATTCCTACTTAGTTCTAGGTTGCTTCTCTCCTTGATTAGGTTCCATCCATTGTTTCTTGCCTTCAAGTGCTTTGGAGAATAGCTTTACTCCCTCTTCTTTATGGCAACCTCTTTTGTATTTAGTTAATAAATATTTCCAATCCATCATGATTCTCAGGACAGGATGCAAATATTAAAACTACAATATGTCATGGAGGAGTTGGAATGGGGACCGTCTGACAGGGATGGCACATCTCCCTTGGCCTATTTGGAGAAGACAGGGGCTGAGGATGATGCTGTCCCAGGCCCCTCAGGCATTGGAGGAGATGGTTGGCCAGATGGAGAGCTGCCTATCTTCACAGACAGAGGAGAGGAACTGGCAGTGGTGCTGATAAGCAACACATCTCCTCTGATGAGGAACGGCTGCCTCCTCCACTTGATCTAAGGGCTAGGAGAGCGGAGCATAGGCAAGCTCAGAGAAGGGCTGCAAGGCTACTTGGGAGAGGGCTGCCCCAACCCTCCTCCCAAGGAACACCTGGAATAGAGTGACTTAAGGAGAAACTGTGAGAGTTAGTCTTTGCTAAGAACAAATGTTTGTTTTGGATTACACTCCCCCCCCCTGCTTTGACTCATGCCTTTTTGCTTTGCTTTAAGGACTGCTTTCTGCCTTGCTTTGAGGATTGCCATTTGTCTTACCCTAGCCCTGTGGATTGTACCTTCAGAACTGCCTTTGCGTTGTACCCTGTCTTTGCTTTGAAGACTGCCATTTGTTTTATGCCTGGACTTTGTCTTGAGGACTTTCCTGGTAATATATGGGCTTTGTTTGGGGGACTGAGGTTGGCTGCCTTCAGGGTAGCAGCAGCAGCTGCCCCAGTCAGCGCCACCGAGTGGAGGGGGGCCAGGCTGGGCAAGGACCCCCTTCTGGCCATCTCTGCTGGCGCCGATGGGGCTGCGCTGCAGAAGGGAGACAGTGGTGGCTCTGATCACCCCTGCCAGCTGTCCCCCCTCCAGCCCCCTGCCCGGCGCCCCTTCTAGGCAATCCTACATGACCATGGTGTAGATGAGAGGCTCAGCAGGCAGGGGGGATGGCTTTCCTCCATGGAAGCATCCCGTCCCTCCTGTCCCCCTAGCCAGACCCCCCCACCTTCCCCCAGTCGGAGACTCTTGTTGACCCCCCCCAACCATTCCCTCCTGCCTCCCCAGCTGGGACCTCCAGCAATTCCGCAACTGGAAGCCCTTGCCCCCCCACTGGGACTTCCACCCCCACCCCAACTGACCCCCCCCCAGCTGCCCACCCTGACCAGGCAGAGGGAAGGCAAGGCAGATAACTGGTTGTTAAATTATTTGAAACTACAGATATCCCACAATTGCAAAATAAATGTAAGATCTGAAAGGAGTGCCGCAACCAACATGCTCTAGCTGACAAGGTTCTCTTTTGCGCTACCACCATGTTTCTCAAGGTTTAACTTTATTTTATAGAATATGATCTGAACGCTCTCAGTGCTAAATATATGAAGAAAAATGCATAGTGTTCTATCCTCAGAACACTATGTCAGGAAAATTATTTAATAATATGAAATAAAACACTGTTGGAAACACTGCTCCTTAGACTTGGGCATACATTTTAATCCACATTTGGCAAATTGAAATCAGAGACTGCTATAATTGCTATTTATATATTCTTATACCTAAGTAAGCTCAATAAAAAGTTTTACAACTGTGCATCATAGTTTAATCTTCTCTGGAAACCCAGAACGTATTTTCTATCAATTTTTGAACTAAATGAGCAAAAGCAGATCCTTGAAAGGCAGAAGTGGGAAATTTCCAAAATAATATAAAGTACAAATGGTGAGTTATTACATCTATAAAGCTTTGATTGTTCTATAATATTATGGTAGAAGAAGAGACCATTCTACATTCTTTAAAGTCTTTATTTTATGAATCTAGTTGTATGATCTGAGCAGCAGAATGCAGAATCACACATATAAATTTGATGTAAAATAAATAAATATTCATACTCAATTCTATAAATAAGCATATGTTCACATCTATACATTATGTGTGTATTCAGATATATAATATCTAAAAATTCCTACCTAGAACAAGCTAAAGTTTTAGCCATGGATGAGACAGCAACAGAATAACAACAGAAAGAAAAAAGAAAGAAAGACTCAGTCTCACTTTATCACTTTTGTACTCTGGTTGAATTATTATTTTTAGAAATGAGGCTCATAAACAAAACAGACTCGTTTTTTATTTTCAAAATAGATAATGCAATGAATAAAAGAAAACTGATCATATAACCATAAGCCTTTCCAAAATATAAATACAATGGTCCTCGATTTACAACTGATAGCTTAACAACTGCTCAAAGTTATCACGGACACTGGAAAAGTTATTTATGACCTGGATTCAAAGTTCTGACATCTACTCCCCCCCATCCCCCACAGCCACATGAATGCATTTTAGGCCCTAGAAAACTGGCCCACTTTTCTGGCTGTTTGCAATGTTCCACAGCCTCACAACCACAATTTACCTTTTTGCTGGAAACCAGCATTTACTTCTGGTTTCTGCCCCCAAAAAATCCCATAGTGAACAATGGGTTCACTTAACTGCCTCAGTGTTCACTTAATAAATGCCGCAAAAAAGATCATAAAATCAGGTGATCTGCTCTACGGCCATCATGACTTATGACTGGAATGGTGGGCTCAATTACGTTTGTAAGTTGTGGATTACCTGTACAGAGTATAAAATGGTGACCAATAGATAACAGAACCACCCAAAGGTACAACTCTTCACTCCGTTGGCCTTGTGCCTCCGGGAAGAATCAGCTCTTAACCATTTTCCTAAATGTTTGTAGAATTGGGGCCTGTGGCATGTCAGGAGGAGATTGTTCCAGAGATCAGTCACCAAAATACTTGTAAGATAATCTGTAGCTTTGGGTTACATTTTTCTACAGTATCTTACCATCTGATACAAATAAACCAGTTATCGCTCTGAAGTTACTTATGTTTGGTGCTCTCAGAAGTTAAGAATTTACAATAAGAATAAAAAAATACTAGTGAAATGGTACTTAAATAGAAGCCATATTAAAATCACCTTCATAAAAATGCATATGAATATAAATCAGTTGCCAAGCATCCGAATTTTGATGCTGCAACGATTGTAAGTGTGAAAATGGTCATAAGTCATTTTTTTCAGTGCCTTTGTAACTTCAAACAGTCACTAAATGAACTATTGTAAGTCAAGGATTACCTTGACTACTACATATAGATAAGTATAGATACATATGTGATTGCTACAGGGTGTACATATCAGCAGTGTACATTCTTTTTCACTATAAAGAAAGAAATTCCTTTTTAAAATATTATTCTGCTTATAAAAACATGAATCTCCATAGTGCACATGAAATTCAACATATGCATTAGCTCAGAATCAACACTTTTGTCTCAACCTGTTCTGTTCAGTAGGAAGAAAAGTGTAGATACCATCAACTGAATTGCCAAATATAAAATCATAAAAAGCGTCTTAATTTGTCGAAACTGTAGAGTTCCAGCAATAGGTTGCCTTGTCTTATAACTTTCGAAGCTTGCTGCGCTTCTGGTGTCACTTTTAAAGACTGTTGCACCCCACTGAATCTTTTGCTTTTCTTGTACAATACTGTAGGAATTGAACTTTTCTGAGTAAAAACTCTCTTTTGCATAACCTTAGAGATCTTTCCTATCTTTATATAGACAAGCAGCCATTTCTTATGAGTGTAATGGGCTTCATATTGAAATTTCATGATTTTATGTAGCTTTTGGTTCTGTCAGTTTTTTTATAATATGTACTCTATTTATAATTATATATATAATCTACTATAACTATTCTATATGCTTTTTACATGTCTATCATTTATCATCTGTCTGTCTATCTATCTATCTATCTATCTATCTATCTATCTATCTATCTATCTATCTATCTATCTATCTATCTATCTATCTATCTATCTATCCTCTACCTACTTACTTATTTATCATCTATCTATAAGGTAGTGACTATCTTATTTGCCTGCTCCATTAAAAAACTGCATGATGCTGTGGCAGACTACACAGTTTATATTAATGAAATGTGCCAATTCTTTTTAATCTATGGCATATTTGCATCTGCATAGTGCAGGCCCAGCCTCCAGTCTCCACTGAAGCATAAAAATGTGTTGTTTCCTTCCTCCTTAGTTGCCACTCAGTAATTGGAGCACAGTATTACATAAGCTGTACCATACATATGCAAACAGAAATATCACTTTTTCAGAAAGCAATATTCTCATGCAACCTTGCCTGAGAGTTTCGAGAAGCTACTCATATAATTGTCATTCATCCTCTTTGTTCTTGCTCCTTGCCCAGTTATGTGCAATAAGAAGCCCTCCATTTTGCCCATCAGAATTAGAAATGACTTTTTAGGATATATCTTTTTTAATTACAGAAAGCTGGGTTTCCTTTAACTATACCATCTCCCCCCCCCCCCGAAAAAAAGAAGGCTTTTAAAACCCTCTTCCTGTATCTCTTTGGCATGCTTTTTATATATATAGATTGCTCAGGGAGCCAGAAGATTGCACAGATTTGGGATTTACAGTTAGAGTGGAAAGATTTTTCAGGGCCTGAGAAGACAAGCACTTCTTGGAGGTATATAGGGAAAATAAATAAAAGCACAGAGTTCTTAGCCAAACTCATAGATAGACAAGTTGAGTCTTTCAGTGGATAGTACCGGTATCTTATCTACAGATGCTTTTAGCAATTCATGATTTCTACTTCTGCTCCAAGATGCCTTTCTCCTCCCTTTCATAGTCCAATGATGCATTATAGGTAATTGCACAGTTTATCTTCCTGAAGAAGTTTGACACAGTTATCATTATTACTAAAAAGGAAAAGTATAAAGCTTGATTATCTAAATAGTGATACATCAAAAGAGCTTCAAATCAGGGACACTGATTGACAATCCATTAATGCAGCTAGTTGTGCACCCATGTATAAAAACTACAATGTACGAGGAGGGAAAAATATTTGCATTTCTCTGAATGGTTACCTGGGAATTCAGCCCACCTGCCTGTCTTCTCCGGTGGGAGCCAAGTGATGCTAACAATATTCCTTCTAAAGTTGGTTGTATTGAATTCAGGAAGGAAGGTAGAGGATTACCTGAACATATAAGACATGCTTGGAAGATGGGGCTTCTGCATAGGCACTTAAAGTATGTGGAATTCACAGATGATCAGTGGAAGAACTGCAGTTTCACATACGTTCAGGTAATCCTAGACTTACAACCATTCATTTAGTGACCATTTGAAGTAACAACAGTACTGAAAAAAATGACTTATTACTGTTTTTCACACTTACAACTTTTGCAGAATCCCCATGGTCACATGATCAAAATTTGGACACTTGGCAACTGGCATGTATTTTGACAGCTGCATTCTCCAGGGACCATGTGATCACCATTTGTAACCTCCCCAGCTGCTCTGACAAGCAAAATCAATGAGGAAAGCCAAATTTGCTTAACAACTGCATGATTCATTTAACAACTTCAGTGGTTCACTTAACCACTGTGGCAAAAAGGGTCATAAAATGGGACAAAACTCACTTAAAAACTGCCTTGCTTAGCAAGGAAATTTTGGGCTCCATTGTGGTCATAAGTTGAGGATTATCTATAACCAGCTCTTTTTGATCTCTCCAGAACTCCTAATTGGATGTGACATTTTCTGTCACTTCACTGGATGAAGAATTTAGAAGCTTGTATACGATTTTGTAAGATTTTGGTTGATTTTTGTAAGGATATTACTCAAATTAAGATGAGTGTGGTTCTTCATCTAACCAATGGTTATGTTCATTTTATTTATCTGTCTTCTTCTCTTTTTGTTCTGCTTATACCAGTGGTTCTCTACCTTTCTAATGCCGCGACCTCTTAATACAGTTCCTCAGGTTGTGGTGACCCCCAACCATAAAATTATTTTCGTTGCTACTTCATAACTGTAATTTTGCTACTGTTTGGAATCGCAATGTAAATATCTGATATGCAGAGTGTACTTTCATTGTTACGAATTGAACATAATTAAAGCATAGTGATGAACTACAAAAACAATATAGCAATGCTCACTGGAGAAGCTTACTCTTCCTTGCTCAAAAATGTTGGGAGGGAGGGAAGGGGAAGGAAGGAAGATTGAAGGGGAAAGGAAGGAGATGGAGAAGGAAAGAGATAGAAGGGGAAAGGAAGGAAGGAAGGAAGGAAGGAAGGAAGGAAGGAAGGAAGGAAGGAAGGAAGGAAGGAAGGAAGGAAGGAAGGAAGGAAGGAGAAAGAGATTTAAGTGGAAGGGATGGAGATGGAAGGAAGGAAGGAAGATTGAAGGGGAAAGGAAGGAGATGGAGAAGGAAGGAGATTGAAGGGTAAAGGAAGGAAGGAAGGCCCGAAGGAAGGAAGATTGAAGGGGAAATGAAGGAGATGGAGAAGGAAGGAGATTGAAGGGGAAAGGAAGGAAGGAAGGAAGGAAGGAAGGAAGGAAGGAAGGAAGGAAGGAAGGAAGGAAGGAAGGAAGGAAGGAAGGAAGGAAGGAGAAAGAGATTGAAGGGGAAGGGATGGAGATGGAGATGGAAGGAAGGAAGATTGAAGGGGAAAGGAAGAAGATGGAGAAGGAAGGAGATTGAAGGGGGAAAGAAAGAAGGAACGAATTTAAGGAAGGAGAGGGAGATTGAAGGGGAAGGGATGGAGTTGGAGATGGAGAAGGAAGGAGGTTGAAGGGGAAAGGAAGGAAGGAAGGAGAAAGATTGAAGGGGAAGGGATGGAGATGGAGATGGATGGAAGGAAGGAAAATTGAAGGGAAAAGGAAGAAGATGGAGAAGGAAGGAGATTGAAGGGGGAAGGAAAGAAGGAACGAAGGAAGGAAGGAGAGGGAGATTGAAGGGGAAGGGATGGAGTTGGAGATGGATGGAAGGAAGGAAGGAAGAAAGGAAGGAAGATTGAAGGGGAAAGGAAGGAGATGGAGAAGGAAGGAGATTGAAGGGGAAAGGAAGGAAGGAAGGAAAGAGAAAGAGATTGAAGTGGAAGGGATGGAGATGAAAGGAAGGAAGGAAGGAAGATTGAAGGGAAAGGAAGGAAATTGAGAAGGAAGGAGATTGAAGGGGAAAGGAAGGAAGGAAGGAAGGAAGGAAGATTGAAGGGGAAAGGAAGGAGATGGAGAAGGAAGGAAATTGAAGGGGAAAGGAAGGAAGGAAGGAGAAAGATTGAAGGGGAAGGGATGGACATGGAGATGAAAGGAAGGAAAGAAGATTGAAGGGGAAAGGAAGAAGATGGAGAAGGAAGGAGGTTTAAGGGGGAAGGAAAGAAGGAACGAAGGAAGGAAGGAAAGAAAGAGAGATTGAAGGGGAAGGGATGGAGTTGGAGATGGAAGGAAGGAAGGAGATTGAAGGGGAAAGGAAGGAAGGAAGATTGAAGGGGAAAGAAAGGAGATGGAGAAGGAAGGAGATTGAAGGGGGAAGGAAGGAAGGAAGCAAAGAAGGAGAGAGAGAGTGAAGAGGAAGGGATGGAGATGGAGATGGAAGGAAGGAAGATTGAAGGGGAAAGGAAGAAGATGGAGAAGGAAGGAGATTGAAGGGGAAGGAAAGAAGGAAGGAAGGAGAGGGAGATTGAAGGGGAAGGGATGGAGTTGGAGATGGAAGGAAGGAAGGAAGACTGAAGGGGAAAGGAAGGAGATGGAGAAGGAAGGAGATTGAAGGGGGAAGGAAGGAAGGAAGCAAAGAAGGAGAGAGAGATTGAAGAGGAAGGGATGGAGATGGAGATGGAAGGAAGGAAGGAAGGAGATTGAAGGGGAAAGGAAGGAAGGAAGGAAGGAGAGATTGAAGGGGAAGGGAAGGAGATGGATGGAAAGAAGGAAGGAAGGAAGGAAGGAAGGATTTTTTTCCAGATGGTGATGAACAGCAACTCCCAGCATTCCCCACTCTTCCACAGTGCTTTTTAGGGCTGCTGGGGATGGTAGTCCAGTAAGGTCTGGAGACACGCAAAGATGCCCTCCGACGGCGAGGAAGGCAGGCCGGGCGGCGCGGGGGGGGGGCTCCGGTGTGGCGCAGAGGGCAGCCGGGGGCGGAGCGCGGCTGGGCAACTAGGAGGCATGGGGACCGGCTTGGCGCCACACCTCAGCTCAGCCAGCAGGAGCAGCCCGTTGCCCGAGCAGGGTGGTGGCCAGTCATGAAAGCAGCATCTACATGTTCAGGGTGCAAATGCCTTGGACAGTTTGGCTCCCCCACCCCTTTATTTACTGATCTGCCACAAGCTCATGCAAATAAGCCCCGAGGAGTTCTGAATGAGTGGTCGTTTAAAAAAACAAGCTTTCAGCAACGAGGCAGAAAGGGGAACTAGCTCACGGCTCTTTTTTTCCCTTTCTCGGCGACTGGGAAGACAGCAGCCAGAGACCCCACTGCACAAAGGGAGGTAGAGAGAGGGGTGAGGGGGAAAACCTCACTCAACGTTTGCCCTTATCAGACCCGGCTCCTTTCTGGTCGACCCCCACCCACCCACCCACCCCCTTCACCTCCCGCTTTGGAGAGTCATGTTTTCCCAAATGGTGATGAACTGCAACTCCCAGCATTCCTCACTCTTCCACAGTGCTTTTTACGGCTGCTGGGGATGGTAGCTGGAGTCCCCCATCCTCATCCCGGCACCTTTTGCTCTCCCCCAGCCGCCCCCCCGACCTGCCCACCCCTCCAGCCTCCTGAGCGCTATTGCAGTGGCGGGATCGTGGGAGCCCCTTTCCACGCTGTGCAGTCCTTCACCGCCAAACCCTTCCCCGACTCGTCACACGCGAGAGGGGTGCGGCTAGAACATTAGCTCCTGCTCAGAAGGCACCGCTTCTCCCCTCCTGGCTTTTCCGGCTGGCCTCCGACACACATGCAGGCATCGCCCTCTTCCCCGCCTCCTGGCCGCTTCTGAGGCCCAGAGCCCGGCAAGCCGGGAAGGAGCCGCTCCTGCCTGCCAGCCCCAGGGCCATGCTTGGCGCCAGAGGGCCAAGGCGGCCTCCGACGGTGAGGAAGGTGGGCCAGGTGGTGCAGGGGGAAGCTCTGGCGCGGAGGGCGGCCGGGGGTGGAGCGCAGTTGGGCAATCAGGAGGCATGGGGACCAGCTCAGCACCGCAGCTGAACTCAGCCAGCAGCGGCGGTGGTGGAGCAGCCCAGCAGCAGCGCCAGCAGCGGCCCAGAACCCGCTCGGCTCGGACTGGCCGCCTGCACCCCCATACCCCCGCCTGCAGCTGCCTCGCCTGCCCCGCTGCTCACCCCACGCAGCCCCTCCGTGTAGAGCAGGCCCCGCAGCTCCCACAGCACCAGCTGCACACCACACTGATGGTGTAGAACTTGCGGTTGCCGAGCCAGATGCCAGTGCAGGGTGGCTGAAGGGCGCAGGCTGCGGGCAGGCTGAGGCGGCGGCAAGCGTCGTGGGCCAGGCGCTCCAGGGCGGCCATGTAGGCACACAGGGTGAGGCAGCGGCAGCGCAGGTCCAGTACCGGCTAAGCCACCAGCTGGCCTGGCCCAAGGAAGGTCAGCCACCCGCCGCACGGCACGCACACCACCTACGCACCCAGCACCCGCCGCTGCCCCACCAGCACCACCTCTGCCGCCACCTTTCTCGTGTAGCCCCGCTTGTCAAGCGGGCCCCACGGCTCCCACAGCAGCCGCCGCAATGCACATCAATGGCGCACGAGGTGAGCACGAGGCAGGTGAGCACATGTTTTCCGTGTTTCAGTGCCAGGCTCTCCATGCTGCAGCACAACCCTGGAGAGCCTGGCTGACACGGGTGAGCATGAGGCAGGAGTGCACATGGACTCCGCTTTTTCGGCAGGGCAGAATTAAGTGCTGCTCCGCACCTCCCACCCCTGGTCCTCTTTTACTTACAAGCAGGAGATGGTGTAGTTGCTCAGCAGGGAGAGGTGAAAAGTTCCTGCAAACTTGCCTTTGCTGCAGACAACTTGCATGTGCAAAGTTTGTGGGCTGCGTCTTTTGGCACGCTCAGCAGTGCAGAGACAGCCGTTAACGACCATGTCTGGACAATTCCTATTGGCTTTTGAAAGCCAATAGAATAGAGTCTATTGAATAGACTCTTAATCTATTCAATAGATTAAGAGTCTATTCAATAGAGTCTATTATACTGGCTTTCGAAAGCCAATAGAATAGAGGGTTTAGCACAGCTCATGGAAAAGTTGAAAAAAATCCATCAAAAAAAGGTACCGGAACACGGTTTTGAGCGTTCTATGAGAAAAAAAAGCCCTGATCTTAGGCAACTTCTGTGAAACGGTCATTCGACCTCCAAAGGGGTCGCGACCCACAGGTTGAAAACCGCTGGCTTATACAAATGTATAATGTTTAGATTATCTCCCATGTGGCCTGCAACTGTTTGCTTCCATTCATAGCCTTTTTGTTACAAAACCTTTGATTTTTGTAAGTCTTGTTGTACCTCTCTGCTGTCATCCTGGTTTTCTTATTTCCTTTCTTTTTTTCTTTTTCTTTCCTCCTTTTAAAATCATTGTGCTTGCAACAGAAACACTATGGTCAGTTAAGCAGAAAAACCAATGATTGGATCAAGATCACCTCTTAAATTCATGGTGGACCACCACCTTTAAAGTCAGATAACCTGTGTCCAAATTGAAAGGTTCCATCCAACCACATTAGCTGTTCATTGTGCTAGCTGTTGTTTTCCTCAATGCCAAGGCAGCTGAAATGCCTCAGGATCGATGCAGGGTAAATGGAAAGGAAGACTTAGAGCAGGGTTCTCCAGGCTTGGTGACTTGTAGACCTCAGTTCCCAGAATTCCTCAGCCGGTCTAGCTGGGTGGGGAATTCTGGGAGGTGAGGTCCACAGGCCTTAAAGTTTCCAAGTTTGGAGAAGCTTGGCTTAAAGCTTGGCAAAAAAAGGGAGGTAGAGTGTTTTATTCATTAAACAAAAGAAATATTAAAATGAGATCAATGCTTACTTTTTGAAGTTCCAGGAGCTATGCACATACCTGGGAGGCTAACTATATTTTCTTCATTACCCAGGAAATTTACGCAAACTGGCCCAGGGAATGGGGCAGAAGAGGCTTATTTAATTAATTCAAGGGAAAGCTATAATGCAAAGTTGAATGTGTTTCCTTTCATCCCTAATTAAATGATTTTCCAGAAATAATAGAGCTCCTCATTATGTTAATTCTTGAAAATAATAGAGATTTTATTCCCTTCATTAAAAAAAGCTTTTTTTCTAGCTTGAGTGAATACAAACATTTAAGCAATTATGTTGCCTGAATTGACAGTTCCATGATTTGAATCTCTTTTGATGTGTCCCTATTTAGATAATCAAGAATTATTCAGAGTTCAAAAGGTCACAAGGGCCATTTAAATAGTTTATTCCTGCTCAGTAGGATAGAGAAAATATTTTATGTCATATTATGATAATTACTATATTTTAGTTCATCAGTATGGTATGAACTGTCGTTTTTATTATAACGCAAACACTGCAAACTACACAAGACACTCAGTTTTATATCAAAAGATAGTAGGCAATGCATTTTCCAGCCTCGCATTTCCACTGTAATGTATATGCTTTTTAAAATTATTTGCCTGCACTCATTAAAATTACAAACTCTGTAAAAAAAAAGAGGTCATACAGAATTGACCTTGGTCTGTGCTCACTTTATTTTCTTCAAATGCTAGAGCAGCAAGATCTGAAGAAAACATCTATGTTTATTCAATGAATCTGAGTAGAAATTTTCTCATAGTTCTCAAAGAAAATTCTATTCGTTTTCAGCCAACCTTCAGTTAGCGTCCTCTTTAGAGAATGTTATGCTATATGAATTGAAGGTAAAATTCCTGTAGAACTGAGGATGATCACGGGTAGAAAATTTATCTTGGTTTTGAATGAAGGCGAATATATGTGTCCCAGGATAATGTTGCAGATCCAATCTGGGTCAATTCTCCGGGACCAGAGGCTTTTGTCTTCTGAGCTCTCTAGCAGAATGAATGCTTTGGGCAATTCTGTGTGTACAGTATATAAATACCACACACAGAATAGCCCAAAGTTCCTGCTCTGCTAAAGAGAAGTTCCCTGAAGGCGGACTCCAGCATGAATCCAAAAGCTTGGAAGACTAAACCTCTGGTCCCAGTGACTGACCCAGATTGTATCTTGGTTGTATTCAAGGAAGTTGTGGCCCCAATAGATAGATCTCAAACCTCTTCCACTTCCTTGGAGCGTTACCTTCTTTAAAGACTCAGATTTCATCTGATACCTAATCCTCAAAGTATCCATTGATGATGGAGGCTTCTTCTGGAGTGATTTCGTCACTCTCCAGAGTTTATATATTCATGCAGATACTTACAGTGAAGTTTAAAGGCAACTAGACAACCTGTGACCCATGTGGTCATCCTTTCAAAGATATTTCCTTACCTAAAAAAGAGAATCAGAATGATAAACAGGGGGTCAGTTTCGCCATTGAGTTTCTTCCTGCCAACTTCCCCATTGAGTTTCCTTGTGAGAAGCTAGCAGGGAGCATTGGAAATCCCTCCACCTCCTCTCATTCTTTTTTCATCACCAATTGCCATTAAGAAATTTCAAATTTCAGCCTCAGTTCCAAAGTGGGTTCCAACAAGGTGCAAGGACCAGATGGAAATGGGAAATGGGATGGGGATACCACCCTCCCATCTTCCATTGCATCACACAATCGATAAGTGTCTGGAAAATGTACTGGTGCTGAAGCAGCCACAATTTTGCCAAATTTCAATCCCACAAAAGTAATAGATCCTGGATTTGCGATGCATTCTGTAGGCCAGCCCATTGAGGTACTTTGATGCTCTGGGCTATATTACTTTGTCCAACAGAAGATTACATACAGACAAATAGACACAAGTGTTTTAGAAGTAGAAACTATCCTAGCAACAATCCTTTTATTATCTGTTTTCTACATATTTTACATATTTCTACATATTTTCTACATATTTTATTATCTGCATTCTACATATGCAATTTAGATAGCCATCCATCTTACAACAGTAATTCTGGGTAATGAACAAAGGAATAAAACCCAGCACAATAAAAAAATATAACATCCCCAAATAAAGAATGCAATAACTGAATGTGCATGAAGTTTAAAATTATCTACCTCCAATCCCAGCTCAGAACTAAACAAATCAATCAATAGGGTTCATTTAATGTCCTGGCCTAAAAGTCTGGGGAAGAAAGGTCTTTAATGCATTGTGAAAGGCCAACAGGATCAGGGCCATCTGGGATCTGGATCTCTGGGGGAATGCTGTTCTACGACCATAGAAACTGATAGAAAAAGTCAGGTAAGCCTTGGGAACATTTTCACTGTATTCCCAGACCTGAAAATGTAGCTTTGTATTTGAGAATTTAAACATGCAGGTCTGAGTGTGAGGAGATGCACTTACAACTTATTAACAAGTCTGAAGCAAAACAACATCTGGATGTAGAAAGAGATCTAAGAGATATTGTGCACTTATATTACTTATTCATTTGTTGCTTTTGGAGGGAGACAAAATTTGTTGTTAAATGTGTTTTCCTCCATTTTATCACCTTTCTTTCCACAATTGTTAAGTGAATCACTGCAGTTGTTAAGTTAGTAACATGGTTAAGTGAATCTGGATTCTCCATTGATTTTGCTTGTTACAAAGGATGATCACATGACCCTAGAACCATCATGAATATGAGCCAGTGACCAAGCATCTGAATTTTGATCATTTGACCATGGAGATACTGCAACGGTCTTGTGAAAAATGGTCTGAAGTCACTTTTTTCAATGCCATTGTAACTTTGAATGGTCACTAAACAAATGGTTGTAAGCAGTGGTGGGATTCAGCCGGTTTGCACCACTACGACAGAACCGGTAGCTAATTTTTTGTTGCCCAGGCCCAGAATGGACTTCTAGAAGCGGCATCCACACAGAGAATTGGTTGTTCACATATTTGAATCTCACCACTGGTTGTAAGTTGAGGACTACCTGTAAGATTAACATAATGTGCACTTTAGAACACGCAACACAACCTTTTGCAGGGTACATCAAGAGCTACACTTGACTTCTGATTAAGAGGTCAGAAGCTGTGCTAGGAGGTCAGGAGAAATGCTAAAGTTTACATTTCAGTGAACTGTAAGATTAAAAAGGAAAATTTAATTGTTTCCCAAATATTTAATTGTCACTCTACTCTTGCATTAAACTGAAAACCATAATTTGCTGGCAACTTTTGGATAATATTTAAAACAGAAACACAGTTGTGAAGAAAATTACTGCTTTATTTGCCAAGTGTGCAGGAAAAATAAATTTCCAAGTTAATGTGGTATAAAGGCAGAAGATTCTCTTATTGTTGTCTAATAAGTTGTCTTATTACAAATGGTCCCTTGGTAGAAATTGAAGATAACACATGAAAGATTGGATTAATCTTCTCTTAGTGAGAAGTTAAAAAGAAAAGAACTTTTTAAGGATATTAAGACTCCAAATAAACAGAAGACTTTCTAGCTGAAAAATTCTGCACTGCAGTTTCTGTGGCAAATAAAGTGTTGTTTTAAATCTACATAAACAATAGACTTTATTTTTTAACTTCTTATTTACTTATGTATTTATTTAACACATTTCTATCCTGCCACAATAACATCAAAACTCAGTGGCTTATGCAGAATATAATTTTTAAAAATACATCCATGGTTCCAACTTCACCATAAATGCAGCTAAAATTAACCTACCAAATATAAAAATGGAAATAATAAAAACAGAAGCTGAGGATGGCACTTTAAAATCAGGGGCAGGTGGCTTTTAAGTTCAAATGTGTTTATTTGTTTCTTGCCAAAAACATTGCCATACCATAATAATAAATGTATAAATAATATAGAAGAAACATGAGCTTCTCTGGTAGATGAATGGACAGTACAAGTAGCATTCAGAGTATCCCGCCCCCTTCTCTAAAATATCCCAAATCTCATGAGATATGATCAGTGTGATATGATCAACAAATCCTTTAAGACACGGGTGTCAAACTCGCCATATCATGTGACATGTCACAACATATCATGACTTTTTTTGCATTGCATTGGGTGTGGCCTCCATATAATGCAACTGGCCCTTGGGCTGGCAGTTTGACACCTCTGCTTTAAGATGTTGGTATTCTCAGGTGATACCAGGAGCCCGTTGGCAAGTGATGCAATGTGACCACATTATTTAGTGATGGCAATCTCTGTAGTGTCTCTTACCACTGTTAAACAAGGATTGTGGCTTATTAAACAAGGATCTCAGGTGACTGACTTGTAACTTCCTGTTGGCTTCCAACACAAAAATGAGTGGATGTGGGCTGGGGAGGAAGCATTGCATGACTGCCTGTGGACTGGAAAGAAGGTGTTGTAGCACTGTGTGAGTGCATGCAGGCTGGAGAGTGTTACTGTGGGGCAGGAATGTGAGTGTGCTGGGAAGAAGATGCTGCTGTCAGGCACCAGGTCAGGGGCTGCTGTTCTGTACAGATCTATAAGGGCTGTGGAAAGGGGACTGCAGTGCTTCACAAATGGGTGTGCTGCTGCGAAACACAAATGTGACCAGATGGGAGGGAGTAAGGGACCTGTAGCTCCTCAGGAGAAAAAGTGGGGCAAGAGACTTGTGACCTTTGCTAATAGCTTTCCTATTGACCTTGCTTGTGGGAAGCTGACAGGGAAGATGGCAAATGGACGATCACTTGACTGCAGGAAACTGCAACCATCATAATTGCGAGCCAAGTGCCCACATTGCAATCACATGACTGTGGTACTGCTGCAAGGGCCGGAATGCCTATAAGTACCACTCGTTCAGTGCTGTTGAATTTTGAATGTTTGCTGAATAAGTGGTCATTAACTGAAGGTAACCTCTATTTTAAATGACTACTGTTAGTGTTGATTTGTTATCGATTTTACTTTTCATGGGATGTCCCATAATATCATATCTGCCCCATGCTTCCTTGTTTTTATGGAGCTTTTAACTATATGTGTATTTGCTTTTGTTATGTTGGATGGTTTTATTGTGTTTTCCTTTGCTGTAAGCCACCAAGAGTCCAAATGATTCAGTAGCCTACCAATTTAATTGATAAATAATAAATGCATAATAAATAAGGAAGAACCATAAAAGTTTGTAAAATGTTGGGGTTCATGGAACCGCATCTACATGGAGGGAAGTGTGTAGTGGGGTGCCCCAGGGCTCTGTTCTGGGCCCAGTGCTCTTCAACATCTTCATCAACGATTTGGACGAGGGGATAGATGGGGAAATCATCAAATTTGCAGACGACACCAAGCTGGCAGGAATAGCCAACACTCCAGAAGACAGGCTTAGGATACAGGAGGATCTGGACAGACTTGAACACTGGGCGCTATCTAACAAAATGAAATTCAATGGTGAAAAAAGTAAAGTTCTACATTTAGGCAAGCAAAACCAAATGTACAGGTATAGTATAGGGGGTATCTTGCTCAATAATAGTAACTGAGAAGGATCTAAGAACTCTACTGGACAATCACTTAAATATGAGCCAGCCAAGTGCTGCAGCTACCAAAAAAGCCAACACAGTGCTGGGCTGCATTAACAGAGGGATAGAATCAAGATCACCTGAAGTGTTAATACTACTTTATAAGGCCTTGGTAAGGCCACACTTGGAATACTGCATCCAGTTTTAGTCACCACGATGTAAAAAAATGTTGAGACTCTAGAAAGAGTACAGAGAAGAGCAACGAAGATGATTGGGGGACTGGAAGCTAAAACATATAAGGAACGGTTGGTGGAATTGGGTATGTCTAGTTTAACAAAGAGAAGGACGAGGGGGGACATGATAGCAGCGTTCCACTATCTCAGGGGCTGCCCCAAAGAAGAGGGAGTCAAGCTACTCTCCAAAGCGCCTGAAGGCAGGACAAGAAGCAACGGATGGAAACTAATCAAGGAGAGAAGCAACCTAGAACTAAGGAGAAACTTCCTGACAGTTAGAACAATTAACCAGTGGAACAACCTGCCTCCAGAAACGGTGAATGCTCCAACACTGGAAGTTTTTAAGAAGAGACTGGACAGCCATTTGTCTGAAATGGTATAGGGTTTCCTGCCTGGGTTGGACTAGATGACCTCTAAGGTCCCTTCCAACATTAACATCATCATCATCATCATCATTATCATCATTATTATTAAATATAATAATAATAATAATAATAATAGTAGTAGTAGTAGTAGTAGTAGTAGTAGTAATACTTTCATGGAAACCATAGGAAACTGCATGGTGATTTCTCTGATATGAGATTTTGGCAAATGTTTTAACATTCATGCAAAATAATTTAATAGTATCTGGCATTAAAAATGTTGCCGATTCCCATCATATGCCACAAGGAAAAGAATCAGGCAACAAAAACAAAATACCATTATTATCTCTGAACTCTGTGTACACCATTAAAAGGCTATTTCCACAGATGTCTTGCAATATTAATCTTATCTTCTACTATGTAGTGGATGATACTGTAATGGATGGCATGAGAAGTATGTTATCTTCCAACCGATAATAAATTTGAACACTTAAAAAGAAGAGCTGCATTTGTAATAAGAATGGCTTTATTATATATCAATAAGCAAGTTGTCTCTGATACAGAAGTGTAAGTGTCAGAGATTCTGATCTTCGTGTGCAATCATGAATGATGTGGAAGTAATCAGAGAAAATTAATCTTTAGGAATTTACTTCAGAATGTCTTTCATTACCTTAAGTTAAATTTATCTTAAAGAAATATGAGTCTTGGGAGAAGGACGGCATATAAGTCTAATAAAATCAAAATCAAAATCAATATATAATCCCATTATATTTTCTATTACTCACAGACTCCAATATTAAAAAGTATTTTAGGTAGCATTACCAAAGCAAGCACTAGAGAAGGTTGACTGAATCCTTATGCTACTTAGCATACACTATGTTGTTTGCTATGCTGAAAAAAATACTTAATACTTTATATATTTTAAGTATTTAAAATACTTAATATGCTGGCACAGTGGTTACAATGCAGTATTGCAGGCTGATTCTGCTCACTGCCAGGAGTTCGATCCTGACTGACTCAAGTCTGACTCAAACTTCCATCCTTCCAAGATCGGTAAAATGACGACCCAGATTGTTGGGGGCAATATGCAAATAATGCTTACATTGTAAACCACAGAGAGAGTGCTATAAAGCACTATGAAGTGGTATATAAGTTTAAGTACTATTGCTATTTTGTTAAATCAAGCAATTAATCCATATATCAAAGTATTCACAATAATAATTGGAAAATGAATTTAAATGTCACCTAGTCCAATCCCCGGTATCCCATATATTTTGGTATCCAGCTTCTTTTGTACATGTCTCCAATGAAGAAGAGTCTACTACTTCCCAAGGAAATCTGTTCCACACTTGAACAATTCTTACCTTTAGGAATGATTTCCTAATGTCCTCAGAAAATCAGTATCCTTGCAATTTAAGCCCATTGTTCCATATCCCATTTTTTTGCAACAAGTCTGTGTTCTCTTCAGAATGGCAGCACTTCAAGCATCTCACGGTCTTCTCCAAGCTAAATATTCCACAGTCAAATTGAGTCAGGCAGTTAAATAAACAATATCTATAACTACAAAAACAGTAATAGTAACCATTGCTTGCAAGCTTTTCCTACTATGCTATCATCAACTTGGTTTCTATCCTCTAGAGAAGTTCTAGTTTGTCAATGACTTTCATAAAATGAGGTCATTTCACCAAAGAGTTAACTAAAGAAGTTGATGTCAACGCTGCTAATATTGAATATTCTTGCTTTGACAAAATATGCAGAACTGTCTGATATTTTTAGAGTTAATTCAGATGAGAATGAGAGAGGAGAGAAAAGCCCGCGGAAGGGAACGGAAGTGAATCTTTGCCCTCCAGGTTAATTCGAAGATGTGAATCATGACCCCAAAATAGGGGAGGGGAAATGCCTAGAATGTTATGTGCAAAGGAAGGGAAATTCAGATCTTGGCATTCTCCGTGCCGTGCTGACACTCCTCTACACTAATAAAGGCTTTTTAGGTTAAACCATGCCTGAAAGTTCTTTGAAGTGTTTTATTACTCAGACACATGACAGTTGACCGTATATAATTTTGGCTGAGACAGCCTAGGATTAATAGTTCATTTTTTCCTAGTGCATAATTCTGCTGACTTATTGTCAGGTTGTGATCTACTAAGACCCTCAGATACCTTTGCATATATTGTTACCCATTGTGGGTCTCCCATCACAATCTACTCATACATTAGATTTTTTCGTCTATTTTTCCTCTTGTCCTATATAGTATTTACTATCCCTTCCCATCTGTATATCGTTCACAGATTTCATAGTGATATTTTCTACCCTCACCCATCCTATCAAGTTATTTATAAATATATTAAACAGTACAGGGTATAGGACTGAATCCTGTGTATGGCATTTATCATCTCTATCCATTCTCCAGTGCAGGAGATGGAGAATCCACCAATGGGTTTTCTCTGTCTGCCTGCTCTTGAGACCAAGTAGCCAAACTTGACATGCCCCGTCTTGCTAGGAGATCCAGTCTTAATTAGGTCTCAGCTCTTAAAGACATATCAGGTTTGGCTCTCAGCAGATAGCAGGTTAGAAAAACTCCATTGGTGAATTCTCCTTCCTAATATTTTACTGAAAACAAATTGGATTTCCCCTTACCAAATTTTTGCCACAAACACTGGGCTCAGTGTTAGATTAATATTGATTGAGGTGAGGGGGTGCAAGGGGGGAAGGTCTTATAGCCTCCCTGCGTTCTTTTCCCCAGGGCTCTGGGGAAAAGCTTCCAAGCAGGGTCTTTCCCCCCCCTCATCCATTGTTTTTCCTGGAACTATTCCCAGGCTGCAGGTCCCAAAGTTGGGAGCATTCCAGGCAGCCGATAATAGTCGCGGGCGCCATTTTGGTTGCTGCTAAAGGCAACGAAGCTGGATTCTCCTCCTTGCTTTGCCTGCCGTTTGGAGGCAGTCCTACGGTGCCCAATTTCAGCGCAGCGCTTAGCGCTGCCACCGCTGCCTGCACAAGTCCCAGGACTTTCAGTCAAGGCCGTGGAGACCATTCTCAACAGAGAACGAGTCGCGGCTACCATTTTGGAATGCCGAAAAGGACGAGGAGGCTAAATCGGCCTTCGTTTTCGGCATTTCCCTATGCTCCTGCCCAATAGCTGCTTAGACCTGTCTCCCTTAAGGCCTTAAAATACACCTTAACGATTCGCCACGGGCCTAAATTACCGGATAGCCGCCTGCCAGCCGCCAATCTCACACCACATGGTGGGGCCCTACCAGGCCTACTCACCATAGCTAAACGGCCATATTGAACACGTGCAGATTTCTTTAGGCCCAAGGACACCTAATTATAGTAGTTGGCCTACCATAAGTCACATCTGGGCTGTGTCTCACTATATCATACCACTGCATATACAATTTGAGTAGCCGCCAATTGAGATTTGATCCTCTCTTTGTCAGGACCTTTTTTTGTCCATTCAGGCCTCTAAGCCCTTTCGGGGGTTTTTTTCCTTTTTCCTTTTACTGGTGCACCCTGACTGGCCACCTAAGGCCTCTGGGCAGAGCCCAGAGAGTGGCCCCAAATGTGCCTTCAGCATCTGACTCAATTGCTGTGACCTAGACCCAGAGAGAATTTTTTTCTGGTCGGGTGGTTAGGGGAACAGTCTTGTTGCTTGTTCCAATCTCGCTCCCGCCAGCTACTTGCCTGCCAGAGCTATTATCTCAGTTCGCCTGGGATTGCTCAACCAGGATGGAGGGCTCCTCGATGCCTCAAACCTTGAGTACCGTCTCTCCATCCTCTGTTTATGGCTGCCAAACATCCTCTGAACAGGGGGTGGCAGGCAAGTCCAAATCCAAGATGAAGCACATGCTTAAAAAGTCTTCCAAGCTGGTGGAAAAGCAAGCCAGCTGTAGGCACCAGGCCCTGGAGAAGGAGTTCTCCAGGGCACAGAGGCAGGCCAGATTAAATACGGATCAATTGAAGTTGACCTTCAGTCCCTCAACTTCAGCTCAGGGTGTGTGGTCCCTTTCAGGGACGCCGGTCATGTTGAGCTCACCATCCGCACTGCTCAACACCCAACAACAGTTCCAGGCCCAGTCTCAGAGGCCACATTTACTCCCACGGCTGCAGGACTCAGGGGACCGGACATCGGAGACATTTTCTCCAACGACCACCTCGAGGCCTTATTATCCAAGGTCGTGGACCGAGTGCTAGCGCAGCATTCCTTTCAAACACTAGATCAGGGGGCTTCTACGTCAGCCATGCCATCTTATGGTCCCCCTACAGAGCCCCCCATGATTCAGGAGCGCACTTCTCCAGCACATTCCTCCATGAGTGGTTACTCTTCCCCTCAAGGTGAGGAACAGCCGGACTTTAATTTGTCAGAGGAGGAGAAACTTTCTCCTGAACACTCTCCTTCGGGGGACTTATTCAATCCGGCCCTATTTCTCATGCTGTTGCGCAAGGACACATCGACGGCCAACATTGGATCCGATCAGTTCCCGCAACCGCAGGCCACATCGGATTCCAGCCCCAATCCTATCTTTTTTGAAACAGTGGCAACAGAATACCATGTCCCGTGCCCCTCTATTTTCCTTAAAGGGATCAAAAAACAATGGGCTTCCCCTTCCTCATTCCCTTCCGTAAGCGGGACCGAGAAAAAGCTCTTTAGCACCTCCACAAACCTCACTGATGCATTGGAGGTCCCCACGGTAGATGAGGCCTGGACCCCTGTCAAAGCTTGTGTGTTCGTGGCGTCCCGGCAACCATGATTCATGACAGAGACCTGCTTGTCTCTCTGGGATGGAAGCCTCGGCCGAAGCCCGGCCTCAACTTTTATTGCACATCAAAGGTTCCTACCCACAAATTGTCACCCTACTGATTTACAGCCAGTTACATTACACAGATAGTTAAAACATACACTTTGAAAGCATGACGTATTTTTCAAGAAACGAAACTTTTCCCTGCTTTCTCCTCCACCCCCCTAGTGCAGCTGTCAGCTGACAGCCTGTAAGGGAGGGAGAGAGAAGCCCATCTAGGCAGAGAAGGATTTCTTAAAGGAGAAATGGACATTTATCACAACATCTCATCCTTTTTTGTTTTTGTTTAGAAGCGAAGGCTTTCAGTCCATGTATTCGATTTCATCCAACTGAGGTGGCTGTTTATCCATTGGCATCCGCTCGAATCCTTGTTGACTAATGTTCACTTGTTGAGACAATTTTTTCTTTGGTATAAAAGATTTCATCATAGCAAAAATATCAGGCAAACATTGTATATAAAAGCATCCACAATGGAATAATATAACAATACAAAATAATACTTATCAAATTTTTTAACCATTGAAAATTTTGTAACCAAAACCAGAATGCATTCCAAATATCCCCAATGCTTATGATCTCCGGATATTGGTGGAGGGATTTGTCCTTGTTCTTCATTAAGCATTTCAACGGCCGTCACTGTCATTGGCTGCAGTCAAATTCCGTGCGCCATTAAAATAGCTACAAACCCAATACACTTGCATTGTACTCTCCATCCTCACATTTTGCATACACTTTGTTATTACTTTGATCACAATGATCAGGCATATTAAAGGTGATATTACAAGAGAGATATATACTTAAAAGAATAATTCCCTTAGAAAAATTAAAACACACTAATACAAAATCTACATAATAAAACCTAAGTGGCAGTGTATAATGTCCTGCCTCATTAATATGTACAAAACTTTCGCTGGCTCCAGTGTTGTTCAAAGGAAGTCCAACTAAAAAAAAGTCCTTGACTGGCATCCGATGGTGACATCATACACATCCAGCAGTCAGTATGGTTTGTTAAGGCACTAACTTTTTATTGTCCTTCCAAAATTATTGTCCATCCACTTTGGGCTCACCAGAGTCTTTGCAATCTTTTGGCTGTACACTGTAAGGGCGAATATTGCAGCCAGGAACCCATATCGTATTGCCTTCATGTTGCACCGCAGCATATCCACGACCCCAGGTAATACGTTCAGCTGGTCCTTTCCACTGGGGGTCTGGTAGTTTACGATACCAAACTAGCGGTCGAACCGTGGTTGCTGCATCTGGAAGGGGAGAAAAATGCCTGCTCGCAGCTGTATTAGTTGGCGTGCCAGTAAGATTTAAGAAATTGAGAGTATATAAAGCCAAATTAAGATGATTTTGCACTCCAGGTAGTCCGGAGGTATTTTTCCCCATTTTTCATTTTTAATTTGTCAAGCATGTGCTTAAGAGTGGAGTTGGCCCGTTCCACTACTTTTTGCCCCTGTGAATTGTAAGGAATGCCGAATTTATGAATAATGTCCCACCGATTGCAGAACTGAGCAAAGCCATGACTACAATATGCAGGTCCATTATCAGTTTTTAATTCTTTAGGAGTACCCAGAGTGCTAAAAGTTCGAATACAATGATTGATGACATGTTTAGTTGCCTCTCCACGCTGTGGAGTAGCAAGGATGAACCCAGAATATGTATCAATAGTCACATGTATATATTTCCATGGACTAAAAGATGCATATTGAGTAACGTCCATTTGCCAAATTTGACATGCCTCAAGTCCATGGGGATTCACACCCATTGGAATAGACAGTCCTTGTGAACAGTTGGGGCACTGTTGAATGATAGCTGTTGCCTCCCCGGGGGTTATGCCAAATTGTTTAGCCAAAGCCTTGGCGTTTTGATGAAAAGAGCTATGACTATCCCAGGGAGTAAGTTGTTGCATAGTCATAACTTGCGTGTTGCCATATCCGTCTGGGAATTCCCTTCACTGAGAATTCCTGGAAAATTTTGATGACTTCAGATATGTGCAATAAAATAAGGACAATATCTTGTCTCAATAAATTTTTGCAATGTCAAAAATAGTGTCAACAAAGTCTCATCCAAACTAGGAGAGATATAAGCAAAAGGTAATTTTTTTATGGCCAAAAATCATGGATCTGCTGAAAAATGACAAAACAAAACAAAACTGACCAGGCCAATCACCAATCAATAATTGCAAAACCAAATTATTTTGAATCAAAGTTTCCCACAATTTTAAGGAAAATGGGATAAAAATAATTGCAAATTCAATTCCAAAAATCTGGTGCCATCGTGTGGCCACGATGTGTAATTTCAGCCAAAGTCATAGCTGGAGTGAAAACAATTTCTTGAAGGCATATTAGATTGAGTAATTGCCACTGTGGGTGGTCGATCAAAACTCCCATTCAAATGCACAGGGTGATTGTCAACACACCGATTAGTCCACTGGGTGTTGAGGGCTGTTTGGACTTTCTCAACGACCAATAGCTGGTCGGAGGTCAATGTCACAACGTCTGTGGGATTTTTGAGGCCTTTTAATGCCATGAATAAGGGAGAAAGGGTCGAGGTAGAAAGACCTATATATGGCCTTAACCAATTAATATTTCCTAAATATTGTTGTAGTTGAACCAATGTAGGTGCAAGTGTCTTTTGACCAGTGCCAATTAAGGATTGCAGAACTCTTTTACAGTCTGCATTAGCATTTTCAACAGCCAATTTCATCAAAATCTCTTTTGTAGTTAATTCATTAGCAATTTCTTTATCAATACTATCTTTTAGTCTATTTATAAATTCATCATAGGGCTCAGTAGTTCCCTGTTTAATTTGAGTAAAACTTTTGCCAAATTTTCCACTTTCATCTACTACCTTTAAAGCAGCAAAAAAGCCTGTAAAATTACACCATGTATAGCTGCATCTGGCTGTTGTCCAACAGCAGTGAACTGTCCAGAGCCATAAATTTGGTCTGGCACTAATTGAGCAGTGCCTCTCTGAATAGCTTGAATATGATACTGGGAGTCCCAAACTGCATACTGCGCAGGTGTTAAAATCATTTGCATTAATGCCTTCCAATCTGCTGGAATCATTTTGTGAGCAAATCCATTATCAATTTCTGCATCCATGCCCACAGTTACAGGGTATAAACTTGTCATTTCCTCAACATTCAATTCACCTATTTCATAATCATTCTGTAACATTTCCTGAATAAAATTACTTGTTTTGGTCAGAGCTGGAGGATCACACAACTCAACATTGCTAGGAAAAAACTTGCTGTGATTTTTAATTGTTACTGGAGTTTCACTGGCAGGGGGAAGAAGTTGAACTTCATTATAATTCAATGGATTCAGTAATATTTTTAGTAGGAGCTGCTCCTGTGTCTCCAAAGCTTTTAACACTACTCTGCAAGATGTTAAAATAGAAGCGGGGGGCCCTAGAATTTTTGTAACAACTCCTCCACTCTCCTCCAAGTTTCAACTTTAAGGCAGCCTGCCTCTGGGTAGAAAGGAATGTGTTTCCAAATAAATTCAAGGAGAGATCTTAAATCTCCTTCTGTCAGCTTCTGAGCTGTAAAACGAACATAATTCTTCCTGGTTATCTCTGTGAGCTTAGTCTTGCCTTTTTGAGAGATATCCCCCCATACTTACGAGGGATCAGTCCTCGTCCAGCGATGAACTGATGAAGCGCGCTTTGCCACGTCCGGGCGGTAAGTATGAGGGTCCAGGGACGTATAACCTCTCAGGGTTATCACGTCGGGGTCACCACTTGTCATAACTTGTGTGTTCGTGGCGTCCCGGCAACCATGATTAATGACAGAGACCTGCTTGTCTCTCTGGGATGGAAGCCTCGGCCAAAGCCCGGCCTCAACTTTTATTGCACATCAAAGGTTCCTACCCACAAATTGTCACCCTACTGATTTACAGCCAGTTACATTACACAGATAGTTAAAACATACACTTTGAAAGCATGACGTATTTTTCAAGAAACGAAACTTTTCCCTGCTTTCTCCTCCACCCCCCTAGTGCAGCTGTCAGCTGACAGCCTGTAAGGGAGGGAGAGAGAAGCCCATCCAGGCAGAGAAGGATTTCTTAAAGGAGAAATGGACATTTATCACAACTGACCCCTCTGGTTTCCCAGACTGCAGTAGCTGGGGACCTGTCGGAGGCACTAAAGACGGACGATAAAAAATGGGAGCAGACCTTCTGAAGGACCCATCAGTCTGCAGCATGGGCAATTAAAACGGCCACTTGCACAACCTTTTTTTGTTAGGACTACACTTTTATGGCTACGCCAACTACAGGCCAGAGTCCCCACTGAGGACATTCGGACCCACCAGGACCTAAGTAAAATGGTGGCAGCCACCGAGTACACGGCGGATGCCACACTTCAGTCAGCCAATTTTGCCTCCAGGTCCATAGCATCCAATATCGCCGCCAGGCGAATGCTGTGGCTCAAACACTGGCAGGCTGATGCCAGGGTCAAATGGCGTCTAGTGACTGACCCTTATCTGGGCAACAATCTATTCGGGGAGGCCCTGGCTCTGTACCTTGTAGAAAATAAGGACAAGCGCAAGGTCATGGCTCACTTAAACAAAAAGCCCGACAAGCCCCACTCCATACTTTCACATGCAGTCCTTTCAGCCAGCAACAGGTGCAACAGTCGCTCAACCCTCCTGCTCATACACTCCTAGACAGGAGAGGCCGTATGACTGTCCCTATGACAGGCCTGGGTTTCGACCCAGACAACAGGGCCAGCCTAAGCGGCCATTTCAAGAGGGCAGGACGCCCCTACAGGAAGTCCAAGTGACTCCTGCACAAGACTTCCCATCGGGGGAAGGCTAACCCACTTCTTTCACCAATGGGAACTCACTTCCACGGACAGCTGGGTTTTACAAACCATCCAGTTTGGTCTCTCCCTAGAGTTTCTAGCCACACCCCTGGACTGATTCATTGCTTGTTTCCAGGGACCCATTCAAACAGAGCCTCATGCAGGAGGCCATCCAACACCTTCTAGAAATTCAGGCCATAGAACCGGTATCATCGAGCCACAAGGGCGGGGGGTTCTACTCCATCCTCTTTGTGGTCCCCAAAGCCTCAGGAGGATGGAGAGTGATTTTGAACCTCAAACATCTCAACCATTACATCACTTACAAAAAGTTCAAGATGCACTCTCTCCAGTCCATCCTGGGGGACATCAGACAGGCAGACTTCCTGGCATCAATAGACCTCACGGAAGCATGCCTCCACATTCCCATTCATCCAGCACAACGATGGTTCCTAAGGTTCTGCTACAGGGGCAGACATTTCCAGTACAAGGCCCTTCCTTTCGGCCTGTCCTCGGCACCCAGGGTGCTCACAAAAGTCCTGGCCATGTTAGCCGCCCAGTTGAGGAAAATACCAATATGCATCCAGTGTTACATCTTGATTCAAGCATCCACATTCCAGGCAGCTCAGAAGGATGTAAAAAGCACCATTCAGGTCCTTCAACAACATGGCTTCTCGGTAAATTTTCAAAAAAGCCAGACGGTTCCCTCATCCAGGCTTCTGCACCTGGGAGCCGTCATAGACACCACAAACTGCATGGTTTATCTATCCCAAGAGTGAATAACCAGCATCAGAAACCTGGCCCGTCAGGTGCACAGGAAACACTCAGTTCCATTTGTCTTACTCTCCCAATTGTTGGGAAAGATGGTCTCCTGCATAGCCATCGTTCCCTGGGCCAGACTTCACTTGCGGGACCTTCAATGGTTCCTTTTTCCATTCCAGCGTGCGAATGCCAGCGCATCCAACTGTCAGGTCAGGGTACCGGTCCACATTCGCAGGACACTGCACTGGTGGTTCTCACAAGCGGTGACCAAAGGCTCACCCTTCAAGGAACCGGATCGCATCACAATCACAACAGACGCCAGTCTGTTCGGCTGGGGAGCCCCTCTGCAGTCTCAGTATGCTCAGGGCCATTGGTCCCACGCAGATCTGAGACACAATATCAATTGGCTGGAGCTCAGGGCCATCCATCTAGCTCTACGCCAATTCAGACACTGGATCAGGGGTTATCACGTTCTGATCCTCACGGACAACGTGGCCTCCAAGGCGCATGTCAATCATCAGGGGGGCACCAGATCCAGGTCCCTCATGTCCGAGGCACGGCTCCTGGGTCCTGGGCAGAATCCAACCTAGTCTCGATCAGGGCCAAACACATCTTGGGGGTCATGAACCGGCAAGCGGACTTTTTAAGTCACTCCACGGTGGATCCCTCGGAGTGGGGGCTGCATCCAGATCTCTTCTCCGAAATCTCCCACAGATTCGGCCATCCACTACTAGACCTGTTTGCGTCGTCAACCAATGCCCAACTTCCCAGGTACTATTCGCGTTACTTCCTCCCAGGGGCGGAGGGGAGGGACGTCTTGCAGACTCAGTGGCCACCAGGCCTCCTTTATGCCTTTCCTCCCCTCCCACTCATACCGGCAACCATCCGCAAGCTGCTCCAGCAGCAGGCGGAAGTAATCCTTGTGGCCCCTTATTGGCCACAGAGGCCATGGTTTGCCGACCTGATGAACCTGTCCCGATCTCCCCCTTGGCAGATCCCTCCTCATTGCGTGTCATTACACCAAGGGACCATCCAACACCCGGACCCTCAATGGTTACAGTTGACCGTCTGGCACTTGAGCGCAGTATAATGACTCAAGAACTGTTTTCTCCTCGAGCCATTTACATGATTCAGGTCTCTTGTCGTCCAGCAACCAATCGTATTTATAATTCCACTTGGAAAATTTTTTGCCATTGGTGTCGTGGGAGACAACTGAATATTTCCAAATTGACCGTCCCTCAGATAGTAATTACCTTCTGGAGGGCCTGGACAAAGGCCTTGCCCTAGTGACCATTCGCCGGCAGGTAGCAGCCCTCTCTACAATACTCACGTGCAGATTCAGTTCCCTTAGCTCACCATCCCAGGATTCGCGCCTTTATGAAAGGTGCGTGCAACACCAGGCCTCCCGTGGTACACAGGTACCCCTCGTGGGAATTGCTGCGCGTCCTTTGTGATCTAACTAAACCACCCTTTGAACCCATAGCAACTATTCTGTTACGGAATCTGTCCCTTAAGATGGCGTTTTTAATCGCCATTACGTCGGCCAGACGTATTTCTGAACTAGCCGCCTTATCGGTCAGAAATGACCTTTGCATCTTCCACAGCGATAGGGTGGTTCTTTGCCTGGACCCCAAGGTGAACTCGCTTTTCCATAGAGTACAGGAAGTCATTTTACCAAATTTTTGTCCCAATCCTTCCCATGACCTGGAGCGGCAGTGGCACATGTTGGACATCCGCAGGGCACTGCGGCATTATATGAAGCGCACGGAGCCTTTTCGTAAGTCTGAGGCACTGTTTGTATCCTTCCGTCCGGCTTCACTGGGCCAGAAGGCTTCTGCTGTTACTGTTGGCAGGTGGATCAGAGCTTGTATTGCGGAGGCGTATCAATCCTCTTCCCTGCCGGCTCCACGTAACCTTATTGCCCATTCCACTCACAGTGCTGCAACTTCTGCGGCATGGGCCACTCAGGCGTCCATCGTGGAGATTTGCAGGGCTGCGACATGGTCCCCACCCTCCCCGTTTGTTCGCCATTACAGAATTGACTGCTTTGCTTCAGCAGACGCCTCCTTTGGTCGGAGGGTCCTTCAGCAGGTGGTCTCCGGGGACACTATTTCGGCCTTATCTGTTTCCCATCCATCGGGACAGTGAGGCTTTGGTATGTCCCATTGGTGGATTCTCCATCTCCTGTACTGGAGAAGGGGCGTTGTCTTACCTGAACGCCTTTTCTCAGTACGGAGATGGAGAATCCATACCTACCCTTTAGGTCAGTTAGGCCACATTTAAGGGTTTGAGAGCCAACACCTCGTCCACCTTCAGCCACTTCGCCCTCTTTAAGACTGGATCTCCTAGCAAGAGGAGGCGTGTCAAGTTTGGCTACTTTGTCTCAAGAGCAGGCAGCAGAGAAAACCCATTGGTGGATTCTCCATCTCCGTACTGAGAAAAGGCGTTCAGGTAAGGCAACGCCCCTTTTCTGAGACCCATTGATCTACAATACATTAAAACTGTTGTGTCCACATTGGTATGGAGTCATCAATGCCACAGTTATATACTTGCACCTCTATATCTAACACAGTCATCATACATGCATTTCCCCTTCTACACTGGTACTTTGCAATGCCCTGGAACAAAACCAGAGCACAACTTCTCAAACGTGAAAACAGCTGCATCTTTTTTCATGCTTGTGCTGGATAAATTATGTATATATGTATGTATGTATGTATGTATGTATGTATGTATGGTATGTATGTGTGTATGTATGTATGTATATATATGCAGATAATCAAGAACAGCTTCCAAAGCAGCTTTTAAAGCCTGAAAAAAGATGCAACTGCTTTAATAATTTGCAAAGAAAACTTGTTTTGAGTGGACTCCCTTGCCCTATGATGCATCTCTTTTGAAGATTTTGCATTGTACTACTTCTTGTTACTGTAAATAATTATAATGATTTTGAATTGTGTTCATTTAACTTTACTAAATTTTTGAATTGTGTGTATTCAAAAGTTAATTTATTCACAAAACCACACTTAGTTTCTTTTTAACTGCTGAGAGCATTTTGTAAAAAATAAAACTATTAAATTTCTGTGGGAAAAAAAGTTGTGGTTCAAAGTAAATCATTTGCATATCAGATTAAATGAGGCCATATGTAAAAATAACTCAATTATGTTTGCATCTGTTCCCCTAAAGACATTCAAATGAGTCTTCAATAGCTTACTTCTTACTTAAAGGAGCTCTGTTAATGCCAGTAATGTCTTAGAGTAGTGATTAGCTTCAAGATTGTATTCTTAATCTATATTTGTGGAGGTTAAAATTTTCAGATTGACTGTGTATTAGCAGCTCTACCCTGAAATGCAATATATACTTAAATGGTGTGTATACTTAATGGTGCAAATTATGCAATATGGCAAATGAAGGTCCACACAGTGGTTGTGGGTGCCACAGCTGGTTGCGACTCTTTAAAGCAGCTGGGTCTTTTTCCAGGATTGCATGGATGCTCTTGCATTTCCTAAACACATTTTAGGGATCAGATCCATGGCATTATCCAGTCCTATTAGTCATGCATTGCAAAAAATGTTTTCTCAAAAATTATGCTCTGCATGTGTAGAGTGTGCTTGCACAGCTGCCAAAAAGCTATTGTGTATAAATTAGACCTGCATCAAATGATTATTAATATGCTTACTTTGATGGCTACTGAATACGAATAGTCAATATTTGCTTTGAAATCTGCATATTTATTACTACCAAACAACTGCTGCAGAAATGTTTGCCTAATTGCTTTTTTTCATGGTTTGGTGTCCAATCTCTTTTTTCCCCCCTTTTCTTTCCATTTTTCTTCCTCTTGGTAGTTCATCTGATTAAGTAAAGCAGCTGATATGCGTTTATGAGATATGACATAATGAGACGTCATAACAGTAGGCTTGTCATCACTGGCAAAACCCCAAAAGTCATCCAGGCTAATCTTAGAAAATGCAATTCAGACAAGGTAGAGTGCTAGCACTGAAAGTAACGACATCCCAAACGGAAACAGAAGCTGGCACTGGAGGAATCAGAGGGCTGTATCATAAAAACTAGGAAAAGCACTTGGAAGGAAACAATATAGCTTTGACTCAGCCAACTTTAAAATAAATAAATCTGGTGGCCTGAACCAGATTTTTGGTTTCTCAGTCTTGAGGAGTTTTCTGTTTTCTTCCATGAACAGAAAAAAAGTGTAATATTAAACCCACAGTGCTGCTTGACTCTTCCTATGGAGAAATATATTTATTACAGATTAACCAAGAATTGTACAGATTTAATCAAGCCCTAATCAAGCTGTTGTGAATCTGATGCAAATGTCACAGACTTCAGCTCCAATCAACGGTAGGTTATTGGCAAGATGTAGTGATATATTAGGGTCATGTATGACTGCATTAATAGAGCCTTTCATTTTAAATAAGTGGGTACTGTTGCAATAACATTACTTTTTAAAACATCTTCAATAAATAACTGTTTTGGGAGTTTATCTCCTGCTCAAATTTGCCTCTACGTTGCTTATTTGCATTTTAATGTTTTATGAAACATAAGATTGTCAACTTGGTCCTGTTCATTTGGATTTTACAAATTCCCTAGTTCATCTCAGTTTCCATGGAAACTTTAATTCATGTGACAAGAAGAGAATAAAGACAAGACAGTTCTTCAAGGATATAAATAATCTCAGCATTCCATGGATTATATACCTGTCAGAAACAATGAAGGGACTAATATTTTCAGCTATGTGTTTTCTTGAACTTAAAATTACAACATCGAGAGAGAGAAACCACAAAAGTGGCAAGGGCTAATGTCATAGTCTGTTTTTGTTAATAATCTGTGCTCTTAAATTCAGTCACTGTCTTAAACGTTGGATGAATATTAGGGTGCTTGGAAATAGAAAAATGATTATGATAGAAGTTGCTGCTTCAGGCTGTCCCAGCTTTCAAGAAATTAAGAGTCTCTGTACCATCCTAAATAGTAGCCTAGGAGTTGCACCGATTCTGTGGTGCAACTTTTCACCTAATATTTATTTTAATTATAAACTGACAATTGAAGTTTTATAACTTGCAAGATAACCTTGGATCTTGGGGAGGTAATTTGGGGGCAGTGCTGAATATAAGCATTTTGGTCTTGAACTTTGATTTACTCATACTTATGACAAGGATGACCCTCTGTCTTAATATTAATGTCCTGGGTGTCCTTTAGCCTTTTCTGATAAATGAAACTGTACAGTAGCTCTTTTCTGTTTTTACTTGTCTCCCATGCTATTCATTTTCATTAATCTGACATATTGTTCTGTATTATTTTCAACTGTGCTCTTGATGTCTCTAGCAATTTTTTTTTTCAATTCAATTAAAGTGTAAAAACTGTCACGGAACATTTTTCTTTGTTTTTTTCCCCCTCTAGAAGCAGATTTCTAATAGACAATAAGGGAGACAGATTTTCTTAGCAAAGTTCCTGGGCAAAGAAATTGTATCTTAAAATAAAATTTGTATTATTCATCATTCATTACATAATTTTGTTACCAGATACAATTGCATGATCTTTGGAGGTAGTCAAAGCTTTATAACTTACAAGATAGAAAGCAAAATTAAGCCAAATGTGGAATATTTTGCATTTCACAGTGAAGGCTAAAAGAATCTTATCTTATTATGGATTGAGATGATTATTTTAAATGATCTTACCTGTTATATTGCTATGTAATAATTGGTAAGACTATAACTGCAGTTATTTGATGTTTTCCTCTTTTTAAAAGAGAATTTTCTAATTATTACCGTAGCAGAGTGACTAACCTACTATACTTATTCAGGGTAAACCAAGAGTGACAAACTTTACGATGTGGCACAGGGGTTAGAGTGCAATATTGCAGGCTAATTCTACCAACTGCCAGCAATTCGATCCTGACTGGCTCAAGGTTGACTCAGCCTTCCATCCTTCTGAGGTCGGTAAAATGAGGAACCATATTGATGGGAGCAATAAGCAAACTCTGTAACTGCTTAGAGAGCGCTGTAAAACACTATGAAGTGGTATATAAATCTAAGTGCTCTTGCTATTGCTATAACGAATCTGTCTTTTAGGATTACCAATTATCTAGAAAAAATATTTCTGATTGGTTTTGGAAAAGCAGGGGCAGGGATCTTTTTTATCCCCAAACGTCCTTAGGCCTATGATCTCTGAAGCAAAACAAACATTTGTTGAAGTCAGAAAGATTTACATTTTGCTTGCCAAGTCTGTTCTCAGCTATAATTTCTTATTAGTTCTTTGCATATCCATGGGTCCATGCAGACATAAAGTGCCAAGGGGGGTTGATTTGTGGCTAGGGATGATCTATGTGGCACAAACCCCACTAATTTGATAACCTTTAGTAACTTTCTATAAGCATCATGTCAAGGTTTGGATTGATCAAAACTGTGATGTAATATGGGAAATCAATATCTGCTGACAACTATGGGATATTCATTGATTACATTTGGGAATATAAAAGGAGTACTTCGCAAAAATATGAGTGAATTGAAAGAAGATAAAATAGGCCATGTGATTATAGCCTATTTGTCTTGACCACATTAGTTTTTCCTCTATTCCTTCAAGTCAAGAAAAAACAAATCAAGATAAATTGGATATAATCTGTAATTTAACTTTGTTAAATAAGGCCAGACAAGGTTACTACCCTTAAACAATTAAATACAGGGTAGTTTCAGGGCAGTAATTGCTGTGTTCTTTGCTGTTCTTTCCTCTTTCATTCAGAATCACATACCAATGGGGAAAACAGTTACTAGGGGCTATCCAGGAAGTGTGGTGGGGCAGGGCTGATGGTTCAGCGTGTGTTTCTTATGAGTTCCTATTATTTCTTTACTCTTTATTTTTAATATTTACTATGTGCTTCTAACATGATGATTGGACTTCCAGATGATCAAAATCATAATTCAGTTTGTAATAATCCAGATGACTTCTAAACATAGAAGGACTGACAGTAATCTTGAAAGCCTTTACGTGGATCTGTCCTCTAGAAACTACAATTGGTCCAGAATATGGCAACGTGAGTAGTTATAGGTGCTTCTTTTCATGCCCACATGATGATGTCACCATTCTGCAAACTGCAGTGGTTTTAAGTTGATTTCTGGGTACAATTCAAGGTGCTTGAAAAATTATTTTCAGAGCCTTACATGACATAGGACCAGGTTATATGCAGGGCCACTTCTGCCTAGAGAATCTTCCTATCCCAACAATTTCAATAGAGAAGACATACTTCAAATCCCTTGACTGAAACAATGCCATCTGAGCCATGGCAGCACAATGATTAGAATGCAGTATTGCAGGCTAACTCGCTCACTGTCAGGAGTTTGATTCTGACTGGCTCAAGGATGACTCAGCTTCCATCCTTCTTAGGTCAGTAAAATGAGAATCGAGATTGTTGGGAGCAATATACCACTTCATAGTGTTTTACAGCCCTCTCTAAGTGGTTTACAAAGTCTACGTGCTTAGTACTATTGCTATCTTATATAACTCAAGCAACATGCCTTCTCAGTGGTAGCCCCTATCTTATGGAACAACTTTCCTCTCAACATACTCCTGATAAAAAGGCTGTAGGACCTCATTCTTTTGGTTGATGTTGCCATTTTTTTGGAATTATTATTATTATTATTATTGTTGTTGTTGTTATTATTATTCATCGCACAGTCAGCCAGATGTTCAGACTGGATTTGTCATTTTTGTCTACCTATCAAGTCCTTACCAAGGATCTGGGACAGGCAGATGTGGATGTTTGAATTGATGGTGTTACAGATATCGTCGCAGGATGGAAGCTGTTCCTAATAAGGCCACCTTTTGCAATTGACTGATGGCGAATTTGTCAATGCCAATGGTGTCCAAGTGGTGCTCCAGTTGTTTTTGGATTGCACCCAAGGAGCCAATTACTATTGGTACTACCCTTGCTTGCCTTTGCCACAGTTGTTCTATTTCTATTTGTAGCACTTTGTATTTTGTTATCTTCTCCAGTTCTTTTTCTTCTGTTCTGCTGTCTCCAGGCATTGCCACATCCACTATCCAGACTTTTTTGTCTTTCTTATTGACAGTTGTTAAGTCCGGGGTGTTATGTGGTGGGTGCTTGTCTGTTTGAATTCTGAAGTTCCAGAGCAATTTAACATTTTCATTTTCTATGACTTTATTTTATGGTCCCACCAGTTCTTACTTTCAGGTAAATGATATTTCTTGCAGATCTTCCAATGCACCATTGTTGCTACTTTATCATGCCACTGCTTGTAGTCAGTCTGTGCAACCTTCTTGCAGCAGCTTACCAGGTGGTCCACTGTTTCTTCAGCTTCTTTGCATAGGCGGCACTTATTGTCTGTTGCTGTCTTCTCAATTTTGACTTTGTATACATTTGTCCTTAAGGCTTTGTCTTGTGCAGCCAGAATTAGTCCCTCGGTCTCTTTCTTCAACTTTCCTGCTCTTAGCCATTGCCAGGTCTTGTTATTATCTGCTTTCCCAGCTATTTTTTTAAATGTACTGGCCATGTAGTGCTTTGTCTTCCCATACCTCCATTCTGTTCTTCATTTGGTCTTTCTTGTAGGCCAGTTTTATCTCTCCAGTAGTCAGTAAGCCTTCCTGATATACTAACTTCCAAAGCCATTTTTTCTTCTTCAACCATCTGATGTACTTGCAACATTCCATGCCCACCTATTTGCCTTGGTAGATAGTGTCAATGTCACTGTGTGGATGAAGGGCATGATTCATTGTCATTATTTTTCTGGTCTTCCTATCCATTGCTTTTAGTTGTGCTTGAGTCCAGTCTACTATTCCAGCTGTGTATCTAATGACTGGAATTGCCCAGGTTTTGATTGCCTTCATGGTATTTCCTCCATTGAGTTTGGATTTTAAGATCTTCTTCACTCTCTTGAGGTAGTAATCTTCCTCATCCAGACTCTTAATGTTACTTTCATGGGGCATCTTGATTCCTTCAGTTTTCACTATTTTTCCTTGTTTGATAGTAAGTGTGGCACATTTGTCCAAGCCAAACTCCATTGCAATATCTTAGCTATATATATGGACAGTGTTGAGTAGCGACTCTATTTCAGATAATATTTTTCCATACAGCTTCAAATCATCCATATAAAGGAGGTGGCATAGTCTGGCAAATGTTTTTGATGTTTGATAGCCATGGCCTGAGTTATTCAGTACTGTTGACAGAGGAAACAATGCAATAATGAATAGTAGTGGTGATAGTGAATCTCTTTGAAATATTTCTCTCTTGATATTAACTCTCCCAGTCTCTCACCATTGATCTGCAATTGTATCTTCATTGTGCCATCGATATTTGTACAAACTTTCTGATGTTTCTACTGACTCCTGTTATTTCTAGGCACTTGATTATCCAGTCATGTGACAGAGAGTCGAATGCTTTTTTGTAGTCAATCCATGCCACATTCAGGTTGGTCTTCCTTCTCTTGCAGTTTTCCAAGATCACTTTGTCTATTATGATCTTTTGTTCCTCTGCTATTGGGGCGGTTTCCTTTCCGCTCAGGTGAAAAGAGATTGTTTTCAACTAGATACTGTTGGACTGCATCAGCTACCACACCAGTTAGCAATTTAGAAGTTGTTCGTAAGCAGGTAATTGGCCTGGAGTTGCCTGGTGCTGCCCATTTTGCTGGATGTTTCATTATCAGGTAGGTTTTCCCAGTTGTTAGCCACTTTTCAATTTCTCCTCCTTGTAGTATGTTGTTGAACTGCTTGGCAATGAGTGGGTATAGAACAGACAGATGTTTCAACCCAAAACCATGCAGTTCATCTTTACCTGGTGTTGACCAATTCTTGATTTTCCTTGCTCTTTTCTCTTTTTCTCTTTTCTCAATTCTGCTGTTATTATTAGTTCTTTCATTTCAACTTCTGTTTTATTTGCATCCACCTCTTTTAACCAAGCTGTGTCCTTGTTGTATTTCTTTGGGTTATCCCATATTATTATTATTATTATTATTATTATTATTATTATTATTATTATTATTATTATTATTATTATTATTATTATTATTATTATTATTATTATTATCATCGTCATCATGATCATCAATTTATGTAGTGTGATTATCTGTTCTTTCTCTTAGGTTCCGTTGAATTGTCTGTAAACTATTCATAATCACTTAGGTAAAATTGGGCAGCCCTACAAATGTTTTTCATAAATAAATAGATATCCCAACAGAGATTTCTATTCCCAAAATTCCCAGGAACAATTGTACTGGCAGGGAAATTCTGGAAATCCACATATCTGAAAATTAACAAGGTGAGAAAACACTGGACTATATGAATATTATAATAGGCTTATATTCTGCACCCAGATAATAGGCAGCAAACAGAGGTATCATAGTGGTTGTCAGAGGTGGGATTCAGATACCTGAACAACCGGTTCTCTGAGTGGATGCAGGCCTGGGCGTCCAAGGCCTAGAATGGACTTCCCGAAGTGCCATCCATGCACTTCCGGCAGGCCTTTTCTCTGAACTCAAGAAAAGTTTAGCTACCAGTTCTACTGAACTGGTGCGAACAGGCTGAATCCCACCACTGGTGGTTGTCTACATTGGAGTAGTTGAACTGTCATGCTGCTTTTATATATTTAGCAGTTTTGCCACAAATACTATTTCATAGTGTCATTTTCAAAAATTTAATCTGTTGTGTGGAGAAGATGGTGTTACAGATTTCAGTACCACTAAAGAAAGAGCAGCTGTATGTTTTTGTGAAGTAGTGTGAGGTAAATTCAAACTTTTCAAGTGCATGTCCCAGCTGTAGCTTGTAGAAATTGAAACTAATTTCAAACAATTATTTCTAGTAATGGGGAACATAGAAACCCTTAAGAGTGCTGTGGAAGTATCAATTATCACTGTATCCATTTAATGCAATTTGATTTCTCAACCTTGGCAAGTTGAGGATATCTGGATTTCAGCTCCCAGAATTTTCAAGCAGGGAATTCTGAGAATTGAAATTCAGATAACTTAAAGTTGCCAAGGTTGAGAAACTTTGCAATTCAAAGAAAATAGAAAAGAATTTGATCCTCAAATGAAAAACAAGTATAAGATTAAAAGTTATCCCAAAGTATATCTTGTCTTTGGTTAAGTCCCCTCCAACATCAAAGATAATGGGAATGTCAAAAAATATCTACCTTTTTTTCAAAAATACCAGAAATATTTCAAGGTGCTTCATGAGAAGCAGTGACCTATTTCCCACAAACATAGCTTATATACTTTTAAAAGAAAGAAGACATTTTACAACATATAGTGTTATAACTACCATCTTCTCTTAACTGAAATCAAAGATTGTATATGTTCCGCAAATATTTTTAAACTGCTCCTATGTAGGTTTTGCTCAATGGTGGGATTCAAATATGTGAACAACTGGTTCTCTGTGTGGATGGCACTTCTGGAAGTCTGTTCTGGGCCTGGGCAACAAAAATTTAGCTACTGGTTCTGCTAAACTGGTGCGAACTGGCTGAATCCCACCACTGGTTTTGCTGTTGTTCCTGCATTCACTTTTTACATTTTTTTAGAGTTTTATTAGTGCATTGTTCGTTTAAATAAAATATATAAATCAATATTTTGGAAAGCACATACTGAAGATGTAAAACCTAGAAACAATAGAATCTGATCCCTATCTATGTTTTTAAAATACTGAAGCACAAACATGTGGAATGAAATATTTTCTGAAAAATTCTACTTTTTAAAATTGCTCAAATTATTTGCATATTATTATTATCCTTAAAATGAAAATATATTAGTTGGATTGAGTTTGTAGAAAGGTTTGTATTTTCTTTCTAAAAATCTGGATCTTGTTTGCCCCCAAGTGGAAGTTTAGGGTTGTTGTTACAAGGCAGCCTTCTAAAGAATGTTCAAGCATATTTTAAAAGTATTAGCTTTTAAAATTAGCTTCACGATATTAGCAACTATATTTCATTTTATATCAGATTACTGGCCCTTATTTATTTATGCTATACCTTATAATATGTGAATTAAGAACACCAATCTTTATACATCAACAGTAGATATCATTGCCCAATTTTAAATGAATTAAAAAATATGGCTTTTTTTTGCCTTTTGCAAGTTGAACTTTAAAGGGGGAAATAAAATCCTGTCCTGCCAATAAGCTACTTCAGAAGAAGCCAAGAGAACTGCATGACACAGAATTCATCTTTCAATATCTCAAATCCTAATTATCCTGCTTGCATTTTTTTTAACTTTGTGAATGCAAACAAACCTCCTAGTGGTTTTAAACAAACCCAGTACTAATTTAGAAGCATACATTTTTAATGTTTAAAATCCTGCTTCTAAGGCAGCTGTTTTCTCTGCGGTGTGAGACAGGCCTTGTGAATGTGAGGCAGGCCTTATCCTAGTCTTGCAAGCTGAAAAGGAAGAAAAAAAAGAAAGGTTGAACTTTACAAGGGTTGTATGAAGTTAGACCAGGCTTGTTAGTGATTATTCTTAGTAGTGCTATAATATTTGATTCTGAAATTTTTTTTAGTTCATAGATCTTCATCATGTAAGGCTGTGTTCCCCATTGCTTCTACCTTCTTTCTGTTTCAAAGTTCCAAAGAACACTTCCTAAAACCCGTGGTGGGATTCAGCCAGTTCACACCAGCTTGGCAGAACTGGTAGCTAATTTTTTTGTTGCCCAAGCCTAGAATGGACTTCTGGAAGCGGCATCCACACAGAGAACCGGTGGTTCACATATTTGAATCCCACCATTGCCTAAAACTTATCCTTCACCGTCAAAGAATAGGACTGGTTTCTTTTCCCTTATATTAATAACATTCTTCCCAGGATGCAGTAGTTGCAATCTTCCATTAATTCTTTGTTCACAATTGATGTATTTTCCTTCAGTGAAATAGTCCCTAGATAATTGGCAATAAATGAAGTTGCATTCTCTCTCTATCTAGAGGGAAAAAGAGCTTCTTGCAGATACTTTTTCTATCAACAGAGGAAGTTAGTTTTCTAACCATAATGCCTTTTCCCCACAAAACCAGAGGGCACTTATCCTCAGCATTATTTTACATTCTCAAGAAAATTGTTTCTCTGCATCATTAGACTATAACTATAAGGTTTTGCTTTGTGTGTGTTTTTTTTAAAATAACTATGTTCCTTCCTTGGTTATTGGCTAGGAAAGCAGAGAAGGAACACCTTAAATGATAATGATAGTTTTCTTTGTCATCTATACTTATGTGGTCTTCAGAAGTAATTATTCCTGTATGGAAATTGATAATTGATAAATCTCATTAGAGAAAGAGCAAAAGACAAACTTAACAATAGAGTTTGGTATCAGTGCTTCCGAAACTGTTTTTTTCCTCACCCAAAATCACTTATCAGAAACTTCTTTTTACTCAATGTAGGTAAAACACTTTAAGTCAACTTAAATGTCCAATTTAGCATAGAATTGTGATTAGGTTGTAATGGGTTTGTATGTCTTTACCTAAAGGGGAAAAAAAATACTTTTAGCCAATTATGGATAATTTACCCATGTTTGGGAAACATTGGTTTAAGGCAATAGGTGATGTCAAATCAAGAAAATGTTCTATTATATTTTCAATGTTGGGAAATATATTGAAATTTGGTGGCTTATAAATACAAAGAAACATGAATAAACAAGATGATACCTCCCGCCTACCAGCCATTTGGAAACCCGCCCTTATTGACTAACACAAAGAATGACACCAGACCCACACTCACAAAAACCACACAGGATGTCACCACCACACATCCATGGAAAAAGCAAACCCAAACCCACACCGATGATGAGGCACGACTACAAACCAGAAGTCAGACTACAGCTGCATCATTAACCACTTTAAACCCCTCCAATTCATATATGAAGCAAACTGACACCCACCATGAAGATGAGGCACGACCACGAACGCGAAGCCAAAAAACAGCAATGCAGCTCCCCATCTCAAATCCCCCTGCAACTCAAGCACAAAGCCCCCACCCAAACAGAACACTCCCCCATCCAATCAGAGCACAGCCAAGCCCCTAATCAATCAGAACACACAGCCCAACCCAATCAGAACACAGCCAAGCTGTAAGGACCCACCCCACTTTGCATCTTAAGAAGACAGAAGTCTTGGAATAATTCTTCCAACAGGCATCTTTTATTAAGAGAAAATGGTTGCAGGCGTTCTAGACAGGACCTGGGGCCCAATCTCTACAGTTCAAGGTTTTAAGGGGTCCCCAGCAGCCCCACCCACCCCACCATCTTTCCAGCGACAATCCTAGGCATTACGTTTCCACCCACTTTTTCCTCACTGCCGGTGGAAGGGAGACTTCAGAGAGGAGCAGATCAAAGCTGATGGCCCCATTCTTATGCTTTAGTCCTTTTGGTGAGATCCACATTCAATCCCCTTTGAAGCTGTATCGAAGGAAGTGAGGGCCATAAAACCCCTTTGTTCACCCCCCTTCCCCTTCATCATATGACAGAATCCAGAGAGGGCAGAAATGGGGTTTTCCATAGTCAATAACTATAGATGAAATATAATTGGATTCTGACATCCTGCCCCCTTAAAAATAAGATAGATCCACCGGAAAGAAAACAAAACAGGTATACAAGTTAGTCAGGCTTGTTAGAATACTCTGTGTGAAACTTCTTTAATAGCTTCGGGGCTCTGACATGACGTTTATATACCCACTCGTTTTGTGAGGCAGGGAAGTGTTTCCATGTAACTAGGTACTGAGTCGCTCCATGATATCTCCTAGAGTCTAGGATTTCCTTTATTTCAAAGTGTTGTTCACCCTCCACCATGATTGGAGGTGGTGGTGGGGGGATTTTTGACCGTAACGATGATTGATGCTCTCTTTTCAGCAAGCTGCAATGAAAAATTGGGTGTATTTGCCTGAGATTTTTGGGTAATTCTAATTCTACTGTTACTGGGTTTATGATTCTTTTAATTGGAAAAGGCCCTATATATTTTGGTCCAAGTTTTTTACAGGGTTGTAGGGACTTTAGGTATTTTGTTGATAAGTACACCATTTCTCCTATAATCAATGGTGTAGGCTCAACCCTTTTTTTATCGGCTTGTGCTTTGTATGCCTGCCTAGCTTCATCTAGTGCTTTTCTAACTATTGGCCAGGTGTTTTGTAATTGTTCCATCCATTCTTTCAGTGATGGGATTGCTGATTCGTTTGGGGTAAATTCTGGCATGGGGTTGAAACTTTGACCGGTAGCTATTTGAAAAGGAGTGTAACCTGTGCTGGAGTGGACTGCATTATTGTAGGCAACTTCTGCAAAAGGGAGTAAGTCCATACAATTTGTTTGCTGAAAATTAATAAAACATCTTAAATATTGCTCAAGTACTGAGGTCAATTTTTCAGAAAGTCCATTTCCTTGTGGGTGATGGCTAGATGTCAGTCCCTGAGTCGTCCCTAAGAGGGATAAAAATTCCTTCCAAAATGCAGATGTGAATTGCACTCTCCTATCGGAGATGATGCATTGGGGTGCCCCATGCAATCTGTAAATATGCTGGACGAAAAGTTTTGCTAAGGCTTTTGCTGTGGGAATCTTTTGGCAAGGGATAAAGTGCACCTGTTTGGAAAACAAGTCCGTGACCATCCAGACAACAGTATTCCCATTGCTTTCTGGTAATTCCACTATAAAATCCATGGCTATTTCCCTCCAGGGGGCGGAGGGATTTGACACTGTTTGTAACAGTCCGGGCGATTTCCCTTGCAACCTCTTTGCAGTTGCACACTTTGGGCAGCTGGCCACGTAACTTTCTATGTCCTTTTTAATGGATGGCCACCAAAATTGCCTTTTTATTAAGTGTAATGTTTTTACAAACATGCTGATTTTGTATCATGGCAAAGCTGCATGAATGTGACTCTTTGGGTTGTTGGTATATATAACTTTTCCCCCACCCAAGGCAGCCCGTCTCTCATTGTGCACACATTTTTTGTTTTTCTGGAACCATTCATCTGTTTCCATACTTTTCCGGAATTCAATTCCGGTTTGGCTGTCCAGCTGTGCTTTTAATTTACCTTGGGCTCTGGTGGTTACTGGCGCTACCAGTTGTGATTCTACCATCATCGGTTTAGAGTCAGTGGCTCGCATGCTGTTATATTGGGGCATGCGAAATAGTGCATCTGCCAGGAAGTTCTTTCCCCCTGGCAAATACTTGAGCATAAATTGGAACTGGTGAAAATGCTGGGACCAGCGGGCTTGCTTGGGGTGAGCTTCCTGGGTGTTTTCAGGGCTTCCAAATTTTTGTGGTCAGTCCACACCTGGAAGGGGATTTTGTTGCCTTCAAGGAACTGGCGCCATGTGAGTAGTAACCAACGTACACCGTATGCCTCTTTCTCTCATACGGGCCAGCGCTGTTCCATTTCCGTGAGTTTCTTGGATGTATATGCACAGGGTTGCAATACCCCTTCATCATTTTCTTGTAATAGTACAGCCCCCACTGCCACATCACTTGCATCCGCCTGTATTACGAAAGGCTTATCCATGTCTGGGTGCCTCAGTACTGGTTCTGCAGAAAAACGTCTCTTTAATCTCTTAAATGCTGCTTGGCACTCCATTCTCCAGGTTAGTGGCTGGCTAGGTTTTACTGAGGATGCTTCCTTTGTTTTTAGTAAGTTTGTGAGGGGCAGGGCTATCTGGGCAAATGAGGGGATGAATTGGCGGTAAAAGTTTGCGAAGCCCAGGAAACTTTGCAGTTGCTTTCTTGTGCAGGGTGGTGCCCATTCTAATACTCCTCTGACCTTCTCTGGGTCCATTTCAATGCCCTGTGGGGATATGCGATAACCTAGGTAATCTATCATTTCCTGGTGGAATTCGTATTTCGAGAGTTTGGCATATAGTGGACGGTTTGCAGTTTCTTTAAAACCGCTCTGACTAGGTTGACATGTTTCTCGTTTGATTCAGTGAAGATAAGAATGTCGCCAAGTAAACCAGGACCCCCTTAAATAGGTGCTCCCTTAGAACGTCATTGATTAATTGCATAAATACTGCAGGGCCCCCTTGTAATCCAAATGGCAAGACTTTGAATTGGTAGCACCCCATGGGGCAGTTAAATGCTGTCTTCCATTCATCCCCTTCCTTAATTCTCACACGATAGTAAGCTTCCCTTAGGTCTAGTTTAGAAAAAAAATTCCCTTTCGAGAGGTGTGACATGTCCTTCATGAGGGGCAGAGGGTATAGGTTGCTTTCACTGATTGTATTCAGGGCCCTATAATCCACGCATAAGCATAAAGAGCCGTCCTTCTCCTCTCTAAAGAGGACCGGGGCAGCCACTTTAGGCTTGGCTGGTTCAATGAACCCCCTTTCTAGGTTTTTCTTTATGAATCTCTCCATTTCCTACTTCTCCTTTGGGCTCATGGAGTATAATCTGGGCTTTGGGAGTTTTGCCCCAGGCTTGAATTTAATGGCACAGTCTGTGGGTTGGTGGGGGGGAGCTCATCCGCCCTCTCCTCACTGAAAACCTCAGCAAGGTCTCTGTATTCCTCTGGTATTTCTGGTAGTCCCTTTTCCTCTCCCATGGATGCTTTTTCTGTTCTTGATTCTGGTAGTCCTCCTTGGGATTTTAAGTCCATAGGGTCCCCCTTTGGGAATTTGATTTCTGCTGTCCTCCAATTCACCCAGGGGTTCCATTTTTTTAAACCATTCCATCCCTAGGATCATTGGGCATTCCATGCCTGGGGTCACCACAAACGTTATGTCTTCCTCATGTTTGCCCAGGGAGAGGTGTATTGGTAAGGTGGCTAGGGTAGTTGGCACCCCCCCTGCTATGGACCCATCTAACTGGTTAAATGAGATTGGTTGTTCCAGTTTCCTCGACAGAATGCCCAGATTCCCCACTAGCGTCGGGCTAATGAGGCAGCGGGTGCAGCCAGAGTCTATTAAGGCTTTCACCTTCACGTCTTCGGGCATGGGGGGAATTAGTATAGTCGCTGTCTTGAGGATGGGTGCAATGCATCCACTTACCAGGGGTTCACCCTCCGAGCTGTCATCTGAGGTGTCCACCGGCCCTGCGGTGTAGGCTGGAGTTCTTTCCTCCTGATGAGCAGAGGTGGGGGATTCCACAGCCTCCATCATTCTCATGGCCGGTTCTTTTGGCTTAGCTGGAGACTTCCCGGATTTGCTGGCCAGTGATCTGTCTGGGTTGTGCTGGGGGGCTTTTGAGTGGCATTCTACAGCTCGATGCCCTTCTCTCCCGCACTTGAAACACCCCATTTGCTTTTTGGCCATAGCCGATGGTTTCACTGGTTCGCGTGTCAACTCAGGCGGTGAGCGGCTCCATTGTTTTCCTCGGCGGTGCCTTTTCAATACGTCGATCTTTGCTTCCTCTGCCAAGACGTACCATTCCTCAAGTTGATGTGGGTCCCCTTGGGGCAGGCAAACATCATATACGTCATAATTTAGTCCGTCTTTCAAGTGGCTAAGCAGGATGTCTTCTGGCCAGTTCAGTTTGGTGGCAACGGCCCAGAATTCTTGCGTATATTCAGCTACCAGGCGTTTGCCTTGCCTCATCATTTTTATCCTTTCGCAGACTTTGCGATCAGCCAGGGGGTCGTCAAATCGCCTTCTCAGAGAGGACATGAAACAGTTGAAGTCGTTGAGCTCTGGGGCACTGGAGTCGTGCAAGTTCAGCACCCAATATGCGGCCGGCCCGTCCAGGGCAGATTGCACGATCCAGATACGGGCTTTGTTGCTGGGCATGTGCTGCCCGTATTCCTCCATGTAGCTGAGGACTTGGTTAGGAAAAACCCCAAGCGTGTTGGCTCCCCCTTGAATTTCACATCTAGCGGTGGGAGTCTTTGAATGGACCGGTGCCTTTGTTGTCGGTGGTAGTGTCTTCCATCCAGATCACCATCTGTGGGTCAGCGGGGAGTGGGGACTACTGGATCAGAAGATATCCCTGGGGCTGCAGGTTCCACTTCCCCCTCGGTTTCTGTCCTTTTGCGGCTCTAGGAGATGGGGTGGCCATAGGGCTCAGAATTCTCCTCTCCTAGGGAGCTGAGAGTTCTCTTCATCAGATCAATAGCTTTCTCTAGGATCCAGTCCGAGTACGGTGCCCAGCTCCCTTCCTCTTCACTTGGCGTGCAGGGATTTCTCCATCTCCTGCTTCCATTCTGGTTGGGGTCTCAGGGTCACCTTTCTTGATTTCTTTTCCCATTTGCCTTTCTTTCCAATGCCCATTGACCATCGAGGTTTGTGGTCCCATGTCTCCACCACCTCTTCAACTGAGGAATCTGACCTCTCAGATCCCGACATCTGGCAGGGTTTCACTTGGGGCAGCAGCTCCCTTTCCGGGGAGTTTCCTCCCTTCCTTGCTCCGCCGTCTGACATGGTAATTTTTGCAAAGTCTGCCAGCAAGATTCTCCCTTCTAGGTGGACTAATTCTGCAGGTTCTGTCTAATGTAAGGACCCACCCCACTTTGCATCTTAAGAAGACAGAAGTCTTGGAATAATTCTTCCAACAGGCATCCTTTATTAAGAGAAAATGGTTGCAGGCATTCTAGATAGGACCTGGGGCCCAAGCCCTACGGTTCAAGGTTTTAAGGGGTCCCCAGCAACCCCACCCTACCCCACCATCTTTCCAGCAACAATCCTAGGCATTACATTTTCACCCCCTTTTTCCTCACTGCTGGTGGAAGGGAGACTTCAGAGAGGAGGAGATCAAAACTGATGGCCCCATTCTTATTCTTTAGTCCTTTTGGTGAGATCCACATTCAATCCCCTTTGAAGCTGTATCGAAGGAAGTGAGGGCCATAAAACCCCTTTGTTCACCCCCCTTCTCCTTCATCATATGACAGAATCCAGAGAGGGCAGAAATGGGGTTTTCCATAGTTGATAACTAGAGATGAAATATAATTGGATTCTGACACAAGCTCCCATCCAATCAGTTCATATACCCACTGGCAGTTAAAGGAAGAAACAGCTACGCTCACACATTGCTCCTAGAAGCACGAAGCCGAAAACACCAGCCTGAAGATGACGAATGAGACTTCGTCGAAATGTTGCCAAGACACTTGCAGTTTTACGCGGGAGAAAACCGAATAACCAAAGACCTACATCTTCAGGTTTTCTCCCACATAGAATTTGAAGTGTCTTGGCGACGTTTTGACGAAGTCCCATTCGTCATCTTCAGGCTGGTGCTTTCGGCTTCGTGCTTCTAGGAGCAATGTGTGATTGTAGCTGTTTCTTCTTTTTAACTGCCAGTGGGGATTTGAACTGATTGGCTGGGAGCTCGGCTGTGTTCTGATTGGGTGGAGGTGTGTTCTGATTGGTTAGGGGCTTGGCTGTGCTCTGATTGGATGGGGGGTTGGCTGTGCTCTGATTGGATGGGGGAGTGTTCTGTTTGGGTGGGGGCTTTGTTGTGCTCAGGTTAGTCTGAGTTGCAGGGTGAGTAGAGATGGTGAGCTGCATAGCTGTTTGGCTTTTTTCTGGATTAGTGTAGAATATTAGCCTGTTGTGTTGTTTTAAATAGTTCAGAATGGTGTAGAAAAAATTATATTTGTTGGAAAATAAAATCTGTGTCTTCATAAGATATCATCACATTTTTGATGTAGCCGCCATAAATTTTCAATGTGTGTAATAGTGAATTCTCTGTTCCCAGCTTAAACTGCTCCAGTCCATCTTCTGTGAATTCAGTGTATTTATTAGCAAAGTTCCACCTGATTTTAAAGGGAATTTTTGAGCCCGGAATGGTATGAATATTTTGTCAAAGGAAGCATTCTAAGCAGTCCAATATAATTTCTTCCCACTGACATTTCAATCAATATATAATTATTAACATGAAAAGCAGGACAAATAAATATGTAGCAGGCCGTTAGGTTATGCCTCACAGGCAGATTGTGTGTCATTTTTTTCTTTTTTTTTGGCTTCAGTTTTTTAAAAAGACAAAAAAAGGAGCAATTAAGTTATTCAGCAGAACGTTCCTGTTTGTGGTAAATATTCAGTTAGGCAAGCAATGTCATTTTTCAGTCTCTAGCCTAAAGACAAGGGACCCATCAAGTATTTACGTGCTTAGATGATCAGATTTTTAGCTTCATGGCCTCTAATTAACAACGCACATCACAGTTATGTGCTTGTGAGACTTGATAAAGGGATAGGAAAGTTTTAAGAATACATTAAAAATACAGTTGCCCAATTAGGTGTTGCAATTTAGAAAAATATGATTTTCATGCAGCAGCCTTGGTTTTTTATTTAGTAAAATGTTTTAATTACTTCAGTTTATTAAATTGATTTGAATGATATTATACAATCATACACACACATGCAAGCAATCACTAATAAATGAAATAGCAAAGAAGCTATTAATAACACATGTTATTAGATGCCATTCCTTTTCTGATGATATTATGTCAGGTTAGCATAGTCTTCTAGAAGACTATAGAATAATACAGAAATATAGTTAGGCTGGTAGCAATTGTTTTTTCTGCAGTTCTAACTATCTATTGAAGTGTGTGTCTGTCTTGTTTGGTTGCAGTGCCAAACCAGACAGTTATAGAGATACAAATGACAGACTCAATAATTTCTTTGTAGAACTGTTATCAGCAGTTTGGCCAGTCTGGGCTTTCTGAGTTGACTCAGGAAGAACATTCTTTGTTGTGCTTTTTTGATGATGCCATTCCTTTTTTAATGCTATTATAACAGATTAGTGTAGTTTTCTAGGAGACTACAGAATAATACAAAAATATATTTCATTTCAATAAAAAGCATTAAATGATGCTCATGATTTCTCTTTAAAAATTGTATATACAGTTAAAGTTTGGAAAGAGATGACTAAGAAAAATGAGATACACAGCATTGATGGGTAGATAGCTGTCTATTCTTACTAATATCACACATATATTTTTATTTTCTGGTATCATTTTCTTCTTTTTTTAGGCAACTTTTATATTTATATTTCTTTGTAGCCTCATAAACTCTAAATCAGTCTGCCATATCCTGAAATACCAATGGAATAAAAGTAATCATTTGTGATTCAGAATTGACATAGCAATTTGAGAGATTTTAACAGCTGGAGAGAATATGAACTCTACAAAGAACAAATGATTGTTTTTTTGATTTGGGAAAAGACAGTAGATCTATCATAGCCAAATGCAATTAATATATAATGCAAATCCATTCACTTGTTTTCCTTTGTGTCTCAGTCATATCAAAGCATTCAACTGGCAGCTTAAATATTTGCTATTTATAACTTACACCTGCATTAACTCAAAACTATAGAAATATCTAATCTGAACCTCTTTCACACACATTCATTTCATCAATTATTGAATAGGCATACATATACTGCACATTGTGAAATTTTGGATACTAATAAGGAACTATAATTTCATTCTTTGACTCAATAGAACACAGTTATACCATGCTTTAAATACTATTGCCTTAATTAAACTTAACTTAAAAATGTAATTGCAGAAAAGGAAAGTATTAAAAAAAAACCACTCTCCTTTTTTTCATATATAATTTTTTTTTATTAAAACAATCGACATTAAACATAAGATCATTTTAAGAAGCAATTGTCATAAAACCTGAAATACAACACTAAGTATTAATCTTTGTAAACGTCTGACTTGGTACACATTCTTCACTCATCACTTCAAGCCTCAACTATACGCCTGTTACATTTTATTTGAGTGGTGTTTCTCTTATCTATAGTCTATCCACTGTTTCTAGTCTATTACATATTGTTCGTTCGAACAATCCTAGGGATTATAAAAGATGGCACGATTACTGAGATGAATCTAATTCTGAATTAGGTCACAGCAGCTAGACTGTAGGTGGGACAATACTGGAAGAAGCCAGAAACACCACCTATTGAAGTTTGGACTCTGAAAGTAATACATTTGGCAGAAATGGAGAAAAAAAACACTCTTCTATTTTTTCCAATGAGCCTGTCTAATGATGAAGCATAAATCCTTAAATATGATTAAAGATTTCAATTGCTTTTATACTATCAGTTTTCCTTTAGCAATCTAATCTGACACTAGAAATTCTGCTGCTGTTACAGTTTGTATTATTTTGTGTTGTGTTGCATTTTGTTTCTCTCTCTCTCTCTCTCCCTCTCTCTGCCTCCCCCCTCTTTTTCACACACACACACACACACAGAGACAGACAGACAGACAGACAGACAGACAGACAGACAGACAGACAGACAGACAGACAAATTCTAATAGAGTAATTGGCTTATAGCTAGATAGTATCAGTCTATTGACAGAATATTTTCTTTTCTGGAGAGGCTTCTTGAGTGGAAAGAGATGATTTTTCAGGCATTCCTTTTGTTCATTCAGCTTTTTGATTGGGGAATTGTTCAGATAGTGTTCAAAGTCTCATTTTTTCACCTCCTACTTATCTGCTACTGCTTTTCACAACTGGAATTGTTCACAGGGTGTGAACAAAATATGGCCCTTTCCAGGCATCGCTAGCCAATCTAATCAAGGATATTTTGTGACCACAGTGAGCTTCTAAGACGTTCACTTTTTTTTTAACCAGTGACTGTTTATCTCCAAGGTGATGCATAACAAGATATCAATAAAGTAGTTAGTTGTGATAAGGCCTTCCTAATGGGATACCACTACAATAATGGAAAATTCTGATCTCTATTTAAATATGCTTTCACTTTTGACCCTAAAGGGATTAAAAATGAGTAGCCAGGCTAAATGTCAAAAATCCAAATCTATGTCTTTTTCCTCAGAATGATGCAACATTATCTATACACAATCCTCTACAAATGTTTCCATAAAATTGGAGTTTATAATATGATGGAAGGGAAGGATTTATAAAATCAAACACTGTTATCTAATTTAATTTTCATCCTAGTCCAGGCTTTGGGTGGAGAGGGTGTGAGCACACAAAACTAAACCAGTGGCCTTTTCTATAAATAGACTGAAGATAAGGCTGTCAGAGAAAGAATATAGAGATGGGACAGCTAACATCGACTGTGACAGAGCTCAAAACCAGATTAGTAATTATAGCAAATAAATGTGACAGTTGTGACATTGCAGTTAGAAATAACACAGTATCAAAGATGGTAAGAAATAACATGTGGCATCATAAACATAAAAGCCATAAAATTGATACTGGTCCTTTAGGACATCTAGTCCAACCTTCTTTTCAGTGCAGGAATAAAAATCAAAGCAGCCATAACAGATGCCTGAATGGGTGGATGGGAAACCACCATTTCTCTGGGTAAGTGAGAATCTTGATATTAGGGGGGGGGGTTCTTCAATATCCAATTAGTACTTGCCTTTCTGTAACTAAAATGCCTCTGAACGTCGTGTGACGTATTTTCAGATATTTTCAGATATACAGTATATATCTTCTCAGCCTTCTTAAGGCTAAACATTATCAGTTCCTCTGCTGTCTCTTTGTAGGGTTTAGTTTCTAATCCCTTGGTGATCCTTGTCTTTCTCTGGACCTATTCAATCTTGTTTGATTTTTTTAAACGGTAGTTGTTATAGAGTCCAGTGCTTGAGGTGGGATCTGACCAGTGCAAGGTAAAGCAAAATGTTTTCTTCTTTTCAGCTGGAAGTTATTCTAAAGACAATGAAGCTGCAAGTTGTAGAATGTTAGAATTGAATGGTTCTTTGGATTCTACCGTATTCTCATGTCAAGGGCAGGAATTACTTCTCATCCCAAACAAATTAAAATCCATTCATTGCTTGAAAACCTCCAGGGCTAGAGCATCCTCAACCTCAGGAGGTGGGCGGTTTCACTGCTTAGTAGCTCTCACAGTCAGGAATTTGAGTTTGGATCACCCTTTGTAACTTCCACCCATTAATTATTGTCTTATTCTTGGTAGGATTGCTGTCAGGTTTCCTCTTAGCCTTCCCTTCTTTAGGCTACAGATGCACAGATATGCAATTGCTCATAAGATTTATGTACTTAGTCTTTCATCATCTTTGTGATTGTTCTTTGCACTTCTTACTTCCTTGTAATGTGATGGTCAGAACTGGACACAGTATTCCAGATACAGTGCAGTTTAGGGCAGAACTTATAATTTCCTGTGATTTCAACACTATAAGTCTCTTGATGCAGCCAAGGTTGCATAAGTTTTTGCAACTGTAGCACACTGGTGGAACATGCTTAATCTCTCTTAATCCTACTGCCAAGCCAGGTACTTCCTATTGTGTCCTTATGCATTTGGGTTTTTTTTCTCCCAATGCAGAATTTTCTATTTCTCACCATTGAATTGCATCTTATTGGGAAAAGCCCATTGTTCCATACTGTCAAGACTCTTTTGAAACCTGAAGTTGTCCTATATTGTCTTTGTATTTGATGAACATCCTTTCCTCATGTGTGATGTTATGAAAATGTTGACTACTTTTGCAGCAACGTCATCTATCTGACTCAAATTCAGCACATATTACTGAACTGGTTATTTATTAATTGGTTATTATTAATTAATCTTGATTTTAATTTCCCTAAAGAGCTACCATTAAGCCAGGTTCCCCCATCTCCATTTGATTTGTTTCCTAAGTTAAACTCTCACTCTTAAATTTTCTTCTGTTGTTTTCAGTAATTTGACTATGTTTCAAGCTCGTAGCCCTGTGTTCTTTACAATTCAGGTATAAAGAGATTTGTAAATTAATATTCCATTTGATAACTGTTTATCAAACCCTATATAAGTACTTTTGTTTCAACTTGGAAACTGCTTCTGGATTTTGTGCTTGAGGTGGAAAAAAATGATACTATGATTTTGGGTTTTACTGATTAGACTGATTTGTTGATACAGAAATAGCTAGTTCATACTACTATAGAAATGTAAAAAGTTTAGATTTTATTTTAATGTCTTATTTTACTGCAACAGAGCGAGTTGGAAGTCAACACCTTTTGTTTCTTCCTCTCCCCTTTCCTTTACATGTTTTCATTTTCCTTTTCCCTATTGTTGCCCCTTACTATTTGCTTTTGTATTTTCATATTTTATGTTATAAATGAATAAAATTATAAAAATTAAAATAAAGATAGCTGTTTAGTTGTCTAAACCTTTAAGGTCCACATCATGACAAGAACAAAATGATCAATAAGCAGCAGTGTGAAACAAGGTTATTCTATGAACTAGGATGGGCTCAACCTTGATTAGCTTCCAAAATGAGATGTAACAGAATGGTCACAAATGTAAGGTCATTGAAAGGCTGCAGAAGAAAACTCAAAACTGAACTAAATTGTTATTTTCTACCAGAGCTTTTATAGTAATGCCCCTGAATTAATTCCTTGCATTGTTTCTCTTCATTTCCCACAAAGTCTCTCCACTATCACCACAGGGTCAAAATTACATAATTTCTACCCTTCTCATTAGCATAACAGACAATGGGAGCCGGAGCTTCCAAATTATGACCTGATATTTCAATTTCGGCACTGTTGTGGACTCATAAAGTTTAGAAGAAGAATGGGAGCAGCACGAGCAGAAGCCATCACAAGTTCTTCCGGTATGACCTTTCCCCTCCAGTCTTATCAGGAACGGGGAAAAAAGAGGAATGAAGAAGCAAGCCTTTCATGTTGCAGTTCCAGACACAAAAGACTGAGGCTGTGATGGTGATCACTTTCACGCCTTTCTAATAAAGATCCCTCTGATTGGAAATAGAACGTGCACATCCTCATGAGTTATCCCAATCAGTCATATGATCAAGATTCCTTGGTGTTAGTCCTTCAACATAGACTAGGTCAGGAAACAGATTGCACGAATAATAATGGAACTATATTTTATTGATATAGTAGTAGCAGAATCTTGAAAGCCTAAAAATAATTTTAGAGAATTAAGGCAGAAGTAGTTGGAGGGTGTTCTTTCTTTCTTTCTTTCTTTCTTTCTTTCTTTCTTTCTTTCTTTCTTTCTTTCTTTCTTTCTTTCTTTCTTTCTTTCTTTCTTTCTTTCTTTTCTGAAATCATACTTCGCTAACAGTTCTCCATAGTTTCTCCAAGGTCATCTCTATTATTCTCTATACTTGGCTAGGGACATTTTGTTGTTCTTTTTCTTTATTTGCTCTTTTTTATCTTTTACTTATTCTTTTAGTTATTTAATTCTATGGCTGTTTAGGGGACTCAGAGACAGCAAACTCACTGTAATTTGCTCTCTGTGTTTTTTCAGAAGACCTTTCTGATGTTGTGGCTAAATGTGTCTCTTGAGATCCTTCCTATACCCATTGCAGGAGAATTCGATATAGTAAATCCAAGTCATTATATCACTTTTGGAACTTCTAGCCAGATACTCCCAAAAGAAGAAGCAAAAACAACATTACCTTCCTAGAATCAAATCCCAATATTTTCTAAAAGGTCAATTTTGCTAATAGACATCCTGATTACCAAAACCTACAGCAGACATGTCAAACACAAGGCCCATGGGCCGGAAGTGGCCCACAAAGTGGTTTCATGTGGCCCGCGAAGCCATCCTGGAATCAGTGAGGGAATAGCCCCCGCTGCCTTGGCCCTGGCCCAGGCCGGCCAGGAGCCAATGTACAGTTTTGTGGTGGCCATCTGTGCTGAAATGCATTCAATCTTAGGTCCACAAGGCCGTCTGGAAACAGCGAGGAACCAGGCCCTGCCGCTTCAGCCCCACCCCCTGGGTGCATGCTGGGGAGGTGTCATCCTTTGTGAGGAATGAAGAAATGCACCATCGCTTGGAAGTGGCCACCAAATGGCCCTTGCCTACTTCACATATCTGGCTTGATGGGCTCCAGGGGAAGGGTTTCGGAAGAGTGGGGCACTCTCCTCACAGTGCTAAGAGATTGAGCTGGGCAGCACAAATCCAAAAAGAAGCGAGATGCCGCCCAGCTCCCAGCCTGCCCGGTTTCAGCAGGCAGCGGGGCATTCTTCTCACAGCGCTGAGAGGCTGAGCCGGGCAGCGTGAATTCCAAAAGAAGTACGAGGCTGCCCAGCTTCCAGCCTGCCCAGTTTCAGAAGGCAGCGGGGTGCTCTCCATACAGCACCAAGAGCTGAGCTGGGTGGTGCGAATCTGATGAGAAGTGCAATGCTGCCTAGCTCCCAGCCTGCTCAGTTTCAGCAGGCAGCAAGGTGCAAAGCTGACGAGCTTCGCACCACCTGGCTCAGCCTTTCGGTGATGTGAGGACAGCACCCCGCTGCCTGCCAAAACCAGGCAGGCTGGGGGCTGGGCGGCATTGCACTTCTTTTCAGATTCGCACCACCTGGCTGAGCCCCTTGGCGCTGGAGGAGAGCGCCTTGCTGCCTGCCGAAACCGGGCAGGCTGGGGGCTGGGTGGCATCGTGCTTCTTTTTGGATTTGCACCACCCTGTTCAGCCTCTTGGTGCTGTGAGGAAAGCGCCCTGCTGCCTGCTGAAACCGGGCAGGCTGGGTACTGGGCGGTGTCGCGTTTCTTTTCAGATGTGCACCGCCTGGCTTAGCCTCTCAGCGATGTGAGGAGAGTGCCTCGCTGCCTGCCGAAATCGGGCAGGCTGGGGCCTGGGCGGCATTGCGCAGGTAACATTGATTCTCATGCTACTCATGGCATCTCATCCCCCAGAGCCCACCAAGCCAGATATGTGAAGTAGGTGAGGGCCATGTGCTGGCCACTTCCAGGCGATGTTGCATTTCTTCATTCCTCACGAAGGGTGACACCTCCCCAACTGCGTGTCTTGCCCGTTTTTCTCCTTCCCTCATCTCAAATATTTTCTCACCACTCTGTACTAAGGAAGGAAGTAAGTAAGTAAGTAAGTAAGTAAGTAAGGAAGGAAGGAAGGAAGGAAGGAAGGAAGGAAGGAAGGAAGAGAGGGAGGATCTGAGGGAAGTCCTACCTTAGTCCTGCCCTGTTGCCCTTTCACCATCCCCTTGCCTCCTCCTGGCCTATCCTGGGGTCTCCCATCCTATTGCTAAGGAAGCTTTGGATACAAAGCTGGATCTCCTCCCATGGAGAGGGAATGGGCCTCCCTCTGACTTTGCCCTCATACCCATCATGAGCAACCTGGCTAAGGAGAGCAAGCACAATAACAGCAGCCTTGAGGAGGAGGTAAGTGCAGCTGTGTGCTCCCTTGGGTAAGTGGGGCTAGGCTTGGTGCTGCAGGTGTTCAAAAGCCAGGCTGGGCATTTGACCTCTGCTGCCAGGGTTCCAGGCAGCCTGCACCACCATCCAGCCCCCCCCCTGCATGGCCTGAGAGGAACAGGGAGGCTCCTCCAGTGGATCATTCCTTGGCACTTGCCCTGGTCCCACCTCCTTCTGCCAGAGATCCTCAGATCTGTCCCACTCCTGCCCAGGCCTCCACAGGCACCCTTGACACGAATGATGTAGAGCTGGCCACACCCACCCAGTAGGCCACACCCACTCCATCCATGCCCACCAGTAGGCCGCACCCACCCTGGCCACATCCACCCAGCCCCCCGAGGGAAACCACAATGCTAATGCAGCCCTCAATGAAATTGAGTTTGACACCCCTGACCTAGAACATCTTTCTCAGACTTAACAGCACAGAACAATGAACCTCCCTCAATCCATTTGCACACCAGAAGATTCTAAAACAAGCTGACCTACAAGAAATAGAAGAAGCCTGCACCACTAGAGGGCATTTAGAACAGCCTTCTTTGACTTTTCTGGCCCCTGGAAAAATCTGTAGGGCCGCTACATCATCAAACATGCCCTTCTTTATTAAATATCAAACATTTAAATCATATCACAATCAAAGTGTCTTTTAGCAGAAAAGTGTTATAGAAAATATTTCCTAGCAAGTATCAGCAACCAGTTGTACATAGTTGTGTATGGTTATCTGAATGATAGATCCCACTTTCAGGGACTTCTGAAAGTGCATACTTCTCTATGGAATGTCCTTTCTCTGCTGTCAGGAAATTATATACAGGAGTTATTGTGAAGTTCCATTTTCTAAAGTGGGGATGGGACATCCAGCTCACTCAGGCACTAACTTAATGGGGGGACATGAGAAAAAATGTATTGGGCCCCTTTTGGTATCAGCAACCAGTTATACATAGTTGTCTCTACCCACATATATTCTTTCTCTACCCACATATATCAAATGTTCTTTCTTTAAGGCAGGGGTCCTCAACCTTGGCAACTTTAAGACTTGTGGATTTCAACTCCCAGAATTCCTCAGCCAGCTTTGCAAAGCTGGCTGAGGAATTCTGGGAGTTGAAGTCCACAAGTCTTAAAGTTGCCAAGGTTGAGGACCCCTGCTTTAGGGTCGCCTTCTTACTTATTCTAAAACTAGGAGGAAGCTATCTTTTTCGACAGGAGGTCACCTGAAAAAGTTTTAGCCCTACCACCAGAGCTTCTGGGTAGGAGATACCTTCAATGGGATGTCATATTTCCATGATAGAAAATTAATCTTCACAATAAGGGTGTTGAGTTTTCAAGCTGAATGCAAAAGAACTTGAGTCTTCTGAATTCTCAAACAACATTTATCCCAACCTCGTTTAGAGACCCAGCAGAGTTGTGTTTATAATCTATTTTTTAGGGTAAAACATGAACATTTAAAAAAAAAAAAGCAAAGTTCTTTTTAAAAGTTCTACCAGTGAGCTTGATAGAAAAACACATCTACATTACTTTAGAATAAATGGAGCTAAAAGTCTGTAGACCAAGAACTCATCATTGATTTTCACTTTGTTGTGCCCCTTGATTGACCTGCTAATCTTATGAATAGCTTGTTTCAAAATAATGAAAAAGCACTGTCTTTCTACGTGCATTTTGGAACACTCAGTTCAAAAGAACAAAGGTATCATTAGAAAAATTGTTCATGTGTTATGCTTTTCCCCCTCAGCAAGATATTTCCCATATCAAAGTTCAGTGAGTAAATGGAACATCCTCCTCAGTTTGCCCTCATAGCCTTTCTAAAAATATCATAATCCCTAGCAAGACACTATTTTAAGGGATTCATATTTCAAGGGTATATCCATGGGAGGCTTAATTTTGGCATGTGTGCATGTGTCAGTTTCAGATGGCTTGCATAACTAGTACTGTGTACATTTTTATTCAGAGCTACTTCACACACAGTCTAAGGGGAGCACTTCTGGATTGAGGACCACAAGCTTCTGTGTGAAGTTTAAAGATGTAGGGTAGAGGAAAATGTTGTTTTAGGAACAGTAGTGCATGCCTGAAATAATTCCTTTCAGAAATCTGTATACCATTTTCTCAGCTTATTAGATCTGATTTTATAAAACCTGGCTGAGATTTTTCTCTGGGGACCTTAATGATCTTGCCACTTTCAATAAACATTCATAGAAATTCTGGCAGCTTGTGGAGAAGGGAAACTCATTTAAAAGACTTTTATCTTCACAAAATACTAAAAAAAAAAAAAGAAAGAAATGAAAAAATCTTCACCAGAAGACTAAAAGAAGCTGTCAAGATGTGAAATCCAATCAATATGTGCAATTGAATTATAACACAAAATGGTTGCGTTAACAGATGCCCGGACATTTGGTTCTTTCATTCTGAAAAAAAGAGAGAAATAACTAGATTTAGAATGTGAATTCAGGACCAATGGGTGAAAAAACAAAGACTTTTTAAAAAGAAAGATGGAAATTAAGGTGGTATCTTCCAATCAACGTGTACTTCATTTTGGAACAGAGTTACATAGCACTCATGTCTACACCTCTAAGAAATTTCCATTTTTTCACATAAAAAAATCCAGATATGAAGCCGAAGCTGCCTTCTTCGCCAATCTGAAGCTGTCAGACTTCAACATCATTGACACTCTCGGAGTTGGAGGTTTTGGCAGAGTTGAACTGGTAAGTAACATTTCTTTATTTCTAAGCATGCAGAATCTGTTGGTTTTTTGTTTGTTTTTTTTTTAGTTTACCTCACTTGAGGTAAATATCCCATTACAGAGGGAAAGTTAAATATTATAATTGTTCGTTCGTTCATCGAATTCGATGAGGACCTTGACATCTTATGGGTTATGGGCCATCAACGATGTGTCCGTAGGTGGCTGATAAGACCGATCAGCCACTGCAGACCTTTATATTTAACTTTATTGAACAGTAATACTTAAAAATGAAACTGAAAAAGTCCTGTGACTGGTATGCAATTTCTAGTATGCTTTTATTCATACTAAAACTAGATGAGACATGGCTCAAGAAATATATTAAAACAAGGATTCCCACAGGTTATGATAGAATTTACGAGGATGTCTGATTAGATAGACAGATAATAGGTGGATGATAGATAGATAGATAGATAGATAGATAGATAGATTTTTAATGCTATCTGCTTTGTTCTTAATCTTTACAACTAAATTCAATTTAGTTTAGTTTAGCATTTACAATTTGCAAAGGAACTGTGAAATAAATGACAATATTTTAGTGAACTGTTACTTTTAAATTATCATTTCAGTTTTGTATATTTCTGTATTTTATCTATTTACCTAGCAGATGTAAAGATATAGATTTCGCTAAATATACTGAATACAAGCTATAGAGGTAATGTCAATAAATTTATGTTGAGGTATAAGCACTTAGCTGTAGCCAAAAGCAGAGAAGGAAAATATCAACAACAATCGACAATCAAAATGTCGTTTTCTTGCTAAATCAAACCCTTTGGCAATATAAATGTATGTTAAGAGAATGTGAAATGTAGCTGAGTAACTGTTTGTACAATTTTGTAAACCCATATTAGTGGGTAGCCAAAAGCAAGTGGATGATAGATAGGTAGATAGGTTGGTACGTAGGTAGATAGTTAGGTAGCTAGGTAGGTAGGTAGGTAGATAGATAGATAGATAGATAGATAGATAGATAGATAGATAGATAGATAGATAGATAGATAGATATTTTAATGCTATTTGCTTTGTTCTTGATCTTTACAACTATATTCAATTTAATTTACTTTAGTTTAGCATTTACAATTTGCAAAGGAATTGTGAAATAAATGACAATATTTTAGTGAACTGTTACTTTTAAATTATCGTTTCAGTTTTGCATATACTGTTTTTAAGCTATTTATTGTATTTTATCTATTTACCTAGCAGATGTCAAGATATAAATTTTGCTAAATATACTGAATACAAGCTATAGAGATAATGTCAATAAATTTATGCTGAGGTAGATGCACTTAGCTGTAGCCAAAAGCAAAGAAGGAAAATATTAACAACAATCGACAATCAAAATGTAGTTTTCTTGCTAAATCAAACCCTTTGGCAATATAAATATATGTTAAGAGAATATAAAATGTAGCTGAGTAACTGTTTGTACAATTAAGTAAACCCATATTAGTGAAGAGGACTCCTGGAATATGACACCAGCCAGACTTAAGGAAACCCTATTAAGTAAAGGTATATCCTTTCCATAAAAATAGCACAAGTAAGCATGCCTAGCATTAACCAATTCAACAAGTGAGATAATTGTAAACATATCATTAATAAACATGTAGTAATGTCATTTAAGTTCAGATGTGTTTCTTGAAATTAAACTCAGCACTGATTCTGCTCAAAGTACAAGTTGAAAGCAAAACAGAAAGACCATAAACATAATAGGGAGGGGGAAGCACACATCACAGCTAACTGATATACTCTAATACCATCTGCATAGACATGCCCCAGCCTATCACAGAGCTGTTGAAAGTGCCATGTTTTCAAGGCTCATGTAAAGGATGTGTTGGGCAGTTCAAATGTCTAGGGAGATGCTGCTCCAGAGGACAAACATCAGCGAATAAGGTACACTTCCTATGTCCCATTAGATAGTACTCTTGAAAATTGGGAGAGGAGGATGCCCATTCTAGCTGATCTTATGGGATGGGCAAAAACAGTGGAAAGGTCCTAGTCCCTTAGACAGCCTACACCATGAAGGACTTTGAAGGTAATAACCAGTACTTGGAATTGTACCCAGAAGCTCAGCAGGAAGCCCTGCACCTCATATAACAGAGGAGTTACATGGCAGCATCGAAGTGTGCCCATAATTGTACAATCACTGCATTCTAGACCATTGTCCATCCAAGTCACACTTTTTTATTAGTTTATAATATAAAATATAAAAATACAAAAGAACATAGTAGGAAAATAGGGGAGGGAAAGTGTAGGGAAAGGGGGGAAAAGAAAGAAAAGACATTGACGTCTGACTCTCCTTGTGCAATAAAATAAGATAATAGCATCAAACCTGAACTTTTTACTTTTACATAGTAGTATAAACTAGCAATTTCTATAACAATCAACCTATCATTTTTTCCCACCTCAAGCACAAAGAGCAGAAGCGGTTTCCAAATAGAAGCAAAAGTATTTTTTTTCTTTAATCAAAGCAGTCAATTGAGCCATCTCTGCTAACTCCATAAACTTTTGCAGCCATTCATCCATTGTGGGAATCAAAGTGTCCTTCCGTTATTGTGCATAAAGTAATCTTGCTGCCGTCAACATATATAACATCAAAGTTCCAATTTTTTTTCTCAAGTCTTTTTTCATTAAACCCAAAAGAAAAGTTTCTGGTTTTATCATTATATTCACTTTGAGAATTTTCTGTATTAAGATGTGAATTCTATTCCAATATTTTTTGCTTTGTCACATGTCCATCATAAATGATGAAAGGTCCCCTTTTTACATTTGCATTTCCAACGTTCATTTGAAATACCTTAATACATTTTTGACAACTTATCTGGTTTTAAATACCAATGATACATCATCTTATAGAAGTTTTCTTTTTGATTATAATTTAGTGTAAATTTTAAACCTTTCATCCACATATTATCCCGTTGTTCAAGCATTACATTATATCCAGAGTTCTTTGCCTACTGAATCATACACATTCATTTTCCAAATTCAAATTCAATAATAATTTATAGACCTTAGCAATAATATGTTCATCACTACCGTGCAGTAGGATTTCCAATTCATTTTTCACAAAGTCAAGTCCATAACTTTTTGTCTGATTTAAATCTTTCATTCAATTGTAAATATGTAAACCAATGGCAGACATGCCCTTCTGATTTTAACTGTTTTTTAGATTTGAGGATAGGATCACTAAAATTAAAAGATCCAAGCCACACATAACTCAAAATTTCACCTACTCATGTGCCTGCCACCAATTTTTAATTCTAGATAGATAGATAGATAGATAGATAGATAGATAGATAGATAGATAGACAGACAGACAGACAGACAGACAGACAGACAGACAGACAGATACAGACGGATGGACGGATGGATGGATGGGTGGATGGATGGATGGACGGACAATCACCCCCCCCCAATTCTTCAATGCACTTACTGAAAAGAGAGTGAGTTTACCATACTGTCCATATACTTTACTTCTGGCAGAAAATATCTAGAGCTAGGCTGTAATTTTATAATACTCAATTCTATAAACACCTTTTGAAATGGGTTGGATCTTTAAAAAAAATATGATGCGGTACTTTTTTTTACAACCCTGTAATCCTTTAATTCAGGGTAGAATCAGGGTGATTGAATAGTACTAAGCCTATGTCAACTTCGCAGCAGACATTTTCACTTTCCATCCTGAGAGAGAAACATCTGCTGCTACCTAGGATTGAACTCTCAGCCTTTTGAATGGTAGACAAGCATCTTCACCATTAAGCCACCATGCTGCTCCAATAGGATGCAACACTAACTATTCAAAAGTATGCAGCCATACAGCTTTATCATGTAATAAATAGCATTATTTCCATTTCCAACCAAAAACAAAAATTAAACCTATCAGATGAATTCACAGGCATAGCTGCAAAGGATTGGCTGATATGGATAACGGATGATTACTAGGGAGAAGGTTGACAGGAGATGTAAGGGCTGAATAGTAAAACATCAGGAAGTATAGCAAATGGAATTGTCATTTTTATTTCCTTATCAGCAATAATAGTCATCACTAATAGAATCACAATCATGTGACTAGGAATAACCAAAACGTGCTCCTGATCCATCTGTCCCTTCCTGTTAAATCCTCATAGTAGAACAATAGCTAACAACAGTAGAACAATAGCTAACAACAACAACAATAATAATAATAAAGTTGGAAGGGACCTTGGAGGTCATCTAGTCCAACCCCCTGCTCAGGCAGGAAACCCTATACCATTTCAGACAAATGTCTTTTCTTTAAAACTTCCAGTGTTGGAGCATTCACAGCTTAAAAATGTGTCTCTTGGCTCATGACAGAAGTTAGAGGCTGCATTCCTGGAAATGGCCAGACCAATCTGTATGGGTAAGAATTCATGGGGAGAACAACATAAAGGATACTATTGTAGGAGTCTATTATAGGCCCCCTGGACAAACAGAAGATATGGATGACCTCTTTCTAGATCAAATGGCTAAACTATCAAGAAAGCATGATATAGTGATTATGGGAGATTTTAACTATCCAGACATTTGTTGGGAATCTTTCTCAGGCAAAAGCCAGAAGTCTAATAAGTTCTTATTCTCTCTTGCTGACAATTTCATCCACCAAAAAGTGGAGGAGAAAACAAGAGGATTGGCTACCCTCGATCTAATCCTTACAAACAGGGAGGAAATGGTCGAGGAAATCAGAGATTCTGGGACCTTAGGAGGTAGTGATCATGTTATCCTTGAATTCTGCATAATAAGGGAAGGAAAGCCTGAGAGGACTCAGACTTCAAAGTTGGACTTCATACGGGCAGATTTTGATGGACTCAAGAAGAGGGTAGGGGGGATCAAATGGCTGAATGTACTAAGGGATAGAAATGTCCAAGAAGGATGGGATATTTTGAGAAATGCAATACTAGAAGCGCAATCTTTAACAATTCCTCAAAGAAGGAAGAATGGGAAACATCTAAAGAGACCAGGGTGGATAAACCTAGAACTTAAAAACTTGCTAAAAAGGAAAAAAGAAATGTTTAAGAATTGGACGGAGGGATACATATCTAAGGAAGATTATAAAGCAATCTGTACAAACTGCAGGGCAAGTATCAGAAAAGCTAAGGTTAATAATGAATTGAGGCTTGCAAGAGAGACTAAAAACAATAAAAAAGGGTTTTGGGGCTATGTCAAAAGTAAAAGAAAAGTTAAAGAGGCTATAGGAAGTTTAGAGAATGAGAATGGGGAAGTCGTCAAAAGTGATCTTGAGAAGGCGGAGATTCTAAACTCCTATTTTGTATCTGTTTTTTCTAAGAAAGATAATGTAATTGCAACTGACCTTCACTGTGCTAGTGAAGGACTAAGAGAATTAAGGCATGTAATCGACACAGAGAAGGTAAGGGAACACTTAGCTAACTTAAATGAGTTTAAGTCTCCAGGTCCAGATGGATTACATCCTCGGGTACTGAAGGAATTAGCAGAAGTAATTGCTGAACCACTTGCTGTAATCTTTGAAAAGTCATGGAGAACAGGAGAAGTCCCAGATGATTGGAGAAGGGCAAATGTTGTCCCTATCTTCAAAAAAGGGAAAAAGGCAGACCCAGGGAACTACAGGCCTGTTAGCCTGACTTCAATACCAGGAAAGATTCTTGAACAAATTATTAAGCAACATATATGTCAGCATTTGGATGGGAATTCAATAATTAACAGCAGTCAACATGGGTTTGTAACAAACAAGTCGTGTCAAACTAATCTAATTTCATTCTATGACAAAATCACGGAATGGGTTGATCAGGGAAATACAGTAGACATAGTATTTCTGGATTTCAGCAAAGCTTTCGACAAAGTATCTCACACCATCTTCATTGAAAAAATGATCAAATATGGGATTGACAGGGTGACTGTTAGGTGGGTTCATAACTGGCTTAGTAATCGTACTCAAAGAGTGGCTATAAATGGCTGCACATCCAACTGGAGGAAAGTCTCAAGCGGAGTGCCACAAGGCTCTGTTCTGGGCCCAGTTATGTTTAATATTTTTATAAATGATTTGGATAAGGGAATTGAGGGGAAACTGATCAAATTTGCAGATGACACAAAGCTAGGAGGGATTGCAAACACCAGAGCAAAGAGAGAAAGGATTCAAAAAGATTTGGAGAAACTCGAACAATGGGCTGCAACTAATAAAATGGTATTTAACAAGGAAAAATGCAAGGTACTACATCTGGGTAAGAAAAATGAAAAAAGCACATATAGTATGGGAGGAATCCAGCTGAACAGCAGTACATGTGAAAAGGACCTTGGTGTCCTAGTGGATCATCGATTGAACATGAGGCAACAGTGTGAAGCAGCTGCAAAAAAGGCAAACACGATCCTGGGGTGTATCAAGAGAAGCATAGAGTCCAGATCACGTGAAGTTATTATTCTCCTCTACTCTGCCTTGGTCCGACCTTACCTGGAGTACTGTGTCCAGTTCTGGTCACCCCAGTTCAAGGAAGACACTGACAAACTGGAGCAGGTTCAAAGGAGAGCTACCAAGATGGTGAACGGTCTACAAACCATGTCCTATGAGGAACGGTTAAAGGAATTAGGAATGTTTAGTCTACAGAAAAGAAGACTGAGAGGAGACATGATAGCTGTCTACAAATACCTGAAGGGCTGTCACAGTGCAGAGGGATCAGCCCTGTTCTCACTTGCCCAAGGAAGGACTAGAAACAATGGGATGAAACTGCAGGGGAAAAGATTCAGATTAGATGTTAGAAAAAAATTTCTAACAGTAAGGGTGATCAACCAGTGGAACAGGTTGCCACAGGAGGTGGTGAGCTCCCCTTCGATGGAGGTCTTCAAGCAGAGACTGGACGGCCATCTATCTGGGATGGTTTAAGGAATCCTGCCTCGAGCAGGGGGTTGGACTCGATGACCCGGGAGGTCCCCTCCAACTCTACGATTCTATGATTCTATGATTTAGGTTAGTTGTACTCAACCTCAGGAATTTTAAGATGTGTGGCTGGGGAAGTCTGGGAATTGAAATGCACCCACCTTAAACTTCTGAGGCTGAAAAACACTAGTTTAACTCCCTGTTTTATTAATATAAGTATGGGCCAAAAGAGAAATATAAAATGCCTGATTTAACATGTTTGTTTATTGTTTGTGAAGAGATTATATGGAGACCGTGATGTATAAGAAATGGAATATAATTTATTTCTTTCAGCAAGAAAATATAATTATGTGGCACTAGCTATTTCAAATATATGCAGCCAGAAAGAGCATTATTTCTATTTCTGAGTGAAAATAAACTTTTTTTTGCCAAATTGGGTGATATGCTTTGGACCCATGCTATAGGCAAAAGTGAAACCTCCATTCTATACATCACTACAAACTATATAGTTTTCCTGTACAGTCTAATTCCATAAAATTATCATTTGTAACATTTACTTTCTGAATAGCAGTAAGTAATTGCCAGTGATATGTTGATATAGTCACAGTATATTTGAATTTTTACAGTTTTAATATTGCCTCTGCCTAACAAGGAGGCAGGACTTAACCAATCTTGATTGATCTCACAAAGTTAAACCAAATCAGAACTGGTTTGTATTTTGTATTTTTATGGGAAATAAGGAAATTGCAGGGCTGTAGACTGGAATAAGATATTTAAAAAAGAAAGGAAATAAAGAAAATTATAAATGAACTGCATGGAAATTTCCTTTTAGGGACAGGACTCAGGCTGTACCTTTTAATTGCTATTTTTCTTAGCTTTCTAAACTGCAGGGTAGATTAAAATGAAACCAGGACAATCACACAACATATTCTAGAAAAGGTTTGCCATTTTTATTTTCCTATTTTGCCACAGAAATACGGCTGTGGGAACGATAAGCTTATTAAAGAAAATCAACCGTCATCATTTTCATAAGCACAATAACATTAAAAGGTTAATATGCTTCTAGCATAACAACAGCGAAAATTGGAACAAAAACACAGAAAAAGTAAAAATATTTATTTAAATAAGGTTTATAGCTGATCTTGAATTTTATGGAAGGAATTATCCTACCCCCAAGGTACAACTTCAGTGTCATATAATCAGTGAAAAGTGAGATACCTATGGTTCAGACCTAGTGCTTTTGGGCTGCCTATCAAGCATGCACGAACTGTGGTTTATTGTTTAGGTTTGGCTTGCATAAATACATGGATAATACCCCAAACATGTTTGTGGGTATCAGCTGTTTTTAGAATGCATTCTCTGAACTAATGTAAATATAGGTACATATCTATTAAATGAGACCGGTGTTTAAATATTTGTCAGTTTCAAAATGATTAGAATGGAATTGTTGACTCGGGCAGCATTTAGGATTCTCTTCAGTGTGGGGGGGGGGAACAAAACCATAGGAAGCCATATCTTAAAATCTGTTTAGTGAAAAATGTGAGCTGTCACACAGAGTAATGAGGTCTCTCTTGGGTAATTTGCTTGTCTTTATAAGTTAATGGACATTCCCAATAGACTTGAATTAGTATTCATAGAGTTTTCCAGCTTTTTTTTTTTTAGGAATCTGACCCTAGTTTCATATTGCATTATCACTATGTGGGTACTATTTTTGTCTTTTTCTTCATCTCAAATGGCTGGCAGAATCTATTAGGTTAGGAGCTACTGTATGAGAGTAATACATAAAAAGAGAGGGCTGGATTCCTAGGCTTAGTTCTTACAAGTATTCCTTGGCAAAGTCCCTTTTACATTTTTTGCTGAAAAATATAAGACAACAATAAATCTAATTAAAGGACAAGGAAGATTGAGATGATATATTTGTATCTAAATAAATAATTTTATACTTCCATAATACTTCACTCTGCATAATAAATGTTCTGATTGACTTGGCAAACAGGTGCTTTCTATGCCTACAGCAGTGTTTCTCAATCTTGTCAACTTCAAGATAGGTGGATCCATCATGCTGGCTGGGGAATTCCAGGAACTGAAAATCACACATCTTAAAGTTGTCAAAAGTTGAGAAATACTGTCCTGGGTTATCTGGGGTCAGATCCCATTCTAGAAGGCAGCCTTGTCTTTTGTAATCTGAATGCCTCTTATTGTGATCATGTGTGTATAACAGCAGGATCCATACTTAATCTCAAGATGTACCTTCCAAATGAATGTATTGCAAAGTGGATACTTTGGGCTCATTCAAGATAAAAATATATTTTATCATGCATGTAACATTATTGCATGATTATTCTAGCACTGTTCTTTGGTTGGCAATAGGCAGGATCCTATCCCATCATCTACTAAGCTATAGTTCTGGCCCAAATGGGATCTCCAGTCATTTACTAACCTAAATGTTCTTTGATTTTACTACTGGAAGACATTAAAGATGAGATTCATATGACATTCTTCTGTATCATTTTGACTTAATATTAGTATATACTTTCTGTCAGATTATGTCAAACGCCTTTTCTGCCATGGTTCCCGCCCTCTGAAACTTTGTGTTCCCCAAGGCAATATCTACATCCACCCTTTTGGTGTCACCAAAGGGCTTGAAGACCAGGCTCTGTCAACTGGCCGAGGGCTCCAATGAGGCATATCATTCTGGAGATTATTAATGGACTAAGAGGTGATTCCATCTCTTCCCCCTGTGCATCTTCCTCTCTTCTTTTCTGTTTTGTCCATTTCAAACCCATTTAGTGTTAATATTTATTGTTTTAATGTTTCTTAATATTTTTATTGATTGTAAGCCACTTACAGTCGGTGAGATGGATCACGTATACGTTTAATAAATACATTTAATAAATAAATGCTGCTGCTACTGCTGCTGAAACTATTACAATAAGAAATCAAACCACACTTTAATTTTAAATAAAAAATAGAAACTTTCACTTCTTCTGCCAAGTTCTTTCCCCTTCTGTGAAATGTACTTACTGTAAAATGTTGGCAACCCATCTTCAAATCATATCTCAGTTTCAGAGCCAGGAATCAATATTTTTTTCTAAGAAAAGTTTGGAAGAAACAACTAAATTGCTGTGGAAAAAAAGCAAAGTACTGCCTTCAAGGTAGCTGTTCACTTTTGCCCTCTACATTTATCTAAATCATTCTGATTTAATTGAATGCTGGCCATCTTAAATTGGCCAAGGAGAAGAAACATTGAACTAAATGAAGAAGCTCAGCATTGTGTTGTGGGTGCAGTTGGCCTTTACAAATGTTAATCCCTTTGGCAGGAGTGATACTTTCTTTGTCTTTTACTGGTATTTCTATGCCACTGTGCTCCAAAACAGTTCCCAGAAGTGATCTATTTAAATTTCTGCACTTTATCTACTGCCTCAACTTCCAAGAAGTATACAGGCATAAGTTACCTGATGCCAAATTCTCCACCCATCCAAATCACAGCCATTTTCCCAATTCATAGTGAGTGCAAACCATTTGGAAAAATCAAAGCATATAACATTGCTTATATCACCATCAAATAGATAGTTCATTTTCTAAGGTAAACAAAGCAAGCCACGCCCAGTTGTGTCTCTTATTCTCCATCTTAAAAAGGATGACTTATATTGCACACAATATACCCAGCTATCAGACTTGGCAGCATCCCCATCACAAATCTCGACTCAGTTTCCAAATAAATAGGGTCTATTTCAAGAAATATCTGTCTCATGTTTCTTTCCCAGCTGAAATAAAAGGTAGTCATATAAGACCATCAGACATCCTGTTTTAACAGCCTCCTAAAATATATAATTCCTGACTTGGAATTAAAATTAACTACACCAGCTACCTCAAATCAAAATCCTCCGAAGAATTCGTGCTACTTGAACATTTTTCCAAGCTGTTGTCTGCAGAACTATGGACAGCACCAGACTGAGGCAAGCTAATAAATCCCAATGGCCTCTGTGTAAATGTCCATTGGAAATAAAGCTGAATAAATCTTCAAATTGGATAAGTCTGTATTATCAGAGCCAGGGTCTAAAATGCTATCAAGTGAGTCATAACCCTGTCAGGGCATTGAAGTCAAGGGACAAACTGAGGAGGCAGAGCCTATTAATGTGTCAAAACATGCCGGAAAACTATTACTGGAAGAGTTGGAGGAACATTTTATTGTAACAACATTGTCCTTGCCTCGAATGACCAGTAAATGTCCTGGGCACTATTTTCATGAAAGATTCACAGAGATGAGTAAGCTGGCTTTGGAAAGTTTGCCTTGGAAATTGGTTGGCATTCCATGGAAAGAAAAATCTTCAATGTAGCAGTGACTAGGATTATTCTGAAATTCAACATCTCAAATGCTGAACTGGAATTCTAGTCTTAAAATTGAGAAAGCTAAACAATGCTTTACTGACAAAATTGGACTGTGTTTCTGTCAGATCAATAAGGGCCACTGGTTCTTTTCATAGAATCATAGAATCATAGAGTTGGAGGGGACCTCCCGGGTCATCGAGTCCAACCCCCTGCTCGAGGCAGGATTCCTTAAACCATTCCAGATAGATGGCCGTCCAGTCTCTGCTTGAAGACCTCCATCGAAGGGGAGCTCACCACCTCCTGTGGCAACCTGTTCCACTGGTTGATCACCCTTACTGTTAGACATTTTTTTCTAACATCTAATCTGAATCTTTTCCCCTGCAGTTTCATCCCATTGTTTCTAGTCCTTCCTTGGGCAAGTGAGAACAGGGCTGATCCCTCTGCACTGTGACAGCCCTTCAGGTATTTGTAGACAGCTATCATGTCTCCTCTCAGTCTTCTTTTCTGTAGACTAAACATTCCTAATTCCTTTAACCGTTCCTCATAGGACATGGTTTGTAGACCGTTCACCATCTTGGTAGCTCTCCTTTGAACCTGCTCCAGTTTGTCAGTGTCTTCCTTGAACTGGGGTGACCAGAACTGGACACAGTACTCCAGGTGAGGTCGGACCAAGGTAGAGTAGAGGGGAATAATAACTTCATGTGATCTGGACTCTATGCTTCTCTTGATACACCCCAGGATTGTGTTTGCCTTTTTTGCAGCTGCTTCACACTGTTGCCTCATGTTCAATCGATGATCCACTAGGACACCGAGGTCCTTTTCACATGTAGTGCTGTTCAGCTGGATTCCTCCCATACTATATGTGCTTTTTTCATTTTTCTTACCCAGATGTAGTACCTTGCATTTTTCCTTGTTAAATACCATTTTATTAGTTGCAGCCCATTGTTCAAGTTTCTCCAAATCTTTTTGAATCCTTTCTCTCTCTGCTCTGGTGTTTGCAATCCCTCCTAGCTTTGTGTCATCTGCAAATTTGATCAGTTTCCCCTCAATTCCCTTATCCAAATCATCCAATGCCGGTGAACCAGCATTCAGTAAACCAACAGCTATCAACTAGCAGTCTGCAACCTGCAACTAGCAGCCTGCAACCTGCAACCGGCAGCCTGCGGCCAGCAACCGGTGACCAGCGGCCAGTGACCAGCGACTGGTGACTGGCGACCAGCAAGTCCAGGGGGGCTTGGAGCCGGCTCGCCTGTCGGAGGTGTCCATCTTGTCCTTCGCTGGTTCGCCCTGCTTCTGCCATTGCTGTCTGGCTTTATGTGGCTTTTTGGGGATTTTCAAACAGGAGAGCTTTTTGGTTTCCCTGCTTTTTGCCACCAATTGTTTCTCGGCCTCTATTTTGCCGAGTTTTGGCCCCAATGCTGGCTTGTCGTTGGAAGTGTATGCTGGTTGTCAGGGGACAATAACCAAGATACTATTTATGATAAGGATGAGGAACTGGGAACTTGTACAGCTTTGGTCGGGGGGCTTGATTATATCCACTGGTTGCTGCCCCCACTCGAGAGCCTTTTTACAGTGGAAGAGAAGATGTTGTGGGACATGGCTGTGGAGTTCCCGAGAGCAACTTTTAGTGAACATTTTTAGCTGACCTTCAAGCTCAGTCTGTGCCCCTGATGAGGCATTTTGGGGCGACTGGTTTATTTCTTGTATCTCTGCTTGTGGTTCTTTTAATTAATATGTTTTATACTGTGGTTTTTTAAATTTAATATGTTTATATGTCTGTTTTTAAATTTTTAAACTTTTAAATTTAAATTTTTAATTTTTATCAAATTGGGGGGGTGAGTGATGTATGTATGGGACGGGGACATGTTTGAAGAATGTATGATAGATAAATGGACAGGCCTGCCGAGCTTGAGGGAGGCCGGGGACTGGGGAGATGCGGACTCTGGAGACAATGAGGGTTGGAATATACCGGTCATTCAGGGAAGAGGCAGGTATGGCGGGAGCAGGAGGGTAGGACAGGGGCATGTTCTTGTCCGGTCATCTGGGGAGAGTTTGAGGCTGTTACGCCTGAGGAAGTGGACAGGGCCATTGGATCTGTATGTTCTGCCACCTGTTTGTTGGACCTGTGTCCCTCCTGGCTGGTTTCGGCCAGTAGGGTGGTGACACGTACCTGGATCCAGGAGATTGTCAATGCTTCTTTGAGGGAGGGGTCCTTTCCGGCTCCCTTAAAGGAGGCACTTGTGCGCCCCCTCCTCAAGAAGCCTTCCCTGGATCCAGAAAGTTTGACCAACTATCGTCCGGTCTCCAACCTTCCCTTTGTGGGGAAGGTTGTCGAGAAGGTGGTGGCGCATCAGCTCCAGCGGTCTCTGGTGGAAGCCGATTATCTGGGCCCTCTGCAGTCGGGATTCAGGCCCGGCTACAGCACCGAAACTGCTTTGGTCGCTCTGATGGATGATCTCTGGCGAGCCCGGGATAGAGGCCAGTCCTCTGTCCTGGTGCTTCTTGACCTCTCAGCGGCGTTCGATACCATTGACCACGGTATCCTTCTGCGCCGGCTGGAGGGATTGGGAGTGGGGGACACCGTATTGCGGTGGTTCTCCTCCTATCTCACTGGTTGGTCGCAGTCGGTGTTTGTGGGGGATCGAAGGTCCACCTCTAGGTTACTCCCATGTGGGGTGCCTCAGGGGTCGGTTCTCTCCCCCCTACTTTTTAACATTTACATGAAGCCACTGGGTGAGATCATCCACTGCCACGGAGTGAGATACCATCAGTACGCTGATGATACTCAGCTGTACATTTCCACTCCTGGCCATATCAGTGAAGCGGTTGAGGTGATGTGCCGGTGTCTGGAGGCTGTGAGGGTCTGGATGGGTGTTAACAGATTAAGGCTCAACCCCGATAAGACAGAGTCGCTGTGGGTGATGCCTCCCAAGGACACTTCTATCTGTCCTTCGATTACCCTGGGGGGTGAATCTATAAACCCTTCAGAGAAGGTTCGCAACTTGGGAGTCCTCCTTGATCCACAGCTGACATTGGATCATCATTTGTCGGCAGTGGCGAGGGGGGCATTTGCCCAGGTTCGCCTGGTGCACCAGTTGCGTCCTTACTTGGATCGGGAGTCACTCCTCACAGTCACACATGCCCTTGTCACCTCGAGGATCGACTACTGCAACGCTCTCTACATGGGGCTACCCTTGAAGAGTGTTCGGAGACTACAATTAGTGCAAAATGCAGCTGCGTGAGCAGTTGTGGGTCTTCCTCGTTGTGCCCACATTTCATCAACTCTCCGCACGCTGCATTGGTTGCCTATTGGTCTCCGAGCCCAATTCAAGGTGTTGGTTATTACCTATAAAGCCCTTCATGGCTTGGGACCAGGATACTTACGGGACCGCCTTCTGCCACATACTTCTCTACGACCGGTGAGAGCGCACAGGGTCGGCCTCCTCCAGGTCCCGTCAACGAAACAATGTCATCTGGCGGGCCCTAGGGGGAGGGCTTTCTCTGTTGCGGCGCCCACCCTCTGGAACCAACTACCTCCTGAAGTCCGCGTTTCTCCGACCCTCCTGGCCTTCCGAAAGAATTTAAAAACCTACCTCTGCCGGCAGGCCTGGGGATGATTGTTGATTGTGGTGTGATTGATGAGTATGTATGGGGTTTGTATTTTTAATGTTGTTCGGATTTGTTCAATTGTTTATATATATATGTTGTAAGCCGCTCCGAGTCTTCGGAGAGGAGCGGCATACAAATCCGAATAAAATAAATAAATAAATAAAATAAATAAAAATATTAAACATAACTGGGCCCAGAACAGAGCCTTGTGGCACTCCGCTTGAGACTTTCTTCCAGTTGGATGTGCAGCCATTTATAGCCACTCTTTGAGTACGATTACTAAGCCAGTTATGAACCCACCTAACAGTCACCCTGTCAATCCCATATTTGATCATTTTTTCAATGAGGATGGTGTGAGATACTTTGTCGAAAGCTTTGCTGAAATCCAGAAATACTATGTCTACTGTATTTCCCTGATCAACCCATTCCGTGATTTTGTCATAGAATGAAATTAGATTGGTTTGACACGACTTGTTTGTTACAAACCCATGTTGACTGCTGTTAATTATTGAATTCCCATCCAAATGCTGACATATATGTTGCTTAATAATTTGTTCAAGAATCTTTCCTGGTATTGAAGTCAGGCTAACAGGCCTGTAGTTCCCTGGGTCTGCCTTTTTCCCTTTTTTGAAGATAGGGACAACATTTGCCCTTCTCCAATCATCTGGGACTTCTCCTGTTCTCCATGACTTTTCAAAGATTACAGCAAGTGGTTCAGCAATTACTTCTGCTAATTCCTTCAGTACCCGAGGATGTAATCCATCTGGACCTGGAGACTTAAACTCATTTAAGTTAGCTAAGTGTTCCCTTACCTTCTCTGTGTCGATTACATGCCTTAATTCTCTTAGTCCTTCACTAGCACAGTGAAGGTCAGTTGCAATTACATTATCTTTCTTAGAAAAAACAAATACAAAATAGGAGTTTAGAATCTCCGCCTTCTCAAGATCACTTTTGACGACTTCCCCATTCTCATTCTCTAAACTTCCTATAGCCTCTTTAACTTTTCTTTTACTTTTGACATAGCCCCAAAACCCTTTTTTATTGTTTTTAGTCTCTCTTGCAAGCCTCAATTCATTATTAACCTTAGCTTTTCTGATACTTGCCCTGCAGTTTGTACAGATTGCTTTATAATCTTCCTTAGATATGTATCCCTCTGTCCAATTCTTAAACATTTCTTTTTTCCTTTTTAGCAAGTTTTTAAGTTCTAGGTTTATCCACCCTGGTCTCTTTAGATGTTTCCCATTCTTCCTTCTTTGAGGAATTGTTAAAGATTGCGCTTCTAGTATTGCATTTCTCAAAATATCCCATCCTTCTTGGACATTTCTATCCCTTAGTACATTCAGCCATTTGATCCCCCCTACCCTCTTCTTGAGTCCATCAAAATCTGCCCGTATGAAGTCCAACTTTGAAGTCTGAGTCCTCTCAGGCTTTCCTTCCCTTATTATGCAGAATTCAAGGATAACATGATCACTACCTAAGGTCCCAGAATCTCTGATTTCCTCGACCATTTCCTCCCTGTTTGTAAGGATTAGATCGAGGATAGCCAATCCTCTTGTTTTCTCCTCCACTTTTTGGTGGATGAAATTGTCAGCAAGAGAGAATAAGAACTTATTAGACTTCTGGCTTTTGCCTGAGAGAGATTCCCAACAAATGTCTGGATAGTTAAAATCTCCCATAATCACTATATCATGCTTTCTTGATAGTTTAGCCATTTGATCTAGAAAGAGGTCATCCATATCTTCTGTTTGTCCAGGGGGCCTATAATAGACTCCTACAATAGTATCCTTGCATGTGCAGTGTGACGGCCCGCATCGCACATGCGTGGCGTGATGGCCCGCATTGCGTGTGCGCGGCACGTGCGCGACAGCCCGAATCGCGCATGCGCAGCGCAATGGCCCGAATCACGCATGGGCACGCGCACGACATCCTGCATTGCGCATGCACGGCGCGACGGCCCGCATCGCAGATGCACGGCGCGCATGAGACGGCCCGAATCGCACATGTGTGGCGCGACAGCCCGAATCGCGCATGCATGACGCGACGGCCCGAATTGCGCATGCATGGCACGCGTGTGACGGCCCAAATTGTGCATGCGCGGCGCAACGGGCCCGCATCATGCATGCGCGGTGCTGCCCCCTGCACCAGCCAAGGGGAAAAATGGCGGACTGCTGTGTTTGGCGACCCCCGTGAAATGATCGTTCGACCCCAAATGGGGTCGCGACCCACAGGTTTAGAACCGCTGATCTAAAACCTTTGCCTGAAATTGTAGCTTGTTTTCCTAGGCCAACCTTCAGTCAATGCAATTGATTGTGAAAAGTTTTCCATTTATTTTTGTGCTCACAGGAACATTAGTTGGTAGCTGTCTGGCATGATACCTATTATTAAAGCATAATTCACTGCTCGAGAGTTTGTGCCATTTCTATACTTTATATGGATTTTTCTCAAAGCACAAGCTTCAACTTAATAGAGCTTTTTCATTCATATTCCCTAATACAGGGCTTTTCAGCCTTTTCACCCATTGTACCACTTTTAGGATATGGCAACATCTGAGTACCACCAGTCGCCTAGCAAGGTGTCAAAAACTTGATGACCAAAAAAAAAGGAAAAAAGTGATAAAGTACAGGTAGTCCTCGACTTACGACAGTTTGCTTAGTGACTGTTCATAGTTATAATGGCACTGAAAAAATGCTCCCCAAAGCCACAGCTGAGCAAGACACCTGCCTGCCCACCCGGTAGTGCTCTTCCTGCTGTCCGAGGTTTTCATTGTTGTGAGCATTTCTGTTGAGGATTGGCAGCGGGGGTGGGGTGGGGGGGTGTTTGGCTTTTATTCCCCCTATCTGCTGGGTGATTTCAGCAGGTTTTGGTCACTTCACATGACCCTGGGACACTGTGACTGTCATAAATATGAATCAGTTGCCAAGCATCTGAATGTAAATCACAAGACCGTGGAGATGCTGCAACATTCCAGCTGATCAGCGCTTCTTCTGGGCTCAGCAGAAGCACCAGGATCAGCGCCGAACTCCAGCTGGATCCTGGCACTGATCCTGGTACTTCCACTGAGCCCTGACAGCCCTGTAGCTCCAACCATCTCTCTCTCAGGCTTGTGCAGTTCTTCCACCGGTTCAGCTCATTCCCCTCCCCCACTCCCACTTTTCTAGGATAGTTGCGTACGCACCTGTGGTACCTTGCCAGGTGCCAATGTACCACAGGTGGTACCCGTACCACTGGTTGAAAAGCCCTGCCCTAATATATATTCACATATCAGGTGTTATTTAGCAGATGTTTTTTAAGATATACTTCAGCCATTAGCTTTTCATGTTTGTGCTTCCCAAGTTGTGGCCTTGGATTCAGGAATGTAGACATAGTTTCAGACACATTCATTTTGACATACCATCTTTCATAAGACTCAAAGATGAATGCAGTATCTTCTTTATTGTTCCATTAGTGCTTCAAGTTCAAATAACAAACTTTATACTCTCCTTCACAAAAGCTTTATTATAAACTTTCCTCCCTTCCTCCCTTTCTTATTCTCTCTCTTGCCTTATTTGTTATTGTATGTATATGTACAGGTAGTCCTTCACTTATGACCACAATTAAGCCCAAAATTTATGTTTCTGACGTTTGTAATTTTGCCCCATTTTACGACTTTTTTTGCCAAAGTTGTTAAATGAATCAGTGCAGTTGTTAAGTTAGTAACATGGTTGTTATGTGAATCTGGCTTCCCCATTGACTTTGCTTGTCAGAAAGCCACTGCAATCATCATAAATATGAATCAGTTGCCAAGCGTCCAAATTTTTATCAGTGACCATGGGGATGCTGCAATGGTTGTAAACAGTGGTGGGATTCAAATCCCTGAACAACTGGTTCTCTGCATGGATGCAGGCCTGGGCCTCCGAGGCCTAGAATGGACTTTCCGGAAGCAGTGTGCATTCAGCTGGTTCTCCGAACTCAACAAAATTTAGCTACTAGTTCTGCCAAACTGGTGCGAACCAGCTGAATCCCATCACTGGTTGTAAATATGAAAAATGGTCATAAGTCACTATTTTCAGTGTTGTAACTTTGAACAATCACTAAATGAACTGTTGTAAATCAAGAACCACCAGTACTATGTGTGTGGGGGGGTGTAGGGGTGCAATTGTCATGTTGTGTCATCTGTTTGTCACTCTTATAAGAGATACTTTGGTATTCTAACTCTGTGAGACACTTTAGATGAGATGTGTGATTATCATGGTAAGAATACATTGATTTCATATTCCACTAAGAAAGGCTTCTGAGAAAGCCTCTTTCTGTCTCTCACATGGTGATAATTGGAATGGCCCCAACAGAAAACTGTTATTGCAACTCCAATAACTTAATGAATGATAACACAACTGAATCAATCTGGACATCACTACAAACTTATGATTTGTCTAACTGAGAGTTATGCTCTTTCCAAATTATATTAAAAATAATTGATTATAGATACAGTACATTCCAACCAGATACATTTATTCACTACTGAGACTACGTGATGTTCTTGTGCCGGGAATTTTTTTTTCATTGCTTCTGCTAATCCAGCAGTTCATCTACTAGTGTTACTATAACTCTGTACATGTCTGGTATTGCTTAAGTGCTGCTATAAGTAACAGCTGTTGCTAATTTTGGCTGTTCATATGCCTACATTGTTGAAGTTCAGGAATGCAAAAGATGCATTCTAAATACAAAGAAAAGGAAATGACACTGATGATACTAACTGAATATTATAATTACTGACAAAAAGATGTACTGTAGAGTTTTGAGTTGAGCTCAGATTGCACAGAAATCATTTTTGCTCTGAAAGGAAGCAGATCTAGAATTAATCATTAGGAAAGCCAAACATTGCCCAATGTGGATCTGTCTGACCCAACCACATTTACAATAAATCTGTTACAGAAAGAAACAAGTGCCTTTAAATATAAATATATCACAATCATAAAAAGCTCCCTTCAGTATAGAGATAAAACCAAGGGTAAAACAACTTTTGTTTACACAACAAAGCAAGGAAGATCAAAACTGAAATTTCTTTTTGCAGCAATTGGAACAAAATTTCTATCTTGTTCAAGGAACACAAGAAATCTGAAATCTGTACAATTATGAACATTAAACGAAGATGCACAACACGGTGCCTTCATTCCTAGATAATCAATTTTCCTTTTATGATTCTGTAGAAAATATTCCTTTCTTTTTTTTCCCAAAGAAGCGGGACTGAATTCTTTACAGTGTATCATATTATGACTTTTCTGCTCCTACATATAGTACCAGTAGCTGTGATATTAACTCAGCAGCGCATCAGTTCTGTAAACTATTCATGGAACAGAATCTCCATTTAAGATTTATAAAATGTTTTATTGCATATTAATCTAATGTAGCATTTAAATTACTTATAACCAATTCTGGGTAACCCCTCATCATCTCAGCCTCTTATATGTTGTATGGCAGGGCAAACAAATAATTTTCCCAAGGGGCACATGAGAAACTCAGATGATTTTGAAGGGCTGAACCAATAGGACTGTGAAGATGTGTAGATATTCACACACATATGTTAATTAAAAAAAATAGCAGGCAGCTTCAAAATAAAAGCAATGCAGTTGTATTGCATGCATGATATACACTTATTTACATTTTATTTCTAATGTCCACTTAACATCAGGCAGTCTAGATAGGGGCTGTAAAATGCCCAAGTCTGCTATATCAAATCATTGCAATATTTCATATTGATTTATTGGCACTAGAGACAATAGCTGAAAAGGTGTCCATTGCATTCCAAAATGTTTGCAACTCCAGTGGTAATTTATTCAGACTTGAAGAGTCTATGTCAATGGGAAAGCATTGTATTTGTTTAAAACTGTTGCCTATTAACTGCAATCCATTATTTTTTAAAGATACATAATTATTTGCTGTTGCATTAATGTTTTAGGGAGCTTTACTGTGTAAGCAGAGAAAATAATAGCAATATTAAGTTTACTTTTGCTAAATGCTGTGGACTGATAAATCCATGCTAGCCAATACATCCTTATTTTAATGTAGACTTATGATCCCTATTCAATGCTCTGCATCCTTTCAGAGTGAATAATTTATTTTAAAAATGAGTTACCCCTTACCACAGGGCTAAAAGCTCATGAATTGTGCTAAAGTATAGAGTTCATTTGCTTGGGTCATTAATTTTCATACCTTTCAGGAAGGAGATAAATAATTGCTAATGATGTCAGTGCCATTTCTATACCTCATCTAATATTCAAGGGCAAGATTGATGAGTGACAGAGTTCTAAAGGATCTTGAGTAATCATTGCATTATTAGACTTAAGGGCCATGATCTTCTCCCTAAATAAACCCTTGTAAAATAATTACCCACTTCCTTCTTTATTTTACTTTATTTGGAGAAACTAATCAGTTTTAAGTACCTTTGTATTCCATACAATGTGATGGGCAAGACTAAATCATTTTTTCCTGTAGAAGCAGGAAAGGGCATAAATAAACTCAAGCAAATTTTAAATTGGAGTAAGATGGCAGTTACGCTTGATAGAGTAGGTTGCCTCATCTATCATAGACTAACCATCTCTGTCTCCTACTTCTGATCTTCCTAGCAATGTAAGATTGCCTCAGATAACATCTTTCTTGGGTGCAGTGGTGGTATTATCAGATTACCTTTCATTATCTTGATTAAAGGGAAAACATAAACCTCTTTTGATTAATTATTCAGAGGTATTGGAGAATTTCTTGCTTCAGGATCTACAGAACGTTATAAAGATAATTACTCCTGTTTTTTAAATTGCTGCGGAACTATCCAGGAAAATGAAAATCTATATTATTAGCTTAGAAATGCATTATAATAGCATTTCAATTATTCTTGTCTTATAAGAAAAATATCCAGTCTTGAGCAGAATGAGCGTTAGTAAATGAGTAACTGCATGGAGAGATTCCAGCAAATTAACATTTTCTGTGAAGCTGAATGAGCCATGCATATATTAAGTAAATAAAACAGAAATTCCAACACAGATGTGAGAGAATGTTCTCTCCAAATTTTAGTAGCAATATTGATTTTATGTATACTGTACATAAAAACTACTTAAGCCCCGTGCAAAATTGATTTAAAAACAAAATTACACTAAGCCCTGTCTTCTTGATTTAGATATTTTAGAAACCAACAAAAAAACATTTCCCCTCTTTTATGGAAGCAAGTATTTAGTCAAGATATTTTTCTTACATTTGACAGATTCAAAACGTTCTTTGCTTACATAGCTGGTAGCTAATTCTGCCTCACAACCTTTTGGGATATATACAGTAAAACACTTGACACGTCTTCCAGATTATTACAAATCTCACATTCCTTGTAATAAATATTCCTAAACAGAAGCATTCTTGCAGGTGTGTTTGTGTCAAAAAAAAGTCATGTTGATGGTCTCAACCATTTGGAAAAAATACTGCTTTTTTGCAGTAATTGCAATTTGAAAAGCTTAGGGTTTCATTTGTGCAATGTCCTATCCATGGAAGGTTTACCTGCAGTTTCCCATATTTCAGGAGAAATGGTAAGAGAAAATTGCATCATTAACAGATTTGGCTGTTTATTGAAGAAGATAAGTTTAAGCTTAAGCTAAATAAATGGTACATCACATGACAAAACTACGGTCAATTTATTGTTCAACTCTGCTACATCTGGGAAAGAACCTGAACAAGGGTCACTAAAAAGTTAGATCTTCATTTTGGTTAGAATCTTCTTAAAATTTTACATTTCTATAAAAATGGCATCTTAAAACAAAGACCCAGAAGACCAGTGCCAACAACAGTCTAAACTTGTACCATTTAAGGTGAATATGATCATTCAGTCTTCAGTTTCTGTAAAGCTACACTATTACATAAAATTATCATGCAAAATGCTAGGTAAAAATTTGAGCCCATCAATACAATTTACAGTAATACTAAAATTGTGAGCCAGTTTTGTGTAGTGGTTAAAGCACTGGGCTAGAAACCGGGAGACTGAGTTCTAGTTCTGTCTTAGGTATAAAGCCAGCTGGATGATCTTGGGTTAGTCATGCTCTCTTAGCCCTAGGAAGAAGGCAGTGACAAGCCAGTTCAGAAAATCTTGCCAAGAAAGCTGCAGATGCCAAGAATCAACACTGTTTCAAAAGCATAAATAAATTGACAGGTTTTAAAAAATGTGAAAATGAAAAAAGAATTGTATCTATGGTGCATGGTATGAGGAAATGGATAAAGAAAAGATAGTGGTGGTAATTTTCATGGAATGATGGGAGAGCTAGAGTCTGCCCTCATATATCACTGAAAGGAAAGCTGATAACAGAGGATGAAGGTTTTCTAATAGTATGCAGTTGATGTCACAACTCTTCTAGATTTCTGCAATGTGCTTGACATGGGTCTATCTTTGAAGACCACTTGGATGCTGCTGTTGGTATAAAATACAGGGGTATTACTGCTAACTGGCCCAAGTTACTTCGAGCCCCAGGTTGACTTTCAATAAACTTCTAGGTACAACTCAAAGTTAGACCATGTCCCATATACCAAAAAGTTAAAAAAAATAAAAATACATAACTAGCATTTGGATACTTGTAGAACCACATTCTCCATTTACAATTGCCCTAACCAACCAACATGGTTATCTTGGACAGGTTTCTGGCTGTTCCCACATCTATGAATTGAGAAGAATTGAGGTAGGGAATGGCAAAGTGCAGATCCTTGGTATCGGCATTTTTGTTTTGGAATTTTGGAATAGTTTTCTAGTAAAATCATATTTGCCTCTACATCACCTGCAGAGTACTTAAAGGGCTGACTGGGGCCATGTCAGCCATCCCAGCTTGGACAGTTAAAAAACTCTCGACTCCACCGTTAGCAAAAGTACACTTTACTAAAGCTAATGGTTATAGTGTAGCAAAGCCAAAACCGGGATTTTCATGTGTTGAAGCTGACTGACTATTCTTGCCAATTCCCCATCTTCCCCCTGATTCTCCCTTACTTTCCAATTAGGTTTGAACAGATTGTTTTGGTAACTGTTCCTTTCTTTGTGGACTGTTTTTGAGGGCTGGCCAGTGCATTCTATCCATTGACCTTGGAGCAACCAGATTCTTTAATAGGCAGCATGGCACACATAGTTTCAGTTTGTCCTTTTCCTCCCTATTCCCTCCTCCCTATAGTTCCTTCCCCACAGCTCCCTCCCCCAGGTGTTATGGTGGACTGGCATCAGGTGAAACATGGATGTGGAGCAAGATAACAATCCTGATGGGCCGTCTAGGTTAAATATGATGTTGGGGTATTGTTTTTGTTGGGTTAACTGTCACTTAATAATTTAAATTTATAATTCTACTATGGAAGCTGTATTTCTTTCAACTGCCTCTGTATATACAAATTATTGTTGATGACGATGATAATGCACCATATACTATTTATTTATTTATTTATTTATTTGATTTGATTTGTATGCCGCTCCTCTCCGGAGACTCTTCCTAATTCTGCAGTAAAAGACAGCATGCGGAAGGACATAGCTGCTCCTCTCTATTGCTTCCTTGACATTCCATCATCCTTCTCCCTTTAAATGATGAAACAATGATTGAAATAGGTTGTCGGTCACAATAATGACATATCATTTCCTGTAATAAAGGTAGCATTTCTTCCATTCTCCTTTCCTGGAGAATACATATGCAATGCTATTGTTTTGTTCTTCATTTGTGCTTCTGTGCTTCTAATCTTGCCCAGTAAATCTAGCCTATCAAGATCAGCTGCAATATCAGCTTACAGAATGTACACAGTGGATGTGGTCATGACTTATATTTTCTAAAGACCAGATTTCATGAGATTAATCTCACTTGGTCACCTTGAGAATAGGGTAGCAGAGTAGGAATGCATGCTGTGGCTTTAATTAAATGTCTGTGCAGCATTTTGGAAATGATGATATTAGATGAAGTAAAGCAGATCTGAAAATAAATGCATGCAGCTTTTCTTATGTTTCTGTATGTGTTAGCTAATTCATTTTAACTAATACCATCTACCAAAAAAGGTGAAATGTTAACTTTATTATATATTTCACCCTGGTGCTCCAGATATTAGCAAGGGGAGACAGAGAATCAAGGTTACATTTAATGCTGTTCTCTTGTGACTCTTTGTTATTCAGTCCACATTTAGCAGAAACAACAAGAAGTTATTCAAAGCAAGATGTAAGGTTGTTTTGGAACAAATTGCAGGGTTTAGCTTATTTATGTATTTCATTTGTGTATGGCTGCTCATCTCAACAAATGACTCACGGCAGGGAACAAAATTAAAAAGAAAGTAAAAAAAATACAATGAGACAAAACTTAGATTACATAGCAGCTGAAAATAAACCATATAACTGTATCGTTAATATAACCAAAAATTAGGTCCCTGCACATACTCAGGGCACCAGATCAGGCACAAGTCCGTAAAGACATAAAAAGCAAGCAGGGTTGAGTTCCATCCTTAGCTAAAGTGGGAGAATGTTCCATAAAACCGTTGCCATACCGTGTTTCCCCGATAGTAAGACACCCCCGATTGTAAGACGTATCAGGGTTTTCAGGGGGTCGGCTAATATAAGCCGTACCACGAAAGTAAGACATATTACTCCTGCCCACTTCCGCCTCCTGCTTAAAATACTTAAATACTTAAAATACTTAAAATACTTAATATACTTAAAATACTTAAAATAAAACTGACAATTGTTTTCCAATCAATATAAGCCGTACCCCGAAAGTAAGACATAGTGGGGCTTTTGGGGATAAAAAAAAAGTGTGACCCTGTCTTGCTTTAGGGGAAACACGGGTAGTAGGAAAGGCCTGTCTTTGACAGTTCCCGCCCAATGGCATTCCTTAGCCATTAAGACACAAAGCATGCCCATCCTTCCTGACCGGATTATAGTTGCTTATGTAAAATAGCAGAAGCTGGAGGTATTTAAGAAGAGGTTGGACAAGCATTTCTCTGAAATGGTATACGGTCTCCTACTTGGTCATGGAGTTCCAAGTTCCCTTCCAATTGTAGTAGGATAATGGCGAAATAGCCCACATGTTCTTCAAAGAGTACAAATCCACAAGGTATTAGAAATACATGATCAGAGATAAAATGATCTACCCTTTATAGCCATTTACAAGCTAGTCATATGTACTTGTTGTAAATGCAATCTATACACTGAAAGCACGTGAAAAAGGAACCTACTATAGGCAATATTTGGTTTAATTGCTTCCCCTTTAGTGAACCTTGGATAAGATGGGCAAAATTTGCCTCTGGATTTCCCATTCAAATAATAGCTAGGTCTGTTACAATTAAAATTTGGATGATTCTTATAAGTTAATGTCATTTGTCAACTTACATCATCTGTGTAGGTATGAAATGGATGTAATGTGGTTAGTTGTTGTGCCATAATGAATGTATTGGTACACATGATACCAGTTCAGATCTAATGGAAGTTGAGGTATAATAAGGCAGCCTTGAATGGTCCATAAAGTTGGGTTTCACTGTAGATAGTGTTAGTGGACATATAGTATAGCATGAAAGAAACACAAATCAGGATCACCATCTACCTTTTGCTCAAGGATCTTTGCAACAATAAAGACCTGTTTTACAAAGTGTAGAGGTTTTTTTTAAAAAAAATCAGATCATTGGGAATATTTCATGGAATATTTCTTAATTGTAGGATATTTGTAGGATATTCTGAGTCCTTACATTTTGTATCTTTTGCTCACTTTTAAAATCATGGCATTTATTTATTGAGAAGCATGTCTTAGAGACTTGAACTACTGCCGTTGCTGCCAGAATAATCCTGTCCCAGCCTCTGATTTATTTTAAGTGAGACATTTGAGGAAAAGGCTATTTACTTACATGTGGACATTTTGGTGCTTAAATTAGGGCTACAGGCTGCACTCTTGGGAATGTTAGCTTCTGAATATATTTCTCTTCCTTGTGAGAATCATATGAAAACAATTGCTACAAAGACACACTGTGTGCTGATCTAGCAGCTAAACTTACCCCTACAGACCGCATTGAAAAGAAAGCTGGGGGGGGGGAAATCATTCGATGAGACTCTTAACAAATTTGAGTGATGTTCCAGGGGGTCTTCTTATGACTATATACCTGTTCATACTACAGGATCAATGGGTTTGAGTGTTATATCAGTTCTGTTGTTTGTTATTTTATTCCAGTGTGAGTGGAGTTATTAGTTTTTTCAGACCATCATGAAGCTTAGTTCTCTTTCTCAAAGGACAAACAGCCTTGTTTTCCATAATGGGGTATTCATTTCTTTATTTTCAAATGAAAATTAAGTTTGCAACTTGTTTAGATTTTACTTGCTGAACTGGAAGGAAAATGTTTTCTTCGTATTTTTCTGCTGAAGTGTTACATTTATCCTTCTATGCTGTACTGCTGTTCAAAAAATGGTTGCATATTTTCTTTCCAATACATTTAGCATTGCTAAATGGCACAGGCTGCTCTCAAAATTATGCATTTAGAAAAAAAGAGTAATTTTCAAAGAAAAGCCAACAACAGAAGGAAGGAAGGAAGGAAGGAAGGAAGGAAGGAAGGAAGGAAGGAAGGAAGGAAGGAAGGAAGGAAGGAAGGTGTGTGTGTGTGTGTATGTGTGTGTGTGTTTGTATGTGTTTCCATGTGTATGTGAAAGGAAGTTAAACCATAAACATTTCATCATTTCTGTTCTAATTTAAAGTGTGTATATGACTGAGAGAAGAATTACCCAATGGTATATTGATACAAGTTACTTTCATGCAGAAATGCTTCCCATCCCATCATAGGATATATTAGCAGTTGTCATATGGATTCTTGCCAGCAACAGAAGTTTCTCCAGATATCAGCTTCACTCACAGGAAAGTCATGGCAGGCTGTGCTGGATATCAGCCAGCATTTGAAACCATTTCTTTACTTGGTTTCCTCATGTCCAAACTCTTCTGCATTCAATCACTTGAGCTTTTTTAGAAGAATTTCCTATCTGAGAAAAACAAGTAGATGCTTCACAGCAAAATGTCAGACTGTCATTCCTTTTTAACAGGAATGCATGCTTCTGCTTGGATTTCCAGGCAATTATTGGTTGAAACAGGAACATTTCTCTTGTATCCATATTGTTTTTCCAATTCTCATACTACTGTAGTTGGTGGGCACTAAGCATAACCTGTGATCATTTGGGATGAAACAGTGGTCTTTTACAGGTTTTTTTTAATATACATTACAGATCAGAGCGTTCCTTTTGCCCCTTTATTATTATTTAGTGTACATATTTTGGCTACAGTTCTAGTGAGATTCACCATGTAAGAGTAATATTAGAACTCATGATTCAGTCATTGGTGCTAAAGTAGAACCTATAGTTATTATGATGATCAGATTTCTAAATAACTCAGAAAACCTATTTTTATACAGTATTTCCTTCTTACAAATATAGCCAAGGTTTGGAAATCCAGCTTGATTTTGTTTTGAATACTAGAAATACAAATGTTCAGGATAAAATGAAGCATACTGGAAGCTAGATTTAATTGTACATTCAGTAGATCCACTGAATTAATAATAAGATTTGGGTTAGTGTCCCATTGATTTTTAGTGCACTCCTTTAGGGACAATCAGTTTATTACATGCACCTTTGGCTTTGTATTTAAAGCCTTATTTTAAATCTTTGCAGAACTTAGTGATCTGCACAGAAACTTAGTTTGCTTCCTCAGTTTTGAGATATTGCTGATTTAATTTGCCCCATCTTTGATTTAAACACCAAATGTCTGAAATGCTCAGGTGGCTTCTACTGGAGAAAATGCTAATTGAATTCAAAAGAGGAATCTAGGCAGAAAACTTTCAACAAATAATCAAATTGTATCTCTTTTAGTAACAGCAAGGAAATTAGATTGAACGAGAGTTTTCCTCCTCTGGAAGACTGACAATGTCAAGCTATCAGAGAACAGAGTTGTTAAATGAAGCAGCTTTTTGTCTTGGGATGCATACAAATGCATATCATTTGACTGGATGACTTGCAGCATAAATATTCTCATTCCACACTATTCAGGTGAATAATTTCCCTTTCAGTATAACAGCAGAAACTGGCAACATGCAGTGCAGACATTTTGGCCCTTGCTCTATCACACATCTGAATTTTTTGTCCATCCAATCATTGAGCAATTTTTCAAAATGATTTCTTTGACCTCAGAAAGACATGGTGAAGCCAAACTCTGGTCAAGTATGTGAACCAATGAATTGTGACCTTGGGTTTCCTCCAGTGAAAGCTAGAAAAGGTTTCATGCTGCTTAAATGCACCATTTAAAAGTTTCTGGAAATAAATTTGTAATTATATTTCCCTTTTTTTGAGTCAGAACTTCTTGCTGAAAGATGCTTTAATTTACATTAAAATATTAGTTTCTTTGTGGCAGCTCCTCAAATATTGGAATGCCGCTATCATGTCACTCCTAGTCTTTCTTTTCTCTAGACTAGCCTGCCCAATTCCTGCAACTGTTCTTCATATGTTTTAGTGTCCAGGCCTTTAATCATCTTAGTTGCTCTTCTATGCACTTTTTCTAAAGTCTCAACATTGTTTTTGTAATGTGCTGACCAAAACTGGATACAGTATTCCAGGTGTGGTCTTACTAAGGATTTATAAAGATGTGGTCTTAATGAAGATTTATAAAGGATTTATAAATATTTCATGTGATTTTGATTCTATGCCTCTGTTTATACAACCAAGGATTGTATTACCTTTTTTTGGATGCTGCTACATACTGCTAACTCACATTTAAGTGATCGTCCACTAGGACTCCAAGGTCCCTCTCACAGTTACTGTTTCTGAGCCAGGTTTTGCCTAATCTGTACTTGCACCTTTGGTTTTTCCTGCTTAGGTGTAAAACCTTGCTTTTCTCCACATTAAATTTCATGTTGTTGGATAGGGCCCATTGTTCAAGTCTGTCAAGATCTTTTTGGATCCTGAGTTTGTCTTCTGGGGTGTTGGCTACTCCTGTCAGTTTGGTGTCATCTGCAAATTTGATGGGTTCCCCTTCTGTTCCCTCATCTAAGTCATTTATGAGGATATTGAAGAGTATTGGGCCTAAGATGGAATCTTGTTGTACCCCACTGCTTACTTCTCTCCATGTGGATGTAGTGCCATTAAGGACTAGTGGTTGAGTATGGTTCATCAGCCAGTTACAAATCCATCTTATGGTGATGCTATCTAGCTCACATTTTTTTAGCTTAGAAAAAAGTAAGTTGTGATCTACTTTGTCGAAAGCTTTACTGAAGTCTAAGAATACTATGTCCACAATATTTCTCTTGGCTACTAATTTAGTCACCTTGTCAAAGAATGAAATAAGATTGGTTTGGCATGATCTGTTTTTAACAAACACGTGCTGGCTTCTAGTTATAACTTTATTTGTTTTTAGCTGTTCTAGATTTTCATGCTTTTGTTCTTTTGTATTGCTTTTAATGCGTTGTTAGATGTCCTGAATTAGATTTGCAAGATGGGTATTCATATAAATCAATAAAGTCATTATTTATTATGGAATGTATTGGTAGGGTCCCCAGTGCTGTCTGAGCTTGGTGTTTTTTCTTGCAGATGTTTCATTACCAAACTAGGTAACATCATCAGTGCTAGAAGGAAGTAGGATTTCCATTTTTCTTTAATATAAAACATGCAACCTTTTCCATGTTTACATTCAAGGCAAATTAAAATCTCATTCTTAGCATTGCAAGGACACTTAGAAAGAAAGTGTCTATTTTCTATTACAGTAAGTTGACTGCAGAGATAACCCATCTCTGTTCCTCTTTTCCTTTCATTTCCAACATCTCCTTCATATGGTATGGAGGGAGGACAAGAGAAACAGCCTTCTGTACAATATTTTCTGAGAACATGGGAATATGGGTGATGCAGTTGTAGACAATTTAATGTTATTGGAGTGCATAAGGAAAGGACCATTGAAAATTATTTTACATAATCAATGTTAAGGGTTTTGTGTAAATATTTGACCAAATTGTATATAATGTAATATGTTTGGAGGTGCTATTTTTACATAAAGCTAAAATAAATGTTAAAAAGAGATGTTTTTGCAAAACACATATGGAAAGATAAAGGGTTTTCTGGCCTGCTTAGTTGTCATTATTGAAGGTAAATGACATCTAATGACAACGAGTAAAGAAAAAGCAAGGCAAATAAGAGAGGAATGTCGTGTAGTGATTAAAGTGGTGGAATGGAATGAGGAATGTTCTGTGGAAACTCATTAATTGACCTGGCTTCAATCTCTGTTAGTATTTTGTTTATTTGTTTATTTATATGAATGATTGCCCATCTTAAACACAACTCTTGGTGACTCAAAACAAAACCAGTAACTATAAAATCATAAACTATTAAATAAAACAAAAATCTAGTCCCTTACGTCCTTATGATGCCCACAACCAGCTCCAGATAGCTTTATTCTATCCCAATACCTGAGTAAAAGGCCAGATCTTGATAGCTTTCCAAAATGCTAAAAAAGTGAGAGCCTGCCAATTCATTTATAGGGGGAAGGTGTTCGTTAAAGTAGGAGGAGCTATAGAAAAGGCACACTTCTGAGGTCACATTAGATAACAAGATGTCAGGGAAAGAATCTGGAGCATGGCATCCTATCCAATATGGTAGCATGGATAGATCTCTCAGGGAGTGATGGTCCTGCACATAACCATAAAAGCTATGAAAACTTTTAAAGGTGGTAACCATCACCTTAAATTGGACCTGGAAGGAAACTGGAAGCTAGCATAGCTTGCACAACATAGATATAACATTGCAAACATGCAGTACTGCACACACACTGCATTCTGGACCAGTTGTAGCTTTCAAGTAGTCTTCAAGGGAAGCACCACATCAAGCACATTGCAGTAATCCAAATGGGAAATGACTAAAGTATGGGTAACTGTGAGCATGGTCTCTGGGTCCAGAAAAAGCATATTTGGGGCACTAGACAAATCTGTGCAAAGCTTTTCCTAACTATTGCTTCCACCTGCTTCTTGCTGTGAGTCCAGCAAGACTACCAAATTGCTCATCTGGGGAGGTGCAACCCTGTCCAGAGTCAATTATGACAGATCATCAGACTCTAGGGGGGAGAGGTCAAAAACCCAAAGCCTCTCCATCTTGCCAAGTTTGAGTTAAAGTCAATTTCTCCCCATCCAAATTTTCAGTCTCTAGCACTTGGTCAGCACCACAATCATATCATCTGCCTGACCTGAATGCAAGGATATATGTTGCCTTGCATTACTGAATAAGAAGAAAGAAATAAACATTTTAAAATTAAAAATGGTGGAAAATATTTGCAGCTTAAGTGGTAGATGTTGATGGTGGTTCAGAAATTAAACAACAAACTCAGAGAACAAACCACCAACAACACATTTTAAAATACATAAATTAGAAAGATAACCATTTAAAACAATATGCCAATTTTTCCTAATAATTGTATAGACTTTCTCATCAAATTCATTTTCTTAAATCAGATTATTCCCTTCCTAAAAATGATTAATCTGCTTCTCTAAAATCAGATTATTCCCTTCCAACATAGTTTCCATCCCAGCTCATTAGTAATCTGAGTGAAAATAACACTCAATAACATTTCTTCATATGTGTATAAGCTGTCATGGCCATTAACTTAAGTCTGAATATAGAATTTTAAGCCTGTTGATTGTAGAACTTAGCACTTGAAAGTAAGGATTAGCAATTATGTACTCAAAGCTCAACATTTGTGGGCTCTACTATAACCACTGATTCTGACCATCCAAATGTCTGGTTTCCTCAAGGTGCAGTTGAAAAGTGATGAATCAAAAACCTTTGCAATGAAGATACTAAAGAAACGCCACATAGTAGACACCAGACAGCAAGAACATATACGCTCAGAAAAACAGATCATGCAAGGCGCTCACTCAGATTTTATTGTGAGGTATGATTGTGTTCTTGGATAAAACTCCCTTCTTTCAGAGTGCAGAAATTTGTTCTCAGCTTTTCATTGCATTCTTGTATCAGATTGCTATATAATACCTTATGTGGTCTAAACATTCATTCAGATGCCTGAAATATCTGATGAGTGCATGAATTCTGATACATGATACTATATTATTTATCATTGTAAATACCATTTGGTAATTTAAATGAAGAGTAAAGTTGCAATGTGCACAAAAAATCATGGGTTTCTACTTTATAAAACAGCAAATGCTTTTTTAAAGATAGACATTTGCTTATTAAAAACTATGAAAGGCATATTAACTATATTTTAAAAAGCTGTTGTGGTTTAGTGGTTAGAATGCAGTATTGCAGCCTAATTCTGCCAACAGCACCAGTTCAATTCTCACCAGCTCAGGGTTGACTCAAACTTCCATCCTTCTGAGGTCGGTAAAATAAAGACCTAGATTGTTGGGAGGTAATATGCTGACTGTGTAAACCGCTTAGAGAGGGCTGTGAAGTACTATGAAGCAGTATATAAATCTAAGTGCTATTGCTATTTTTATTTCTGCTCTCCTTCCCATTCTTAACTAAGAGCTGTAGCAGCACAGGTCATAGTAACTCATTGTGTATGGATGGATATACACAAACATGCACACATTTGTACCTCCAAAATGTTACAAAGTGGCTTGGAACAACATTGAATTCTGCCTTTGCTTCTTTAGATACTTGGATCCCTAACCTCTTTGAGTCATCTTCATTATAATTTTATGAAACTTGTATAAAATAGTAAAAATACAAGTAAAAGTTGTTTCTGCCTGAGAGGTAATTCATAATATCCAGTTTTCTAGCAAAAATATTGTAAATAAGAAAAATATACTAAAATCCCTTCACAGAATAGCTTATTTTGATTAAAAGCAGTCCAAATATTGCAAAAATGTGAGACCTGCATATGTCAGAATTATTCATCAAGCTAGGGAGTATTATGGACAAGACAAGAAAGGAGCAAAACAAATCATCTCTAGTACGGTCTTGGACTATATATACACCTAAGTTCCTTCGTTATTCGTAAGTAGAGCCATATGGCACATAGGTTAAAATGCAATATTGCAGGCTAATTCTGCTAATTGTCAGCAGTTTGATTCTCTCTGGCTCAAGGTTGACTCAGCCTTCCATCCTTCCAAGGTCAGTAAAATAGGACCCAGACCAGGGGTAGGCAACCTGCTGGCTCAGGAATTCTGGGAGATGAAGTCCACAAGTCATAAAAGAGCCAAGGTTGCCTACCCCTGACTCAGACTGTGGGGGCAATATGCTGTCTCTGTAAACCACTTAGAGAGAGCTGTGAAGCAGTAGGAAGCAGTATATATGTTTAAGTGCTAGTGTTTTTGCTCTCACTATAATGGAGGATCCAAAAAAGAACATGAAATAATATGTAAAGCAATTTCGCAAGAAAAAGACAATTAGAAATTTTAAAAGAAATCAACCTTGTTGGGTCATATTTACAAACATGTTTTCCAAGCCGATAGGCCAAATTTTCTGGTCTGTTGCCAGAAAAGAGATGCAACAGTTTTCTTCTGCATCTGGCAGTGTTTTTATGAGATGTCGAATCAATGTACCACTTAAGTCCATCTCAGAATTACCATATTATAGGACATGTTGCATATCCTCTGTAACTGGGAACCCCACAGGCAGAGGCATTCTTGATGGACAATCTTTTGATATTTGCCATAAATGATAGCAGAAGGCAATTCATTGATCCTGGCAAGGCCAAATGTCTTACAACATCTTTTATTTATTAGAGAATGGCAACAGTTGGTATAATAAGCATCCAGTATTTATATTCCCTTGATGCAGGAAAAGAAAAAAGCAGCAGAAATCCTCAAAAGCTAAGTCACATGTTGTCTACTGAATTCAGGAAAAAAAATTAATTGACGGAAATCTGAATAGATTAGATAGACTCATTTTTTCTCAGAACGATAACAATACACCTAAAAACCACCAGCTATTCTTTAAGTGGCAGAAGATCATAGATTTATTATTTAATATTTCAAACTCCAGTAAGCATTCATAATTCTTTTCCCCCTTTCTTTTATAGGCTATATAGGACATTTAAGGACAGCAAGTATTTATATATGTTGATGGAAGCCTGTTTAGGTGGAGAGCTTTGGACAATTCTCAGGGACAGGTAAGAAATGTCATAAGGAAATAAGATTCACTTGGCATACCAAATGTGATTACACAAACAAAGCTATATAATTAAAAAAATTAAAAGTTTGTTTATTCCTATCACAATTAAATAAGGCATGCTATATATCATAAAATTTAAAATACAAGTTTAAAATATGTACAAATTAAACAGATCTTGCCCAGAAACTAGCAACATTAATTAAATTATTTTGTGTGCCCTGAGGTCCACAAGTGTGCACAAAGGACAAGTATCATTATACATAAGTGTTGTTGTCTGCATGTCACCATAGTCACAAAGGGCAGAAGCCACCAATTAGCCCCATTTTCAGATCTTGTATTTGCTTCCCATTTTGTATCCAGTGACTCTGGGCAGCTTACAACATAAACACATTGAAAAACATTAAAATCATCCATTATAAAAACACAGCAAATGAAACATTAATAGATAAAATCAAGAAGACAAGATGGCAAAGAAAGGAGCCAGACCCACCAGGGGTGTGGTTAACTCAACCACTTCCAGTATGAAAGCTCCCTCTTATTAATGTAATGTGGGAAAGAAGCATCATTTCATAGAATTATTTTCCAATTATCTCTGTCCTATCAGAATTCTCCTTTTACTTGCTTTTCCCTACTGCTTTTCACAAATAGTAAGCTGTAACTTACCATGTCTTTTCTAAGGTACAACCCTACAGCATTTGTTTTGAGCGATACATGCAGCCAATTTGATCTCTGTCACCTTCACGCTCTGAGAGCTTTTAAGTCCAAGTTGTTTTACTGTGTAAACATTTCTGGCAGAGATGATGTGATATGTGAAATGTAACTTGCATAGCGACCGGTTAGGGCGCATAGGGTTGGCCTCCTATGGGTCCCGTCTGTTAGACAGTGTCATCTGGCGGGGCCTAGGGTTAGGGCCTTCTCTGTTGCTGCCCCAGCCCTCTGGAACCAACTTCCCTCAGAGGTTTGTACTGCTCCCTCCCTCCTAGCTTTCCGAAAACGCTTAAAAACACATTTATGCAGGCAGGTTTGGGACGTGTGAGTTGCACTCTGCCCCGGGGCCTCTGATTGTGACTGTGTGCTGTATGAGTGGAAATAGTTTTATAGTTTTTTACATTGTTAATTAGTATTTTAATTGATTTATACTATATTTTTGTACTTGTATTTTTTCTGTGAGCCGCTCTGAGTCTTGGGAGAAGGGCGGCATATAAGTCAAATAAATAAATAAATAAATAGTTCCCTCATTTTAGTAAGGAGATAGAAATAATCTGTATCTTCCAGGCTTTTGGATCAAAAGAACTTGAATGGTATAATGGAAAGAATGAATTTGGAAACAGTCAAATTCTGGCTTAGCTGTGATACCAGTTGTGTATCCTTGAGCAGGATTCAAAATGTAATCTAAATGTGTAAAAACTAGTGTGTTGTACTGCCATGTAAACAACTCTTCATTTTCTAGGGCTGACAAAAAAAAAAAAAAGCAACTGCTTTCTGTGCAAACAGATTTGGTTCAGTCTTTCAGTTTAAGACAATATTCTGCTCTAGATCACAATCCCCAGGCTGTGCCCCACTACCGGGCCATGGCCTATCTGCAACCCAGGCCACACAAGCAGCAGGCTGCGCATGCACGTGCATGTATGCCAGGCCACCACTCATGCAAGCTGAGCTGCACATGTATGCTGGCCTGCTGCTCGCATGATCTGGTTCCTCTCCCCCCTCCCCCGCTGGGCCACCAAGCCCCAAAGGTTGAGGACCGCTACTCTAGATGATGATCAAGATTACATGTGTCCAAAATGTATGTATCTAGTAGAATTCATGGCATTGAGCTAACTACCAACTGATTTTGAAGGAAGACTAGATAAGCCTATTGTTGGAAATTACTTAGGACTGCTGGCAGCAACAGGATTGTATCCTCAGATGATCTATATCTTGGCCGACAGAGTAATTCTGACAGAGATCCCTGCCCAAAAAAATCTTTGGCATCGGCCAGCAGAAATAAACTTCTGAAAGCACAGCAAAGGGTTCCTGTATCACCCTACTCAATTCAGTCAGTGTGTTGTTGAATTAGTGTTGTTCTCTTAAAGTTGACAGATTTCACTATTATGATGGTGCTAGTTTCAGGCAACAGGGTAAGCCATTCACGGAAATAATGCTGCAATCCTGTTCTGACCTAAATAGAAATTCCATTACATTCAATGGGACTTCCCTGGGAGGATTTCTTTTATTTCATATATTACCTACCACTCTAATCTCTATACTCTGGGTTGTTTATAAAATGCAGCAAGAAAGAAAATACGACCAATAAAACCATATATCTCACCAAAGCCAGAACAATAGATTTTGCTGCAAGCAATCAACAACTCAAATCCAGCTGCCCCAATAACACTACTCCTCAAATATCTGGGAAAACAAAATTGGGGAGGGGGCAATCTCAACTTGGAGAACAAGCTGTCTGCAATGCAACCAAGGAGGTCTGCTTCCACCTCCCAACATGTATTAATGTATTTATTTTAAGATCTGTTTTTAATTGAGGTTAGTTTGGTTTGGTTTTCTTATTTTAAAGCTTGTTTTTAACTATCCAGAGGCTCTACTGTGGCGCCGGCAGCCATGTAAAACAAACAACCAAACAAAAAGTGTAATGTGGGATCAGGACGTGGAAACACCCTGTCCCAGGAAGACTTTGCAGGATAGGTAGATTCTTCCTGATTTCAAAGACAACCAAGATGGGCTTTATAATTCATACCAGCATTTTGAATTGAATTCAGAAACCTATTGGCCAATCAGTGTTGAGCCCACAAAGAAGATCAGTATATATTATCTCAATATACTGTTTTTCAAAAGGCAACTGGACTGTTTTTCCTTGAAGACGTTTCACTTCTCATCCAAGACGTTTCTTTAGTTCTGATTGAATGGTGGAGGATGGAAGGATTTATATTCCTTGCTAACAACCAGATGACTGTAAGGAATATAAATCCTTCCATCCTCCACCATTCAGTAAGAACTGAAGAAGCTTTTTGAATAGCAAGCGAAACGTCTTCAAGGAAAAACAAAGTCCAGTTGCCTTTTGAAAAGCATCTTTGGAACAGCCATGACCTGGATGACTGAGAATCTCCATAGACATCTGTATATATTAATTAGGCCATGGTATTCTGGATCAACTGCAATATATGCCCCCAATGAGAAACAAGAGCTATTCTTTCAACAACTATATGACAAACTTGTGCATTTAAATTATCATAATCTTTGTATATTGGGAGACTTTAATGCAATTGTGGATGCAGTTCGAGACTACAAAAGCCATAAACAAGGGAAGAAAGGAAGTAATGTTTTATCTAAATCTTGTTTAAAAATGAAAGATGAACTATGCTTGCAGGATATATGGCGAGAGATGAATCCAGAAAAGATACAATATACTTTTTACTCTAACAGGCATAACTCTTGGTCAAGAATAGACATGATATGGATCTCCCATGATCTGAAGACTATGATACAGGAAGTTGAAATTGAACCAAATATTTGGGCAGATCATAACCCAATTAAAATGACATGGAAAGGATATAAGAAAAGATTGAGATGGTCTCTGAATAAAGCTATTATGAAGGAAAAAGAATTTTTACAATTAGCAATAAAAGAAATGATATTTTTTTTAAGATCAATAAAAAGGAAGATACTTCTATCCAAAATGTTTGGGACACGGCAAAAGCATACTTTAGAGGTTTAGCTATAACCTATATTGCTAAAAAGAATAAAGAAAAGAGAATTTCACAATCCAAATTGAAAAAACAGCTTGGTATGTTGGAGCTGGAATTACAAACTGATCCACAAAAGAAAAATGTGAAGATACAAATGGACTTAATAAAACATAAATTAAACCTACTTGAGACTGATACTATGGCACAACAGATTAAACGAGCCAAACAGAACTTTTTTGAAAATGCTAACAAACCTGGTAGATGGCTTGCATATAGACTGAAAAGAGAAAGAGAAAAAAGATCAATAAGTAAATTATTGGACGAAAAGGGTGAAATACACTGTCATAATGATGGTATCAAAAAATTGTTAAGGCCTTTTATGAACTGCTTTATAAGGCTGAGACGATCTCTGAAGAGGCAATTCAGGTTTATTTTAAAAAAGCAAATCTCCCAAAAATATCAGAAAATATGCGACAGAGGTTAAATGAGAAAATATCAATGATGGAGATCATAGAGGCAATTAAAAGACAAAAGAAAGATAAGACACCGGGGCCGGATGGACTACCTGCAGAATTTTACACAGCCCTACAAGATACCATGACTCCTTTTCTGAAGGACTTGTATAATGAAACTTTTATACAGACAAAAATTCCAAATTCATGGACTGAAGCTAATATTACCTTGATACCCAAAGAAGACACAGATTCTACACAAATTAAAAACTATAGGCCAATATCGTTACTAAATGTGGATTATAAAATCTTTGCTGCAATTTTGGCAGAAAGAATGAAAAGCTTTTTAATAGAATTTATTCATCCAGACCAAAATGGCTTTCTTCCTAAAAGACAGATAAAGAACAACTTAAGGATTATTTTAAATGTTTTGGAGTATTATGAAAATCATCCAGGGAGCCAGATGGCGCTCATATTTCTTGATGCACAAAAAGCATTTGATAATTTAAATTGGCAATTTATGTTTCAACAATTACAGGAAATGGACTTTGGTGAAAACTTTATTAAAGCAATTCAAGCGATCTACAAGAAACAATCAGCAAGGATACTTATAAATGGAGACTATACAGAGAGCTTTGATATTAAAAAAGGCACGAGACAGGGATGTCCACTCTCTCCCCTGCTATTTATTTTGACTCTGGAGTTATTGACTAGAAGCATCAGGCAAGATATTGAAATTAAAGAACTTGATATTAAAGACCAGAAATTTAAACTACAGGCTTTTGCGGACAATCTGGTCTTTATCTTAGAGGACCCTTTGGAAACAGCCCCTAAACTTTTGCAGTAAATTGAAAAATTTGGAGAAGTGGCTGGATTGAAAATAAATAGGGAAAAAACTAAAGTGTTAACAAAAAATTTAACTGATAAACAAAAAACTCAACTCGCCAAAAAGACAAATCTTCAAATAGCTAAAAAAGTTAAATATTTAGTGTTGTGGGTGTCTCTAGACCAGCTGGGGAAATGTCAGAGGATGAGGAGGAGCAACCAGGCCCCTCTGGGTGCTTTCCCCTCCCGGCAGGAGAGACAGAGAGGGAGGAGATTTGCATGCAGTCTGAGTCAGACTCTCAAAGCGGAGACTCAGATTTGGAACAGGAAAATTTATGGCTTGATCCGAGATTCCGAAGGTTTGATAGGCAGAGGTCTCAGTTACGTGGAAAAAGGAAACCATGGGGGAAGTGACGTATCGGAAACTATATTAGAAGATAAAGGAGGGACTAATTCTTTGTCACGAGCAACGTTAATATCAAGGAGTAGCTTGATGCCTTGCGCAGTTCGTTTGAACTCAGTTTTCTGTGTTTTTGGACTCTATGGAAGATTAATGAGCTCTTGGACAACCTGAGAGATAAAGAGTGAGTTAATTGGAAGGGAGGGAGAGCATGATTAAGCTGAATGTAAATAAATCAGACTTGGCCGTTCCGGCCAACAAAATGCCAGCAGCTTGCTTTGCAATGAATCTCTTGAAATGTGTTAAATAAAACTCTTAAAGAAATATTCCTGTGGATTTTACTAAGCTGAGAAGGGCCAGACATAACATTTAGGTATCTATCTTATGGCGAAATATTCATCATTAAAAGAGGATAATTATGAGAGACTAATAAAACAAATAAAAATCGACCTGGAAAAATGGGAAAATCTCCAATTATCATTGTTAGGAAGAATAATGACTGTTAAAATGAACATTTTACCAAAACTAATTTTTTTATTTCAAACAGTTCCTGTAAAGTTGGGTAAGAAATTTTTTGACGATTTAAACGCAATGATATTAAGATTCATATGGCAAAGAAAGAAAGCAAGAATTAAATGTAAACTTCTACAAGATTTGAAAGAGAGAGGGGGGTTGGACTTCTGGATTGGAGACTTTATTATCAAGCAGCTATTTTGCTTTGGATTAAAGAATGGATTACTCTGAGAAATAAGCGAATTCTCTATTTAGAGGGATATGATCTTCAACTAGGCTGGCATGTCTTTTTATGGTATGAGAAAGCTAAAATACATAAGTACTTTCAAAACCATGCTATAAGAAACGCTTTACACTTTGAATGGAGGAAAGTTAGACACAAAATGTACATGAAAATTCCTGAGTGGCTTTCAACGATGGAAGCATTTGCTTATCTGAATTTGATTAATTACGATAAACTTGTTAGTTATAAAGACATTTTGGACAAGGATGGAAAACTCAAAGACAGGCAAACCCTTCAACAACAAGGTATTGACTTAACATGGTGGTCCTATTTGCAAATTCAAACAAGATATGAAAAAGACATAAAAACAATGGGATTTTACAAAGAGCTGACTCCACTTGATAAAATACTTTTAACAACAGATGAACATTTGATTAAGAAACTTTATAAATATTTATTAAATTGGAAAATGGAAGAAGAACAAGTAAAAGAGACAATGATAGTATGGGCGAAGAACTTTGAATATTCTATAGAATTAGAAGATTGGCAAAAATTGTGGGATAAAAATATTAAACTTACTAAAGCAGTAACATACAAAGAAAACTTATATAAAATGTTTTATAGGTGGCATATGACACCAGTTCATTTAGTGAAAATGTTTAAAAATTTATCAGATAAATGCTGGAAATGTAAGCAAAAACCGGGTACTTATTATCACGCCTGGTGGACATGTTCTATTGCAAAAAAATATTGGTCTAAGATTCATAGATTGTTAGTAAAGATGATGAAAATTCAGATAGAATTTAAACCAGAACTGTTCTTGTTAGGTATATTAAGACCTAACTATGGTAAAGAAAATGATTATTTAATACTACATGTATTGACAGCTGCAAGAATAGTTTTTGCCCAGTTTTGGAAAAATGAAAACTTACCATCAGATCAGATTATAATTTTGAAAATTCTAGATTGTGCAGAAATGGACAGATTAACGTTAGAGATGAAGGAGAAAGAGGATTCAATCTTTTATAAAACTTGGGGGAAATTTTATCAGTGGGTTGAAACACGTTAGAATAAGAAGAGATATTAGAGATTTAGTATATTAAGTATTAAGCTTGATGTTTAGAAATAGTTGCTATGCTATTAATTATGCTAATTATTTAAAGGAACATTACTGTTTTACCAAAAGTTTGTTGTAATTATACCGATTTACTTTTATAAATGTTTAGTATTATATAAATAATAATATTCAATATGAAGATCCGGACGACAGCTTGTTCGCTGAATCACATATCTATTGTTACTATCCACACCCGGCCCCCTTTATCCCGGTTTCCCTGTACCTCTCCCGACCCCATCTTTCCCTACCCATATAAAAATCTAATAAAATACATTTATAAAAAAAAAAAGCATCTTTGGAACAACCATGACCTGGATGACTGAGAATCTCCATAGACATCTGTATATATTAATTAGGCCATGGTATTCTGGACCGACTGTAATTTCTCAGATGCCTTCAGAAGTAGCCCCAGGAAGAATATGTTGCATTCCTATATAATAGAGGTGTTAATGATGAGTTAGTTTCACAAGTTATCCACCACCACCAAAAAAAAGAGGGTTTTATTAGTGCATAGCTCTCTATTTGCTGATCAAACAGGAGCTTGAATTCAGATAGGCGTGTGAATGTGTATGAACATAGTGGGGAAGGTAATCTTGTCGAGAGCCAGAATAGAAATCTGAATCATGCAGTAGTGTATGAACACTACTTCCACTTTGCCTGGGTTTAATTTCACCCAGTTTTTCCCATCCAATCCTTTTCAGCTTCCAAATATCGAATAAAGATCTTCTGTGGATCTATGACTCAGCCTAGGAAGGTAACGAATGGCTGGGTATGATCAGAGTATTGATGATACCTCACCCAAATTGATGTTTGACCTCTTTAAGGTGTTAAATAGCATTGGATTCCTCCCCCGCCATTCCAGTAGGATTCTCCATCCCCAGACATAACTGAGACTGCTTGACCCACTACTAATCATCTCTTTTCTTTCAAGCACTTTCAGTAATGTATCTCATCCCAACCTGCTACTTACTTACATTCCTCCTTGTGTTCCTTCAAACATTCTCCTTGGGGCTTGCAAGTTAAGCCTCCCCACCCATGTCCCTGTCCACACCCACCCCTGCCCAGTGCACTATCACTTTCAGACAGGGAGCTACATATTCTCTTCCACACCATCAATGTTCCTCCAGATCTCCTTTTAAAATATCATGGAAACCATTTCAGCTAAAGGAAGCATCCATAGTCAACAGCAGCAATCCAGCCAAAACAAATTGTTCCTTTTAATAAGCATTAAAGATCCAGGTCCTATCTATTACAGAAAGTCATCTGATGGGGCCCAGGAAGAGAGCATTTTCTCTTCCAGGATTTAGGTTGGCCCCAACCCTTCTGTCTTTTTTGCAAGGCCTTAAAAATGCAGTTTTGGCCCTGTGCTGGGGAACTGGATGTGTGGAAAATTGTGCAGTCATTGTATTAATCTGTCACTGTTAATTTTTATTTTAACCTTGGCTACTGATTAGTATTTCTATGGGGTTTTATATATTTTTAATTGTTGTCAGCCACCCACTGTCATGACTTTGAGACAGAAAGCCATATAAATTTAAATGAATAAATATAACAAAAAACCCTATTAGGAGGAGGATAATTAAACTTTTAGACCTCCCTTTATCCAAATACAGAGGTAGAATGCAAATCAGATTCAGGAGTGTTCCTATAATTCTAAAATATATTAGAAATAAAACAAAATGCAGTAATAAAATATCAAAATCAAAAGATATGAAAGAATGAACATTCAACATCTGATTGAAATTATGTAAATAAAAGTAGAACACCTGGGCTATGACAAATACTGTATTTAAAACTTATCAGTTGCATAAATGGCACAGCAAAATAAGACAAAAATATAGTAGTGAAATCTCAAACCTTACTTTTATAATACTGTTTTTATTATCATTTTAAATTCCAAACATTTACTTGTATTTAATTTGTTTAAAAAATATAATTATAATACAAATTACCTTGTGCTAAGATTTCTTTTAATTGTTTGCAGAAGTCTTTGATCCTTTGTTTTAATACTTTTTCTATCTACTCCTGGTATCTGCTGCCATCTAGCTATGAAAGAGAATTTCTCTTTTATTTCCTTAGGTCATCTATTAATAATTGAAATGCTTAGCACTAGCAAAACCTTGTTAACATTTTATCCTGTGTTAGTTTTAGGCTGCCTGCCTGCTTTGGAACAGGCTTACCCAGCAAAATGTCAGTATATATGTATCCTAAGGAAAGATAAAGTATAAGGTTTAAAGTGCTTACCCAGAAGTTAATTTGGGGAATGTGAAATGTGAAACCGTCTGTATCTAACAAAAAACTGACCATATTGATTCTGGTTTTAAAACTTAATTTGGCAGTTGGTTGTAATATATAGCAATGATTTTTGATTTTGTGACTTGTTGAAAAAAGCTTCTGATCTCTATGCTTCTTTTATCCAGAAGGGAATGAAGAAAAATAAATTCAGTTTGGGAAATAAATGCATAAGGGTTTTTTGGTTGTTTTTTTTAAAGATCTCAGACTAAGCAATAAACAGAGAAATGTGATTCTATCATAGCCTACAGTTATTTTGCAGTCTGGTTCTTCTGATAGCCAGTGGGCTTTTGCAGTCAAGTCATTAGATAAATAAAGTATTCTCGTCTGACACTTTCAGTGGTTTCACACAAAAATAGTTGAACTATGATTTTCAGTTTGCAAGATATAATGCTGCCTGAGGAAAGCACTCCCAAGTACTACACTCATAAAATCCTATACATATTTAAATACATATTTAAATCCTCGACTTACAACAATTCATTCCGTAAACGTTTGAAGTTACAACGGCACTGAAAAAAATAATCATTTTTCAGACTTATGACCATTGCAGCATCCCCAATGGTCACCTGATCAGAATTTGGATGCTTGGCCCAGCATTATGTGATCCCCTTTTGCGATAGGGAAGCCAGATTCACTTAACAACTGTGTTACTAACTCACTTAACCACAAAAAAATTGGGTTTAATTGTGGTCATAAGTCAAGGACTAGCTGTAATTCACTGCACTGCTCCAAAAGCTGATCTAAACAAAACAAAATTTAATATCCTCGTATCTTGTAGATAATTGAAAAAAATGTATGTCTGCCTTTGTCAGTGTCAAAATCTCTGGTTTTGGAGAAATGGGAAAAATCAGCCATGTGTCAATGCTGCTAATATTGGATATTATTACTTTCACAAGATATGCAGAACTGTCTGGTATTTTTAGAGTTAATTCAGATGATGGTGGGGAGGAGGAGAAAGATAAGGACTGCATGCGGGAAGGGAACATAAGTGAATCTTTGTCCTCCAGGTTGGTTGGAAAATGTGAATCATGACAGCAAAATAGGGGAGGGGAATAGCCTGGAATGTTATGTGCAAAGGAAGGGAAATTCAGATCTTGGCATCCATCCATGCTGTGCTGACACTCTGTTTACACTGTAATAAAGGCTTTTAGGATAAACAATGCCTGGAAGTTCTTTGAAGTGTTTCATTAGTTGGAACCTTGACATCATGTAAAGATCTACAAACTTTTCAAACCATTTAGGGGTCCCGGGCCCCAGTCGCTGTTCCTAAACTAAAGGGATAGGCTGACGAAGATTCGGGGAAGATCTCATTATGGAAGAACAAAGATTGCCTGAGGCCAGCACCCCGGCGGCAGCAGCTTCCCCGGTGGAGGGAGCGACAGCCGGCAAGCCAGGGGAGAAAGAACTCTGGCAGATCTCCCAGCTGGGAGCAAAGACTTCATAAGCAGAATGGTGGAGAGTTAATGAATCACCTGCCACTCAAGTTTTGCGTGAGTCACTGGAAAGATTTCAAAACCCAGAGGTGAAAAGCAGAAATCAATTCCTGCAGAGTGGAGCCTACAGCCCTTCGATTGCAGATCAGAAAGCCTTTCAGATCCTGTCTTCCCCTACCAGGGACTCCAACTCTGAAGACAGAGGGAATCCCAGTCTGAGGCCTCTGCAGCAATGGGGAGATTGGGTTCCTGAGCAGGTAGATGATCAACGACCTCTGACCTTGCCGCAACTAATAGAGGCCTTGCAACAGTTTGGGGTGGTGCAGAAGCCAGGAGATCAATAGCTGGTGGGAGAACGACCACAGCAAGGAGATTGGCCACAGCCCCCAAATGTGCAACCCCTAGGCATAAATCTGCAGCTAGAATGGGGCCAGCAGCAACAGCCACAGTGGGGGCCCCAATAGCCTATAATTGCATCACTTTTCAGAGCAATCTTTGATGGGGACCCAGAGAAGCTGGTTTTTTTCCTTAACCAAATGCATTCTCATTTGAATTGCTGGGCCTATCTCTACCCGGTCCCGGGGGCCATGGTTAATGTGATTGCATCCAGCCTAGAGGGAGAAGCATCCAAATGGCTGAACAATTTATATAATGAGCAAGCCCCTGAATTGGAGGACCCCCACCTCTTCCTCCTAAGGCTTAGAGAAAGATTTGAGGGCTCATCTATTGGTCTCAGAGCAGGAGAACAAATCCACAAAATAAAACAAGCCGGCAGGCCTGCCCTGGAATACATGTGAGAATTTTGCAAGATAACAGGTCGAATAGAGGGGTGGCCTGAACAATCCCTAATCCATCACTTCATTGAGGGATTAAACGATCACCTCTCTCAGGCCTGCATCTATCGAGCAGTACCTGATCAGCTGCAAGAATGGTACCAGGCAGCAGTGAAGCTAGACGTTCAGCTCGCCCGCTATAAGAAGCCTCCCCCACCTGAATCTGAGCAGCAGCCAGAGCAACCTGAACAGCAATCAACCCCACAAAAACCTCCAACTACTGCGATGGCTGACAGACCCAGACCACCTACAGACCCATCAATCAAATGTTTCCGGTGCGAACAGGAGTGACATTGAGCAGCAAACTGTCCAGTCTCCTACCTCTGACTACAGACCGGAAGCAGCAGCGAGAAGGAAACCTGTCCAGTGGCTAACGAGAGAAAAATCCAACTGGGTCACGCAAGAACCTGTTGCCCAGATTACACCCCCCACACAGGAGGACACCGAGACTCTGGGTGGACCCACCCCTGCTCTACCCTCCTTTGACAGTGACAACGAAGGAGAGAATGACCCAATGGTGAGTTGACAAGTCCTGTCTTTTTCACTGCCTGCCAAACTTATAATCCCTAAGTCTGGGGTACAAATGGACTTAAACGTGCTAGTCGATTCTGGATGCACCCAATGCATTATTAGTCTGCCATTTGCCATGAAGATGGACATACAGGCAAAACAGCTCTCCAAACCTGTGAGGTTTGAGCAAGCTGATGTCTCCCTGATGGGAGGGACTCTTGTCACACAATTAACTGAGCCCTTATGCCTAGAAATAGATGTGCACTGGGAGTTTATTCACTTCCTAGTGGCTCCAAAAATGACTGAGTCTATGATCCTAGGGCTAGCCTAGTTGGACAAATGGAAGTCGTTTATCTGGTGGAAGAAAGGAATGAGAACTGTGAGACTACCTATAGGGCCTAATCCTCCTGCTGATTCAACCGACATTGTGGGACACCTTAGGCCACTCAATGAGCGAGCGCACATGGCTGCCTCACCGCCGCCAGGTGAACCACTCATTCCCAATGAATACCGGGACCTAGCAGATGCATTTAGTGAAAAAGAATGTGATGCCCTGCCCCCTCACAGACCCAATGACTGCTCTATCAAACTGGTGCCAGGAATCAAATTCTCACACCCGAGAATGTACACTATGTCCCCCCTCAAAATGGAGGAGACGCAGCGATACGTGAACAAAAACCTAGTGAGGGGGTACATTGAACGGGCCAAATCTACTGTGGGAGCCCCTGTGTTGTTCAAAGAAAAAAAAGATGGGTCTCTTCATCTCTGCATAGACTATAAAGGTCTCAACGCTGTCATTGTGGAAAACAAATACCCCCTCCCCCTCCTAAAGGACTTATTAACCCATCTGGCTAAAGGGAGTGTCTTCACTAAATTAGACCTGAGAGAGGCATATTACCAGGTAAGAATAAAGGAGGGAGACAAGTGGAAAACTACCTTCAACTGTCCCATGGGGAGCTATCAATTCAAGGTCATGCCATTTGGGCTACAGGGGCCCCCAGCCATGTTCATGCAGTTGATTAATGAGTTCCTACATGATCACTTATACAAAAGGTTTTGGTGTATCTTGATGATATCCTGATATTCAGCACGAATATGGCTGATCATATAAAGTTGGTGAGAGAAGTGTTAAAGAAACTGTTGAATGCCAAGCTTTATGCCAAATAGTCAAAATGTGAATTTCACCACACCCGATTAGATTATCTTGACTACAGAATTTTCCAACGAGGGCATTGAACTGGATCCAGCCAAGGTAAAAGCTATAATCAAATTGCAGCCCCCAAAACAGCTCCAGAGCTTTTTAGGTTTTGCCAACTTTTATTGTCAATTCATTTCCTCTTTTGCCAAGATTGCCCTACCCCTTACAGAACTACTCAAAACAGGCAAAAGAGGATGGAAGCCATGACCAGGCTAACCACTGGCACGGACGATGGGCTGTCAAACAGCTTATGAGAATTTAAAGAGACTATTTGCTGCTGAACCAGTCCTAAAGCACCCCTGCCCAGGGGAGCCCTTTGTAATTCAAGCCGATGCCAGCGATGTGGCAGTTGGAGCTGTATTACTGCAAAAGAACAAAAGTGGAGTCCTGCAACCCTGTGCCTACATCTTTAAAAAAATTACTGAAAGCGAGCAGAGATGGGCAATCTAGGAGAAAGAGGCCTTTGCAATTAGGTGGGGGCTGTTAAACTGGTGACACTATCTAGAAGGGAGCAAGGTGCCTTTTGAAGTATGGACAGATCACAAAAACCTAGAGGCACTGAAAACTCCCCACAAATTGTCCCCAAAGCAAGTATGGTGGGCACAGTACTTTAACCGCTTCAATTTCACTCTAAAGTACATACCAGGAGGAAAAAACTTCCTAGCTGATGCGCTATCCCGATTATCCCAATACAAAAGTGAACGTGAAGAAGTTAACAAGGCAATTATCTCCAATCCACAAACTGCCGCTCAACCTATGCCTCGCAGGGTCCCTAATCCTGATGATCCTGGGGTAAAGAAAATAAAACAAGAGCTCCTCACTGATCAATGGTTCAAAGATAATCAAACCTCCCTAACATGCAGAAATGGCTTGGCTTACAAGGGGGGGTACTGTATTTGCCAGAAGCCCTCTGTCTTAATGTTCTCAAACACAGCCATGATGTAAAACAGTCTGGACACTTTGGATATTTGAAAACCCTACACATCACCCACTGGCAATTTTGGTGGCCGGGGCTGAAAAGGGATGTGGAAGACTATGTAAAAAATTGTACTGTATGTGCCACAATGAAAAGAATTCCAGGGAAAACCCCTGGGTTACTGCAACCCATGGGAGACCCTTCTCAACCATGGAAAGAAATAGCTATGGACTTTATAGTAGACCTACCTGAAAGTAGAGGAAATACTGTCATATGGACTGTGGTAGATCTGTTCTTGAAGCAGGCTTATTTTGTCGCCTGGAAAGGACTCCCATCTGCCCAATATCTGACTAAATTGTTCCTGAAACATATCTACCAGCTGCATTGTGCCCCTAAGCGAATAATTTCGGATGGGGGGGTGCAGTTCACAGCAAGGTTTTGGAGGAGTTTTCTTAAATTAATTGGATCATCTCAAGGCTTATCATCTGCTTTTCATCCAGCCACAAACGGTGCTGCAGAATCTGCTAACAAAATGATGGAGCAATACCTCAGATGCTACATTTCCTACCAACAGACAAACTGGACTGACCTCCTCCCCTTCGCAGAGGTGGCATACAATGATTCTGTTCACAGCAGTACCGGCTACACGCCTTTCAGAGTAGCCATAGGAAAAGAGTTCAGCCCAATACCTGAATACCCTCAGGTGCCCTCTCCCTCCCAGACACTTAATCAATGGGTGAGGGGGTGGGAAGAAGTTTAGAAAAACATGAAAACTGCGTTTAAAAAGTCTTCTGAGACCTACAAACACCAGGCTGATAAAAAGAGGGCTCCCCAAAGAACATACCAAGCTGGGGAAAAGGTTTATTTGTCAACTAAATATTTATGCCTCAAATTGCCCAGCAAGAAATTGGGACCAAAATTCTTGGGGGCTTTCCCCATAATAAGGATCATCAACCCTGTCACAGTAGAATTGAAACTCCCTAGGCTTTTAGGGAGGATTCACCCTGTCTTCCATTGCAGCTTGTTGAAACCTTATCGGGGCTCCACTTTAAGACCTCCCCCGAAGAAGGCACCCGGCCCCCTCGCAGTTGCGGGACAGACCCACTATGAAGTGAAACGTATTCTTGACTCTAGAATTTTTAAAGGGAAATTGCAGTACCTAGTACAATGGAAGGGGTACTCGCTGTCCGAGGCTACTTGGATGAAATCTAACGATGTGAAGGCTGACCAACTCATCAAAACGTTTCATGAGAAAAACCCCAACAAACCAAGGGATAATCCCTGACATATGCTTTTGTTCACATACAGGACCTATCCTTTTTGTAAGGTGGGGGGCTATTATTATTGCTTTGACAAGATATGCAGAACTGTCTGGTATTTTTAGAGTTAATTCAGATGATGGTGGGGGGAGGAGAAAGATAAGGACTGTGTGCGGGAAGGGAACGGAAGTGAATCTTTGCCCTCCAGGTTGGTTGGAAAATGTGAATCATGACAGCAAAATAGGGGAGGGGAATAGCCTGGAATGTTATGTGCAAAGGAAGGGAAATTCAGATCTTGGCATCCATTCATGCTATGCCGACACTCTGTTACACTGTAATAAAGGCTTTTAGGATAAACAATGCCTGGAAGTTCTTTGAAGTGTTTCATTAGTTGGAATCTTGACACCATGCTCCAGTATTCTTTTCAACAGTCATCAATGATGCCATTGTCCTTCCTATTTGGTTTTGGTTTTTTGTTTTTGTTTTTTGGTCTTCTGGAAGCCATGATGGCTGAGGTTAAGGGAGCTAAGGAATATAAACACGATCAGACTCCTGGAACAGAATCGTCATTGGCAGTCAGGGATTCATATTCTGCAGTCCCCACAAAAGCTTTGGTGCTTCCTGCAAAGGCTGGACGTTTTTCCCCTTTTTTTTCCATGAGGAATAAAATATTTTTTTGGAGAAATTCATAGAGAGGGAGCATGAGGATATTACTTTTTTTTGTAAATATTTTATTAGTTTTATAATTATAAACAAAGAATCAAATTAAATACAACTCAACTTAATACAATCTTTTTCAACTTTCTCCCGCACAAAACAAAACATATATTCTTATAAAAACTTACGTAAAATAAAATAACTATGGGTGTTGCTCGGCAGCACCCCCGCCACCACATCCCCCTCTTCCTTCCTCCCTATCTCGTACTTCCCTCCCCCTCCCCTCCCTCACTCTCCACCCTCCTCTCCTACAACCTTCCTACTTCCCTCCACTCCTTCACTCCTCACTCTCACCCCCTCCAGATGTGGTCCAGAGGTACTGCCCGAGCAACTCCTCTTATATCAATAAATATATCATTCTTATATAATGCAAGAATTACAGTTGATTACATTATTACACCCCCCCCAGTCCACCCACCCCCCGACTTCCCAAAGTGAATACAGGGTAAAACAAAAGAAAACCCACTAGATTAAACAAAATTATTATATAAATCCTAATAAAAATTTAACTATATGCTAAATACAATTTCTTAAATTGATATTTCCCTTGAATATAGTCTATCCATTTTTTCCAGTCCAGCATATATTTTTCATTTGAATGATCTTTCAAATATGCAGATACTTTATAACTTTATAATTTATAACTTTCAAAGTCCATTCCTTGATGGATGGTAATTCTACCTTCTTCCAATATTGTCCAACCAACAGTCTCGCTGCTGTAATCAAGTTCAGAATTAAATTCGTTTCTATGGTGGTGCAATCTTTTATAATACCTAATAAAAACAACTGTGGTGAAAATTCAATACGTTTTTTCAAAATATTTTGAAGTATCCACCATATTTTTATCCAAAAAGCCTTGATTTTTCTACAAGTCCACCATACATGAAAATAAGTGGCGTCCATACAATCACATCTCCATCAATTAGGTTTTGAATTAGGGTACATACATGATAATTTCTTCGGATCCAAATGCCATCTATAAAACATTTTATAAAAATTTTGTCTTAAATGTTGCGCTTGTGTAAATTTTACATTTTTCACCCAGATCCTCTCCCAAGTTTCCATCATAATTGGTTGTCCGAAATTTTGTCCCCACTTTATCATACAGTCCTTAACTAATTCAGTTTCCGAATCAATTTCTATCAATACGTTATACAATCTTTTAATATGCATTGGCCTTTGGTCTCTAATTTGTTTAATTAAATTTTCATCTATTTGGGATAAACCCATCTTCAAATCTTTTTTCCATCTAGTCTGCAATTGTAAATATTGAAACCAAGTAAGAGTTATTCCTTCCTCTCTTAAGATATCCAAGGACTTCAATAATAAAAGATTCCCTTCTTTAATTAGGAGTTTCTCATAGGGCACCACATCTTGTAATTGTACTCTATTTATATTCTCTATTGCGTGTCTGGGAACCGTCCAAACAGGAATCTTATCATTTAATTTATACTGATATTTTTTCCAAACCCGCAGCAGAACATTTCTCAATAGGTGCTCTTTGAAACTCCTATCCTATATTACTTTTATTTAATTATTTTTCATAACAGGTAGTCCTTGACTTACAGCAGTTTGCTTAGTGACCATTCAAAGTTACAATGGTACTGAAAAAAGGGACCCACTTTTCATGCTTATATGACCATTGCAGCATCCCCGTGGTCATGTGATTTACACTTGGGTTATGACAGTTGCAGTGACCCAGGGTCATGTGATCAACTTTCTGACAAGCTAAGTCAGTGAGGAAGCCAGGTTCACTTAACAACCGTGTTACTAATTTAACAACTGCAGTGATTTGCTTAACACAATGTGGCAAGAAAAGTTGTAAAATGGGGCAAAACTGGCTTAACAAATTTCTCACTGAGCAACATAAATTTGGGGCTCAATTGGGGTCGTAAGTCAAGGGCTACCTGTATTTAAATCTCTACTTTCCCCTAAGTAGAATGGAAAGTTTGCCATATTTCTTCTTTTTTGTCCAAGAATGGTCGCTTGACTCCACATGAGGGTGTGCCCCCATGCCATTGCAAGTGAGGGTGCATAAAAATTAATATAGCCAGTTTAGATGACTTATCTTTCTCTGTCTGTAAATTCTAAATAGTATTTTCATGTACCTCAATTTTCATTCATCCCCATTTAATTTAACCATGTGCATAACATTTACTAGCAAACCATTTGGCATTAGGCTAGTTTATTCTTAACCAAATCAGCACTGAGCAACACAAATTAATACATTCCTTGACTTATTACTGGAGCCCAATCCAAATTACCATAACTCTGTTCTGGAATGAAAGTCTCTCTATTTTCCTCACCTCTTAATGCATGCAGTATTTCTACATTTGTACTCCTAGAACATTCTTTTCATATCCATCAGATGGTGGGTGCAAGGATGCAAAACCAGGAATTGGAAGGTTACCTAAGTGGACTGGCCATGTTTATATTAACCCCAAACACACATACATACCCTCCTTAAGTGACCCTACCTTCTCATACTAGAATAAATAAACTAGAATATCTGAAGCATTTTGCTGTGAACCAGGATGCCCCAAATTCAGTTTTCATAAGCAGGCTTATACAAATCCCTGTTCTCTTGTTTTCAGATCGTTTATCTGCAATATGGGGATGAAAACAGATTGGATTCTGACTTAGTCATGCTTAGATCAATTCTATTAAAATCAAAGAGAAAGACATGATGAACACAAATCCCATTATTTCCACTAGGTTTACTCATTGAAAAGACTTATTTTGTATTGAAGTAAGGCTGTGTGATTTTCTGTACTAAAAATGTGTGAAGTATAAAGATGAAGCATAATATCTGGGAGATTTTTTTTCTATTTGTTGTTGACTTCTAAGTTCATCACCAGAGGCTATGTTTAGAGGAGCTCTGGAAACTAAGATCTGAATAGAACTATTTTAGAGTATTAGCATTTCACTTAATTTATTTATTGACTTTGTTTCTAGAACTGTCCATGTGATATTTTGCTGATTTTTCTTTTAAACCATTCTGTCAAAATGAAATGCATTCTAATGCTCAAATGTATCTTAAAAATGTGTCTTAAAGCTATTGGATTTTTAAATCTCTTTAAATTTCTTCAGTCTTTTAAATTATTTGTTGTGCTTTCTATACTTATCTTCTCAATTTTAATTGGCCATGTTGGTTTTTACATTATAATTATATAGTAATGATGCTATCATGTTTGTTTTTACTGTTGCCAAAGATCCTTAACTGAATGCATAAGTAATCTCAATCTTTCTCTCTCTTTCCTCTTGACAGAGGTTCATTTGAAGATTCTACAACCAGATTTTATACAGCTTGTGTGGTTGAAGCTTTTGCCTATTTGCATTCCAAAGGAATCATTTATAGGGACCTCAAGCCAGAAAACCTCATCCTAGATCACCGAGGTTATGCCAAATTGGTGAGTGGTGGGGATGTTTTCTTCCCAAACAGCAATTAAAAATTACATCACCCTGTAGTTAAAGCTCAGTTGCCTCTTCCATTGTAATAAAATGCCTTTTCTAACAGCCCTAAAACTGTACTTCTAGCCAAAAGGCAGTATTCAGCTCTGCAATTTTGGGACAAATCAATTTATAAAAGATTTAATGCAAACAGATTAATCTGATTGTTTCTGGGAGCCAAATAAGCAAAAATAAGTTCAGAAGTTTATTCCCTTCTGTTGTACCCTTCTGATATGGGAGCAAGATTTTAATAACTTGAAGAAATAACCAGATATGATTCTAAGATTTATCCCCCTATGAATTTAGTTTTTTAACAATTTTATTTATTTGCATTTCATATTTCTAGACTCCCCAGCTCCTTCAAGGAGGGGCCCTGGGCAGTGTACAATATAATCAAATTTAGCCTCTAAGAAGTTATCCCATGTTAAAATGATTTGATTTCCTATTGGCCTTCATTTTTTTTAGGGGAACTTCATTTTAAAATGTTAATGTCAAGATTTCAGAAATTCTAGACATGGGCCTTATTCAAACTGAATTTGAACTATAATCAAAGTTAATGGGAAACTAGGAGTCAAAGGAAACCTTTCCCCAAATTTCCCACATTCCCCAGATATATATTTGTAGATGATGATAATATCCATTCAGTCATGCCCAACTCTTGGTGATTCTATGGGCCAAATCTCTTCACATCTTCCAATCTTGTACTATTTCTTTGAGTTGTTCTATGCTCTAGCTCAGGGGTCTTCAAACTTGGCCCTTTTATGACTTGTGGACTTCAGTTCCCAGAATTCCTCAGCCAGTGTGCCTGGTTGAGGAATCCTGGGAGTTTAAGTCCACAAGTCATAAAAGGGCCAAGTTTGAAGACCCCTGCTCTAGCTGGTGTCAGTTTTGATAGTGTCCAGCCACCACTATACATAGTCAGTTAATTCTGCCCTTTATCGTATAAATATATTATAGGATTTTTTTCTGCACAAGAAAAAGAGGAAATAGGAATAATGTGACAGAATGCAGGAAGATGAAAAAGTAGTAAGACACAATCCTCCAAAAATATAATCATAGCATATGTGCTTCATCTGAATCTGATAAAGTTATAATTTGGCCTACAGGTGGCACTATGACATTTTGAGTTGCCATTTTTTGAGTTATGGAGATTGGGGATTGGAACTGCAGAAAAGTATAATGGTGCTGAATACAATGTATGTGGTGGTGCCTGCTACTGATCTATATTATTTATATGGTTTAACACTTAGGTAATAACCAGCTAGAATACATAAGCTAATCATTAAAGAGCTGTAAAACTGAAAAGTTTAGATTACCTTTGTTAGATCGTTTTACTAAATGGAATTGTTAATGCTTTTTTGTAATCTCAAGAGTTGAAATATGCTCCTCAAGGGCTTTCTTTGGAACTCTTCCTTTGAGAATTTTCTTGTGAAACCTATTCTTTAGATGTACTTGTGCTCATGAAGGCCTTTGTTGTGACCATCTCTTTATATGTTGTCTTCCTTGATGGGTGTGTGAACTTTCTTTCACAGGTCGATTTTGGTTTTGCAAAAAAAATAGGATTTGGAAAGAAAACATGGACTTTTTGTGGAACTCCAGAGTACGTAGCTCCAGAGATCATTCTGAACAAAGGTCACGACATTTCAGCAGACTACTGGTCACTGGGAATCTTAATGTATGAGCTCTTGACTGGCAGGTATGGGCATTGAATTGGAGCTACATATAAAAATAGTTCAGCAAACTGGAGAATATTTCTGCTGTTGTCACTTTGATTAGAAGAGTTGGGATTCAGAGGTGGCATATACTATGACAAACAAAAATGGTGTTTAAAAACGTACTGTGGAATTACTTATTACGATTTTGCAAGGATTCACAACCTGCTTTCTAACAACTAAAAGTCTTTGAATGGCCACTATAAGAGGAAAGGGTATTGACGAGGAAATACCGGTTCACCAAATCATGAGTTCATGGTACCAGTTAGATATGTTTAAATTGATGCATGCATAAAAACTGAACTTCAGTCTTCAAGAAGGAACTTGAAATATCTCCCCAAAATATAAGGCAATCAAAACAAAATGGAAACATGCTAGAAAACAGCTAGATAGTATTTTGAAACAACACATTTCTGTTGTTTCTAAAGAAAAATTAAACAGAGTTTTTATTTCTAAAAAAAAAAAATCACTGAAAACATTGAATAGGGAGAATAAAAGGGAGCCAGTTTGGTCTGGTGCTTAAGGCACCAGGCTAGAAAGCAAAAAACTGTGAGTTCAAATTCCGCCTTAGCCATTAAAGTCAACTGACAGAGCTTGGGCCAGTTACTCTCTCTTAGCCCCAACTAACCTCCAGGGTTGCTGCTGTGGGGAAATCAAGGAGGAAGGTGATATGTTTGCCGCCTTGAGTTATTTGTTAAATTAATAAAGACGGTATATAAATAATTAAATAAATTAAAGATTTCTGAATGTAATATTTTTGAGGCTGCTAGCTGAACCACATTGGGACCACATTGAACCACGCTGAAGAGACAGGCCAGCAAGTGGTGGATTTAAATCATTCTTTTGTACAAAAAAAAATTCTTTCAAAATCAAAATACTCTTTTAAATAGGAATTATTACCTACTTCACGGAATAACACTTACGAAAGTCTTTAAACATTTAGAAATGCTGTACCTCTAGTAGATAATAAGTAATAGGTCCTTATATTTGTGCCAATCTGTACATCTTCTAAGGCAGGGCTTTTCAACCTTTTCACCCATTGTACCACTTTTAGGATATGGCAACATCCGAGTACCACCAGTCACCTAGCAAGGTGTCAAAAACTTGATGACCCAAAAAAAAAACCAAAGTAAAAAAGTGATAAAATACAGGTAGTCCTTGACTTACACCAGTTCGCTTAGTGACTGTTCGAAGTTACAATGGCACTGAAAAAAGTGCCCCCCAAGCCACAGCCGAGCAAGACACCTGCCTGCCCGTCCGGCCGTGCTCTTCCTCCTGTCCAAGGTTTTCATTGTTGTGAGCATTTCTGTTGAGGATTGGCAGCGGGGATGGGGTGGGGGGGTGTTTGGTTTTTATTCCCTCTGTCCCTATGACGGACACTGTGGCCGTCATAAATATGAATCAGTTGCCAAGCATCTGAATGTAAATCACAAGACCCTGGAGATGCTGCAACATTCCAGCTGATCAGCGCTTCTTCTGGGCTCAGCAGAAGTGCCAGGATCAGTGCTGCTTTCCAGCTGATTGGTGCTTCTTCACGACTCAGCAGAAGCACCAGGATCAGCGCCAAGCTCCAGCTGGAGCCTGGCGCTGATCCTGATGTTTCCACTGAGCCCTGACAGCCCCAAAGAAGCACCGATCAGCTGGAAAGCGGCACTGATCCTGGCGCTTCCGCTGAGCCCTGACAGTCCTGCAGCTGCAGCCATCTCTCGCTCAGGCTTGTGTGGTGCTGCCACCGGTTCAGGTCATTCCCCTCCCCCACTACCACTTTTCTAGGATGGTCACGTACCACCTGCCAGGTGCCAATGTACCACAGGTGGTACCCGTACCACTGGTTGAAAAGTCCTGTTCTAAGGTCTTTAAATTATTTTGGAATTTAGCCATTAGATGTGTCCATTATACAGATAAGCCTTGATTTACAACAGTTTGCTTAGTGATAGTTCAAAGTTACAACAGACTGGAAAAAAATGACTTATGACCATTTTTCACAAAAAACCCCACTGAAGCATCCCCATAATCATGTGATCAAAATTCCAGTGCTGGCAACTGACTCTTATTTATGACGGTTGCAATGTCCTGGGGTCATGTGATCATCTTTTGCAGCTTTCTGACAATCAAAATCAATGGGGAAGCCAGATTCACTTAACAACCATGTTACTAATTGAACAGTTGCAATGATTCATTTAACAGCTGTGGCAAGAAAGGTTGTAAAATGGGGCAAAACTCACTTAACAACTGACTCTCTTAGCAACAGAAATGTTGAGCTCAATTGTGGTTGTAAGTCAAGGACTATCTATAATGAAGTATTGTATGAATAAAATACATTATTGTAAATGACTGTTTAGCTCAGTTTAATTCTTACAGGATGAACTGCAATAATTCCTGATCATGCCTAAATATATGTTTTCCCAATATTTTGCATATGGATTTCCATAAGCATTTTGGGTAAAATAATACGGGGTCGGCTAATATAAGCCGTACCCTGAAAGTAAGACATATTACTCCTGCCCACTTCCGCCTCCTGCTTAAAATACTTAAATACTTAAAATACTTAAATACTTAAAATACTTAAAATACTTAATATACTTAAAATACTTAAAATAAAACTGACAATTGTTTTCCAATCAATATAAGCCGTACCCCAAAAGTAAGACATAGTGGGGCTTTTGGGGATAAAAAGAAAGTAAGACACTTCTTCCTTTCGGTAGCACAAGGCTTATTACCAAACTACTGTTTATAAAATATTCCAGAAAAATGTAAAATGTTATAAGCTTTGAGCAATGGTTAATAGTCTCCCAGACTGAGGGTTCCAGATTTTTCTCAATTTTGGCAAATTTAAGATGGGTGAAATTTAATTTCCAATATTCATGAATTAAAGTCTAAGGCTGAGAAACAAAAGTCTAAGTCAGTGATGGCGAACCTTTTAGAGACTGAGTGCCGGAACTGCAACCCAAAACCCACTTATGCATCGTTGAGTGCCAGGTGGGTGTGGCCATTGGGTGGGCGTGGCTGCGGTGGTAACGGCAGACTGGGTGGGACTAAAAAGTTCAATCAATCAATTCCAACTTTGCAAGATCTTTTTTTTCCCACGAGAAGTTGAAATTGACTGATTGAACTTTTTTTTTTTTTTGCATACGGCAGAGGCCTAAAGCGAAAAGTTTTTATAAAACCCATCTGAAAGCCTAGGACTGGGGTGACGGCATGCGTGCCCACAGAGAGGGCTCTGAGTGCCGCCTCTGGCACCCGTGCCATAGGTTCGCCACCACTGGTCTAAGTGGTGAAGATAGGAAATAGTTTTAGGAAATCAGGATGTACAGTATATCCCAAATTTGAAATCTAGTCTGCCCCTTTCAGCCTTGAAAACTTTTTTTTAAAAAATAGCACTCAAGGACAGAAAAGCATAAAAGTACACTCTAAGATAAGTATAATAGCATATTTGTATAATCTGAGTCCCATTTATTTGCCATTTGTGACCCTTATGATAATTGGCCAAATACTAAAACTTTGGTTTTCTGGTAGTTTATTGATAGCCTTTATTCTGTATTCTGATAAAAGCAGTGTCCTAAGTAATTTTCTTATTCTCACCTTTGATATAGACATAATAACTACATAAGCAGTATATAATAACGCTTAAATCACACAATCATCCAAAATAAGCTAAAACAGATTTCAGCTTATTTGCAAAAAATAAATAAATATATTACTAGATTTTAATTAGCATTTTTGTTCTTTTTCTATAGTCCACCTTTCTCAGGCCCAGATCCCATGAAAACATATAACATCATACTAAGGGGGATTGACATGATTGAATTTCCAAAGAAGATTGCCAAAAATGCTGCTAACTTAATTAAAAAACTATGCAGGTAAATTCTTTATATGCGTTAGTAATCTCTCAAAGAAAGTTATATATATATATATATATATATATATGAACAACTCTATTTTTAATTGATTTTGATATTTTGTTTCATTCTTTATTACTGTCATTCTTAGCCACATATATATAAGCTTTTTGTAATATAAACACACACACACGTACCAGAAAAAGCTTTGATTTCCAACTTTCTTTTATAACTGTTTTCTTGTTCTTTTATTTTTAAACAGGGACAACCCATCAGAAAGATTAGGTAACTTGAAAAATGGAGTCAAGGATATTCAAAAGCACAAGTAGGTATATTTCAGAAAAAAGTAATCCTCTGTTTTGTTTTTTGAACAAGTTTTATTAATTTTCCATTTTTACAAAGCTTTAGGTATTAAGGAAGCAACTTGGTGGTTAGGTAATATGTAATCCAATAACATGCTTTTCCATACATATATCAGTTTACATTATCAAAAATTTTATCTCTGTTTCTCTTAGTTATTATACCAGATTTCAAATTAATACATTGCTAATTATAACTCAATCATTTGAAGCATTTATCAACAACTTTTGATTTATATGCCTTCTAATCCTGTTTTTAACTTTTATCTGATTTCGTTTACAGTATTCCAATTGGCTTAATGTCCATAATATTTAGATTTTGGATAACCCACGGTTCCCTTAGTTCATTACAGAATAGTTATCATATCTAAAATACACTTATTATTTATTCAAATAGATTCTTAGTTTATTCCACCATCATATTCTGCATATTCTACTTCTCATTCTCATCATCGCTTACTAATAAAATAACCATTATCCTTTGAATCCATCTTCTATGTTATAATTCAAAACTATTGTTCTAGTAACTAATTTATTTCCCTTATAGATATAAATCCTAAATGTTAAATCAATTAATATCTTTTAAAATCTCCTTATCCCATTAAGTAAGATTTAAAGCTCTTCCATTAGAGGTCACATAAAAAACCCCCATTTTTAAAGTCTAATTCTGGCCTTCCTTTTGTGCCAAACAGGCTTCCATAACAGAGCTTTTAAATCCTCAGGTGGCTCTCCCTTCATTCCTGCGTATGTCATTTGAATCAAGGGGGACCATCCAGTCATCAGCCTATCAAGGAAGCTAGTCCCTTCATAGTCATTAAATTGTTGGCCTGATAGTTTAAATATCCATATTTGGCTTAGTATATTTGTCATGAGTTCCGGGTTGATCTTCTTCTTCTTCTGATTTCGGCTGGTTTCAATGAAAAGTCATATTCAGTGTTGTAGTTGTCTTTTGGTCATCTGGGTTGTCTGAATTCTCAATGTATTGTGTATATAAGTCTTCAGGATCTTCCATCTTAGTGTTGCTTTCTTCAGTTTCTGTTGCTGTTGAAATTGTAGATTCTTTGGATGCAATCAAAGTTTGGATGTCAGAGCTCTGAGTAGATTGTAGCTGGCATTCTTTGAAATCCACTTTAGTGTTAATTCCTTCTTCTTCTGTTGCTTTTTGGGTTGTAGGTACATCTATTGAAGTCAGGGCTGTGTTTTGTAGCTTTAAGGTGGCACACATATCTTTCAGTCTGGAATTCATTAGCTCAGTAGCCTCTAGGATTTTTTCAAGTATATATTTGAAGTTAAGCTGTGGGTGGTGTTGCTCTATTTCTGTGGTATTTGCAAGTAGTCCTTTAGTGGAGGCTATTTTTAATAAAAGTCAATAAGAATCCACCTCCACTATAGAGAATTATTTTCACCACCCAGCTGTTTCAGATTCTTATCTTTTTTGATAAAGTCAAGGACAAATTTTAGTCTCAGAAGTCTCCCAGTCAAAACATAATTTCACTTGATGTACCACGTTTCGCCACAAGATGTCCCTAGTGCCATGCACAGTTAAGCTGTTATCCGGTTCAAAGAAGAAAGAAAGAAATATTCCTTTTTTTCCAGCTTAGCAAAGAAACAAAACAATAAATCTCTGTAAGAGTAAAAAACTGTTTGAGAGCCCAGGTATCCAGAAGTTACAAGTCCAAATATTTAGTCGTTTAGTCTAGTTGTTCTATTTTTTTCCTTTCCTTAGCTTTGTATTTCCAAAGTAGGCAGGAGCCGCAGAATTGAGAAGGGAGAAGAAGGTATTCAAAGGCTTTTATAGGAAAATAAATGGGAAACAGGAAAGGTAAGGTAAGGTCTCACCCAACTCCTCCAGGTTGCTTTTGTTGTGCTTAGTAGTGCTTTGGGCTTTCGGCAGGAACAGCTTGGTGATCGGCCATGTTAATTGTTGGTCCAAAGGAGCTGCCTCGGATCCAACGGAAGGGTTGCTGCCCTTCTGCGGTCGTCAAGGGTCCTCCTCAGTGGTGGTCGCCCCTCCAAGGCGACTTTTGACCCTTTGCAGGGTCTTCTGATGGAGAAAAACCGGGCGGCGGTTAGAATCAGCTAACACCCAAATTCAACAATATAATGATATAATATAATAAATTTAACAGAACATTTCAACAACATAATAAATAAAATTGCTTCAGAAGCCGATCAGCAATTCCTGTTTAACATAATACAACATCAACAGGAAGCAGGTTAAATGTAAATAGGGTTACAGATATCAACAAGTCAGATCTTTGAAATATGGAAATATATTTATTAGCTTTTTTATTTTTTACATGTTTGAAGAAAACAGATAGCCAATATTAAAGTATCTGTCCATCTGCTTCAACATCTGGGAATCTCATGTAATTTAATAGACTTATTCTATTATTATTTTTCATCACAAATTAGGCATCTGCATCTGGACAGATCCTTGATTCAGAATTTTCTCTAGAAAATTCTTGATACCATCAGAACTGCCACAATCAGGATAAAATTATGTGTTCCACAAATCTGCCATCCCCCCAAGTATTAAGTAAGAGGGTTTCAGAAATGTAAATTTTGTAATGTTTAATGTTAGGCTACTTGGTCTTGCTTGCAATGGTAGCTGAATCATATAAATTTCTTTGTATTTTATCTTTCTTCTGTCTTTAGGTGGTTTGAAGGCTTTAACTGGGAAGGTTTAAGAAAAGGTACATTGACACCTCCTATTATACCAAGTGTGAGTATAGCTGTATTACTTGTTAAAATATATATGTTGGAATCATAACTTAAGAAAGTTTCTGAATAAACCCATTGGAAAAACAAGCAGGAGCTCTGATCCAAAACATAGAAATGTGATCTTATGTTGACATTTCCATGTATGCAGACTTCTGCTTGACTTCATTTTCAGAGAAATGAATCAGTGATGAAGCTTATATAAAATACAAAAGTTTAGGGTGAAATGTATTTTAATGAAATCACTACATCTTTGTTACTGGAAGCTTCTTTGTTCTTCTTCCAACTTGCATTGTCTCAGTTCTTTTTTCAGTTCTTCTATCACTCCATCAGTTTCTAAATGTCGCATTAGATCACAAGCTGTTGTATTCAATTGACAACTTGTCATACTTTTTCCAAATTGGCATAAATAAGTAGGATGCTGCCTTTCTTTTTCAAAGTAAATGACTTTCTAGTTTGACTTGACTTGAAGCCTACAAATCACACAACAGTTGTTTAATTTCCATGCAGAGCCATGTTGATGCTAACAGTAAATATCAGTATCAATACTGATAATAGGGTTCTAAAAATACAGTTGAAATGGGAAAAAAGAAAATAACTATTCTTAACTGTAGGTGTTTTCCCTTTGTTTCCATTAAATTTGTAAAAAAAAAATGAAGATCAAGTGACCTTCTGTTAAACATGAATTATATACATGGATTTAAGAACATCTATTTCTATATCAAACATAACTCTTTTTAGCATAACTTTTTAGCATAACTCTATTAAGACAGACAATTACTGAAAAATAGTCCTGTTAGATAGATACAAAGGACAGCCGTCTTGTAATTGTGGTCTGTATAAATTATTATTATGAGAGCTGTGGACATTCTAATTATCATGTTTCCCACAAAATAAGACCTGGTCTTTTTTTAATTTTTTTGCCTCCAAAAGAGACACCAGATCTTATTTTCAGGGAGGTGTCTTTTCCACCCACCTCGCGGCGGCAGCACTGACAGCCCCACCCATCTGGGCCCACTTCTGTGGCCGAAGGAGCAGCTTCATTCTGCAGCTGAGAATGTAGCTCCGGCCTGCATTTCACCATCAGAGGCCTTCTGAAAAGGCCTCTGCAGCCAAGAACCGAGCTACGGATTGAATCCATATCTCAGTTCACAGCTGCAAGAGGCCTTCCGGAAAGGCCTGTGATGGCAAAATGCAAGCTGGAGCTCCATTGTCAGCTGCAGAATGAAGCTGCTCCTTCAGCCAGTGAGGCGAAGCAAGTGTTGATCCATGGGAGGCCTGTCTGCAATTGTAAGCTCCACCCCCCCCACCCTTGCCCTAGCTTGACTTTTAGGCGTGCGCCTAGCTCCAAAACTAGGGCTTATTTTGGGGGTAGAGTTTATATTAGGCCCACCCTCCCCCACCCCCACCCCCCAAAAACCATCAAGGGCTTATTTTAAATTGTGGTGATGATTAATGTGTTTGCTTTTCTTTGAATACACATTACTTTGTTACAATTTGCTATTCTTAGTTTAATTTTCTACATATTATTTGAATTTTACTACTTATGAAATAAATATTTCCTATCAGATTTGAATTTATACCCAAAGTGAATGCAATTTAAAATATTTGACTTCTCTGATTTATTTTCACACATTCACCATGAAATTCTTGAATTCCTTTACCCTGTATTTCAACTAATACATAGAAAAGTACATAATACATAGGGATCTGTAACTTATGTATATTTCCCCCAATAACAATTTACATATTCAAGAGTAACTAATTCTGTTTGAATGAATGTACATTTCAATCTATTTAGGAATCGTGAAGGTTATTTTTCTGAAAATAGTAAGTTTTCGTCTGTCATTCATTATATTATTGACCCCCAAGCAATGACAATTTTCAGGAACAGCACAAGAAGATTTAATTTATTTTGGAGGAGAGAGATACTTGTGTTGTCTTTACTGTATTGGCTTTTAATCATTAAACAAATATTTCACTACTAGTTCTACTATGAATATTACATTATTCCTGGGAGACATACAAATACAGATATTACTGGAACACTCTTATCATATCATATTACTTACACCTTGTTAATTTTAAGTCCACTTTTGAGTCCACTTTTCTAAAATATAAAATATATTTTATATTTATTATTTTAAGTTTAAATTAACCAGTAGCAGCTTATTCTAATTTATTAGATTCCTTTATAAGTCTTTCATGTTCTTGCAAACAGATTCCTACGAAGTCAAATGATATACAAAATCACTTGACATTTACAGAATGAACTACCATATTTAATTCAATAAATATGGAATCATACAGTATCAAGTAAATGGAAAACATCAACAATTTGTTTTCCCACTTTCTAAACTTTTCTTGACTTTTTATCTATCTGTCATATGTGACATAAACAAACACAGACTTTTCAGATGTGGACAAAGGCAGCAATTTCTTTCTCCTCTGTCATTGCTTATATGCCTTTTCTAAACAGTTCTACACCAATTCTATTTTTCACATGTAACCTGCCATGCATCTGCATTAAATCCCAGCTTTGTAGATCACTTCAAAGGGCTGTCAGTGTCATTAAGAAATCTTTACATTATTTTGTCCAACTCTCCATTCTAGTTGAAGGTTGCTTCAAAATTACTTTCTAAATGTACAATCACCCTGCCTTAATCATAAAACTTTATGGGGTATCCATTATACCCTTTCATCTTTTCCCATCATTTTTTTTCATTATTTTTGTTCTGAACAATGCACTTCGCATAGAAACACCTTCTTCTTCATCTTCTTTAACTCCTCTTTTACCGCTTCGGGTGTCGAGGGAGTAGAAGCATCCAAATCCACGATATTCCCATTCACAGAATATTTTTTAATAGTACTACACAGAACAATATTATGAATGAAAATGGCAGAATCCTACGTTTCTGAACTGTCTCTAACTCTTACCGGCCAACATGAATTCACAAAGTGGTATAAAGAGCTCATAGCTGAAATCAGAAAATTGTTTAAAGATTCCAAATGTAACAACTACCGGTAACACTACCAATAATTTAATTTCCTTCATTGGACAGGTTGCATCTCCAACTGATACAAGCAATTTTGATAGCTTCCCTGAGGACAACGATGAACCACCACCTGATGACAACTCAGGATGGGACATAGACTTTTAATGTTTTTCTCTTACCTGCTTCTGCCTTGCTGAAGACAGCTTCCTGAGACATGGCTGCCAGCAGACCTGAAAGATTTGGGAAGGATTCATGCTCGGGGTCACCATGATGCCTTGATTGATGCTGCTACAGTAATTACAGTGGCATTAGGACTTCTTGTTTAGATGACAATAGTGCTCTTCACATGTTTTCCGTTTGAATTTAACACAGTAGTTGACATGGTGGTCCTGAAGCAAAACCTTTTCAACCAATAATTTACATGTGTTTTCTATCATGGTACTGAACATGCTATGCTCCATTACAATTTGAAAGTTGATAGAATGAGATGCACATAATTCTAACTGTAAGTTCATTTTCTTTATTGCTAAATTTATTCCAAACTGTTAAGTACTGTAGCCGATTCTATGCTGTAGAATCTATGGCACAGTAACTGGGGTACCCCAAAACTACAGGTAGAGTGCATTGAGCCTCTTAAAGCAGGCCAAAGTGTTAAACTAAGGAGGACCAGAAAACGTGGAGCTCATGTCAACATAGTGCTATAATTTGTCTTTCTTTCCAAGCAGTGCACAAGACAAGAATGAATGTTACCTTTCTCCATTTTTAATTCTGATAAGCTTTTCTTCCCAACTGATAACAGAAGCACAACTGCTACACTTCCTGTTAAACTGTTAAGCAAGTATGGGTCAGTCAATCCTCACATCATATGTCTGAGAACTTACTTTTAACATTTCTTTTATGGATGCGGATACATAAGAGGATGTGAAAAATTGTTCATAAAACTATTTGTTTTACATATATACAATAACCATCTTGTAAAAGAAAAAGAAGAATACTTATCCAGAGGTCCTAAAAACAAAATATTAACCGATGAGTTTATTAGGTATTTATAGTTACTCTAAAATAACAATCACATTGAGAGCCTCCTGAAGTTGCAAAATCCCCTGCATTACTATATAGGTGCTATGTACATCTTTCATCTGTGAAATAAAACAAGCTTCCACACTCATTTTTCAGAAAACAAAATGTAGCAAGGAATTTCACTGTCAGTTAGAACTGTATGAGTGGGCGTATTCCTATGCACACTCATATGTGGGTGATACGTATGCATATTTTTAATGCTACTGTGCGGTACTGCCCTCACTTTGTTTTCTTTTCTATTCTTCCAGATCCCACAAATATTATATTTATTTTCTCAAAAGATAATTAGTCAGTCTTTTCTTGTACAATATAACTCTTACAGATCAGTCTACAAACATGGAACAATGTAATTGAAATGGAATGCTTCAATATGAACTTCCTTTCAAAAGGAGAATTTCAGCTAAGGCTTCCATGTATCAGTATGACTTTGTTAGCATTTGTCAATACGCTGTTGAAGTAGTCTTGCATCTGTGACAGCTTCTTAAATTAGTTCCACAAAAAGAAAACCAATCGAATGTCCATTTCCTTTGGAATTCTCAACGGAGTATAATGACTTGCTCTTTTCTCTAAATCCAGAAATACACCTCTGGTTTTGTCATCCTGCGTTAATTTAGCTTGCTTCCAATTATCTTTTCCCTGTATGTTGCCTAATACCATTCAGTTTATTTACTTTGCCCTAATTAGCATTTGAAGCTGTCCTATTAATGAGGACTGCATTCAGCTATGTTATTACCATATAGACTATAATGCTATTACATTTTACTGGAAATAAATTCCATTGAACTTAATAATTGTCATATCTGAGTAAACATGTGCAAGTTTATATTTTTCTTCTGAAATTTATGAAATATGAATCATGGCTAGCTTGTACCACCATTTTCAATGATACCAAAATTTAGTTATTGTAGTTATTTTACAATGCAGTACTGTGTATGCTTATACAGAAGTAAGACCTACTTTGTTCCACGGAACTTATTCTGAAATAGGTATATATAGGATTGTTATCTCAGTCTGGATCTAATCCAGTTTGTATAACTTAGAATTTCCCTGTCATTGGACAGTGCTATAAGATGAACTTGAAGCAAAACACTGGCTATTGAATACATTGCACTGGTTATATCTAAAGAGATTTGCATTGTCAAAGTTAGTTATCCCCATAACTGATGCTTAGAGATTAGCCCCAAAACATTCAGAAATGAAGCTCATTGGCTGCTGCCAATTATCACCAAGTTCTTGATTCAGTCATGTCGGTAAAAAAAGCTCTCTAATCTAATACATTAGAAGACAATATATGAGTTTCAAGGAGAAAAAAACAGAAAGAGATTATCATCTCTTCGTAACATTCTCACATATTTTATACAAACTCGTGGCTTGTTTTTAAGATATTTGGTTTTGGGGAAAAAATACTGCTTGTCTGTTCCTAGTGATGGCTTCCACCAAAAATAATAATAAAGAACCAGCATCATCCAGGACTGGTACGATACAATAAAACAGTCCTGGATATAGCACTCTGCTTCCAATGTACATAGGATCAGGAGTAGAAATCCTTGATGTGGCATTTAACATCCAATCGCATGTACATCAATCAGCCTTACTGAAATGGTTTAAGCTTCCAAACCTTAGTAAAGGTAAATCTTTTTAATTGAGCTGGGAAGAGCAAGCAATAGGCCACTGTAATTTTATGGGATATATATTTTTTCCTACCCTGTCTAATGTATAATCTGATATTTCAATTTTAAACTTTACAACACTGTAATATAGCAAATCATAACCTTTCCTCATATACAGGAAAAAATATTGTTGGCCATCCTTGCAGAATCGGAATGGCAGTTTTCATAAGCAGTGAGCAAAATACACATGCAACTATTAAGGCACAAGTCAAGCAGAAATTAGAAAGTATGATGAGAATAACCAGAATAAGTTAGAATAATATCTAGCTTCTTGTGGAGGCACAGGCTGTACAATCTTGAAGAGCAGTAGTAATCTTCAATCTTGTCAGTCCAAATTTAAATTTAGTCTATAGAAAAAAAGGGGGCAGGTTTTTTTCCCCCATGTTAAAATTAACCAGACATTTTCATCTCTGTATCCATTAGATTCATTTGCTTGAAAATACATGAAAGTATAAACTTTGGGATTCACTTTCAGAATTTTCTGTTGACAGATTCATCAGACAATTTTTGACATTCATAAGGGTGTCTATAGCTCGAGTGGAATATTCCAGAAAGAAACACAGCCCCATAGCTTAAGTTAATATAACATCAGGTTTTTTTTAGAAGAACTCCGAGCTTCATTTCTATCTGATTGATTTAATTATAGTCAATTTTATGGTTTTTTTTACAAATATACATACAAATATCAGAACACTGCACCACTTGTTAATAACTTCTACTGCTTCATTAGTCCTGCATTATTAATTGTATATAACATCTCTAATCAAAACACATAATTTAGAATATACAGTAAATGATGCCGGAAGCAGAATTAATAGGGCTAAAAGATTTCCGTAGTCATTTGAGTTAAGTTCCCTTGTTTCTAAATTACATCTGGAATCATTAAACAAGAACCCTTTGCACTTCACCTCTAACAAGTGATGTGCCTATCCTGAATCAATTAAAACCTAAAATGTATTCATTTCAACTCTTTGAATTTTCCTATAAAATATATATAGTGGTGTCCAATCTAAGCAGTTGCAGTGCTAATAAGTCATCCTCAAGCACTTTGCTGACTAATAGTCACAAGTTTTAAAAATATTTATGCAAGAGAAGTTGTATGAATGAGCGTGGTATGATTATGCTTGATTCCTTCCATTTTGTCCTTGAACTGCACTCAATAATATATAATTGGTGTGGTGTGCACTTAATATAAATTTATTTTGTCATATGGCTCACTTGCATCTTGTATTCTCAATAACTTAAACTAGCATATGTATAATAACAAACCCTGCATTTATAAGTAATATATATTATATATATATATATATATATATATATATATATATATATATATATATATATATATATATATATATATATATATATATATATATATATATATATATATATATATATATATATATATATATATATATATATATATATATATATATATATATATATATCTCAACATACATGTTTATGTTTCAATGTACTGTCTTAGTCCACATGTTGCTCCTTCCATGCAGATCACACCAAAAATGGCCTCCCATAGTGAGTTTTCCACCCCTAGCAATAAGATTAAGTGCTACTCAACATGTAAATTAGGGCAATAATGTTGCAGATTTCTTGGTTTCGCTGAATTTAGTAGGTAAAATGGAGATGCTAACCACAAATTACAGCTGGGAATGGTAAACTTGTCATGGCCAAATTTACAGGCTTGACCTGGCTAAAGTAGTATGTGGACAACTCATTATTTATGGCTATTAGTCCTTTGATAGATTTACTCATGAGTAAGACCCATTGATTTGGTATATTTTGTTCCCCGATAATGCATCTGAAATTGAGACCTTGCTTTTCCATAATAAGAGGTGCAACGGCATATCTGCATAAAAATGAGTTTGCTAACAAATTTAAGACACACTGATTAGAACTAAGTTCTAAAGAAACAGATGAACTGTAGCTCAATACAGGGCTACATTCTCCATAGAAAATTATTTAATAATAGGACCACAGGAAAATATTTATGTAAATAGGCATTTTTTCGTGTTGATATTTTATAGTATACATATAGCTTTTTCTTTAGACCTTCATTGCATTATTTTCATTTTTCTTATTTGTAAGGTAATGTTTTTAGATCAACATAGACTTGAATTAATGTCATAATTGTCAGTATTACTGAAGTTTATGTCAACTGTACTGTTGTCCATTTGTCCCATAGTTTAGAACATTTAGTTATTTGGCATTGTTGCAAGTGCCTTAAATTCATGGCATCCTATTAAAAAAAATACAAATTTGGTGTTATGCTGCATGACCAAGACAAACACACCTCAAATTGTTGTCCTTTCTTAGCTTGCTGCGTTTTACAGTTCTTTCGGCTAACAGTTTATAAGCCTTTACTATATAATATTGATGAATTACAGAAATGATGAAGTTGTTCTCTTATTTCTGTTATAAATGTACCAGAGCTGTGTATCTGTTAATGAGATACAGCGTCATTTCTGTGAAATGTATAAATGTACGTGCAGGTCAAATTAATATATGACATACTATCAGTCTGTATACAGGTATTCCTGTTCTGCTAAGTTGTGCAAATTTTAAAACAGTAGTGCGGTAAAACTTCAGACATGCCACATTTTGTAATAGATTCCATAGCAAAAAATTTTTTTAAAAGTTCTAATCAGGCAGATTAGAGAATAAAGTTGACATCATAGCAAAAACTGGGGGGAGGGGAAAATCCTCTGATTGGAAAATCATTGACTGCAAAAAAAAAAGGAATGAATGAATGAATCTTATTGCACCACTGAACAAAACAGAGCCCATGCTTTCTCTGGGTTGGTTCCAGACTTAGTTACCTTTAGAGTAAACCCATTCCCATCAATGGGACTTACAGAACTTGTAACTTTCATTGTTAATGGTATACTCAAAGCTGGCTTAAATCTGAAATCAGTGCTATGATTTTATGTATATGCAAACTGTTTCTGAGGCACCTTCTCAGTAGTATATCTAGAAAGTAAAACACTGAAAGCCTCGTCCTACTTCTCTATGAACAGTCTTCTCCAAGCCCTGAGACTTTGATGTTTCAGGCTTTAATAGCAAAGAGAAATTTGATTCAGAGTTGCCTACTAATGTACTTATTCCAATGTATGATGTTTTTACACATGGAGGTTTCTTTATAATCCTAATGACTCTTTTTCTTCTCCATAAGGATTCTACACGAATAAGAAGGAGTTAGTTTTGTTTGTCCAAGAATACACTTTCATCAAATGGTCTTTGACCAGTTGCACTCTTTTGATGTAGACTGAAAAAAAAACAACTTTTTATCATGAAGTTAACTGCTTTTGTTTTGCTCTGTATTTTCCCTGCAGCTGTAATTGCCGAGTGCCTGTTGTATACTTTATAGAGTTGAAATAAAAAAAATTACTTTTGAATGGTGTTGTCCATATGTCGTATTTTAGAGGAATTGTGCGCCAACCCAGAGGATTCACCGAGCGACGGAAGATTTAAGTCCCCCAAGACAATAAGCCTGGGGAACTCAACCGCCAGCCCAGCGACCTCCTCGAGTAGCGCAGGCAGGGCTGTTGACACGCAGCTGGGAGGCAGGTACGCAAGCAACAAGCCCACCTGTACCCCTAGGTCCAACTTCACAAGGAGCAACTCACAACCCGCAATCTCAGAAACAGCGAGCCTGCGTAGGCTAAAGGTCTTCTTGGCTATAATAGCCACTCCTCCCCCCCTTCCCTGGGGTCGTGGCTGATGCCATACCTGAAACCCGGCTGGACACATCTCAGAGAGAGGAACTCCTCCCTCCGGGCCCAGCCAGGTCTCGGTCACACATGCGAGGTCGGCCTCCTCATCCAGGAGAAGATCATGGATGAGGGGAGCTTTATTTACAACCGACCTGGCATTGAGCAGCAACAGCCTGAGCCCAGGGTCCGGATTTCGCCCATTACCAGTACTTCGGGCTGAACTCACAGGGTCGGAGCAAGGGATCGCTTTTCCCCGGGAATGGCGTACCCTATGGCTCCCGCCATATCTGCCTCTCCCCAGCAAGACCGGTATACTTTGGCCCTCTATCACCCCAGAGCCAGCGTCTCCCCCCCTCCACCTCTGCCGCGCCAGGCAGGCTAGCCAGTGCATCCCATTCATTCCACTCAACCACAGCTCCATCCATATCATTAATTTATCCCTCCCACAAAAACTACCCTATAAACTACACAAATTAAAACAATAAGCTAACCATCCATTCAACCCGATTCACTCCACAATCAGTCAATCCCCCCCACATCATTCATAACATCCAACAAAAATAAGTTAAAACAGTATTAAACAACTTGAATTATTTAAAAATTTAAACAAATAGTAATTGAAACAATTTAAAAACATAGTAATAAAAAAAATAAAAACAGGCATACCAGATGTTAATCCTGCCACAATAACTATAGCTGTGCCTGTATTAGTCCCTCCTAAGATAAAACCTGTAGTAGAGTCCAAAACAGAACCCACAGGAGGAATAATTATACTAACAGTAATTATGGAACCCAAAGTCCCAAAGATAAGGCCTTCGAAAAAGTCCAACATAATGGCGGCAGCAACAAAGGCCTCACCCACAGGTCTTAAAAATTTAGCAGGAGACACCCAGCCGACGGAGCAGGCCCGCTAGCCACGATAACCGCTTCCACAATTGCAGTCCTTTCCAACAGTCCAGGGTCAAGGCCAGCAAAAGTCTCCTCCAAATTTCCCTCAGTTCTAGTCGCCAGGAAAAGGAGGAGAAAAGTGCCGTCAAAGCCGAAGCTGGCCTATTCCAAGATCTCTGGCAGCCTGCCTCGAAAGGGGAGGCGGCAAGCCAGTACAATGAAAATGAAGGACAAGCCAGCATCGGGACCAGAACTCGGCAAAATAGAGGCTAAGAAACAATTGGTGGCAAAAAGCAGGGAAACCAAAAAGCTCTCCTGTTTGAAAATCCCCAAAAAGCCACATAAAGCCAGACAGCAATGGCAGAAGCGGGGCGAGCCAGCGAAGGACAAGATGGACACCTCCGACAGGCGAGCCGGCTCCAAGCCCCCCTGGACTTGCTGGTCGCCAGTCGCCAGTCGCTGGTACTGGCCGCTGGTCGCCGGTTGCTAGCCGCAGGCTGCCGGCTACTGATTGCTGGCTGTTGGTTTACTGGATGCTGGTTTACTGGATGCTGGTTCACCGGTCCGGCTGCTGCTGCTGCCTTTCGGCTGTAAGTTGCTCTGCTGCTCTTCAGCTGCAAGTTGTAAGTTGTTGCTGCTGCTTTACTGCTCTTGGTTTACTGGATGCTGGTTTACTGGATGCAGTTGTCCCTCCGAGGGATGAAGGCCTGCTTCTCAAGGAATGTAACAGATCCAAAGGTGTTTTGAGACAGTGATATAATGACTGACTTTGTAAGGTACACCTATAAATGCTTTCCCAGAGGAGGGAAAGCTGGTTTTCTTAAAAAAAAACAAAAATCTTTGGCTTCTGGAATCATATTTCATTGTTCATATCTGCCATATCTTCATCTTGAAGGCTTTTTCAGTGGCTTGTTTTATTCTTCTAAGGCAAGGGTGTCAAACTCAATTTCATTGAGGGCTGCACCAGCATTCCAGTTGCCCTCCCAAAAGTTGTAGTTCATACGACTTAAAGTTGTCCCATTGAGAAACATTGGGATACTGTATTGGAACATCACCAAGGAAATGTCATAATGTAATTCTAATATTGCCTTAAAGACATGGTTGTGTCAGGAGGTTTGGGGATCTTGATGACAGAGTCTGTGCAATGTACAATGCTACAGTGGTTATGTCCATTTATTTGTTGGTTGTTTCGGTTCTACACTATGAATGTTTTACCTCTATTATTAAATGTTGTTATACAGGTTTTTTAAATTGCTATTAACTGTCAGCAGTTTCAATCAATCAATTGAAATAGAACTGGAAGGGACTTTGGAGGTCTTCTAGTCTAACCCCCCTGCTCAAGCAGGAGATCCTATACCATATCAGACAAGTGGCTGTCCAGCCTCTTCTTAAAAGCTTCTAGTGATGAAGCACCCACAACTTCTGAAGGCAAGCTGTTCCACTGGTTAATTGTCCTCACTTTTAGGAAGTTTCTCCTTAATTCCAGGTTGCTTCTCTCTTTGATTAGTTTCTATCCATTGTTTCTTGGCCTGCTCTCTGGTGCTTTGGAAAATAAGTTAACCCCCCTCTCATCTGTGGTAGCCCCTCAATTACTGGAATATTTCTGTCATGTCACCCCTTGTCCTTTTTTTCTCTAGACTAGCTATACCCAATTTCTGCAACCATTGTTCATATGTTTTAGTCTCCAAGCCCTTAATCATCTTAGTTGCTCTTCTCTGCACTTTTTCCAAAGTGTCAACATTTTTTTTGTAACGTGGTGACAAAAATTGGATGCAGTATTCCAAGTGTGGTCTTACTAAGGTTTTAGTAAGTTTTTAGTAAGGTTTACTAATGTTTTAGTAAGGATTGAGAAGAACGGCTACATAAATTGAAATGTAAATAACTAAACACCCTAAACTATATTTTCAATTATGCTTTGGGAGTTTTAGTCAAATGCTCTTGAAATAATTTATCCTAGATAAATGGATATTGATTTTACTGTAGAGTGATTAGCATTTTTTTTCAAATCACATCACAATAAACTCTAGAGTAGCAACACATTAAAATGCCAGAATGCAAAAAAGGAAATGGCTGGGCATGTGAAAAATTGTTTTATTTTAAGAAAACTAAAAACAACACATGACCTTCATAGGAAAATTTGGTTCAGATAAAGGATTACTCTAACGAAAGTCTATGACTTTTGCAATTATCCACCTTATGTAACCAGATGGGGAAAGCCACAGCATTATTTGATAGCCAGGTTAATGAGAGACATTTTGGTGAGGAGAATAGACAAATGTGTTACTAATTTATGTCATAATAGCAAGATGTGCAAATGAAGTATATTTAGGACAGGGGTAACTTTGACATTTGAAGTGAGTGTGATGTATCTCATATCCTTCTGAAAGCAGCAAAGACGCATATTTTTTCCTTTGAAAAAAGGCCTTCCAATAATCACAAATCCAGTTCATAACACAGCAAGTTTTTTATTTTGTAAAGCCACCGCAAGACATTTTCTACAAATTCTGACACTGCCTCAATTTTCAGTTCCTACCTATTTTCTGATACGGTAGGTATTCAGTTCCTACCTATTTTCTGATAGGTATTCAGCAAGAATTCAATTCTTTGCAGGACCTGAAAGCATTTTTGCTAAAAGAAATTGACATTTGCAGTCTGTACTGTTTTCATGAATAGTAATGCAGTTTTATGGAATTTTATTGTTTAGTCTTTCTACTTTGACAACCCTTTTCATATGGAAGATAAGTTTAATTATATTTTTATCATTTCCCGAGTGAAGGAAATCAGTAAAACGAATTGTCTACATTTCCTGAGAATGGTGAAAAGCTATTGCAAAGAACTGGAATGAATTGAACAACCTGACCCCGTACAACGGAACTATAAGGCTTGATGGAACAGCCCCAACTATGAATACATTAGGTTTACTGCTACTATAATGAATCAAGGTCTCCCAAAAGATGAGAGAGAGCTGTTGCATCATTGAACAATGCCAGAAGGAAACATGAGTTTTGGAGCAACTAACTGGAGCAGGACAGGAAGAATGTTAATACCTTTGAACTTAGTTGCTGGAGAAGACTCCTGAGGGTATCATGGACAGCTGAGAAACAAATGTATCATTGAACAAATTAACCCAGAGGTCTCTCAAGGCACAAATGACCAGGCTCAAATGACCAGACACATAGTGTCAAGACATAACAATAAATTCAATAAAAGATGGGAAATGCAACGGATCCAGGCTAAAAGCCTGGATGAAGATCAGATGTCCAATCGGTTAATTTGCTCCCTTGAGGATAAAGAAAACCTATCCAGTAGCCTTCAGACAACCAAGGGTTTAAATCTTCTACCTTTCAACAAGAGAGCAGAAGGTTCAGCCAAAAATCAGACATAGCAAATTTTCAGGGGGAGAAAATATAAAGTTAGCTAGTTTGACTCAGTGGTTAAGGTGCTGACATAGAAAGCAGGAGGCTGTGAGTTCTAGTCCCACCTGAGGCACCAAAGCTGGCTAGTTGACTTTGACTCAGTCACACTTTCTCAGCCCAACCCACTTCACAAGGTACCTTTGGGGAAAATAGAATGAAGCTGCCTTGAGTTACTTATATAATAATAAAAGGAGAGAAAAAAACTAATCTAATAAATGAATAGATAAAATAGATATCACTTGCAGAAATCTGAGTGTATGCCCTCATTTTTTTTGTTATGTACTTCATTATTGTTATGGGGGAATATATTTAAAAATCAGATATTTCATAGGCTCAAACAAACCTCACTTAATCAACTGTATTGGGAAAATACCTCAACTAACCCAATCAACCAGTTTGCCTTGGTCTTCAAGAAACAAGACCCTTTGGTCTATGATTGTACACAAGCTAGTAACAGCAACCCACTGGCCTTTATTGGGCTTTATCACAGTTTTCCCAGTGGCATCTTGGCAATTGTGCTTTCATTAAAGGACTAACAACATTGCTAGTTGGTGAATGCTCAACCTCTATCTCAAAGACCGAGTGTTCCCTATCAAACCTGCAAGCGTTTCACAGATATGCTGTTCATACTATAGAGCAGAGGTGTCAAACTCACAACATCACGTGATGTGTTGCCACATATTGCAATTTTTTTCCATTGCCAGCAATGGGGTGGGTGCGGTTTCACTATGATGCATCCGGCCCATAGGGTGGCAGTTTGACACCCCTGCTATAGAGTAAATTTGTTCAAACAGGTGCTCTTAAACTCTCTCTCTCTCTCAGATGGGAACAGCCAAAGTCAGGATAAGGCAAGGTTAGAAAAAGTTCTGTAGATCCATGTAATGAGTAGATGGAACTCCAATCTTACTCTTGACTTTTTTGCCCAAGCCTGCAAAGACTCACCACAATCTTTCTTTCTGGGTGAATGCATCAACCCTGGGTGAGCTAATTTCTGTACATCTTATTCTATCATCTCTATATATCTGTCTATATATCTATATATCTATCTATATTCTGTGTCTGTCTGTCTAGCTATAAAAAAATGCTACAAGTGGTGCAAAGAGCCATGGAAAGATACATGCTGGTCACCATAAGGCAAGACAGAAAGGCCTGCACATGGATCAGAGAACAAACGAAAATATACAATGCCATTGAAAGATCCCATTTAATAAAAAGCATCTCTGAAAGAGACCTAAAACAAGATGGATCAACGACATAAAAAGTATTGCAGGCCCAATTGACAAAAGAAAGGTCAGAACTTGATATTGATTGGAAACGTGCGCAAGAGGCCTTCATCCTGAAGTGGATAGACAATGGCTGGAATAATGATGTCTGTCTATCTGTCTATCTCTAATCATCTGCCTCTCTCTTCCTTATTTATTGCACTCCAATACTGTCTTTTATCGGGGAGCCCAAGGAAATTTCATTGGGGGGGAGGGGAAGACTCTCTTCCAATTTTTGCTTCAGGATAGCTGTAGGAAAGCAGGTCGGGAGCGAGCGCCCCGGCTGCCCCCTCCACGCGAGTTTCGGGGTCCAGAAGGTCTTCCCGATCTCCACCCGAGCTCTCCCTCCCCCACCCTTTTTCAGCAGGAACCTTGCTCTCGCCGCGCGACCTCTCCGATACCCCAAACGCTCGCATGCGGCGCAACGAAAGCGGAGCCTCCACCAGGGGGAGCTGCGCGAGTGGGCTTCCTCCGCGCCCGCCAGCTCTGCGCCGAGCTACGATCCCAGTCGCTGCTCTCCTTCCTCTGCTTGGCTTCCTCGCTCGGGCACTGCCCGCAATCAAGGACGGTCCGGCTCGGGGAGGCAGAGAAGAAGCTCCAGGGAGAAGGCGGGAGAGCCCGTTTGCAGATGCCGCCTGACAGCTGATGAAAGTCTGGAGTCGTGGGACTTTATTTTCGTAACCTCCACGCTTCAAAGAGAGGCCCCAGCAAGCTTCATTTGACACCGGTCGCTGGCCCGGCTTTGGCTTGAGAAAACACATCCGCGGAGCCCAAGGCGACCATCGCCGCCTCCTCCTTCCTCCTTTCAAGCGATCAGGGGAGCTTGGATTGTTGATCAACACCTCGGCGAGTTTTCTTTTCTCCCCTTTCTAATAAGGCAGCGCTGCTGGCTTTCTGCGGTGGACCGTGGACGCTTCCTTCTCCCTTTCGCCCCAAGGGATTGTCTCTAGGTTAGGACAATCCGGAGTTAACCTGTCCAGAAAAACAGCAGAGGAAGGAGTAGCGTTTTCTTTTTAGGAATAAATGCTTGGACTGATAGAAATTGTAATTCGGTAGATCTGGAACAGCCTCAGACTAACGGAGAGCTATTTAAAAATAGAGGGCAGGACAAAAAAAACAATGGACGGAAACTAATCAAGGAGAGAAGCAATCTGGAATTAAGAAGAAACTTCCTAACAGTGAGGACAGCTTGCCTTCAGACAATGAGGGTGCCTCATTACTGGAGGTTTTTAGGAAGAGACTGGGCAGCTACTTGTCTGAAATGCTTGAGCAGAGGGCTGGACTAGAAGACCTCCATGGTCCCTTCCAGCTCTGTTCTGATTCTGAGAGAAGGAGTTTGAGTTGGTTGTATGCATTGGGAAACAATCCCTGCAGTTATCCATACAGTTTTCAGTGGCACGAAGCATTCCAATGTACTGAGTTTCTTAATGATTATTCATATTCCTTCCTCTTCCAAGAGAAATAGAGGTGGATCTTCCTCCAGCTGCCTGCCATTAAACAGAGCTACCATTCAACTGAGAAAGGCACAGGAATGTCCTTGGTGCACATTACAAATGGGTGGGGTTTCAGTGGTACCATTGGGGCTGCCATCTTGACTCTTTTGACCACTGAAAGGCAACTGCCTACTAAGACAGCATAGAGCAGTCAGGCATCTAGGAATCAATTCTGTGTTCTGAACAAATCAATTTATTGCTCCCAGATACAAGGAAAAAAAGGGGTTTCATTGTCAACGTCAAATCTTTTCTTTGGTTTGTAGCTACGAAATATCATGGGACAAACCCCGAGAATCTGAGATGATATTTAAAAAGTCAGTGACAGAGTTCCCCTGAGAGTAAGCAATTTTTATCTTCCCAGAAAAAACAAATACACAGTCTTATTTTCATCCACTATGTGATGCATGATATGATAACATAGGTTTTTCATTTAAAAAAAAATAGCAAAGCTTCTCTATCTGGTCTCTTTTGTAGAAAGCAGAGATGCATTATGTTTCACTTCCAGTTTGGTGCTGCAGATCCTATCTTTTGAACTTCTGCTTCTCATCTGTTTTTCTATAACTGGATGAAAACAAACTCAGTTTTCAAAAAGTAAAGAGTAATACTATAACTCTGAACTGGTTTCAATTTTCTGTCAAAGCTTTGGATGATGGAACTTGCACAGACTAGCTTCCTAATCATGGTTAAATTCTGCAGCATCTCTGAGAAGCCCAACTGTGTCAATCATGGTTCTTCTAGGACATTCCGGATTTGCCTTACTGACATCTTGCTCACTGAGAGGATAAAATGCACGACAGGATTAGCTATCTCTGACATGGTATTAACCTTAGTCAAGAATGTAAAAGGAGCAGAAATATGGGATAAAGTGGCTACCAACTGGAGTGTAACAAGTTTCAGTCCTGGGTCTGTATATGACTCAGAACCACCATGATAAAGTAAGAAAAAAAAAAGCTGAATTAGTACTTCTAATGTTTGTCATTCTCTTGCGGCTGGTTGGCCTCTTCTTTCTTTCCACCTTTCCAAGCATTCAAGCCTTCTCTAGAGAGCTATATATCCAAAGAAGGATAATTTGAACTTGGTCTTTTGTCCCTTAAATGAGAAATCTGGGTTAATGGGATTAACTAACAATCCATTCATATGTTTTCTTGGCTGTCCATGGTATCCTCAATCTCTGGTATTCTCCAATATGAAAGTTCAAGAGTGTCATGTCTATCCTATCCTGCTCTTCAAAATATTTGCTACTATAGAATGTCATAAGAAATACCATCACTTGCATAATTCTGCAATTTTGTAGGTATCTGTTTTGCTGTCAAAACACTGCACAGATGCTTTCCTGAGAAATGAAAAGCCAGCTTTCATATAGTGGTGGGAAGGGAGAAAAAGAGACACAATTTCAGCCCCAGATGTGAGAAATGAACATGACTAGCTTCTGTAGACCTGATCTTCACCACTGGTAGAGCTTCTTCCAAATCTGAAATGAAAGCAACTTACCTATTTTCACCTCAACCTTGAATCATCCCATGTGTTTGTGTTTCTAGAGATATATTTAGCGTCATGTCATGATGAAACTGAAAACCACAGGATTAGAAATTAAGTCCTATGAAGAAATTAAGAATGGTTAACCTTGAGGAGATTAAGAAGGATGTGATGTCACTCTTCAAATCCCTAGAAGGATATCTTACAGCAGGTCAAGGCCTGTTCTCCATTGTTCTAGAATGCAGAATAGGGAATGATGGATTTAAATCATATGAAAGCAGATTTTGACTGAGTAATCCAATAAGCTTTCTAACAATAAGAACAATGAATTGGTGGCGAGTTCTCCTTTGCTCCATGGCAGAAGTCAAGGTTAAACAACCATCTGTGTTTAGATGCCTTTAGTAATAAATTTGAGTTATATAATTTAAATGCCCAGTTCCATCTGTTACAATTTTGTTACAGGTGAGAAAGAGCTAGAACTAGTCTGGGAAAGTGACTCATCTGGATTTGGCTTCAAAATATTTTTTAATAATTAGCAACCATGCAGTTAGGTGGACAACCAAATGTCTTTCAGATAGTTTGGGCTTCATATCCCATTATCCCAAGCAATATTACCAATACTACAGATTGTATTGTGCTCCCAAATATTCCAGTGCTTCCAAGTCTATTCCTGTTCTGTGACCCTCTTCTAATAATGATGCCTGAAATACTCTGATTAACCAGGGGCAAATTTATCTTTATCTCTGTTGCTCACCAGATACTAATCTTGAAGCTCCTTATACCCCTAAAGCAAGCACTCCCTCGCTGAGTCAGAATGCCACATTAGTTTTGGCCTTCTGGGGGAGTGTATTGTGAAAAAGGCTTAAGGTGAAGACAAAAAATAAAATAACCACTAAAATAACCAATATAGCAATTCAATGATTGCTATATTGAAATATTTTTTCCTCTGCCACCAGTGAACCCTATGAAATAAATCTATTGGTCACTCTCATTTGATTTTACCATTTTCACTGTGAAAGGGTTCAGGTTTTTTCTTTTCCTAAATCAAGGATCAGTAGCTTAATAGATGGAGGAAATCCTGTCTTTTACTTATTTAGGAATAAAACCTATTGAACTCAATAGATCTACCGCTGATGGAAGCATGACTGTAACTTATATTTTACTTGTTGAGAACTACGGGTTTTCCTAAATGTAAACAATTAGCGGAATTAATTTGAATCCCCACATTCATCTTGGAAGAACTACATGGAAGGGGTTTATGGATGCCAGGCTATTTTTGGTTGGCTGGCTTTGAACTCGCGATCAACCTACCCTGATTATCGGATCTAGATCCAACACTAGGCTCAATCAACAACTGAGGATCAGAGAGGGCTTTTTATCGACCTGAACTCATCAAGCCATCTGTTCCGAGAAGGCATGAAAGGTGATGATTTCGCTCAGAGCTTCTCCTGGGCTTTTGATCTCCCCTCAGTGGTGGTTCACCAGCCGCTTCAGCACTGGCCAATTCAAAAAAACCTTTCCGAGGAGGCTGGAAAATACTTTGAACGGGATAAAACTTCAGAGATAGAAGCAAGTAAGAGAAGTGATTCGCGTGGCTGTTCCTTGCAGACGTCTGTTCCTTGCAGACGTTTCATTACCCTAACTAGGTAAAGTCAGTGCTGATGATGCTACCTAGTTAGGGTTATGAAACGTCTGCAAGGAAACAAGCAAGCTCCGAGAGCACCAAGGATCCCTCACTGCAATCCTGAGCTACAAATATTCTCCTTCAAATTCCAAAGAGCCATTCGCCCTTTTCCCCCTAAACTGCGCTTATACCAAACGGCGGCCTCTCGCCTTTCCTCCAGCTTCGAAGCAGCGCACCAAAGAGCCATTAGGGCGCCCCACCCCTGCCGGTTCTTTTCTTGGGTGTGTGTGTGTCTGGAAATCGCACCCCTCGGTGAGATCATCGGAGGCCTCGGTGGAAATAGGAGGATAATGAAACATCAAGGGAAAGTATCAGCTGTTACCCATTCACAGCCCCGTTAGATGATTACATTCTGTAACTAAAATATCGATTTAAAAAGAAAGCCGGGGAAGGGTTGAGTCTCCTCGGCTAAAGACTTAAGAGCTGCAATCCTCAAAACTCACCACCTACGTGTTAGCCCATCCAGAGGAGTTTATGCTTCCCCCCTCGCAGCATTTTTGGAATAAAATATAGTACGGAGCCCCTCCAACTTTTATGGAGTAAAATACAGTACGGAGCCCATTCAAAGTTCTTTAGACTCTCCGGAGAGCAGATCTATTCAGGCTTTCGGGGGATTCATTAATTCCCTTTTATTGAACCGGCTTGAATTTTGGAATAAACCCACCTAGGATGGAACTGCAAGAATGGCAAAGGGGAAGGAATAAGATCCGTGCGAAAGCGTCGTTTCTCCTCCTAACATCTTAGGCGCCTCGACTTTCCCCATCCCGCCCGATTGGGTGAGGATGCGGGAGCCCCGAATTACTCCGAAACTATTTCTAGAGAACTCAGGTTGCGATTCGTCCCAAAAGAGAAAGAGGCAACGGGGTGGGTTTTTTTTTTGCTCCGATTCTCTGCGCCCCTTCTGTGGGGCAACCAAAGCAACAGCGGGTAGGACAGACCCCCCTCCCCTCCCCTCCCGCTTTTGCAAGCAGAGCGTGCCTCAAATATGCGAGTGGGGGATCCACGCAGGATCTCCTCTCGCACGGCAACTACTCGCATGATAATAACGAAGTCGTACCAACTGTTTGGAGAACCATTCATTTATTCTCCCCCCCCCCCGCGAGCACACACACACACACACACACACACATACAAATCCCGAACGCCTAATGAGCCCGCGACTTTGCTGAGAATGTCCCGTAGCTTTCCCCACCTCCCGTTTTATAACCCCACCCTCGCTTATCCTGCAAGCCCTCCTCCCTCTCCCCTCCCTTCGAGAGGCGGGAATCCGAAAGGCGTCGAGCCTATAAAGGCAGCACCAAAGCCGCCAAGCTGAGAGTCTCCACTTGGTTGCAGGTCCCTGAAGGATACGCGTGTCCGCCTTCCTCCCTCAGGTTGCCTCGTCGGACTCGCCTTTACGAAGATGCTCGCCCTGCGTGGCCGCGGAGCCTGCCGGGCGTGGGCAGCCGTGGCGGTGGCGCTCTGCTTCCCCGCCTGGTTTGGAACCGCCGACGCCGGCCTCCCTTTCAATTCGAACGGACTGGGCTCGAACTCCATCAAGAACCCGCTCTCCGGCGGCTCCTCGCTTAGCGGCGGGAGCGGGGCAATGTACGACGGCAGCAATAAAAGCCGTGCCGGCGATTCACAGAAGGTAGGTCGGTTGGGCGGGGAGGGGGCTGGCCAGGGCAAGATGAGACGCCGTGGCTTGCGTCTCACCTACTCCTCCGCTTCTGCCCTCTCGCAGCTTGCCTTGTGCACCGCGGACGAGGATTGCAATGCCGAAGAGTTTTGCTCCACCCCTGCCCGGGGGGGCGTCTCCGGAGGAGGAGGACTGGTTTGTCTGACCTGCCGCAAACGCCGCAAGCGCTGCTTCCGCGACGCCATGTGTTGTTCGGGCAACTTTTGCAACAACGGTTCGTTCGAGGGTCCCGGGAGGAGAAGGTGGTGGGGTGGGGTGGGGGTGGGGGAGATAAACGGAGTCTTCAAACTTTTTAAAAAGTAATGGAACTTCTCCAGCATCACCCTGGCATCTCGCTGCCATCCGAAGAATTCTTTGTTCTTTTGAGAAGGCCTTCGTGGGTCCTGAAAGGGTATGGAGATCGGGTCCCTCAAGTTTGCTCCTCTCTTGCCTGGACACCTCCATGTAGTAGTGCTTTGTGGCTTCCTGATGGAATGGACTGGCCATCATTCTTCTGGGATTCCTGGCCTAGTATGCACTCCTGGAGGGGGGATGTCTTGAACCCAGATTCTAACCTAGAAGGGTTTGGTATTTTTGAGATCACCCATAGTGGACTGAGTAGTCTCATAGGGTTAGAAGTAAAGGGACCCCTCTTGCATCTGTCCATGGAGAGTTTTGTGGATTTGTTGTTTTTAAGGCCAAGGGATATTGGCAAAAACCAAAAGGGGTTAGGTTGTAAATTCTAAGCATCCTTACTTTGGAATAAAGAAAAACTAGTCAGAATAGAGCTGGAAGGGACCTTGGAGGTCTTCTAGTCCAATCCCCTGCTCAAGCATGAGATCTATACCATTTCAGACAAGTGGGTGGCTGTCTTAAAAGCCTCCAGTAGTGAAGCACCTACAATTTCTGAAGGCAAACTATTCCACTGGTTAATTTTTCTCACTGTTAGGAAGTTTCAGATTGCTTCTCTTTGTATTGTGTTAATAGAAGGTATATTACTCAGTATTTTGGAATCCATTGTACAAGGAACGAGACATGCTATTTTTTGCCTTGTTTAGGAAGGGCTATTAAGAGTTCTGCAATTTTAAAGAAGCAAACATTCATTATTAAATAACTTCCTTGCCATACATAATCTCTTTTCTCTGCATGAGCCAAGTACCCACTGAACATCTTAACTAGCATCTTTTTTTCCATTAATGGCTGTTCAAATTTAATAAAACTCCAAGCAGAACCTGGATATTTTTCCTGCAACATATTACTAAGCTATACCCTTTTTCTGAGGCTATCCTAGTATCTCAAGTCAAGCTTTAAAAGAATCTAATTATCTTATAATCACATTAGTGCTTGGATACACTCCTTGATGATACTCATTCAGGCTCCAATGCTAAGGGAAATTCCAATTTTAACAGAAAATTTAAAAAGAGATCTGCACCAAGTCGTTTACGTGGTTTGGATTCTCTGTGATCTGTAGATAGTTTCTGCCTAAGTGAATAATCTGCAATCCTCTAGAATATGAATAGTCAGTATCCAGAATATTAACTTTTTTTTTAATCCTTGGGAAGTTGACAGGTGTTCATGATTTCCCCCCTTCTTTTATCAGGTATGTGTGTAGAATTTGACCACTTTCATCCTGGAAGGTTTGAAGAAATCATCACAGAAAATTTTGACCATGGTACTTTGGACTCCCATCTGAAAAGGACCACGACTTCATCCCAAATGTATCACATAAAAGGTAAGGCCAATAACGCAGTGCTTTTAAATCCAGAAAAGAATAAACATCATTGTCACTGAAACGTATTTCAGTGCTGAAAGAATGTGCTTGATTTTGGGTTGATCCAAGCAAGCTTGGACTCCATAAAATGACAGCTGTTAGAGGACTCTGAATACCTTTTGGAAAGCAATGCTGGTAGCCCTCAACTTACGACCACAATTTGAGCCCAAAATTTCTGTTGCTAAGCAAGACAGTTAAATGAGTTTTGTGCCACTTTCCGACCTTTCTTGCCACATTTGTTAAGTGAATCACTGCAGTGAAGTTAGCAACACTTTGCTTGTCAGAAGGTCGCAAAAGGCAATCACATGACCTCAGGACAGCGCAACCCGTCATAAATATGAGTCACTTGCCAAGCAGCTGAATTTTGATCACGTGACCATGTGGATGCTGCAGTGGTTATAAAGTGTGAAAAATGGTCACAGCTTACTTTTTTCAGTGCTGTTGTAACTTTGAATGGTCAATAAACTGTGGTAAGTCGAGGGTTACCTGTACAGGTTCAATTGCTAGTAGGAAGACTTTTAAAGACTTTGTGGCTATGCTTCTTAGTTTCTGCTTCAAACTCGTACAATTTTGTGAGCTTCAGTTATTTAGATTGGTTTTCAATGTCTGCTCCTTTTTTTTCACCCTTTAATTTGCCTAGTTCGGAGGGGTGCTTTTTCCAATGTAGTTTTCCTTCCTTCTCATAATAATACTGTTTAGCTAGAGAATATAATCTTGCTTGTTCGCTTACATAGCTTGCAGGGGTCTACTCCTGTTTGCTTAGGAGAGTTTAAATATTTGATACAGGACCAAAGGGTGTTGCGGGTACATATCGTTTGATAACCTGTGGCAATATGTACAGCATGCTCACACTAATTATTTCACCCCTGTGGTTGATGCCAATAATAGCAACTCAGGCTTTCTATCAAATGACCCCAAATCTATTATATTAGTTCGGCTTTCTCCATCTTTGTGTTTCATAAGTGTGTCAGATCACTACTCCTATTGCCTTTCCTTGCTATGGCTGTTGGAATTATAATGGGAAGAGCATCAGCTTAGGGCAGGATTTCAGGTTACCTCAGTATGAAATGAGCTTGTGAAGAAATGTGTTCTGTATTCTTTTTCTCTCTCTCTCTCTTTCCTAAGGCCAAGAAGGAGCTGTATGTCTCCGTTCCTCAGACTGCACTGAAGGACTCTGTTGCGCCCGTCACTTCTGGTCCAAGATTTGTAAACCTGTCCTTAAGGAAGGTCAGGTGTGTACAAAGCACCACAAAAAAGGCTCTCATGGTTTGGAACTCTTCCAGCGGTGTTACTGTGGGGACGGACTGACTTGTCGGCTGCAAAAAGATCACACTCTCAGCAATTCTTCACGACTACATACTTGTCAGAGACATTAGCAGTGTTTGCTTTCTCCTAATCCTGATGGACTCAGAGGGACTTTAATGAGTGTGGGATGCTCTCGTTACTGAAAATACCTTGAAAGACTGACATTTTTTTCAGAGTGTACCCTAAAGTACTCTGGCATTTTCCCCTCTCTGCGAATGGAGTACAAGGCATGTTTCTTTCAGAAACTATTTTTCAAGTAACTAATTGCAGTAAATTACTGTGTCTGTAAATTCTTGGGTGTGGCACTTAACTGTACACTGTACGGAATTTTAATTTTTCGCAAAGTGCTACATGGTGTCTATTCTGACATGCGTTATACACACTGGTTTTATTATATTGAACATAAAAATGGTTTAGCAAGTTTAATAAAATCTTTTAAATATGCCTTATCTGGTGACCTTATGTTTAATTAATTAAACTGACTCCAGTGTGCAGAATGGGAGTCCAACATTTTGACAAAACTCTGAAAGTCAGGCTAACTTAAATTGAAGATCTGTGGTGTTAGATTCTTGTAAATGAACAAGTAATACTTTGCCCGAAAGAGTTAATAATCCAGTTCACACACTGTGTTAAGATGTGGTGCCTTTGTATTAGCATAACTTAAGTCACTGATGGCTTACTTAATAAACCATGTTAAAAATAATCCCTGGTTTTGCACAGTTTTTGAACTGGGCCATTCTTTTTAAAATGGCAGAGAAGTTATGACATGTGATAAGACAGACAAAGCTTAGAATACATGCTTCTTTACTACACATAAAAATCTTACTATGAAAAATGAAATAGATTTCACCAGTTAGCTGATAACTGTATGAACCGAATCCTGAGGACTTTTGAAAGTTACTTCACAGATTTTGCCTTCATTGGGATGAGTGACTGATTATTGATGTTTACTGGTCTTTATATAAAGAGAATTTTATGGGCAATTTTCTGCTCTCAAAAAGTTTTTTTTCTCTTCCAGGACTGGATAAATTGGCATAATTTCTCCCATTCTGGTACATGATTTATGTACTCTATCTTTTTATAGGAATATAAGTATTATAAAGAGATATACATCTCAAACTGATAGAAAAGCTCTTTTTTAAAAAAAAAATTACAAATAGATTCACCTTCAGTTAGAGTAACCCCAAGCAATATTTAGTGCTCCTGAAAATAGCTGGGATTCACCTTCCTCCTAAATAGGCCATTTTTAAAAAATCAAACAAAACTTGAAATTCAGCCAGGTTCTGATGTCTGTCAAAGTTTCTAAGATTAAATAGTTGGACAATTTATGAGTGTTCCTTGAAGAGGAGGGAGGGAGGTGTATTCTCTAGGACATTATTGTGCTTTGATCATTATCTACTACATTATGTATGTTTTACCTATCTATACCTTTCTCCCAAAAGACATTGAGATAGCAACTTAAGTATTTCATAGATCACAACCAACTAGTCTTGAATGTGCTATCTCAAGGATTGTATGGAGTCATGATAGATTGGGGGCAGCCTATACATTCTATAAAAAAGTAAGGTCGCTAACTTTATCATCGCATTTCTCCAATGTGGACTGAATCCTTTTCCTATTCAAGAATCTAAGCTAAAGGGTTTGCCATGATGTTTTCTTTGGCAACTGTCTGCGTGTTTCTCTCCTCAGTCTACTTTTATCTCATTCACTGGGCTAGAGCACTTTATGCAGATCCTGTCAGCACGATTTCAAAGCACAGGAAGTGCAATTACTATCACTTCTTCTAATGGAGGGGTGCTAAACATTTCAAGAGGAAAAAAAACTCATAATCGCTCCTCCCTTTGCAGGCCTCTGTCCATCCCAGGAAGTTGCAGATCCCATCTCATTCATCTCTGTAGCTTGGATGTTAGAAAAACACAACAGAGAAAAGGAAAAGAGGAAACCCACTTAGTTGCAAAAAAGAACAGATCCTCCAAAGAGGATCCTTAAGAGGGAAGATAGGTTATTAAATGATGCCTTTTCTAACCACATCCTTCTTTCTCTTTCTTGCCTCACAATGTTTCAGATCAGGGTCTCCTTAGGAAAGTGGTAATTGTAGCCATGGGGAAACCAAAGGCTTGTGTGCGGGGGATTTCTTTATCAGAGGTCAATGGCAGGGAAACAGGAAGAAAAGCCCTCAGTATCCCCAAAGAGCAAAAGACTGATATTCTGCTTCACAGTGCTTTACAGCCCTCTTTAAGTGGTTTACAGACTCAGCATATTGCCCCCAAGAATCTGGGTCCTCATTTACCAACCTTGGAAGTATGGAAGGCTAAGTCAACCGTGAGCAGGTCAGAATCAAACAGCTGGCAGTCAGCAGAATTAGCCTGCAACACTGCATTCTAACCACTGAGCCATCAGGGGTCTTAAAGCATTTTTAATCCATGTGTAGAAATGTCAATGCTAATTTTAATTATTCCTTGATGTACTCATTTGAGAATTACTTCTGAAAATAAATTTTTAATACAGGTAGTCCTCAACTTACATCCATTTGTTTAGTGACCATTAGAAGTTACCATGGCACTGAAAAAAGTGACCTTATGACTGTTTTTCTACATTATGTCCATTGCAACACCCCTCCCCCCATGGTCACTTGATCAAAATTCAGGCACTTGGCAACTAATATGTATTTATGATGGCTGCAGCATCCTGGGGTCAAGCAACATCAATGGGGAACCAGATTCACTTAACCATGTGACTAACTTAACAATTTATTGATTCACTTAACAGCTATGACAAGAAAGATTGTAAGATGGAGCAAAACTCACTTAAAGTCTGTCTTGCTTAAGAGATAGAAATTTTGGGATCAATTGTGGCCATAAATCTAGAACTACCTGTATTCAATAAGATAACAGCTAGATTGCTAGAACATAGAATAATAATACAGTTAGAAAGGACCTTGGAGGTCTTCTAGTCCAACCCCCTGCTGGAGCAAGAGACCCTATACCAGTGATGGTGAACCTTTTAGAGACTGAGTGCCCAAACCGCAACCCAAAACCCACTTATTTATCACTGGGTGCCAGGTGGGCATGGCCCACTGGGTGGGCATGGCTGTGATGGTCATGGCAGACTGGGTGGGTGTGGCCATGGTGGGCGTGGTCACCTCGATGTTGCTTGTGGTGAGGGATGCCTGTGGGGGCCGGGCAGGGTTGGAGGAGATCCAGGGGTCTCTGGCAGGTGGGGTGGTGGACAGGAGGCTCGTCCTGCCAGGTGAGGCAAGGCGAGGCAGGGGCCGGGGCAGCTACTGCCTGACACCATCGGCCCCCCGCACACAGAGGCCAGTGAGCACATGGAGGCCGACAGTGTCCGTCAGCAGTCACAGCCTGCCAGCCCCTTGACCAGCACATTCTGGGGCTCCACAGTCCACCACCAGCAGTTCAGAGAAGTGCCTACATAGAGGGCTCTGAGTGCTGCCTCTGGCACGTGTGCCATAGGTTCGCCACCACTGCCCTATACCATTTCAGATAAATGATTGTCCAGTCTCTTTCAGAAAATCTCCAGTGATGGAGCACCCACAACTTCTGAGGGCAGATTGTTATTTTGGTTGATTGCTCTCACAGTTAGGAAATTTCTCCTTAGTTCTAGGTTGCTTCTCTCCTTGGTTAGTTTCCATCCATTGGTTCTCATTTTGCTAGAAAGAGCCTAATCTAGTTTTCTAATAACATAGATCATAGGATGTTGTCACCAGTAGCATTTAAAAGGAGTATATTCCTCTTCTGGTCTTACGTATGATTACTTCAAAGTAAGCCCTATTGAACTTTGCAGACTGCAGTACAAACCTCTAAATGCAGATATACCGGTAATTGTCAAGAGAAATGGCTGTATTCATGCCTAAACTTAGGCCAGGACAATTTTAACCTGGTTTGTTCAGCTAAGCAACTAAGTTACAACATCTGAGTTTATGCATCACATTAACCCAGGGGTTCTCAACCTTGGCAACTTTAAGACTTGTGGACTTCAACTCCCAGAATTCCTCAGCCAGCTGGCTGAGGAATTCTGGGAGTTGAAGTCCACAAGTCTTAAAGTTGCCAAGGTTGAGAACCCCTGCATTAACCCTTCCCCCCAAAACACCAAGCAATGTTATGACTTAACATAATAAATAAACCTAGCCAATAACTTTAAACATCTCCACAGCACTAGGCTGTTAAATTCAGTAAAATATCTGAATTATTACCCCACACTTTGGCATGGCTTAAATGATCCCTTTAATTTGAATGTGTCTTACATGGCTATAACTTGTTGACAAATGTTAAAGCAAATGTTGCATGAACAAGCTTGAAACCACCGCAATCTTTATTCCTGTGAGTTTTTCCACTTCCATTTTTTTTTCCATTGTGTCATGCTATGTAAATTCTGCTTGTTATGGAAACCATATTGGCAGATTGGTGTGGGCTTTCTTCCAGCTGTGGCTTCTTTTTGAAGGGAGTTATAATATTTTATGAGGACACCCAGTATAATGGCTTGTAAAGACTTAAAGCCCTCAACCTAACATGACTTCAGTTCTCTTGCGTCCTGTTTCAAACTGCATTTATTTCCTTAAATTTCAGCTTCCACATCTAAGAAGTACATGAGTAGAATTAAATTCTGTTGCCAGTCAAAATACTACAGAAGTCAGTACTGCTCCGTCTACCATATGCAACAGTTCTTGGTGCTGTCTGAGCCTGGCTGTTTGTTTGCAGACATTTTATTACATCACCAGTAAGGGTGGGAATAACTCCTTACACTCCATACTTACAACCCCACACTCCCTAGCACTGATGATGATATCTAAGTTGAGTAATGAAATGTCTACAAACAAACAACCAAGCTCAGAGAGCATGAGAGGCTCCACACATGGGTTCTGAGCTATATATATTCTTTTCTATATATAATGGTTTTCAGATTAGGAGGGACAGTTCTTTTTTCCTAAAAACACAGACCATAAAGTCTATTTCTTTTGAACAGTAAAATAGGTGTTTGAGTAGGTGGGGCATGTATGTTATATGAGTAGTCATGTATCTTGTCTTGAAGAGGAAGTATTAATTTATCTGATAATTTCAAATAACAAAAATGCCGCAGATTCCATGGATGTTTTTTTCATGGAAAGAAAATACAACTCTTCCATGGGATTTTCCTTAAACTTGTATTCCTACCTATCTTAGTTTTCAAGAAAAAAAATAACATTGTTGCTCAACTGGAGTCAAGGTCTGCTTGGTGGTGTTTTATTGATCAAGGTAACTGTAATATATTTTACTATTTTGAAAACCTATTGTTTCTATTTTAATTGAGCACAGAATCTTCATTTGCTTAAAGGACCCATGCTCTAGCTTGATTTGTCTTCCTCCCATTCAGCAACTTGACTCCAGAGTTTCATGGTGACATTGTATGTAGAGAGTAGATCTGCTCATCCCTGATGCTAAACATGAATTCTGATCCCTAGTATCACATTTTCAAAAGAAGAAAAATGAGGAAAGATGTTGGAGATAGCGAACAAAAAATGAAGACACAATTTTTAAAAAGTAATCTGTGAAAGTTAATCTGGAAAAATGAGTGAAAGCAGTCCATTCAAGCCCTTAGGAACATCATTCATTCATTCATTCTTATTATTATTTGTTGTTTGTTTACTAAATTTATTTGTTGCCTATAAGGCCATGGGACTATTCTAGGTGGCTTTCATGGCTAAACTGGGATTTGAACTCACAGTCTCTCACTTTCCAGCCTCATGCCTTAAATGCTAGATCAAACTGGCTCTCTTAAGTGGCTCTCTTAGACTGAACTGCATTAAGATTTTGGCTTAGTGCAACATGTATGACCATTTAAAAAGCAGTTCTCACAAATTGTACTGCTTGATAATGCTCTTGAATGACATTCCCTCTGGTTAGCTAGCTAGCTAGCTCTTCTTCCTCCTCCTCCTCTTGCTTCTGCTTCTCCCCCTTTCCCCTTCTCCCTTCTTTTCCTCCTCCTCCTCCCTCCTCCCTTCTCCCTTCTCCCTTCTCCCTTCTCTCTTCTCTCTTCTCACTTCTCCCTCCTCCTCCTCCTCCTCCTCCTCCTCCTCTTCCTCCCTTTTACCTTCCCCTCCTCCGTTATTCTGTTGTTAATAAGAAATCTGTTTGAAACCTGTTGTTTGTTCCCCCCCCCCCCCGTCTTAAAAAAGAAACCATAGCAAGAAGCATCAAGATGAAAGGTTCAACCAATCATGGGGTTTACAGCAAATTATTTTGGATCTGAAAGGTAAATAAGGGAGACAAAGTCTGACTTGTGAACAACCACGCTTAGTATCCCATTGATGCAAGTTGTACTTTAAACAGGAAATGAAATCAGGCAGGAAAGTAAAATATGACTATAATCCAAAAGAGAAATAATCAAAGCTTGAATTTGTGTCTTGAGCAGGTGATTCTTGTACTTCACTGGTGTTCTTGTGTTTTTGTGTACTACAGTGGCTTTCCCTCCCATTTTGGCACCAGACCTAACCCTGCAGCTTTAACTAGCTAAGATCAGAAAATCCAGCCTTTTATCTTTTATCTTGCAGAGTGCCCCAGAAGCAAAATGTCTTGAGTTGTTTCCTATATTGCTTCTTTGGGGGTTGTTAGGCAGGGGATGTAATGTTCAAATGTGTTCAATTCATTTGCCGTGATCCACCACAATTGTTTTGATGGTTGAACATTATTTGGAAGGGAGATATGTTTATTTTATTCATTTTATTCTATTCTCAGTCAAGATTATAATGTCCTTTGTGCTTCACATTCTTGACAAAGCTAAAAAAAGAGGTTTTGTTGGGATTCAAAGTAAGACATTTGGTTGCATTGGGCTTTTCATGCATGGTCTGCATATGGCTTTGATGAGTTATTTTACTTTAGAAATGTTTGTGTTTTGTGGAGAGTTGAGGGTGTTTTTAAATCATTTTTATAGCACTTATTATGTCTTTCTCCCATTTTAAGGAATTTGGCTTAATGTTCTACATGGCTGGTGGGTGGGTGGGTGGGATACCTTTTTAACATTTATATCCATAAAGTTAGCTCTTAAAAGACAGCTTTGATAAAAGAAAGATAAAACATCAAAACTACCCATAATAATAGTGTTGTATTTACTCAGCACATTAACTTAAGATCTCTAAGGTGTTTTATCTAATGAATATAAATAAAATGAGTTTCAAAATAATATTTACCAAGATCACAAGCATTTTGAAAATTTGAAATTACTTCAAAATTGCAATAAATTTCTTCCTGAATAACTCATCTGTGTTTCTGGCAACCTGACTATTTTCTCAAGGAATTCCGGCAATGGTGTGTACCAGATCCAGAATGCTATCTGAACGTTTTTTTGAGAGTAAGACTGCAACATTAGAACTATTATCAAATTGTGATTATGTAACACTTCAATATCTGATTAGATTAATATATATATCACATAGTGAATATGGAATTCTGGCTGTAAATCAGAATATTGGCCCCTGCAAACATTACGTCAAAATCAGATTTGCAGACCATTATTTTCCATATCCTCTGAAGTTGGATATGCAAAGCACAGTCACAAGTACCCTAAAATACACAATTTTTCCAATGTTTCTATAGGAATTTGCTGTTTTTTTCTATAGATGGCAATCACTGTTTCAAAAGTTGAATTCACAATGAATCCATAAGTTCATTTCTTGAATAATGGTTTCTTTGAAGTCACAAAATGTTTGGGTTATCCTCACCTTGCTGCTGCTTGTTTAGCAATCATTCAAAGTTACATTTAGAGGACTGCTTTGAATGATTATGGTTATGATTATCCCTTGTTGCTCGAATGTACACTGAGAGCTCATGCAAATTCCTTTTGTATGTCCAGTCATAATTGACCAATAAAGAATTCTTTTTTCTAAAAAAAAAAAAAGTGACTTACAACTTGGTCCTTGTACTTAACCACTGTCACAGCATCCCTACAGTCACTTGGTTAAAATTCCTATGCTTCGCAACCAGAATGTATTTATGATGTTTGTAGCATCCTGGGGTAATATGATCACCACTTGTGATCTTTTCAACTGATTTCCAACAGGCATAGTCAATGGAAAAATGTGATTCACTTAGCAACTACAGTAAAAAGGAAAAAGGCTGCAAAATTAAGTGTAACTCACTTAACAACCACCTTGCTTAGCAATTGGTCGTACATGAAGGACTACCTGTAACAGACTTCAATAGAAGCTAGGAATGGGACACTTTGTCTCAAAAAAAAAAGAAAAATGTGGGAATGTCTTATATCTGCATTTCTACAAAGACTGGAGAAAGCAGTAACACTTAGACTTATAGACTGCTTCACAGTGCTTTACAACCCTCTCTAAGTGGTTTACCCCAGGGTTTTTCAACCAGTGGTACGGGTACCACCTGTGGTACATTGGCACCTGGCAGGTGGTATGCGACCATCCTAGAAAAGTGGTAGTGGGGGAGGGGAATGAGCTGAACCGGTGGCAGCACTGCACAAGCCTGAGCGAGAGATGGCTGGAACTGCAGGGCTGTCAGGGCTCAGTGGAAGCACCAGGATCAGTGCCACTTTCCAGATGATTGGCACTTCTTCGGGGCTGTCAGGGCTCAGTGGAAGCGCCAGGATCAGTGCTAGGCTCCAGCTGAAGCTCGGCGGTGATCCTGGTGCTTCTGCTGAGCCCTGAAGAAGCACCAATCAGTTGAAAAGCAGCACTGGTCCTGGCACTTCTGCTAAGCCCAGAAGAAGTGCCAATCAGCTGGAATGTTGCAGCATCTCCAGGGTCTTGTGATTTACATTCAGATGCTTGGCAACTGATTCATATTTATCATGGTCATGTGAAGTGACCAAAACCTGCTGCAACCATCCAGTAGACGGGGGGAATAAATACCAAACACCCCCCACCCTACCCAATCCTCCACAGAAATGCTCACAACAATGAAAACCTTGGACAGGAGGAAGAGCGCTGCCGGGTGGACAGGCAGGTGTCTCGCTCGGCTGTGACTTGGGGGGCACTTTTTTCAGTGCCATTGTAACTTCGAACACTCACTAAGCGAACTGTTGTAAGTCGAGGACTACCTGTACTTTATCACTTTTTTCCTTTTTTTGGGGTCAAGTTTTTGACACCTTGCTAGGCGACTGGTGGTACTCGGATATTGCCACATCCTAAAAGTGGTACAATGGATGAAAAGGTTGAAAAGCTCTGTTTTACAGAATCCGCATATTGTCCCCCAACAATCTGGGACCTCATTTTACTGACCTCAGAAGGATGGAAGCCTGAGTCAATCTTGAGCTGGTGAGAATCAAACTCAGAATTAGCATGCAATACTATGTTCTAACCACTGGGTCACCATGGTGCTATTATTCCTTTCTCTTTCCATCTATTCCAGGGGTGTCAAACTGCCAGCCTGTGGGCCGGACACGTCACACGGAAGCCGCGCCCACCCCATTGTCGGCAATGGCAAAACAGTCCCAATACGTCGCATGACATCACGTGACATCACGAGTTTGACATGTCTGATCTATTCTTTCCACTGAAAGGTGCAACCTGGGCTAGTTAGGGTAACCTCTAAGACTTGAGATACAGAGTCTAGGGTGCAAGTATCTGGACAACTAATGAAATAGTTATAGAGACATACATGCTGTTGCCATCTTTTGATCTTCAGATATTTGACAGCTTTAGACGGTGAGAAGATCAACGGTGCCTTCGTCCTGTGGGCTAATCTGACCATGTTTGGAATTCAGCACTAGTGCCTTCTTCCACTTCCAATTATTTTCCCTCTTTCCTCTTGGGATGGATCTATTTTCACACTATGGTATGCAGACTCTCACATTTTGCTGAAGTTTTCCAGGTATAACTTTGAAACCTTTAAAAGCAAACTAATCTCTAAGCACGGTTTTGAACTCTTGTTGGCATCTCAGGGCACCGTTACTGATACAAATTGCTTAAAAATAGGATCTACTAAAATCAGTGGACCTTCATCTTTAATATATATAGAGAGAGGGTTGGAGGCACGCAAACTGATCTGGCATGCAAATTTATTCAGAATGGTTTCCCATCATGTGTATCCTTGATTGCAAATTGCACACCGTGAGAAGAGCCCTGAAAATCAAGTTTAATTATCTTCAAACTTCCTTTTCTGAACCCATTAAATAAGTGGATAGAAGTCTCAAAGGTTATTCTATAAAAGGGGGGAAACCAGTTAATTTCTTGATAGAAGGAAAGCTATAATGATTAAACAAAAGAAAAAAGAAAGAGGTAAGCCAGCTGCTTAAGCTGTTTGCTTTGCTTTTCTAATTTGGCTACAGGGCTTAGTAACTAAAGCTTGATTCCCTTTGGGATGGGAGATGCGTACAGCAGATCACAAGTCCAAAGACAGACATCAGTATTGTTCATTGCATCCTATCTTTACTTTTTCAACAAGGCCATTGCATCGCTGGACAATTCTACATAATGATTAATATATTTTGTTTGTTTGAAATTACTGGGGTATTTTTCCCAAGGATATGGTTCCTAAAAACATAGGTAGGGAAGTAGGAATGGAAATGCCTCTGTGTATTCCCTTGCTCTTTGGGTATAGAAAAAAATCAGAGGGAATGCTAATAGAATAGAACAGAACAGAACAGAGATAGAGAAGAGACTAGACTAGACTAGAATCTGGAAGGGACCTCGGAGGTCTTCTAGTCCACCCCCCTGCTCAAGCAGGAGACCCTATATACCAGACATGTCAAACACAAGGCCCGGGGGCCAGATGCGGCCCGCGACGTGGTTTCATGTGGCCCGCAAAGCCATCCTGGAAACAGTGAGGAAATGGCCCCCGCTGCCTTGGCCCCGGCCCTGGCTGCCCAGGAGCCAATGTACAATTTTGTGGTGGCCACCTATGCTGAAACGCATTCAGTTTTAGCTCCACAAGGCCGTTTGGAATCAGCAAGGGACTGGCCCCTGCCGCATTGGCCCCGCCCCCTTGGTGCGCGCTGTGGAGGTGTCACCCTTTGTGAGGAATGAAGAAATGCACCATCGCCTGGAAGTGGCCAGCAAATGGCCCTCGCCTACTTCTCATATCTGGCTTGATGGGCTCTGGGGGAGGGTTTCGGCAGGCTCTTCCAGTGGACCATGCCTTGGCGTTTGTCCTGGTCCCACTCCCTTCTGCAGAGACCCTCAGATCTGTCTCACTCCTGCCCAGGCCCCCACAGGCACCATTGACGTGAATGATGTAGAGCTGGCCATGCCCATCCAGTAGGCCACACCCACTCCAGCCACACCTACCCAGTAGTCCATGCCCACCCTGGCCACACCCACCCGGCCCCCCAAGGACAACCGCAATGCTGAAATTGAATTTGACACCCCTGCTCTAGTAGGAAGGGCAAGCCGTTAAATTGTATTTCTATAATTAATTCAGATGAAATTCTGAATGGGCCAGAGAAGAGTTTAAGAGTGGGCGATTTATAGCATAACATAGAAGGTAAAAATATATGGGGGAAAAATAGAAGTTTAAACTTTAATAGTTTTTAATATATTTACAGAAATATACTTTAACAATTCAGTACTGTGTTTACATTTTTATCTTTGTACTTCTTTTAAATTAAATTAGGTTTATGGAAATGACATTTATTAAAATGTCTTACAAGTAATGCATAATACAATTGCTGCACCTGTACCCCTCTGCCTTCCATAACATGAATCATCTATATGGTAGATGATTTTGGCAAAGGAAACATAATAAAATGAATATAATTCAAAGTCAAAGAGCCAAAATGGGCTACAATCTGAACTTAAAGTCTACAAAAATCAGAGGTAAAATGTATACCACCTTTTAGACACAGTTTTCAGTCCTAATCCTACGTGAAAACTATGTCTACTTTCATACATTCACATTTTTATACAATATGAATCTCTTGCCATATAAACAAAGACCATGCGGTGGAGTTCTTTCCCAAGTTTTTAGCTACCAGGGAACACTAGGGACTAGGAACTTGGTTTGCAAGCTAAGATGATCAAAATCCTGCAAAGGGATCCAACTGGAAAAGAACTACAGTGTACGAGACAGGGAGGGTTCCCCCCTCCCCCCCTTTGCAACCAGCATCTGCTCACTGCAGGTCGGCTTATAAACAAGAAGCGGATATTTGTCTTGAAGGGCAGACTGGAGGCACAGCAAAGCAAAGAGCAGGTTGGCTGGCAATTAGTAAGGAATGGAATTGAAGCATTACAGCCGGAGACACCGGCGTCTGGTTCTGAGAGACAGCGTGCATTAGCCGCCTAGGCAGAAGGCAGCCTTTCCATAAACCTAATTTGGTTTCTCTGTCAGGAGTGGACGAGACCCGGGACTTGCAGAAACGCCGAGGGATTCCAGAGGAAATTTAAAGTTCAGGTCTGACGGGTTTGGGTGGGTGCAAGGAGGGCGATGAGTCAAAGTACCGGTAGTTGCAATGTCTGGAGATCAACGATACCCCAGTCAAGCGCCGAGCTCGAAGGGCGACTGGTTGGAGGTGCAGCGTTGCTCCTCGGAAGGGCGAAGGGGGGGCGTGGCCTGAGGCGTGCGGCAGCTTTCTTTTGCGTAATGTCTGTTCGGCATGTGTTCAAGTTTGCGCTTCGGAATCATGGTTTTTCTTTTTAACCCAGGGGTCTGCAACCTTGACAACTTTAAGACTTGTAGAATTCTGGTAGCTGAAGTCCTCAAGTCTTAAAGTTGTCAAGGTTGCAGACCCCTGTTTTAACCCGTTTACTCTTCATCTCTGTTTCAACATCTCTGTCTCGTAGCCTACCCTAATGCACACCATTGCTGCCTTTGTGCCTCAGATTTACTTTTTCTTATCCTCTCTCCTTCCCCTCCCCCGCCCACAGCAGCCTACCTTTTAAATTTCTGTGGAGATTTTCAGTCGTAAGGCCACACTTGGAATACTGCATCCAGTTTTGGGCACCACGATGTAAAGAAGATGTTGAGACTCTAGAAAGAGTACAGAGAAGAGCAACAAAGATGATTAGGGGACTGGAGGTTAAAACATATAAGGAAAGGTTGATGGAATTGGGTATGTCTAGCTTAATGAAGAGAAGGGCGAGGGGGGACATGATACCGGTAGCAGTGTTCCAATATCTCAGGGGCTGCCACAAAGAAGAGGGAGTCAAGCTATTTTCCAAAGTGCCTGAAGGCAGGCAAGAAGCAAGGGATGGAAACTATTTAGGAGAGAAGCAACCTAGAACTAAGGAGAAACTTCCTGATAGTTAAAACAATTAACCAGTGAAACAACCTGCCTCCAGAAGTGGTGAATGCTCCAAAACTGGAAGTTTTTAAGAAGAAACTGGACAGCCATTTGTCCGAAATGGTATAGGGTTACCTGCCTGAGCAGGGGGTTGGACTTGATGACCTCCAAGGTCCCTTCCATCATCATCATCATCATCATCATCATCATCATCATCATCATCATCATCATCATCATCATCATCATGATGGTTGTCCTAAATGTGCTTCCCCCTCCAAAAGGCAACTAGACTTTATTTTTCCTTGAAGGTGTTTCTGAAGCAGCTTCTTGGATGTGAAGAGAAAGGTTTTCAAGAAAAAAACAAAAGTCCAGTTGCCTTTGGGATTATCTTTTAAATTGTTTTCACCTCTTCACTCAACAAGCTTTCTCTGCCTCTCCCTGTACACCACCACATCTATTTGTGCCCTGCCTGGAGTCACACACAGTGTGCTAGATCAGGCTAAAATGGGATTTGGGGGATACCTGGCTGTTTAAAAATGATTAAAAACAGGTTAACTCACCCATCCCTGTGCAGATGTAGGTGTGTGGCTTTGTGAAATTTGAAGCATTATGGGGTGTGCACAAGGTGGGGTCAAGGAAGTCAATATGGTGGCCCAGTGATGCAAAAAAAATAAATAAGTTTTTATGTGCATTATGTATGTATGTATATGCAACACACATAAAAATGGGCAAAGCTTTGATCCCACCATTGTGATGTCATTTTGGTTTTTTTTGGCTACACTCTGAGGACATCCCAGCTTGGTTATCATAGTGACAGTCTGGAACATGGTCTAGTCATAGTTTTTATAAATAAATATTTTATAAATAACTAGCATATTTCAATATTCAAGTAGATAATTCTTTACCAGTGTTTCATTAGTTGCCAGGTCACGAAAAAGGAAAGAAATATGGTTTAAATTGTGCTGATAGAAGAACGAGTTGATTTTCCACTGTTGCTCTATTCAAAAGTTCTTAAACCAGGGGTCTTCAAACTTGGCCCTTTTATGACTTGTGGACTTCAACTCCCAGAATTCCTCAGCCAGGCATGCTGGCTGAGGAATTCTGGGAGTTGAAGTCCACAAGTCATAAAAGGACCAAGTTTGGGTGATGTAAATAGTTTATTAATTTTCCAATTTCACATTTGAATAGTTAAAAAGCAACAGGGCGGTTGGGTTAATCAATAGCTCAATAACAATATCTTAGTACAAATCTCAGGCTACAACATCAAATATTTCTTCTCTTTTTCCCTTAACAATTACTATCTCATGTTCAGGTTGGTACATTTCTAATTATATTAATTCAATAAGGACATCACTATTACATTTATCAATTTTTTTAGCTTATACATATCTTAATTACATTCAATCTTCATAAACAATCCATATCCTGTTATTGATTTTTAGTCAATTTTTAATTTCTTGTCAATATTCCAATTTAACTTTTGATATTTATAATTTTCAGACTTTGGTTAATCAAAATTTCCCTTATTTCATTGCATAACAAATTATAATATCCAAAATACACATTTTATCTATTTAAATATAATCTTGTTCTATTTCCTAAGAGTTATCTATTTCCCACCATATTAAATCATCTACCTAATAATATAATATCCCATTTAATAAATCAAAAACCATTATATATATATATATATATATATATATATATATATATATATATATATATATATATATATATATATATATATATATATATATATATATATATATATATATATATATATATATATATATATATATATATATATATATATATATATATATATATATATATATATATATCGAGTGTTTCTTCTTAAATTGCACCCTGTAAACCCAAATATGGGAGAAAGAAATCTTTCTTTCTTTTACCTGTTTCAGCTCAACCCAGAGCCATCCGCAGGAATAAGTATATATATGTTTTTTTTTTATTTTAAATTGCTAACAAAGAATAAGGGAGATCTGGGATAGCTATTTCAAGTTTCTTAACTCTCCTCAGCCAGAACTTACCCTTATGAGATTCGAACCTGGGCTGTCTGCATGTTAGGCAGTTGTATTAACCTCTAGACCACAGGCTCTGTCTCACTTTGTTAGCATTCAGGGAGGGAATAGATGTATATCGAGTGTTTCTTCTTAAATTGCACCCTGTAAACCCAAATATGGGAGAAAGAAATCTTTCTTTCTTTTACCTGTTTCAGCTCAACCCAGAGCCATCCGCAGGAATAAGTATATATATATGTTTTTTTTATTTTAAATTGCTAACAAAGAATAAGGGAGATCTGGGATAGCTATTTCAAGTTTCTTAACTCTCCTCAGCCAGAACTTACCCTTATGAGATAAAATAAAAAAAAACATATATATACTTATTCCTGCGGATGGCTCTGGGTTGAGCTGAAACAGGTAAAAGAAAGAAAGATTTCTTTCTCCCATATTTGGGTTTACAGGGTGCAATTTAAGAAGAAACACTCGATATACATCTATTCCCTCCCTGAATGCTAACAAAGTGAGACAGAGCCTGTGGTCTAGAGGTTAATACAACTGCCTAACATGCAGACAGCCCAGGTTCAAATCTCATAAGGGTAGGTTCTGGCTGAGGAGAGTTAAGAAACTTGAAATAGCTATCCCAGATCTCCCTTATTCTTTGTTAGCAATTTAAAATAAAAAAAACATATATATATACTTATTCCTGCGGATGGCTCTGGGTTGAGCTAAAACAGGTAAAAGAAAGAAAGATTTCTTTCTCCCATATTTGGGTTTACAGGGTGCAATTTAAGAAGAAACCCTCGATATACATCTATTCCCTCCCTGAATGCTAACAAAGTGAGACAGAGCCTGTGGTCTAGAGGTTAATACAACTGCCTAACATGCAGACAGCCCAGGTTCGAATCTCATAAGGGTAAGTTCTGGCTGAGGAGAGTTAAGAAACTTGAAATAGCTATCCCAGATCTCCCTTATTCTTTGTTAGCAATTTAAAATAAAAAAAAAAACATATATATACTTATTCCTGCGGATGGCTCTGGGTTGAGCTGAAACAGGTAAAAGAAAGAAAGATTTCTTTCTCCCATATTTGGGTTTACAGGGTGCAATTTAAGAAGAAACACTCGATATACATCTATTCCCTCCCTGAATGCTAACAAAGTGAGACAGAGCCTGTGGTCTAGAGGTTAATACAACTGCCTAACATGCAGACAGCCCAGGTTCGAATCTCATAAGGGTAAGTTCTGGCTGAGGAGAGTTAAGAAAGTTGAAATAGCTATCCCAGATCTCCCTTATTCTTTGTTAGCAATTTAAAATCAATAAATCAAACATATTCATAGTATTTAATTTTCTTTTCCCTTTTAGATCTAATTTTTAAATATTGAACCAATAAAATCCTTATTGTCAACTGATTTCCAAATATTTTAAATCTAGTAACCAAAATTCCCTTTGTCTCAACATCTCCCTTTAGCCCATTAATTGGCAATAAGTTTTGAGGGGTCTGTCATAACTTCGAACAGTCACTAAGCAAACGGTCTTAGGTCAAGGACTACCTGTACTCTGTTATGTTGGTAGTATTTTTCCTCTCTCTGTTTCCCCCATCCCCCAATCTTTTCTAGCTATATACACCTTCCTGGAAATCCTCTTAGGATATAGTGTCTGTCTATGGAGGTTCTGATTCATCTAAGTCATGATTGTCCCAATGGCGCTTTTATTTTAAAGACAACTGGACTTTCTGATTTTTTCTTTAAGACATTTTGCTTCTCAGCCAAGAAGCTTCTTCAATTCTATCTAAACAATTGGTGGGAGACGGAAGAGATTTATTCTCGCTGCAATCAGCCAGTCATTAATATGCTGAGGCTCATTGAAACTATCTAGGAGCTAATCTGGGTCCTCAGTCACATCAAAATGTAAATGAATGTGGAACCCTCTTGTGCCTGTAAATATAGCCTTAGGATCTAGGATACAGCCCAAGCCGTATCTTCAAAGCTAGTATTAATGGGAGTTGTCCTAATACATCTAGAGCCCCCCCTCAACTTGCTGCATCACCGTTATTTGTCCTCTGACGAATCAAAAGATGGCTAGCTGTTTATCATTTGGTAAAATGTTACCAGGCAATTTATAATATATTATCAACAGTTCCAAATATACCTATCAGTTATATACTAAGTCCCTCCCCCCTTAATTTTCCCTGTTCATTCAGATTTACTTTGGGCGAGGTTCACAAAGTCTGGGCAAGGCATCATCCCTAGGGTTAAAAATACAGGCAGCAGTTTACTAGGAGGAAATCACATGACTGCAATCCTATCATTAGGCAAAATGTCTCAGGCAGAAGATCCAAAAGTGAAGACAAAGCAGAAGACAATGCTGTGGAAGTGGTGCAACCTGTTGTGCTGATCCTCACAGCCATTTTGATGCCTTCAGGTAGGATGAAGGAGGTCTGCCATTGGTGAAATAAGACCCAATTGTCAGAGAGATTATCAACTGGAGCAGGAAGTGCAAGCAAGGAGAAAGGGTGAACTCTTTCCCCTGCAGCAGAATGTCTTGAACTGCTTCTAAGCTTTCCAGGGAATTTCCCTTGGGAAGATAAGATTATTGTGTCCTCCAAAGAAAAGTTGTAAGGAGGAGTGATGATATATTCTCCTTTGGCCTAAAGGCATGTCTGCAAGTTGAGAACCTATTTTGTAGAGAAATCAGGGGATCTTGACTTCCTTTTTTTTCTTCATCTAATCAGATTCAATGTCTGCCTCTTATCTAGAGGAGATCCTACCAAATTACCTTCACTGACCTCTCTCCAGGTTTCATGCATGTGAATTTGCTGAAAGCAATTTGCCAGCTAACTGTTCACCCCTTCCGACACACAGAGGTATGTTGCCCTTAAATAAACATGATTATACCCTATGAGAAGCTGCAGTTTTCTTCAAATGGTAAAAATAAAGCATTCAGAATGAAGAAACTTAAATTAGATGTGGGTTGCCCAGCAATATAATTTCTAATTGGTTTGTGGTTCTTCCTTGGCTAAAAAAATGACTATGTTGATTTACAGCTCATGGGTTTGGCAAATAGGGAGAGAGATGTTCCTTCCAAGTAGAATTAAAGCAGGACTACCATACCTTGGTTGCAAAAAATCCAGACAACCAACCGATTATATTTATTTATTTTTATTTATCAATAGTTTTATAGTCCTCTATCTAATAAAAGGTAACTCTGGGCAGCCATACAAAAAAGTCCAAAGAGATGCAGAAAACCTGTTATTTATTTTGCTATCTAGTGGTCATCTGGATTCTTGTAGCCAATTTATGGTAGCCCTATTCAAAGCTGATAGTATTAGAATCATACAGAATAACAGAAAGGACCTTGGAGGTCTTCTAGTCCAATCCCCTGCTCAAGCAGGAGACTCCATACCATTCCGGACAAATGGCTGACCAATCTCTTCTTACAAATTCAATATTTTGTCTTTGTCAGTGGTGTGACAGCCAAACACAAACACAATTGTGGGAAACAGAATTTCTATATCAGGTGCATACTGATGATGAATTTATAGATGAACTCTGTCTCTTAGTCATGCTCAGTATGATTAAAATGCCAATTGTGTGCATAATTTCTTGTGAGAAGGTCACATCAAACATAGTAAGACTTATCCATAATGGGTAAGTTAGCCATAATGTTTTATATCCAGCCACAAATGTGTACAGAGCTCAATCCCACACCTTCCTTTTTCAAAATATAAGCACTATAGGTAACAACGGTCTTTGCCTCTTAGTTCCTATCCATTCTCTGATGAGTAAGTGCAATTGTGTATTCAGAGCCTCAGAAAGGTTCTCATGCTAATATCTGGATATTTTTTTTTAATCAGTTGAAGAAATGGGCTCTATCAATTCATACAGAAACTGTGGTTCAGTGGCTGAAATAGCTCCTGCTTTAGCACTCTGAAATGGCTCCTGAATGTGAAAAAAAAATCCTTGTTATTGAGACTTCCATAACTTAATCTCTTTTCAATAAATCTGGATTAAGAAAACTCTGTGAGAAACTCATTTGTTGACTGCAGGCATAATACCAATGTAATATTAAGAATTCAAAAAATCATCTAGGAAACAGTGTAACTTGATTAATGGCACCTACAGTAGCCATCTTGACTGATGTTGAAATTAATAACCAAGATCACACTCTATATTTCATAAAGGTAGACTAGAGTGTGACGTTCTGGGTAAAAGTAAATTACATGGCTATAACCAGATAATCATGAGGAGAGTGGTTCTAGTCAAGGGAGCTTTAGTTGTATTAACTTATTTGCCACATGACATTCAGAAAAATAGGATACAATGCATTTCTTTTTAGAATGACTCTGTACATTGCTCTTCTGACAATTTTATTCTTATCAATGCAATCACCTGCTGACCTGGAACATAGGGTAAATTAATTGGCACCAAAGCCTAGCTTTGAAAATCTGAAGGGTTTTTTGTGCATTTTCCAGTCATCTAGTATGGAGTATAGCCTCAAAGCTATGTTAGATATTATGATTAGAAGTCCACTACACCAAACTGTCTCCCAACCTTTCATTTGAGGTAAAAACTCTTGGAAGGATACTGATAAATTATGTTTTCAATTTGTCAGTTTGACAAATGGAACCTCATCTGTCTCCATCAGTTTGCTTTAGCTCCTTAGACAGAAAATATCACCTCAAACAATGGCATCTGCCCTATATCTTCAGCACTGAAGGAAAGGACAAAGATTTTCTGAGAATATCCTCTAGGTTTCTGTCAACCAAAGACCAATTATTCTCTAGTTAGGGCCTGCTCCTTGTTTACTTAATGATTTATTTGTTGTCATTAGTGATTTGCTCTGAAGATAATTATTACTACTATTATTATGATTATTTTCACAGTCATTGAGATCTTTAGATTGGCACTTTTACCCACCTATCAAATTCTTCCCAAGGACCTGGAATAAAGGTGTCAAAGATATTATCGCAGGATGTTAGCTATTCCAAGTAAAGCTGCCTTTTGCCAATTGATAGTGATTTTGTCAGTGCCAATTTTGTCAGTATTCAAGTTGTTTTGAGACCGCACCTAAGGTCCTATTACTATTGATACTATCTTTGCTTTCTTTTGCCACAGTTGTTCTACTTCTATTTACAGGTCTTCGGATCTTGATTTTCTCTAGTTCTTTCTCTTCTATTTTACTGTTACCAGGTACTGTCTTTTCAAAGATTTTTTTTTTTTGTCTTTCTTATCAACAAGTCTGGGGGAATTATGTAGCAAACAGCTTGTTTGTTTGGATTTTAATGTCCCAAAGCACTTTAGCACTTTATTTCTATTAATTTGTCTATTTTGTGGTCTTACCACTTCTTGCTTGCAGTTGAGTGGTCTATCTTGCAGTTTGCTACTTTGCTACCATTGTCGTTATTCATCCTGCCATTGTTTGTAGTCAGTCTGTGTGATCTTCTTGCAGCATCTAATAGGTGATCCAATATTTCTTTACCTTCTTTATAGAGGCAGTATTTGTTTCTGATGCTGTCTTCCTAATTCTGGCTTTGTATGCATTTGTTCTTAAGGCTCGGTCTTGTGCTGTCAGAATTAGCCCTCTGTCTCTTTCTTTAACTTCTGTTGTTAGCTATTGTTGGTCTTCTTGTTATCTGCTTTGCCTGTTAGGTGTTTTTTTTTGTGTGTGTGTGTGTGTGTACTGGTCATGTAATACTGTGTCTTGCCATGTCACTTTTCTATTTTTCATTTGGTCTTTCTTGTAGGCCATTTTGGTCTCTCCAATATTCAATATTCAATGAGCCTTCAAGATGCACTAGCTTCAGCTGATCTTCTTCACTGTCCTTCTTCCAATGCTCTTTTTTCTTCTTCAATTGTCTGATGTACTTGCAACATTCCACACCTATTTTCCTTGGTTAGTAGAATAGAATAGAATAGAATAGAATAGAATAGAATAGAATAGAATAGAATAGAATAGAATAGAATAGAATAGAATAGAATAGAATAGAATAGAATAGAATAGAATAGAATAGAATAGAATAGAATAGAATAGAATAGAATAGATGTCAGGACCCACCTCAACACTTCATTCCAAGAAAGCAGAACTCATGGAAGCAAGTTCTTCCAAAAGGAACTTTTATTAGGAGAAGCTGATGGTAGGCATACTATAGAGGATCTGAGGGATTCCTTTACTGATCGATACTCCTAGATTGGAGGGGGGATGGAGCACAGGTTTATTGCCTTAGCTTCCTTCTTCGTTACAATGTAGCACTTTGCTTTCCTGCTTTCTTTCCCTCTCATATAATGTAACACTTCGCCTTAGCTTCCTTTATTGCTATAATGTAACATTTTGCATTCCTGCACTGTGTCTTTCTCTGAACTTTCATCTCCCTAACCCAGGGGTAGGCAACCCAAAACACTCAAAGAGCCACTTGGACCCATTTCCCACCAAAAACAAAACACCGGGAGCCACAAAACCCTTTTGATATCTAAAATGAAGATAACACTGCATATATCCTTTTTTACCTTTATTATAGGTGTGTGTGTGTGTGTGTCTGTGTGTGTGTTTGTGTTTGTGTGTGTGTATGTATGTATGTGTGTGTGTGTATATGTATATACATATACATACACACACAGGTAAAAAAGGATATATGCAGTGTTATCTTCATTTTAGATGTCAAAAGGGTCTCTCTCTTTCTGTCTGTCTGTCTCTCCCTCCCTCTCTATCTGCCTTTGGTCTGCCAGTCCTCTTCTCCCACTTTCTTTCTTTCTCTCTCTCTCTTCCCCCCCTCTCTCTCCCCCTCCCTCCCTCTCTCTCTTTCTCTCTCTCTCTCTCTTTCTATACCCCCTCTCTCCCTCTCTCCTATCTGCTGCTCACCTGGCAAGCTGGCTTCAAGCTGTTCTCCAACAAGCTCAGGTGTAGGCAACCTCAGTTCTTTTTTTTTATATATATATAAAAAGTTTTATTGTTTTTTCCATTTTTTTTCAAAAGCTTAGGACACAACGTGGTGGTCAGGATGTCCAATCATTCAAAGACAAAATCATATAAATATAGTTCAAATTAATTATCAAAAATTTCCTCTCTGTTTCTTAAATATAGTATTGCTTATTAAAATTAATACAGTTTTAAGTAAAGTTCAATCAAACAAAAATCATCAATCACATGCAATTATAATCTATATCCTGTTTTTAAGCTTTACTAATTACAGTTGTCATACTCCAATTACATTTTAGTAAGTATATAGTTGGGATTTCAGGTATCCTTAATAAAAGATCATTCATTGAGACTGATTTTTTTCCCTATCACAAATAGCTCTTCCTCTCTCTCTATTATAACATAGTTATCATATTTAAAATAATAACATAAGTCCAACAGATACAGTTCTATTTTTAAGAATATATTCTATCATTTCATCAGTCTACATCTATAGAAAATCTTTTTAAGTCCTTGATAAAGTTTACATCTTCAAATACTTATCAACTATAATATCAGGAAATTCTCATCTTTCATTCCTAATTAAATCAGACATACTCTCTTTCTCTATTACAACATAATTATCATATTTAAAATTACAATGTAAGTCCAAAAAATACATTTCTATTTTTTAAAAAATATATTCAATCATTTCATCAATCTACATCTATAAGGTCTTTTTGTCCCCTGAAAAGATTTACTCCCTCAAATAATTATCAACCATGATAACAGTAAATTTACATCCTTCATTCGTTATTAAATCAGACAAAATTTCTAAAGCCTTTTTAATCCGTCAAGTAACATTTTATGTCACATTGAAACCTGACTCTAGCTTTCTTTCTATGCCAATTTGGTTCCCATAATAAAGCTTTTTGGTTATCAAACCTCAAGATTTGATTACAAAAATTTCTAACCAATTCAAACTGAACAAATTTTCTTTCCCTTTCCGCTTTATTGTAATTTCCAAAGGATTGTGTCTGAATATCAATCTTTGTTATTTTTGGTAGTTGAACTGAGTCAATTACAGTTACTTCTTGGTCATCAAAGTTGTCCATCAGTTGTAGGTGACATTGTGTAAAATTAGTTGATTCAGTGGTTTCCACATTTTCTCTCAGTGTAGATTCACAATTGGGTTGTAAGTATAGTGTCTCTGTCTCTTTAAGTTGTATGTAGGCCTGTTCAGGATTACTCTGTTCATCTTCTATTGTTCCTTGTTCCATAACTTGGTTCATTACTGGAGGGTCAATGTGAGGTTCCAAGGTGGCATCTTTAGATTTTCTCCAAGATTTCCAATAAGTTTTGAAATCTTCTGTAAGTTCTAATATTTTTTCCAGTATTAAGTCATAGTCAAGATGTGGATAACTTTCATCCATTTTGGTGGTAGATTTGGCTATTCCTTTATTAGAGATTACTTGAAAAAGATCCACAAATGTCTGCCTCCAAAGGTCTAATAGCCAGCTTCATCACCCAGCTGTCAAGTTATCTTTTCTCTTTTATTATCACATGAAATCCAATTCCTCTTCAAATAACAGGGAGAAGTACAGTTAGAATTTCACTTTTTGCCACCAGATGTCCTCAGTGGACTATAAAGTCTTTTTTTCCCCAAGTTAATAAAGTTAAAGAAAAAAAAGAAAAGTTTTCTCTCTTTTTAAAAAAAAAATTAACAAGAAAAGTATCTCCAACATTATCAAATTAAAAAAAAAAACAAAGTAACAATGTCCCTTTTTTCTTCTTTTCCCCTGAAATTCACCCAACAGAAGTCCAATAGTAGAAAAAAACAACCACACAAAAAAAATTATTAATCTTTTTCTTTTTAGCTCTTCTTTCCGTATAGGCAGCCGCCGCTTTCTTAATAAAGGAAAATAGAAACTCTTTACAGGAAAAGTCAGGATAGAGAGAGAAGGAAAGGTCTCACCCGGATTCACCATGGTGGTTCTTCATGCTTAGTTGTTCTTTTGACTTGCGGTTGGTGCGGCTAGATGATTGGCCATTTTACTGGCCAATCTTCTTCTCTGTCGGCCCTCAGAGTTAGCTTGGACAGCTGGAGGAGCTGCTGCTCCTCCGCAGCCGAGCACAGTCTCCTCGATGGTAGTCGCACCCTCCTGGGTGACGTTCGACCTGCATAAGGGTCTACCGGCGGAGGAAAGCTACCCAAATGAGGAGACGAGTCTCCCCATACGGCTAGAGGCACTACGATCCGGAACCGGAAGTCAACCTCAGCTCTTTTATGACTCATGGACTTCAACTCCCAGAATTCCTGAGTCAGCATAGCTGGGCTAGCTAGCTCTCTCCTGCCCTTCCTGCTTCCTGCTGAGACGCAGCAAAGGGAGGAGCTCTGCCCAATAAGCTTTTCAGCTCCTCTTTTTACACACACACACACACACAGAGAGAGAGAGAGAGAGAGAGAGAGAGAGAGAGAGAGAGAGAGAGAGAGAGAGAGAGAGAGGCAGGGAAGTGCAATTGCCTCTCTCTGTCTCTCTCTCTCTCTGCAAATGGCAGAGGAGGCTGGGAGCCACCGGGGAAGGCTCAAAGAGCCACATGCGGCTCCAGAGCCGCAGGTTGCTGACCTGTGCCCTAACCTGTCAGCTAGCAAAGGGGGGGAGGAAATACAAGCTCCAGAGCCTGGCTTATCTCTCTGCCCTCAAGAGGAGGTGCGAAGAAGCTGTTTAAACATCACTGCTGTGACCAGAACCAGACCGATGTTATCTCCCCTTTCCCATGATGGTCTTAACACCTGGGGATTGGCCAGTTTGAACCGTCTGGTTGAACTGTGGGCTGAGGTTTGCTTGGGGATACTTTAAAGTATTGATCCCTCAGATCCTGTCTAGTATGCCTACCATCAGCTTCTCCTAATAAAAGTTCCTTTTGGAAGAACTTGCTTCCGTGAGTTCTGCTTTCTTGGGATGAGATGTTGAGGTGGGTCCTGACATTAAACAGGATCTGTAATAGTAGTCAACCCAGAAGGATGGATCTTGCCGGCAGACTCTGCAACATCTAGCATGTCAGACAATGGTGTGGAGAAGGAGGAAGTCACCGCGAAAGGGAGAAAGTCAGAGCCCTGCCAGCTGTCCGATTCTGAGACGTCCTATACCTTGGAGGAAGAGGTGGTAGAGACTCACAGCCATAAACCTCGCTGATCCATATAAAGGCGCCAGCTTAAACTTACAAAATGAAACTCTGAATTCAACAAAAGAACCTACAATCCAAAAACCAACAGAGGTGGAAGAAACTAATACCAAGACAGAGGAACTTAGAGATCAACAAATACAACTTACTGAAAACCTTGACAGACAAACCCTGGCTGCAACTAAAGGACTTACAACCCAAAAAGCAACAGAAGTGGAACAAAGCAACACCAACATGGAAGCTGTTAAAGACCAACAAATACAGCATACTGGAAACCTACATAACCAAATAACAACTTTAAAGCCGGACGTGACTCTCTACCTAAACTAGAGGAAACCTGAGAAACAAGATGACCAAATTGTACTGAAGGAGCCACCAGGGCAACAGCCTAACAACTATGAGTGGACCAGCCTTTCTGGAAAATGATAACTAGATGGTCTCCCTTGGTTCAAACAATATGTCCAAGAATGAAGGGAGATCTATTTGATGATTTAAAGGCATTGGTATGGAAGCCTTGGCTGGCACAAAAAGAAAGCCAGAGTTAGATTTAAAAAAATGGGACTTTTTGATTGATGATAGAGGATCCTAAAGTCTCAACTAATGGGCTAAAGGGAGATTTTTAGATGAAGGGAACTATGATTATTGCATTTAAATATTCTTGTTAAATGATAAAAAATAAGGGATTAACTGGCTTAATATTTAGGATTTAGACTGATAAGGGAAATAAAAACTAACAATTAGGAATTAGCTTCAAACTATTGTTTAGCCCAAATAATATAGATGATGGACTTGAGACAATAAAGGACACTCTACCAGCAAATGATGATGTATTAGGATGAGAAATAGAAAATGTTTATGAAATAAGATAAGTATATATTTAAGTAAGTAATATGTATATTCTAGATATGATAATTTTTATGTAGTGAAATAAAGGAAATTTGGATTGCTTGAAATTTAAACACTATGGATATTAAATATTATATTGGAATATTGTAATAAAAATTATAAATGAGGTAAAACTTAAAAACAGGATACGGATATGTATTAGCAAAAATATATTGATAAAGATTTTAATTAACTTTGTTATAATTAAAAATCTATTAGCCTAAATGTGATATAACAAATGTTAAGGGAAATAGAAAAGGAATTTCTGATGATGTAACCTGAAATATATACTAAAGATTTTGTTATTGAACCATTGAATATCCAGTCACCACGCTGCTTTCCAAATACTCAGTGTAAAATTTGAAAACCAATAAAATTTGTTTAGAAAAAAAAGAGTAGAGTAGAGTAAAGTAGAACAGAACAGAACAGAATACAATAGTATAGAACTGGAAGGGACCTTGGAGGTCTTTTAGTCCAGCCCCCTGCTGAAGCAGGAGAATCTATATCATCTCAGACAGGTGGATGTCCAATCTCTTCTTAGAAATCTCCAATGATGAAGCACCCATGATTTCTGGAGGCAAGTTGTTCCACTGGTTGATTGTCCTCACCATCAGGAAATTTCTCCTTAGTTCCAGGTTGCTTCTCTCTTTGGTCAGTTTCTAACCATTGTTTCTCGTTCTTCCATCTGGTGCTTTGATGAACAACCTGGCCCCCTCTACCTTGTGGCAGCCCCTCAGATACTGGAACACTGCTATCATGTCTCCCCTATTTCTTCTTTTCCTTAGACTAGACAGACCCAAATCCTGTAGCCTGATTTTCAGTCTTAGGCTTATGTCGTGACTGCAGAAGACCTTTTTCATTTTGAAGAATGCTGTTCAAGCTTTTTCTATCCTTGTCTTTACTTCAACAGTCATGTCCCAGCTTTCATGTAAATTGGAACCGAGGTGTGTGATCCTTTCAACTTTTTCTAGTGGTATTCCTTCTGAATTTATTGGTGGTAAATTAACGGGTTGTTTGCTGACCATCATGATCTTGGTTTTTGAGGTGTTAAGTTTTCAAGCTGTATTTTTCAGATATTTCTGTGACTCTTACTGGCAAGCAGAACTGTATCTTCAGCATAACTTAAGTTGTTGATCCAAACACCGTTTACTTTGATGCCAGCATCGATGTTCTCCAGTGCCTCGTTGAAGATTGTCTCAGAGTAGATATTGAACAACAGTGGAGACAGAATACATCCCTGTCTGACCCCTCTTCTTATTTCTGCATCAGCTGAGTATTTTTGGCCTAATCTCACATTTGCTACCTGATGCCAATACAGATTTTTTATTATTTGGATGTCTTTATCATCTAGTCCCCCTTGTTTCAGGATTTCTAATAGTTTGCTGTGTCTTATTTTATCAAAAGCTTTTTTGAAATCAATGAAGCACATGTAAACACTGTGATTGACATCTCTACAACGCTGTACAAGAACCTGAATGCTGAACAGCAGCGCATCTCGTGTACCAAGATTGTTTCTGAAACCAAATTGTGTGTTACCTAGACACTCTTCAATTTTGTTGTATATTCTTGTGTGAATTATTCTCAGGAATATTTTCAGGGCATGACTCATAAAGCTTATTGTTCTGTATTCGGTACACTTCTTTGCATTTATTTTTTAGGGATTGCCACAAAGGTTGATTTTAGCCTATCATTTGGTATCTTTCCTGTTTCATATATCTGATTGAAGAGCTGCAGTAAAAAATTCTTTCCATTGTCTTCCAGCAATTTTAAAATTTCTACTGGGATATCAGCAGGTCCTGTGGCTTTTCTTGTTTTTGCTATTTTTATTGCATGTTCAACCTCTTCCATAGTGATATTTAGTCCAGTTGTTATACTTCCCATATCTATATCATCCCTAGTGTCCTCAAAAAGTTCTTCAATATATTCCTTCCATCTTTTTATTTTTTCATCCTCATCTAAGATAATTTCTCCCTCTTTGTCAACTATGTTGTTGGTCTTCTTTTTTCAATTAATTATAATTAATTATTATAATTCACAAAGACTGATGTTTTTTAAATTGGATGTTCAAATCTTATAATTTCAAAATTTTCAAATATCAAGAGAGTCCTTTAGTTAACACTCTAATCACAATTTGAATAGCAGCAGTTTTCTTGTCCCTTAAAAGTTTAACTTCAATCTGCAAGTAATATTCTTCAATTTCTATAACAGGCATGCTATGAACAAGTGTCTGTTTGGATTTTAAAATCCCATAAGATCTTAACCCTCTCATTTTTCAAAACTTTCTCAATTTGATGGTCCCAGTTCTTGTTACATTCAAATCCAAGCATCTGGCAAAGTTTCCAGTTTGGGCAACTTGTTCATGACGTTACTTATAGTAAGTTTGTAAAATTTTGCTGCAACCACTGATCACTGATCAGATGGTCAACTGTTTCATCCTTTCCATGGGAAAGGTGACATTTACTGTTGTTTGTTACAAGATGAATTTTCATTTTCCTGAAATTAATCAGCAAAACTTGTTCTTGAGCCACTAAAATAAAGCCTTCCATTGTTTTTTTTTCTTGAATCTGAACTTACTAGCTTCATGTGGGGTTTTTATCATTTTTTTCCTTCTGTATCCTTCAAGTATTGACTTATTCAGCTATTGAATATTCAAGCATTGGCTTATTCTTCCAATGGATGAAATAGTTTTCAATTTTTTCTTGCTTGTAGTCAGCCTTCACCTTTGTTATTTTCAAAAGAAATTGACTTCTTTCAATAAAAGTTCTTTGCTTTTCTTAATATAGTCATTCAAGCTATGTCTTTCTTCCTCCACAGTTTGTTTCGCCTGTAGGAATCCTCTGCTACCCCTTCGTCTTTTGCCAAATAAAGCCAATCTATATTGTTTTGGGGGTCAGAGCATGGTATATTGTTACTGCTACTATTATTTGCCTGTCTTCTTGTCTTTCCCTTCACTTTCCTTTCCCTTTTGCCATTTCTTCAGTGAAATGTTATACTTGTTTTTCATGACGGCGGTCTTGTATCTGATGAGATGGAGGTTATCCATGAAAATTGGTGCAATATTAAATTTGATAGACTGAATAGTAAATATAATGAAACATAATCCTAACTCTAAACTTGCAGATATTTTATATTACAAGCACTAAAATTCCTCGCTATAGGCAGTGCTGGCTGTGGTTGATGGCATTTTTAGCATTAGCATTAGGATCCTCTTGTGCTATATAGATATTGGGCAGCAAAGGATCTCCAATATTTTTGGTTTTTGGGGGAGTAAGCATCTCCCCATGTGATGTTTAAAGTCTTTAAGTCATCTATGACGTTTTTCTCCATGTATTTTGAGGACGTCTTCTTGGTCGTTTGGCTTCAAGGGGGGATCCATCTCGTTACCATCTTGGAAATTTGATTTTCCATATGGAGTATAAGTAGTCCTCAACTTATGACCACAATTGAGTCCAAAATTTCCGTTGCTAAATGAAACATTTGTTAAGTGAGTTTCTCCCCACTTTACAACCTTCCTTGACACAGTTGTTAACTGAATCTCTGAAGTTGTTTATTTAGTAACACGGTTGTGAAGTGAATCTGGCATCCCCATTGACTTTGCCGTCAGAAGGTCACAAAAGGTAATCACAGGACCCTGGGATTCTGCAACCATGATAAATATGAGTCAGCTGCCAAGCGTCTGAATTTTGATTATATGACCACAGAGCTGCTACAGCAGTTGTAAGTATGAAAAACAGTCATCAGTCATTTTTTTTCAGTGCTGTTGTAACTCTGAATAGTCACTAAATGAACTGTTGTAAATTGAGGACTACCTATATATAATCTGCAAGTTGGAGTCTTCTGCGTGTGACTATGTCATGTAACTTGCAGGAGGAACTCTTTTGGAGCACTTTGTTAGTAAAATAGTCAAAATAGTCAGTCTTTAGGACTCAATGAAGGCATTTTTGTTGGAAGATGTTGAGTCTTTTGTTATTACTTGTTGGGCACTCTCTTCATTAAAGTTGTATATAATTCAGCTGATTAGGAATTTCCAGGAAGTCGATGGCATAAAAATAAAATAAAAATGTGGACATTGTATATTGCTAGAGTAATGCATATAGATCTCTCCCATATGTGATGCTCCTCTACAATTGTCCTACACATGTACACTTTCTTGTCTTTCCACTTGACTTTTCTACTCTATCCTTCTTTCCACCCCGACTTTGTGTGGGCAGGCAAAAAATGTTTTCACCCTCATTCCTTAAGAATCAATTTAAAAGTTGTGGTAGCTATAGAAGTAGCTAAACAACAGGAAATGACTATTCAAATTGTGCCAACAAAACTCCAACCTGTTCCAATGACTTTCTATTCCAAGTTGCTAAAAATGGGCCTCCTGAGTTAAAGATAGCTTATTGCAAATAACATAGAGCAAAGGTTGGTTTGAACAAGAGTGGACTTCTCATTTTACTTTACTAAGCTCTGAGCAGCCACATGTATTGTTTATTTATGGCTTGACAGTGAAAAGTGCTGGGCATCTCCTCTAAGGTGCCAGGCACCCTTAATTTTCTAAGCCTAAAGGGAGACCAGATAATCCTTGATAGTAGGTTGCTTGTCTTCTGCAACGCACGGTATATTTAGGAATCCAACTGAAATGAGAGGCTTTAGATGAAATAATGACGTAGCATCTTAAGCACAACTGACAGGCTGGGATGCTTGGTTAGAGTCACAGCCTAACTGGATTTTAACTTTTATTAACTCTAGACAGCAATATTTTCCTTGGTAGACTCAACTTTTATGTCCTGGTCCACCTGATTTAATCCCACTTGTAATTTTGGTGTCTTTGTTCCATGGCTTCCAAGTTTCACCATACACAGCGCAGTTATGACTTACCCCTTTCACTGACTGTTCTTTTCCACTTCCTGATGTGCTGTGCATGAGTATAGAAACTTTCTATCATTGTCATGCTTGAGCTCTGATTTTTTACTTGATTTGTGGCAAGCTCTCTTTGCACAATGTCTGCCTTTTTTCACCTTGAATTGCTTTTTATTTTACATGTTTTCTGCCAGCAGCAATCAAGTGCACCTGGATCTCTGTTGGTGGTCTTGCATCTCCTCTTCAGTGCACAAATTAAAAGGATATCACGGTATTCAGTGTTATTCCATCAAAGAACCAAGCACTGCTATCAAAAAGAGGTATGTATTAAGGTGTTTAGGGATATCCAATTCACAAATCGCACTGGATTTTTTGAAAAAGCATAATCCTGCATTGTTTAATGAGGTTTTTTTCAGGTTTTCAAATCCAAACTGTATTATATAATTCATGGAACACAGATAAGTTCTTATAATACATTGGATAATACTCCTATTTACAAAGTGGGAAGTGAAAACATAGCTGTCCACAGAAAAAAGGGCTTGCAATCTTTCTGATAACATTGGCATGTCAAGTTATGAAGTTAATAATGTTATACTCTACAAAATCTATCTCTATTTATCTATGTATATATATCTATGTAGGTATCTATCTCTATCTAACTCTATCTATATATGTATCTATGTATCTATGTATCTATGTATCTATGATCTCTCTCTCTCTCTCTCTCTCTCTCTCTCTCTCTCTCTCTCTCTCTCTCTCTCTCTCTCTCTCTCTCTCTCTCTCTCTGCCCTTGGTCTGCCATATATATGCAGTGTTATCTTCATTTCAGATGTCAAAAGGGTCTCTCTCTTTCTGTCTCTCTGTCTCCCTCCCTCTCTATCTGCCTTTGGTCTGCCAGTCCTCTTCTCCCACTCTCTTTCTTTCTTTCTTTCTTTCTTTCTTTCTTTCTTTCTTTCTTTCTTTCTTTCTTTCTTTCTTTCTTTCTTTCTTTCTTTCTTTCTTTCTTTCTTTCTTTCTCTCTCTCTTTCTTTCTCTCTCTCTCCCTCTCTCTCTCTCTCTCCCTTCCTCTCTCTCTCCCTCCTTCTCTCTCTCACTTTCTCTCTCTTTCTCTCCCCCCTCTCTCCCTCTCTCCTATCTGCTGCTCACCTGGCAGACTCTCTCTCTCCCTCCCTCTCTATCTGCCCTTGGTCTGCCAGTCCTCTTCCCCCATCTCTTTCTTTCTCTCTCTCTCTCTTCCCCCCTCTCTCTCTCTCCCTCCCTCCCTCCCTACTATCTATCTATATCATCTATCTAATCTAATCTTCCTTTCCTCAGGTTGTTTGGCTATGCTATACAGAACACTTTATAAAACAAATTTATTTTATTCAAAATTCAAGGCAAGTACTGAAGTCATACCCATTAAGAGATATGAAATACTACTTTATTATTCAAAGTAGATTTTGAAAATTTCTCTCAGATCCAGTGAAACTCCCTTCCTATTAAAGAGTTTTACTGACCTACAAAGTATGAAAACAATTTCTCTGTAAATATAGAAACAAGAGGAAGTGTAATCATTTTAGCTGAAAAGATTAGCCATGCCAAGAAGCAAGCAACCAAGTCTATTCCTTGACTAATCAAGAAAAGTGGCTTCTTGGGTTGATGGGAATGGAGCATGTGTCCTAGGAATAGAATGAGTTTTCATGTTGCCTGCTGATATGAAATTGATCTTTTGATACCCAATTCTCAAAAAACAATAATTCCTTGGAGAGGAAGCTGTAGACTTCAATTTAGTTTATCTAATACTGGACCAGCATAGTGATAAATATTAGCAGTGAAAAATTCAAAGAACAAGATTTGAGTGTTTAAAGTCTTGAGTTTTTCGTCCTCTTCGGGTGCGCCTACCTCCCCGGCGCACCCCTCCCGCCGGATTCCTTTGCCTTCGGCGCTTCGGTGCTTCTTCGGCTTTTTCAGGCCTGCCGGCCGGCCGGCCGCCACTGGCTTCCACGGCTTCATTCTCTGCTTGTGGGGGACCCTCAGCAGCGCTTTCCTCTTCTCCGGGTTGTGCTGGGGTTCTCCTTCGGGTGCGCCTACCTCTCCGGCACACCCCTCTCTCAGTAAAGCCGAATTTTTTTAAATTATCTAAGCCCCGTACCGGAGCTTTCCTAGAGAGGCTCCGATCCTCGTGACCGGAACCGCCTCCCTAATTCTGAACTTTTATCAGGCTTTCCCCTTGGCCAGGTTGGATGCAATGCTCTCTGCAGTCATTTATTTATTTACTAAATTATTATGTGGCCCTATAAGGGGCCTCTGGGCAGCTGATTATGTGGAAATGATAGAAAAACATCCCTATTCAGCATTGCTTTTGCTCATGTGATGATTGCTCTGTGGAATCTCTAAGCCATTTGCTTCTTTGTTGGTCTCTCTATAGGGGATCTCAGAAGATAAAGGATATTTATCCTATTTTAAATAACGACCCTGCTAGAGAGCACAATGTCTATCTCTTACTGCTTCAAACTGACTTATCTTTCCAGGTTGCTTGATTTTGTGCTAACATCTGTTGTATCCGTCCTACCCACGGTTGAAGTTAACACAAAATTTTGGTGATTGCTACTGGTATCTGTATTACAATTATTACTATAATTTTATTGCATGCCTTTTAAAAACATTTTATTAATAATAACAGGTTTATATATTTTATTGTTGTGCTTTTTGGCCCAAAAGCAATAATAAAGGTTTGTGTGTTTTGATTTGAATGTTGAGAGAAACTAGAAAAAGAGTCCTAAGAGACCATTGGAAAGAATTGGAGAGTCTAAGAAGGTTTGTCTCCAACTTTTTGGCCAAGGGAAAAATAGTTTTGAGAAAAAGAAAGCTGGAAAGAAAATGTGCATATACTTTATGAAAGGCTTGAAGGAGATGAGAGAGAGGGGGAAAGAGAAAGAGAGAGAGAGAGAGAGAAAGAGAGAGAGCTCTCCAACTGTGTGGGGAATATTCACGATATTATCTGACCTAAAGACTCAGTAGATTCAGTGTAAAAAATAGCTAGAAAGGGGAAATAACCTGGGTTTTAAGAGCACAAAAAATAAATTTAAAACAAAATGTCTATACCGCTACAAAACTTTAAATCTTTTTTCCTGATCTTCTTTGGCCGTGACTTCATCACTAGAACATTTCTTTGTTCCAAGTCTCTGGAAATGCTTCCTCTTAGTTTTATCTGAGATGTCCTGTACTCTCATCCAGACAAAAGGCTCAGAAGTTCAAAAGCAAGAAGTTCTAAGAAATGGATCCCCTATCCTATTAGAGTATACCACATTGTCTTATTTGTTTAGGGCTGTCTTCCTTTCTCAATTTTAATGTACATTCATACAATTATTTCCACCACACCATTCTCCTGTGATAAATTTATATCTGGTGAAATACACACATAAGAACAGAAAGAGCATATGTTTCTTGAGGTGCCACCATTAACTGAACTCCAGACATATTATTTGAACCCTCTACTTAAAAAAAAAAAATTATCTGACCTCTCTCTCTCATCCCCCCCTCCCCATTACTCAGATTCAGTGAGATCTTTTGTTGAAAAGTACAAGTCCAGTAAAATTAAACTGAGCTAGACGGCTCAAAATTTAAATGATTTTTAAAAAATTCATTAGCCATTTTGATATCATTTAATTTTGTTACCAAGCAGCATTTAATGTTCTTTTCTGACATCAAATAATACTTGGCAGGAGGAGGAAGCAGCTTGTTCTCATCAATGAAAGGAAAAATGAACTTAATGAAAAAGAAAAAAAATAACATTTGTATTTGTGCAATTAAGCCTTCCACTGAATCAGCATAAATTCTAACTTAACCTCTTAACTTTTAACTCTGCCCGTTGCAAGGAGTTTGATCCTGACTGGTCTAACACAACATCTGAAAAGAAGACTAACAAACCCCATTACTACTACTACTACTACTACTACTACTACTACTACTACTACTACTACTACTACTAATAATAATAATAATAATAATAATAATAATATAAATGAAAGTTAAATATATTGTTTTCTAGGAGTCAAATTCAGCTGAAAAATGTACCATTTTTATTGCCTTTGAAAATGCCAAAAGGGACTTATACAGGTAAGAAATAAACAAGTGGATAAAAAATATTCAACTTTGTCAAATAAATATTAAAAGAGATCTGTTGCAATCAAAACAGTGCATAGAACTGAGTCAGTTATTAAGCCCACAATTAAATTTGTGATTCAGATGTTTGCTTCCTTGAGTCACAAACCACAACCTGTAAGCATAAGACACATTTTGGTGCCAAATATAATAAAGCTGCAAATTCCATAAAAAGCAATCTCAAATACTATCACCATGATCACCATCACCATTAACATCAACATCATCTTTATCACAAAGAAAGCTATCTCCTCACAAACAATATGACCTACTACTTTTTGTAGCTCTTTCAGATCTCCTTCAAAAGAATCTGCTGACTGGAACTTTTTCACTACAAGTGCCAGAGATAAAACAGGGATTTCTGTTTGTAAAATATGTTGTATCCTTCATTTTCTTTTGGATATAGATATTATTTAATAAATACTGTAGTGCCACAGAGTAGCTTATCTAGTTTATCACTCCTAGCATATGAGATCATATTGCCTTCTTCCATAGGTCTTGACCACATAATTACAGAGTTCTTATTGGTTCTTTTCAATCAAAATTGTTCACATTCAGAGTGGACAGGTGTCAAATGATAAGGGATTAAATACTATGCATACAAAGATGAATTTGACTTCAGCCACAATATGCAAACTGGAACATTCTGTTCTAAACCACAGAATACCCCAAAAACACTGAAAACAGATATCTATATTATAATTCCAAACACTGTAGGCCATTAGAATAATTTGATTCAAGAAGCAAGCATAGAATAGTACTTAAATATATTTGTGCATTTTTACATTTGTAAAACACGGAGAAAGCATGTTTTAGATACATATGGTATATATTGTCTTTATATGTTGTGTTTAAAAAGAAGCATAATCTACTTCAAGTAGTGATTTTCTATTATCATGGCCACAGACTAAAATAATGCTATATTAGTATTAAAATGAATAAATTCAAGAGTTAAAACAAATTACTCATCATTTATCACTACAGTGTTCAAACAGAGAGACACAATGTCTACATGAAAGGACAGATGGCAATAATATTAGGTAAGACTGATTAACAAAAGGTTAGACTGCTGTTATCTGCTACTGTGTTATGCAGGCTGTTAGAATAAACTTGGCTACATTTACAGGTGAAGAAGCATTAAATAATATTGAGTGCTTGCCTGTCTTGGAGGAGCTCGACAGTGAACCAACTCTATAAGAATTAAATGTGGCCCTGGACTCCATTGCCTCCGGCAAGGCACCCAGGAAAGATAACATCCCTGCCGAAATCCTGAAGTGCTGCAAAGAGAGCATCCCCATGAATTGCATGAAATTTTCTGCCTTTGTTGGAGGGAAGGTGGAGTACCACAGGACATGAAGGACGCAAATATCGTCACACTATATAAGAACAAAGGCAACAGGGGGTGATTGTAACAACTATCGTGGCATCTCTCTTCTTAGTGTTGTAGGGAAGCTGCTTGTCCGTGTTGTACTGAAGAGGCTCCAGGTGCTTGCAGAGAGAGTCTATCCAGAATCACAGTGTGGATTCCGAGCCAACACATCCACCATTGACATGGTATTTTCCTTAGACAGTTGCAGGAGAAATGCAGGGAACAAAGACAGCCACTTTTCGTAGCCTTCATAGATCTTACGAAGACTTTTGACTTGGTTAGTAGGGATGGCTTAGATAAAATTCTCTTCAAGATTGGATGTTCACCTCAGCTCCTCAACATAATCAGGTCCTTTCATGAGGATATGAAGGGAACTGTTGTTTTTGATGGCCTAACATCAGATTCCTTTGACATTCGAAGTGGAGTGAAGCAGGGCTGCGCCAACTTTATTTAGGATCTTTTTTGCTGTCATGCTGAAACACACTTTTGGGTACACATAGAGGGTATCTATCTCTAGACCAGATCAGATGGAAAACTCTTTAATCTCTCTAGATTGAGAGCAAAGTCTAAAGTCCAGCTGAAATACCTATGGGATTTCCTCTTCGCTGACGATGCTGCCATTACTGCTCACTCTGCCAAACATCTTCAACAACGTATGGACTGTTTTAGTAAGGCCTGCCAAGACTTTGGTCTAACAATCAGCCTGAAAAAAACACAAGGCATGGGTCAGGATGTGGATTCACCTCCCTGTATTACAATCTCCGCAGAGGAACTGGAGGTTGTCCATGACTTTGTGTATCTCGGCTCAACTATCTCTGACACTCTCTTTAGATACTGAGCTGAATAAACATATTGGTAAAGTGGCCACCACATTTTCCAGACTTACAAAGAGAGTATGGCTTAATAAGAAGTTGACAGAACATACAAAGATCCAGGTCTATAGAGCCTGCGTCTTGAGCACACTCTTGTACTGCAGTGAGTTTTGGACTCTTCATGTATGGCAGGAGAGAAAGCTGAACAATTTTCATATGTGCTGTCTCCGACATATTCTTGGCATCACCTGGCATGACAAAGTCCCAAACAGCACAGTCCTGGAATGTGCTGGAATCTCTACCATGTATACACTATTGAAACGGCAACGTCTACGCTGGCTTGGGCATGTCGTGAGAATGGCTGATGGTCAAATTCTGAAAGATCTCCTGTACGGAGAACTAGTGCAGGGAAAATGCCCCAGAGGGAGACCTGAGCTGCAATGTAAGGATATCTGCAAGAGGGATCTAAAGGCCTTGGGAATGGACATTAACAGTTGGGCATCCTTGACCTCTGATCATTCAGCCTGGAGGCTAAAGTCGCAGCATGGCCTTCTCCAATTTGAAGAGACACTTGTGCAGCAGGTTGAGGCAAAGAGGCAGTCCCGGAACCAACGAAATCTGGAGGCTGGACAGGGGACAGATTGTATCTGCCTTCAGTGTGGAAGGGACTGCCATTCTCTAATTGGCCTTTTTAGCCACACCAGATGCTGCCTTAGGACCTCTTTCCAGAGCACGATACCATAGTCTCTTGAGACTAAAGGATGCCAATGATGAATGATGATGATGATGATGAGAATAAACTTGGCTACATTTACAGGTATTCTTAAACCTTGATTAGATTAGAAGTTGTTGAACGCAGAGTCTGTCAGGTTGACATGAAAGATAAATGTCTATTAATGGCCAACATGATGTAATAGTCAACACAGAATTAGGACCAGGACTTGAACACATGATCAAACATCAGGAGACAGAAGCATAAAGTCTCATTAAGAGGTTATATAGAGTCACCGTAAACACGTAATATCAGTAAACCCCTCAATTCAAAAAGTATATTCTTAATCAATTTAATATATCATCCAATAAACATCCTCTCTTCGTTTAAATCTTCCCTTCAACTTCCTTTCATACCTTTTACTCATAAACTTAATATTAAAATCAGCCCATAAACTTAGATTGCTTTAGTACCTTACATATAATTTAAATTTCACTTTTCAAGCGGTTTCTGGGCTTTCCCATCTATCAAATAAACCCCATAACAGATACAAACTAATTACACCATTTCCAGCTTGCATTCCTTCAGCCATCAAATCACATAATGCATATCCACCAATCTGTATTGTCAACCCTTAAATCATTTCAGTCCAAATACATTCTTCCATTACTCATCTTCTCTTGCACTTTGTTCAGAATCTTAAACCTTGAATCCATCCATACTTTTAACTTGTCCTTCAGTCGAATTCGGGGTTTTCTCCTTTGCCAGTCAAATCTCGAAAACAGAGCCTCCCTTCCAAGTAATAAGTCTCTCTTTTTTCCTTGCAGTATTTTTTGAATCCATAGAAACCATCTTAACCTAGGCATTAATCCTCTATTTCTCTTGACCATATAATTTCGTTGCAATAACATTTCAAATCTTTGTCCTTGTTTATCCTGATCTTCTTGCTGCTTCCTATCTTGAAACAAATCCTCTTCCTCCCCAATACAATCAAACCATTTCCCTTTATCCTCTTTATTCTGAGTACTGTCCTCTTCTTGTATAGGTTGTTATATAAAGTACTCAACAGTCAATTGCAAATCATTTTCATTTGGAGGAGAGAATCTGGTTAATATTCCTGTAGCAAATTCTTTCAGTACTGCATGCAGTTCCTCTTTAAATCCTCTAATTCTGACAGCAAACTGCATCTGGTGAAATTGTGTCATAATAACCTGGTCCTGTGCATCCTCACTTTGTTGCTCAACATTTTCCAATTTTTCTTCTTCATCAGCTCCAATAGTATAGTTCCATATTCCTTTCATGGCTTCAACTATATCTTCTCTCATCTCTAAATTACAAGCTTCTGACATAGCTTTAAAATCTTTTTTCTGTTCTGCCATCTTTTTCTCCAGTTTATCCTCCAGTTTCTCCAACCTATCATTAACTGAAAATAATGCAACATTTACTGAAGATAATGCAACAGTTAATGCAGACTGTAAATCTTTCATTGTAAGCATTTCTGGAGGAGGCTGTATAGGCTCTTGAGATACTAAAGGAGCAGATTGTGATTTTACAAGCTGCCCTGGAGAGGGCATAGCTACCTTCGCAATTGCTGCCTTTTGTCTCGTAGTCATAGTTAAAAAAAAAAAAAAGAAAAAAAAAGGAAAGAATAAGAAAAATTTTTAAAAATTGCCAATTCCTCCCTTCTCAATTTCTTTTAAAATCCAATTTGCATTATAGTTTAGTAAATAATTCAAGTCTAAATAGTCTCTCAAGCATCACTTCAAAAAGAGAAGAGAAAATTCAGTTTCACTTTCCAGCGCTTTGATCACTTTCATTTTCTTCACTTTCACTGAGTACAAAGAACAATCGCCATTTTGAAGGGATTATGTTGATTCAAAAAAGTTATAAGTACAAAGGCAGAAACAAAGTAACAAAATACTTGCAATACTCAAAGGTCTCCTGTATTCACTCCGTCTGTATAAGATCCTTCTTATTCTCTCTTAAAAGCAGAGGCGGTCGCGACGTCTATTTCTGTCAGCCGACAGAAGCGTCTCTGGGCAGGAGCATTTCAAGTGCCTAGGGAACACACCTTCTCTGCCCCTGAAAATTTTTTCCAGGGATCTTAGAAGGGCTCAACCTTGCTCTTGAGGCTCTACACCTCTTCTTTACCCGAAGAGGGGTTTTTCCACCGCAACAAACAGCTGATGAGCGCTGTTGTTAGCGGCTTTACAAACCCAGAGAACGGAGCCTCACAGTAGAGACTCCAGCGACGCCGGCGAAACCACCGGAAGTCTCAAGACTGACCTAATTTTACTCCAAATAGTTATGCACAAAATTACAGTAATATAACAGTTGATCAAATCATGCCTATTCAGAAGTTAACTCCACTGAATTTAATGAGACTTCCTTCCTAATGATTGCAGATGAAGTCTAATAATAGATTAGTCACTGGAACTTCAGAATATCCTTGACTGAAACCAAACAAAATAACTTCATTAACATTAATAGCTTAGTTAGGTAACCACAGTCTTTTAAAATTGTAATTAGCCCAATATATTTGTAACAGTAACCCTTAGACCCTCAAGCACTTCTTTCTTTCTTTCTTTCTTTCTTTCTTTCTTTCTTTCTTTCTTTCTTTCTTTCTTTCTTTCTTTCTTTCTTTCTTTCTTTCTTTCTTTCTTTCTTTCTTTCTTTCTTTCTTTCTTTCATCATGAACTCCATGTAGCAAGGAAGAAAAAAAATGAGGGATTTTTGCATAACAAAATAGTACCTTCATTATAAAAGAAATGAAATCCCTTCCATCTGTTTTTTTTTGCTTTAAACCTCTCATCATAAAAGAGTCTGTGTGAAAGCAGAAATAAGTGTTTAAAAAGTAGAGGTGGACAGATGTGTAAAGAAGTAGGGAATCATAATCTAATACCGGTATCTAATCTAGCATTTGGCCAAGATAGCCTATTCTTAAAGGAAGATGATCAGAGTATAATTGAACACTGGATACTGCATCCAGTTTTGGTCACCACAATATGAAAAGATATTGAAACTCTGGAAAGAGTGTGGAAAAGAGCAACAAAGATGGTTAGGGGCATGGAGGCTAAAACATATAAAGAACAGTTGCAGGAATTGGGTATGTCTAGTCTAGTGAAAAGAAGCGCTAAAGGAGACATGATAGCAGTGTTCCAATATTTGAGGGGCTGTCACAAATAAGAGGGGGATCAACCTATTTTCCAAAGCACCCAAAGGCAAGACAAGAAACAAGGATGGAAACTAATCAAGGAGACAAGCAACTTAGAAGTAAGAAGAAATTTCTAACAGTGAGAATAAACAACCAGTGGAATACCTTGCCTCCAGAAGTTGTGGGTGTACCATTCTGGAGGCTTTTAAGAAAAGCCATTTGTCAGAAATGGTATAGGGTTTCCTGTTCAAGCAGGAGGTTGCACTAGAAGACCTCCAATGGCCCTTCCAACTCTGTTATTCTATGTTCACTATGTTTACTCTTCTCTCTGTTATTTTATGTTCAGTATGTTTACTCTTCTTCCAGCATGTTCTGCACCTGCAGCTTCTAAGTCACTGCTATTGGGACACATAGAGCAGGTCATTTTCTATGAGATACAATAAGCTGCAGAACATGCTACAGATGCTACCCAACCAGAGCAGAGCATTGAAGAACACATAGACATACAAAAGGCAAAAGGCAGATCCAAACAGTGGCAGCCTCACAGCTGATTCCCTCTGGATCTAGTGGGTCTCCTGGCCACATGACATGGTTGGGCAGTATTGTGTAGTGGCTTTCAGTAGGTATTCTGCCCAGACAGAACTTGCTTCTATGTTCAATCTAAGGCAGATAGACAACTCAATAGAAATAATTATAAAACAGATAAATGTTTATTCAGAGGAATACTTGCTTTTACGATGTTGCTTCTGTATATTACATCTCTCTGTTCATTTCCATAGGTAAATTGATAATGGATTTTCTCCTCTTCTTCTGCATAGGCATCACATGTTGGCATAAGCCTAAGATCTCCAAGCTGTGTGGCTAGGGGCCATGAGGCTGCATGAACAAAGGCATTCCCATGTGTCTGTGTCCAGGAAGTCTCCCAATGCCCTTTAGAAACTCCTCCCACTGACCCATCAACAAAACCAGCATTTAACCCAATAACTGCCAGATATTCTAACATACTGATACGTGCTCTCTAGTTAGGGTTACACAGAGCTATACGAGGTTACATAGAGCTATATGATCCAGAACAGTAGGCAAGGAGCAGACCAGCATAGTTACAATGTTATTTATTGACTCAAACTAGAACTGGAGAACTGCAGGCAATTACCTGTAATTTCTACTCTGAGCCCACAAACCTTAACCAATCAAAATACTTGAAAAACCCACCCAAATATGAACGTTCAAAGTTAGTTTCACTTTAGCAGGGATTAACACAACTTTATATATATTCAGTCCATAACACCCCTTTCCCCTAGGATAGTTATCATCCTCATTTTCCCGGAGGCGGCCACGGAGGAAAACAGTTGTCTTGTGTGTCTGATAAAATCTCAGGATCCTCACCCGGGACTGGCCCGGCCTGCCGACGCTATAAATGATCAATGTGGCATCTGACCATACGATTATTTTCCAGAATAACCTCGTATGACAAGGGCCCCGTTATCTTAGTTACCCTAGCTGCCACCCAAGGTGCCCCACTTCCATAGTTCCTGGCCCAGACCAATTCACTCAGCTGTAAGTTCCTGGGAGGCTTTGGTTGAGTTGTCTCTGCCGCTACTCTGGGTGAAGTTGGTCGAGCTTCATGGTGAGCCAGCAGCCCCACCTCAGCTCCACTGGGCTGCGACCTGTTGCTGTACTGGGAGTTGTGTGTTGACACAGGAGGAAGTTCACCAGGCAGTAATTCCAGTCCCTAGTCGTCATCCACTTGAGCACTTCCTTTAAGGTCCTGACCATTTGTTCGGCCTGATCGTTGGTTGTGGGATGGAATGGAGTGGATGTTACATGCTGAATCATGTTGGCATTGAGGAAAGATTGAAACTCTCCTGCCATAAATTGTGCCCGTTGTCAGACACGATTACATCTGGCAGACCATGTGTGGCGAACAGCTGGTGCAACTCTTGGATGACCCTGGTTGTTGTCATCAATGAGACCGGTGCCACTTCCAACCACTTGGAATAACTGTCTACTACAATTAGGAACACTTGCCCTTGGAAGGGGCCCATAAAGTCAATGTGCATGTGAGATCATGAGGTGTGCGTGGTCTCCCAGCGGTGCACTGGTGCTTGTGGCATCTCTGATCGGATTTCTTGGCAGGCCTGGCAACTCCTTACTTGATTCTCAATGTCCAGGCCTGGCCACCACAAGTAGCTCCTGGCTAGAGCCTTCATTCGAACAATTCCTGGATGCTCCTCATGTAAGGAATCCAGCACCCTGGAGCCAAGACTCGGTGGAATGATGACCCTGCTGCCCCACAGCACACATCCATTGTGGGCCCACAGTTCATTTTTCCGAGAAGTGTAGTGATGGAACTCAGGGCCTGGCCGGGTCTCTGGCCATCCCCTTAAGACCCAGTTGAGAATGTGGCTAAGCATTCTGTCCATGGTGGTTTCAGCTGCAATGTCCCCTGCATGTAGGGATGCTTCAGGCTGGTCCTGGATCGCCAGGATATGAGAAGATATGGCTGGGTCCAGATCAGTCTGTGGTAGAGGCAGTCATCTGAGAGCATCAGCCTGGCCCGTTTCCTTACCCGGCTTGTGGGCTAGCCGGTACAAGTATGCAGCCATGAAAATGGACCATCGTAGCATTCATGGCAACAGGATGTGCAGTGTCTGTTTGTCTGCTGTGAAGAGACCAAGCAGAGATTTCTGGTCTGTAAAGATGGTGAAGGTTCATCCATATAAGAAGTCGTGGAACTTCTTAATGCCAGCCACTATAGCCACTGTCTGGCATAGTTTCTTTCAGCTGATGATAATGTTCTAGAATAGTATGCGATGGGGGCCTCTCTACCATCTGGCATCCTGTGGCTTAGTATGCCCCAATGCTGTATGGCAAAGCATCACAGGCTAGTGTTACTGGTAGGTTTTCATTGAAATGAACTAGGACAGAATCCAGTGATAACAATGATTTTACCACCTTGAATGCTTTGTCTTGAGTGCGTGACCAGACCCAGGGCGTTTTTTTTGTCCAGTAGGTGGTGTAGCGGTTCTGCCAGATCAGCCTTATGCAGTAAGAAGGAATGGTAAAAATTGAGGAAGCCCAGGAATGCTTGTAGCTCCCCCTTGGATTTTGGTGTGGGGGCTTGCTGCATTGCCTTTAGCTTTGCATCAGATGGGTGGATTCCAGCAGTATCGATGAGGAAACCCAAGAATTCTGTGGATTCCACGCCGATCTGGCACTTTTCCTTCGTGAGTTTTAGGCCTGCCTCACAGAAACTTTGGAGTACTGCACGGAGATGTTCTGCCAGAACTGCTGCTGATTCCCCCGCAATCAGGACGTAATCAAAATACAGGCAGACACCAGGAATGTTCTTCAGTGTTCGTTCCATAATACTTTGGATCAACCCTGGTGCTACGCTTACTCCAAACTGCAAGCAGCACACTCGGAATGCACCTCTGTGTGTGACGATTGTTTGTGCTTCTGTGGTAGCGTCGTCTACCGGTAGCTGCTGGTAAGCCTGGGCGAGGTCTAACTTAGAGAAGATTCAGCCTCCCTGGTGTGTGTTTTAGATGGCCAGAGAGTCTTCATTGCCCCTCCGGCAGCCTCTTCTGCCATGACTTCTGCCATGACTTCAATGCGTCTTGGAAAATCAGTTTCTCCATGGCGAATAGGCACTGCTGTAATTCTCTATTATTCAGGCCGCAAATGAGCCTGTCTCTGAGACAGTGTTCCAGGTCAGGGAACTTGCATTGGTGCGAAGCTTGGCGAAGGGCTGCCACAAACTCTGCTGCAGATTCCCCAGATCTCTACTCTCATTGCTCGAATGCATGGCACCAGGTGATTACTGAGAGTTTCAGCTCAAAATATTCCCTTAATTTTTTCTTGAGGTCTGCGTAGGCCACAGTCTATACTTGCCAGTGCTATCAGGTTTTCAGCAATATCAAACATGGCTTGTCCGCAGACACATGGTAAGGTTGCCACCTTCAGGCCATCGTCTGTGATCTGGTTAGCCTGGAGATAGTTGTCTACTCAGGAGACATATGAGCTCCACTGTTCTGGATGAGTAAAATTGAACTCATTGAGCCTTCCCAATTTAGCCATTTTGGGGAAGCCCCTGTGGTGCTGGTTAATGCCTGTACTGCTGCGGTTGGAGCTGTGCTGCACTTTGGGATCCTGGGGACAGATCCCTCAGGTATATCTGGCCTCCAGTGTGTCTTACTGGCAGTCAGGGCAGGGAGCATGGTCCCACCAGGGCTCTTTACCTGGTCTGACACCCAGTGATTTCAGCGTGCCTCCAGTGTGGCTTACTGGTAGGTGAGGGGTGAGAACTATGGCTGCCGGGCTCTTTACCCAGCCTATCAGCCAGTGATTTCAGTCTCTTGGTTAGCAGCAGCTCTCTCCTCTGCAGCATCCCACCTTCATCATTACTATTGTGTAGTGGGCTTCAGTAGGCAAGGAGCAGACCAGCATAGTTACAATGTTATTCATTGACTCAAACTAGAACTGGAGAACTGCAGACAATTGCCCGTAATTTATACTCTGAGCCCACAGGGCCTTAACCAATCATAATACTTGAAAAACCCACCCAAATATGAATGTTCAAAGTTTCCCTCCAAAACAGTTGGAGTTAACAGTCAGGGTCGTCTAAGGGTTAGTTTCATTTTAGCTTCACGAGCAGTTGGAGTTAAGTTAGTGTCACTTTAGCAGGGATTAACAAACTTTATATATATTCAATACATAACAGGCAGGATATACCATTTGTGGCCTGAGACCTCTGATACCACATCTCACCATTTCTGTTTACTCACCCACAATCCATGGTAGGTGCTACTTCAGAGATTGCACCAAGTTCTTTGGCTGGAGACAGCAGGGAGTTAAAGTAAGGCTAAAGGGTGTGATGACTCAGTAGTTATGACGCTGATCTTGTTGACTGGAAAAGCTGACAGCCTGGATACGAGACCTGAGTGCTGTGCAATGGGATGAGCTCCCATTACTTGCCCAGCTCCTTTCCACCTAGCAGTTCGAAAGCATGCAAATGCAAGTAGATAATTAGGTACCAGTTTGGTGGGAAGGCATCCATGTAGCTCGGAATATAGTCACTCTGGTCACATGACCATGGAAATGTCCTTTGGACAACAGTGGCTCCCTCAGCTAAGAAATAAAAATGAGTATTCCACTCCCCTTGAGTCAGATACGACTGGACAGGGGAAACCTTTACTTTTACCTTTAAGGTAAGGGCAAAGAAGACTGGCTGGACAGCTGGGAATGCCTTAGAGCAGGGGTCCTCAACCTTGAGAACTTTAAAACTTGTGGACTTCAACTCCCAGAATTCCTCAGCCTGCTTTGCTTTGCTGGCTGAAGAATTCTGGGAGTTGAAGTCCACAAGTCTTAAAGTTGCCAAGGTTGAGGATCCCTGCCCTGGAGAAAAGAAGCAGCAGCTGAGAAGCAGATGGATTGGGAGGACTTCTCTGCTGAGAAAGGAATGGATAAGATAATAAGGCCAAAGAAAGGGAAGGAATTGCAAGTGTTAAGCCTTTTCTTCATTCTCTTTCTGTTCTGTTTTCTCTCTTTCCTTGTTAGAATCCTTTCCATTCTTTGCCAGTAGAGAAAGCTTGCTTGCTTATTATCTTACCCCTCTTTCTCCAACAGAGAAGCTGCCACGGGGCAGCCAATCACATCTCCATATATAAAACCCAGCAATCTGAAAGGACCATTTCCCTCTGTATCAATCTTCATGAATTCTTAAAACTTGTTGGAAGAGCCCTTTCAATGTCTCACTACTTAGGGAAATATATTAGGTGGTAGGGTAATGAAAGAAAAATAGTAGATATAACTTTCTTCCTTGAAGAAAAGGATCTACTTTAGTGACATTTTACCATCTTGCTAAGAGTCATCTATTCCGTCTGTCATTTATGCTTGCTGATTAAGACACTGTGGAAAGTGTGTAGATAGTTCCTTTTCTCCCTCTACAAATTTTTTTGCTTTATTTTAATATTAATGTTTTAATGATATTTTATCATGGGTGTTTTACTACCGTACTATCTGCCATTTTTTTCATGAAAGAAAGGATACCAGTTGAATGAATAACAACAGTGAAAATCCTCCCCTGTGAGTAAACTTTACAACAGTATTTGGTCCTTTGTGATACAAGAAAAAAAAAGAAAGCAAATGTTGAGAGACAAAATAAGGGGGTATAAAAATTATGGAACAAAAAAAAATCTAAACATTTTCCTCCTACCCCTAACAACTTGGGTTATCTAAGAATCAAGTAGGCGGTATGGGATAACTAAAACTTAATACATTGTATGAAATTAAACTATAAATGCAGCACCAGAAAACATAGTCTTGGTTATGAAATTGGATTGTTTTAAATTGAATCAGTCCCTTCATGAAAGAGAAAAATGATTACTAGTTACAATAACTAATGCTATAGTATGAAAAACAGACCACTTTGCATCAGTATTAGTAACTGTGGGAAGAGTACATATACCCATGTTCTACATGTGGGTTTCTTATAATAGTTTGTTTGATCATTTTAGATAATCTAGAATAGATTGACCCTTTGTTTCATTTTGCATGACTTTTCTTAGTAGGCTACAGATCAATGGGAAATATAGTTATTAGAAAATGTTCACCTTTTCACATCTGAAATATCTCACTGTCCTACATGATATTGTAGACTATTGTAAGTTACTGTTCTAACATATTTTACTCCAATATCTGACTACTAACTTTGTATTCAGAAGAAAGATGGATTGGGAAGAAGAGTTGAACCTCCTTAGAAGTCCTGATTACTTCAGAGAAGATTAGTTTTCCCAGTAAAACGATTTTCACCTTTCACATCTTACTGTGTGCTGTGTTTGTAGAAACAACAAGTAGAAATGCGTCCAGCTTTTGGTAGCTTTAGCCAGGTTAGTTATCTGACTTGCTACATTCTTTAAAGTGAAATCTTCCTTGCAAAATTTCATTTTTTTCCAAAGCCAACAACAATTGACTTAAATCTGGTCAAAGAATACTAAATGTGAAAAGCAGAGTGTTTGCTTAAAGGACAAAGCTTTCATCTTCCATCTGCCTTCTACTTACACATTGTTAGTACCAAAGCTGTAAATGTTGTTTAGCTCCTGTAGAGAATCTAAGGTCCAGGAGACTTTGAAGTATTTTCTGTGACTTAACATCACCTACTGTTCCTGTCAGCAAGCTGAGATAAACCTGATGGATTCAAGGTGTCTGGTCTAATTCCTTTATTGACGCATTGTATTGTCTTCGAATGCTTGAGTAAATGACGGTATCCAGAGAGTAATGTGTCAGTAATAGCCTTTCAGATAAAGGTCCTTGTTTATGTACTGGTTCCTTGCTTCCTAAATTCTTAACAACCTTCAGACTTTACAAATTAGCACCTTACTGAGATCAAAGTTTTTTTAAAAAATTCTTTTTCTTTGTGCAATTACATGCCTAAATTGTAGAACCAAATTCATCTTGGCCTGGTTGAAGTCTCAGCTTTGGAAGGAGGCAAATGGACAGTATGTCCAAAAAAATGGACGAGCACATAGCCTATTTTTTTTTAAGAAGGAAACATTTCACAAAAGTCATCTAGGATTGTCAGCAAATACATTCATTAATACATTAAATGTTATATTTCCTATATCACAATCTAGTAAAACCTGGATTTCATAGTTGGTATCCCAAGCATGATGAAAGTAATGAAAATGCAGTTGCTTGATTTACTTTTGCAAATAAAATATTCTTGGGGTTGTATACATTCATATAAACCACAAAACTAAAATATAACAGAAGCGAGTCTTCTCAACTTAGATGCACACACAAATAAGTAACATTTGGAAATATAATAGCAAGCCTAAAATGATGATCCCAAAGTGAGTTTGAAGGCACTGCAGAATGAGATGGGAGCTTTGCAGAATGAGATGGGTGATTTTAATGAATAAAATATATAATTTAGTCAATCAAATGATGCACTGAGAATCATTTCAACATCACAACAAAAAGGACCAGCCACACAGTGACTTCTCTGCAGTAAAGCGTTTTTTTCACCCATTGAATGGGTGCAAATAGAGATGGATGAATAGCTGTGACTTTAATTTGGGTTCTTTTACTGAGCAGGAGTTGAACACTGGGGCCTTTGCATAATTTAAATGCAACATTTCATGTTAAGTTTCTTCTCCCCCTTTGGTGGGTTTTTAATGGATAACAGCAAGATTTACTGCTTGTTTTTCTTTTCCCTTCTTTCTGTCTGAGCCTTGTACCTATCTTGTACCTAGAAATGTTTTTCTCAGAATTGCAAAATACTTGCAGAACTAGTTGGGGTACATCTGAAAGTAGACCTCCATCCATCTATTTTCCTACTGTTGGTTTGCAAAAAAATCTTCATGGTACTTTATTATTTTTAATCTCTTGTTTGTGGTTTACAGTATTCTTCTGCCTTCAATTTGTGGCTGTTCACGAACCACTGGTTGTGATTCTGCCAAAAAGCTGCCCCCATTACAGAAGCTTTTCTGGGCAACCACAAAGTTTTGGAGAAATTGGGATGCAGGGGGCTATTTACAGTGGGGATGTTCATCTGCTAATGTATATGTATATGTATATGTATATGTATATGTATATGTATATGTATATGTATATGTATATGTATATGTATATGTATATGTATATGTATATGTATATGTATATGTATATGTATATGTATATGTATATGTACCTACGTACGTATATGTATGTGTGTGTGTGTGTTCTGAAATGGCAAATAAATTTAACAACACAAAACAAAACCCTACCCTTACTCAGACAAACAAAATAGGATAGGCAGGATATTTATTTTATTTCTGCAAATAACTCAAGGGGGCAAACATTAAGCTATTAATTGTTATATCGTGTCAAATCCAACACAATCCAATCTATGAACACAGTGCACCAAAGTATGTTCCTATAGGGCTTAAGTCAGCATTATCTCTAGGTTTAAGGGCAAAATCAAGCTAGTTCTTAGTTTTGGTGATGATCTTTTTGAAAAGCAAAGACATTGTCAACTTTCAGTGGCGTGGGGGGTGTTCTTGATATTTCCTTGCATGAATCTGTTCATATTGTCACCAGAAGGTCCACAACACCAACATTTTCATTACAATGCAAAGATAAATGCAGACCAGCTTTTGACAGTTCTGAGTGTTGACTTAGGAATGGTATCAGAAGCTTTGCATTCACTATTAAAGAATGTGACTCAACTTTAATGAATATGCATTTAGGACTATTGTTATGTCCTGTGAGTGTGTTATATATTTTTTTTGATGGACTGAAATGTTAATTTCAAGTAGAATATTGAGTATGGGTTGTTTGGTAGACAATCTTGTGTTAAAACCTAGTGCATCATATATACAAGCAGAATAAAATGGGAGAGGACAAGAATATCAAGAAAGCCAAAGAAACACAAGAAGAATGATAAATACAATTATAACTGTGTACTTTTAGTGCTCTGATCTGAGGCAATAATGACCATCACTCTGAATACAATTTTAATGCTGTGTGAACAAAACATGGGAATGTGGGTTTCTGCCTCCAATTTAATGCAGCTATAAGAAGGAAATTAGAAATATATTTCCATTTTCAAATAAATTTTGTTTCTTGTCTGTCTAAGAGGAACAAATTATGTTACATTTAATTAATTAATTAATTTAGTAAACGTATATGCCTCCCATCTCGCCAAGAGGTGACTCTCAGCAGTTTACAATTATATTTAACTATGGTTTGAGTAACTGGGGCTTTTGGCTTAGACCTTTTGGGATAATATATCATTATTTATTTATTCATCTCATTTCTATGCAACCCATCTTACTGTACCTAAGTGATTCTGGATGGTTTACATTAAAAAAATATAATATAAAATCACAAATAAGAACAAGTTAGAAACAGAATGTAAAAGGTTAGGGTTAAAATATTAAAAATTCCTGGTTTGAACATAACAACAAAGTGCAATTCATTAAAAATGCTTTTAATCTCTTCCTTGTGGCTTCATCAAAGAAGAAAACAAGGATCAGGAATATTCATATAATCAAGACTATATATTTGTAAAGCTCTAGTCTAGCTGATGGCAGCAAAGAGTTTGAGTTCTTGTCTATCTATGCTGCCATCTAGTGATTGTCCATATTTTGTAGCCTAATACAATATAGCCATAATGCAAGAGTGTCAAACTGCCAACCCGCGGGCTGGATGTATCATGGCAAAACTGTGCCCACCCCATTGCTGGCAATGGAAAAAAAAGTTGTGACACGTCATGACACGTCACATGACATTGCGAGTTTAGCACTCCTGCCCTAATGCAATGTTTCTCAACCTTGGGAACTTTAAGATGTGTTGACTTCAACTCCCAGAATTCCCCAGTCTGCACATCTTAAAGTTCCTATGGTTGAGAAAATATAATGCTCAGCTATGACTTTTTCAATTCTGTAGAGATCTTGTTTCAAAAGATGCCCAAAAGATGATGAAAGGGGTGGGATGAGATTATCTGTAAACACCCCTTGATTTGATTATGACATATGAACAGCCTACACCTACAACCTTAATGAAGGACACACTTTTCTTATCTTCTTTACCACCAACACATGCAAGATCCAAGCTCAGGGAAGAAATCAGTCCACCATGTCAGTTTCCGAAATCTACTCCATCTGTTTCTATTCTCTATGCTTTCTGAACAGAATCTTAAATAAACAGCTGGGGAGCACATGTGCTGGCACCCATTGGATATATTATTTCAAGACCCTTCAGAATTTCCATTACCTTCCCTAAGTGCTCTTACTGTTCGGCTGTGATTCCTGAAAAGGTAAAGTAGAAGAGTTGAGGAGAATCTTTGTTTTTTAAAAGGAACATAGTTTCCGGTAATAAAACAAATTTTTAATACCGCCTGTGCACAAATATCCATTTATCAAACTAATGAAGAAGAAAAAAAAGATTTTTCAATTACATATTGAGTGTTTAACATACATGGCTGCCTCAGGAATTCTGGGAGTTGAAGTCCACGAGTCATAAAAGAGCCAAGGTTGCCTACCCCTGGTCTATATCTATCATTATCATCTATCATGTCAATCTATCTAACACAGTGTATGTTAAATATTCAATATGTAATTGAAAACTCTTTTTTCATCTCTGTCCTTCCTTCCTTCCTTCCTTCCTTCCTTCCTTCCTTCCTTCCTTCCTTCCTTCCTTCCTTCCTTCCTTCCTTCCTTCCTTCCTTCCTTTCTTTCTTTCTTTCTTTCTTTCTTTCTTTCTTTCTTTCTTTCTTTCTTTCTTTCTTTCTTTCTTTCTTTCTGAACTATGATGGCATTAGGCAAAACAGCAGCTTACCAAGTATCATGGAAATTGTTGTATTTCCAAAGACTGCATTTAATACAAAAAAAAAAAACAACCAACAACAACCCCTACCTGAGTCCAATAAGAACCACAATAGTATGAATAAAAGGCTGCTTGAGAATCATAGGTCATATATTGTCCATATCTAATTAAAATAATATATGCCCCAGAGACTTTCATGGATTTGACTTACCTGTTCTTTATCATTGTTTATTGTTTTATTAATCTCATGTCCAAAATGTTTCTGCCTAGCACAGATTGGTGTGGTATTCTTGTGGTGAAAGCATGGAAACATAAATTCACAAAAGGAACTGTCAATCATTGATCAATGACCCCTACCTATTTGATAGCAAATAAGTGTATGACAACCAAAAGAATAGACATAAATTGACTGGTGTGTGAAATTTAGTGGTGAACAAAAGCTTCTTTTGTGGGCAAAAAAGGAGCAAAAGCCAATTTATCTTCAGTTGTCCACTTCTGGCTTGCATTTTTCAAAGGATACCAATAAAAGTATTTTCAACAGCATTTCTAATTTTCACCAACATGTAGTGGAGTTCCAATGCAGTAGCTACAAACAATTGTTATTTTTTTTCAATATTAAATCATGATTGGCTATGAATCCATTAAAGTAGACTTCTTTCTTCATCCTGTCCTGATTTGAAACTTGCAGGTCTTAACTATTTAAAGTATTATTATTATTATTATTATTATTATTATTATTATTATTATTATTATTATTATTATTATTATTATTATTATTATTATTATTATTATTAATTTAATTTAATTTCTATGCCGCCCTATTCCGGAGAACTCAGGGCGGCTCACAGCATGATAGAAATTACATTATATACATATAAAAAACCCTTAAGTTAAAAAAAAACCCTTAAGTTAAAAAAAAAACAATCATTCCACGAACATACACTGGCTAGGGGCAAGATGTTAGCTGCCCCAGGCCTGCCGGCAAAAGTGTGTTTTAAGCAATTTACGAAAGGCGGAGAGGGTGGGGGCGACACGGATCTCCGGGGGAAGTTGGTTCCAGAGGGCCGGGGCCGCAACAGAGAAGGCTCTTCCCCTAGGCCCTGCCAGGCGACACTGTCTGGCTGGCGGGACCTGGAGAAGGCCCACTCTGTGGGCCCTAACCGGCCGCTGGGATTCATGAGGCAGCAGACGGTCCCGTAAATAACCTGGTCCGATGCCATGTAGGGCTTTATAGGTCATAACCAACACTTTGAATTGGGTTTGGAGACCAATTGGCAGCCAATGCAGCTCACGGCATATTGTTCTTTAAAATCTAAACGCTTTGATTATTGTAGGAATGAAAGATGCAACTAAATTATAAAACTGATTTGGAACAATGTAGTTAAAGTTTGCTTATCTTCAGAAAGGCAATCTAACGTGATGCTCAAATTTTCCCCCTTGCCACTATTATACGTATGCATTCCCAGTTCAATAACAGTCATTTGTCTCATTTCAATACTACATCCAGGGTTTAAGCAATAAGCTCCTGAATCTATTGTCCCAGTATTGTTTGGTTTTTACCTATTTTCTTTTATCTGATTGTGAATAACACTTGAAAAACTCTTCCATGGCTCATGATAAGAGAGAACTGGAGATGGGTGGGTGGGTTATCTTATCCTAACCCTTGAACCACTAATAATAACAAGAAGCTATCATCTCCATCTATCTATTTAACACAGTGTATGTTAAATATTCAATATTCAACAGCAAATTTTGATTCAATTTTAGTGTATATGTAGTCCTCGACTTACAACCATTTGTTTAGTGACAGTTCAAAATTACAGTGGCACTGAAAAAAGTGACTAAAGACTGTTTTTCAACTGATGTCCATTGCTTTATCCCTGTGGTCACGTGATTAAAATCCAGATGCTTGGCAACTGGCATGTATTCATGATGGCTGCAGCGCCCCAGGATCATGGGATCACCTTTTGCAGCCTTCTAACAAGCAAAGTCAACGGGGAAGCCAGATTAACTTAACAACCTTGTTACTAACTTAAGAACTGCAGTGATTCATTTACAGTAACAACTGTGGCAAGAGAGATCGAAAAGTGGGGTAAAATTTCTTTAGCAACTTTCTTGTTTAGCTATTAGAAATTCTGGGCTTAATTGTGTTTATACATCAAGGACTACCTGTATTCTTTTCTTTTAATCAGAGCAAGAGTGGCAAGTCATACAGATTCAATGGCAGTGTGTTCCACCTAAATATCTTGTGTTCCTGAGCACTGTGCCTTCTTTGCTATCCATGATTTCCACTTGAGGTGCAATCACCAGAGAGCATGCGACTTACTGCAATTCTTAGCACCCAAGCCGAGCAAAAATGTAGCCAAAGTGCTATAACTAATGTAAACAAAGAATTAGGTTATTATAGCTGCATGTGATGGTTTAATTAAAGAAGACTGCAGCAAAGCCACTAGTGCATCACATGCGCCACAGTGTCGCCAAATTTGCAGATGTTCAGCCTTACTTTTATTAAGCATGACAATGCTCAGCAGGATTTATTTTTTCTGATTATACTCAACTGAAGAAGAATAGTAAAAGGCAAGATAATTAAAAATATATGACTAAACAAAGGCCGTGTCTACAATTCCTTTTTCAAGGGCTTTGAAATAGTTCAGTTTTCTTTGCTGGCTTATATGCACAATATAAGGAACGAAAAAGATGTCTTGGATCCAACATATGCCTTCAGTCTGTTTCATAAAAGAAACATAGTTCAAGACCACCATGAATTGATCTCTAAGTGGTGGCTTGTCAGAGGATTTCTGATTTTTATATCTCTCTATGTATTAGGGTAAAAACTACTGCAACAATATTCTGGGAAGAATATTGCTCAACTACAATATGTTTTCTCCCTGGAATTAGAAACTAGAAAGTACTTGATGATATCTACCTCATGTGTGATTTTAATTTTAGAAAAGGGTTCCTTAAAAAAAGCCATCACCAAGATACACAAACTGAACTATTCTCTGACTTCAAATTATGTGGTTTCTCAAGTGACTGGATGAATAAATTAAAACAGATGTGTTTGTGTTCAAAATGATAGCCATTTAAGAATGGTAGTGGCCACAAACACAAACACATATGAAAGTAATCCATGGAAGCTGTCTATGAATGAATTAAGGCTGAAGATGAGGCAAAGACACTTTCTCCAGCTTCATCTCTGCATACTGTATCAGAGCACCATGTACTGCTCTGTTCTTCTGTTAGGCTCAGTGGAACAATATGTCTTACATTATAGCCTCTTTTAGTAGTACCTTCACATATTGAACTTAACATGTGCAGAATACTGAGCGGGCTTATGTCCTGTTGTGACATTGGAATAGAGCTGGATGGGACCTTGAATGTCTTCTAGTCCAAGCCCCTGCTCAAGCAGGAGACTCTATACAATTTGAGACAAGTGGCTGTCCAGTCTCCCCAGTGATTAAGAACACACAATTTCTGAAGGCAAACTGGTTCTACTGGTTAACTGTCCTCACTGTTAGGAGCTTTCTCCTTAATTCCAGGTTGCTTCTCTCCTTGATTCGTTTCCATCCATTGTTTCTTGTTCTGCTCTCTGATGCTTTGATCCCCTCTTTTTTGTGGCAGCCCCTCAAATACTGGAATACTGCTATTATGTCCCCCCCAGTTCTTCTTTTCTCTAGACTAGCCAAATCCAAATCTTGCAACTGTTCTTCATATTTTTTTTCCTGCAGGCCCTTAATTATCTTAGTTGCTCTTCTTTGCATTTTTTTCCAAAGTCTCAACATCTTTTTTGTAATGTGGTGACCAAAATTGGATGCTCAGTGTAACCATATGTCTTACATTATAGTCTCTTTCAGTACTTTTTGAAGATTGAATTTAACATACAGAGAATGATGAGCAGGCTTACATCATGTTGTGACATCAATGCACAATACATGGTCATACATGGTCAGCAATTCATCAATACAGTAATGGTCTCCAGTCAGGTTTTTAAAGCCTTACAAAGGGCCAAAAGAGTTAAGACCATTCTAATCTTCAAGATTATAAATACAAAGCATTTTATAATATTCATCATTCCTCTCACATTGTAAGAAAAGCCTTTTCTAAGCATATTTATCGTGGCACAAATCTGTATAATATAAAACAAGTGCTCCTAATATAAAAAAGAGTGGTTGTCAGAATCCAGTTATATTTCCTTTCTATCTTTTCTGATCTAAAACCAATTCTTACCCTTCCCTGGATCCTGCCATACTCCCAAGGGGGAGGGGGGATATGCATGTGGATTTATTACTTTCACTCCCTTTATTCATTACAAAGTAATCTTTTGTTTATTTGCCTTCATGTCTGTTAACCATTACAATGTAACAATTTGCCTCTTATCCTATGCCCCCTCTGAACTTCTCCTCCCTACCAGGCAGCTAGGAAAAGGGGGGTAAAGAGATACAAACCTCTGCGATCTGGTTTATTTCTCCGTCATCAAAATAAAGTGGGAAGAGCTGTTGAATGATCAAAATAAAGTGGGAAGAGCTGTTGAATGATCGTGCACAATGGAGCCAGATTGATGTTATCTTTCCTGGATTTAACACCTAGGAATTTGCTGGTCTGAATCGCCCAGAAGAACTGTGGGGTGGGGTTTGCTTAGGGACACTTTAAAACATCGATCTGTAAGGGAATCCCTCAGATCCTGTCTATTATGCCTGCTATCAACTACTCTTAATAAAAGTTCCTGTTGGAAGAGATTGTTTCCAAGAGTTCTGCTTTCTTAAGATGTGGGTTGAAGTGGGGCCTTACATTAGACAGGATCTGCAATAGTCAACCTGGAAGGAAGAACCGTACTGGGGGACTTTGCAAAAAACACAATGTCAGATGATGAGGCAGGGAAAGAAGAAAACCCCACGGAAAGGGAGCCTTCCCCCTCAACTGAGAACCTGCCAGCTATCAGGATCTGAAATGTCATACTCCTCAGGAGAAGAGGTGGTGGAGACACGTAACCACAAACCTCGGTGGTCAATGGGCTTTGGAAAGAAAGGTGAGTGGGAAAAGAGATCAAGAAAGGTGACCCTGAGACGGGGCAACTACCAACCAGAATGGAAGCAGGAAATGGAGAAATCCCTGCATGTTAGCAAAGAGGAAGGAAGTTGTGCACAACACTTGAATTGGATCCTAGAAAAAGCTATTGACCTGATTAAAAGAACCCTCGGCTCTATAGGGTAGGAGAATTCTAAGCTCCGCGGCCGCACCAGCAGCTGTAGCTGTAGCTTGAGAGACACTGAGGGGAATTGGAACCTGTCATCCTGGGGACTACAGATACCATTTCAGCAGCCCCCACTCCCCGCCGACTGACAGATGGTGATCAGGATGGAAGACAATACCGCCGATGGCGTAGGCACTGATCCATTCAAAGATTCCCACCACTGGATGTGAAATTCAAGGGGGAGCCGCCATGCTTGGGGTTTTTCCTAACCCAAGTCCTCAGCTACATGGAAGAATATGGGTGGGACATCCCCAGCAACAAAGCCCGTATCCGTATCATGTAATCTGCTCTGGACGGACTGGCCACAGATTGGGTGGTGAACCTGCATGATTCCAATGCCCCGGAGCTCAATGACTTCATCTGTTTCATGTCCTCTCTGAGAAGGCAATTCGAGGACCCCATGGCTGATCGCAAGGCCCACGAAAGAATCAAAACATTGAGGCAGGGCAGATGCCTGGTAGCCGAATATACACAAGAATTCCGGGCCATTGCCAGCAAGCTGAACTGGCCAGAAGACATCCTCCTTAGCCATTTCAAAGATGGCCTAAATTATGACCTGTATGATGCTTGTCTGCTCCAGGGGGACCCACACCAACTCGATGAATGGAACGTCCTGGCAGAGGAAGCAGAAATCAACCTACTGAAGAGGCACCACCAAGGAAAACCATGGGGCCGCTCACCACCTGAGCCAATGCATGGACCAGCGAAACCACCAGCTATGACCAAGAAGTCAACGGGCTGTTTCAAATGTGGGAGAGAGGGGCAGGGGCAGAATGCTGCTTGAAAGCCCCTCAGCACAACCCAGACCGATCACCGCGAAGTCCCCAGCCAAGCCAAAGGATGATATAGGCTGTGGAGTCCCCAACGTCTGCCCAATGGGAGGGAACTCCAGCCTATACTGCAGGGCCAGCGGACACCTCGGACAACAGCTCAGAGGGTGAACCCCTGGTAAGTGGACCCATCACACCCCTCCTCAAGACAGTGACTATATTAGTTCCCTCCATGCCTGAAGCTGTCAAAGTGAAAGCCTTAATAGAATCTGGCTGCACCCGCTGCCTCATTAGCCCGACACTAGTGGGGAACTTGGGTATTCCGGTGAGGAGGCTGAAACAACTAATCTCATTTGGGCAATTAGATGGGTCCATAGTAGGGGGGTGCCAGCTATCCTAGCCACCTTACCAGTCCACCTATCCCTGGGAAACCATGAGGAAGACATAACGTTTGTAGTGACCCCAGGCATGGAATGCCCGGTGATCCAAGGACTGGAATAGTTAAAGAAATGGAACCCCCGGGTAAATTGGAGGACGGCAGAAATCAATTTCCCGAAGGGGGACCATACGAACTTAAAACCCCAAGGAGTCCTACCAAAATTAAGAACGGAGAAAGCATCAATGGGAGAAGAAAAGGGGCTACCCGAAATACCAGAGGAATACCGAGACCTTGCTGAAGTTTTCAGTGAGGAGAGGGTGGATGAGCTTCCCCCTCACTGATCCACGGATTGTGCCATAGAATTCAAGCCTGGGGCAAAACTCCTGAAGCCCAGACTATACTCTATGAGCCCTAAGGTGAAGGAGGAAATGGAAAGATTCATAAATAAAAACCTAGAAAAGGGGTTTATCGAAATGGCCAAGCCTAAAGTAGCCACCCTGGCCCTCTTTAGAGAGAAGAAGGATGGCACTTTACGCTTGTGTGTAGATTACCATGCCTTGAATGCAATCAGTGAAAGCAACTGATACTCCCTACCCTTCATGAAGGGCATGTTATCCCACCTCTTGAAAGAAATAATTTTCACTAAACTAGATCTAAGGGAAGCATATTACCACATTAGAATTAAGGAAGGGGATGAATGGAAAACTGCATTTAATTGCCCAATGGGGTGCTACCAATTCAAAGTTTTGCTGTTTGGACTACAAGCCCCCCCCCCTGCAATATTTATGCAATTAATCAATGAGGTTCTAAGGGAGCACCTATTTAAGGGGATCCTGGTTTATTTAGACAATATCCTTATCTTTACCAAATCCAAAGAGGAACATGTCAACCTAGTCAGAGTGGTTTTAAAGAAACTGCAAGCTGCCCACCTATATACCAAATTATCAAAATGCAAATTCCGCCAGGAAAAAATAGACTACCTGAGTTATCGCATATTCCCACAGGGCATTGAAATGGACCCCGAGAAGGTCAGAGCAGTACTAGAATGGGCACCACCTCACACAAGGAAGCAGCTGCAGAGTTTCCTGGGTATCGCAAACTTTTACCGCCAATTCATCCCCTCATTTGCCCCAATAGCCCTATGCCAAACAAACCAGCAATCCCATCACTGAAAGAATGGATAGAACAATTACAAAACACCTGGACAATAGTTAGAAAAGCCTTAGATGGAGCTAGGCAAGCATACAAACACAAGCAGATAAAAAAAGAGTTGCACCCACACCATTCATTGTAAGAGAAATAGTATATTTGTCTACAAAATACCTAAAATCTCTACAACCCTGTAAAAAACTTGGACCAAAATATATAGGACATTTTCCAATTAAAAAAATCATAAACCCAGTAACAGTAGAATTAGAACTACTCAAAAATCTTAGACAACTACACCCCGAAACTGTTAAAGAAGTTTCATACAGAATATCCCAACAAGCCAGACTAACATTTATACCTATTTGTTTTCTCTATAGGTGGATCTCTCTTATTTTTAAGGGGGGCAGGATGTCAGAATCCAGTTATATTTCCTTTCTATCTATCTTCTCTGATCTAAATTGTTACCCTTCCCTGGATCCTGCCATACTCCCAAGGGGGAGGGGGGATATGCATGCGGGCTTATTATTATTATTATTATTATTATTATTATTATTATTATTATTATTATTATTATTATTATTATTATTATTATTATTAATTTATTTAATTTCTATTACTTTCACTTCCTCTATTCACTACAAAGTAACCTTTTGTTTATTCACCTTCGTGTCTGCTAACCATTACAATGTAACAATTTGCCTCTTATCCTATGCCCCCTCTGAATCTCTCCTCCCTATTGGGCAGCTAGGAAAAGGGGGATGAAGAGATACAAACCTCCAGGATCTGGTTTATTTCTGCATTATCAAAATAAAGTGGGAAGAACTGTTGAATGATCATGCACAATGGAGTTGGACTGATGTTATCTTTCCTGGATTTAACATCTAGGAATTTGCCAGTCTGAATCGCCTGGAAGAACCGTGGGGTGGGGTTTGTTTAGGAACACTTTAAAACATCAATCTGTAAGGGAATCCTTCAGATCCTGTCTATTATGCCTGCTATCAACTACTCTTAATAAAAGTTCCTGTTGGAAGAGATTGTTTCCAAGAGTTCTGCTTTCTTAAAATGTGGGTTGAAGTGGTGCCTTACAGTGGTATAGGGAAGAATGTAAATGTTACTTAAATGAGTTAATGATCATATGATGTCAAAATGTGTTTCCTTAGGTCACAACACTAATGCAACATAAATGTTGTCAAATGAGACTGATGGAGACAATAAATATGTTGATGACAATTACAAAATAGATAATTAATTTTGTGTGTGTGCGTATCTATTGCTAACTGGTTATGTGAACTCAAATTAGAGAAAGAATATTGGCACATCAACATGGCACAGAAAAGAAAATGAAATTTATGTTTGTTAGGATGGAAAATTATTTTGCCATGTGTTCCTCTCTAGCTTGATCTTCTTTCAAAAATATTTCATTAGCATGCAGCTCTTACTTCATGTGAGGACAGAATGAGGTAGCATGCCTTCTCCTAACTCAGTTAAAAGCTTTACCATGTAAGGCCAGAGCAAAATTTATGCTGCCATTTGACCAAAAAAAGTCAGTATGCATGGATGAGCGAAAGCAGTAATAATGCACATCATTGTCATAGAATAGCAACACTATCAAAATGCAAGCCGATCCTATATGCCACCAACTATTGTCTGTATTGTTGTCTGTGTCTCGCCTGTTATATTTCTCAGAAATTCTGGCTGTTCTTTACCATTTTTTAATACTACCTCAAGATGCTGAAGCATAGGAAGACATTTCTTCACTAGTTTGGTTTATAATTAGATATTATAGCCAGTGACTTTGGAGAAAGAAGAGGAGGAGGAGGAGCAGGAGGAAGAGGAAAAGAAGGAGAAAAGAGGGAAAAAGAGGAAAGGGGGAAGGAGAAGGAGTCTGGATTTTATATGTCACTAGAGTTTATGCAGCCTTAGGTATGGTGTTTTAGTACTAGTATTGTGAAAACTCCAGTGCTGTGTGTCACATCATGTAAGTTTCAAACTGACCATAAGCAACATAGCATAAGTACAAAGAAAATATAAATAAGCTGAGTAATGCATATTATGCACTTAAATTAAAAAACAAAGTGCATCTTTGCCCCCAGGCAGCTCAGAGAGAGAGAGAGAGAGAGAGAGAGAGAGAGAGAGAGAGAGAGAGAGAGAGAGAGAGAGAGAGAGAGAGAGAGAGAGAGAGAGAGAGAGAGAGACTGAGACTCATGCATTAAAGCAGAACAAGAGTGAAAGTTTGGTTTAATCTTAAAATACTTCCACCCTTCCCAATGTCTCCATTCTCCCTCTCCAAATCTTCAGGTGCCACTTGAAATGATAAGGGCACAGGTGGAGAAAGACTATCTGCAGTGAGTGGCTGAATCCCTGCAGAGGGGGGAAGAAAGGAAGGAAGGAAGGAAGGAAGGAAGGAAGGAAGGAAGGAAGGAAGGAAGGAAGGAAGGAAAGGATCCCCTCAGCTCCACACTATACAGAAAGGAAGAGAAAGAAAACATCCTGAGGCTTTACATTAGCACTGAGTCAGGGGTGGGCAGTTAAATTTCCTAAAGGACCACATAAGAAACTGGGATTGTTGAGAGCTCTACTGCCACTGTCCCCCCTCCCCCCTGCAGCCACCATCACCACCAGCCAGATGGGAACAGTCAAAAGGCTGGATGTGGCTGGCAGGCGGTAAAATGCCCAGGTCTGTGCTGAAGAAAGAGGAACTGGACAAAACACTTGGCAATATTATTTGTTATTTTGCTGGAACCAGACAGATCCCCAAAGCTGTTGTCCTTTCATTAGAGCTCAAAAGGCAGAAGAAGCAAGACAGGGGTTTCCTGTGATGGGGAAGCAGCATTTCAAAGCAAACCTTTGCAAACCCCATCTTCTCAACCCTCCCTTTCTCTTTCCTGCACACACTATTTCAGAACTGGTGCAGTACTAGTGATGAGGAGGACTCTTGTTGATTGCAGGGGAGGAGGCAGCTCCTTCTGCGGTCCAAGGCAGCATTCTAACCAAGGTGCCACCATGGCCCCTACCAAGGTAAATGGAGCGGCCCAATGACAAAGGGAAAAATCCACTTTCCAGGCTCCTCTCTAGCTTGTAAAAGACGTTTTCCTCCCAGAACCCTCCTCCTCTCTATTTCTCTGGAGAGTCTGCAGGTGAAGTGGGCCAGGATCAGCTTCTGACATGTTTTGTAACAGCAGATAGTGTCTGGAAGAGACTTTCATAGTTTACTGAGGACATCTTGTGGAGAAATTTAAAACTGCAACTGCTTCTTGTTTGTATTGGTCCAACAGCTGTTATTGGTGGGGGTGGATACTGACTAAATGTTTTGAAATATAGCCTCCACTAAAAGATAACAGGATTGGATTTAGTTACTACTGAAATGGAGAAACCATATTCACAACTCAACTGTAAACTCATAATGAAAAAAATTTATGAAGCTAATGAGGAAATATGTTCCCAAATAAGAGAGAGAACTGCAGAAATAATAAACAGAAATTCTACTGTGAACTTACAAACTGACCTTCAGGCTCTATTTGATCATTCTACAGACCAAAAACCAACAGAAGAGGAATTAATTTATATACAACCTATGGAGACTTTGGATGACCAAAAAATGATTGTAACTAAACTATCTACAATTGCAAAACTAACAGAAATGCACTTAAAATTACAACTGTTGGAGAATTATGACAACTTTGATAATCAACTACTAATTATAAAATTGGACATGATCAAGTGTTTTATCCAGCAGACAGGAGCCAGGTGTCAAAAACAGAGGATGGCAGGTCTTTTACTGACCCAAATGACATTACAAGCAATAATGGGAGATCTATTTGCTGAAATAGAGGCTTTGTTATGGAAACCTTCTTGGCATAAAAAGTAAGCCAGAATAAGATTAAAAAGAAAAATTTAAAATTATATGTAATGGATTAAAAAGGTTTTGAGAAATATGGATTGATTTAAGAACTAAGATTTAGAGTTGAAAATTTGTGATTATTAGAATATATATGTTAAACAGAGTAAGAATGTATTTTTTGGAATAATATGTTTATTTGTATGAAAATTATTTTGTAATGGAATGAGAATAAGAATATGAAAGAGGTTTTTAGAAATTCGGATTGCTTTAACAACTAATTGAGTGTGTTAAGTTAGTAAGATGATGTTTTGTGTAATAATAGGTGTGTTCTTTTTTTTAGACATGATAATTATTTGAATGAGATTTAAATGCTATCTAAAGAAATAAGAGAGATTTGTGATAAAATCAATGATTCATGAGATTATGAATTAGAATATATCTGGATTAGTATTTTAGATGGGATACCCAAAGTGATAATACATTTATCTAAGATTAAATTGGACTATGGTAACTGTAAATTAATAAAGTTCAAAACAGGATTAGGATTTATAGATATGTAATGTAGAAATGGATTATGTTAAATAGGTTATATTATTTGAGGGAAATAGAGAGGGAACATTTAATGTATTTACTTGAGCTATTATATGATTTTGTTTTTGGATTATTGATCACCTAACCACCATGGTGTGTCTTGAGCATTCTGTTGTAAAAGTTAAAAAACCAATAAAATTTGTTATAAAAAAATGCTATGAACATGTGTTTGGGCAAACTGCAAGAGATAGTGGAGGACCCAGGAGCCTGGCTTGCTATGGTCCATGGGGTCACAAAGAATTGGTCATGACTGATCAACAAAAATTGCTCACTCTTAAACTCTCATAAGAAAACTTATATCATATAGCTTATTTTAGCTTTAATTTTTTTTGACAAAACTATGCCAACTTTACTCCTTTTGAACTTATTCTGCGAATGTTTTATGCCGTACAGGGACTGTCCAGGACTAACTGCCTTTTTCCTATAATCAAACCACATTGCCTTTTCACCAGCTTCATTAAAACTGATTTTTTCTATATTCTGTACTATTCTTAGCAGCTCAAAATAATTTTCAAGAACAAAATCATAGGTGGTTGATATCATTCTTATAGGACAAGAGTGGAATCCAAGAGGGTAAATGTTGTTTTGTATGTTTAATTCTTAAAACCTCCATTGATTTTGTGTTTATTAGAATTTTATGCATTTCAGTGCAGAATTCTACTCCTTTGCTGTTTCTACTTCTATTTGCTTTAATCCCTTATTTTCTGTCCAATTCAGTGAATATGTCTCAATCCACTATCATGCAAAGATGTGACTTGTCAGATTGCAGATAAATTCCATAATGTTTTTATTTTTAGTTGGCTAGTTTTTAAGTTTTATTTCTTCTAAGAGAGATCTGCAAAGGCCAAAGTACCCTTTCATTCCCTCTATCTAAAATAGTAAGAATGCTTCCAAAAATAATGAGAACAAATTTAACTCAAGAAAAGTAAAAGTAAAATAGAAATAAAAATCTGGAATTGAATTACAACTTCCAAAGAACAAAGATTCTTGGAAATAAAACGAACTTTTTAATTTTTTCCCCTACATATAAGGGAATGTGAGGAGAGATAGATTAAATTAATAAGTATTAAATAGATTGAAGAAAATGTGGCTAGAATGGTTCTCCCTCCTCTCTTTGCCTGACCTCCAAACTTGAAGCACTCTACTCTTATTATGCAAACCAAGAGAACTAGGTTAGGATTCATAATTGCCATTGGTTTGTGTACTGTTTCTATCCATAGTGTTTAGCTTGTGTTGAAAAACCAGAGCCATAAAATCAACTTCCATCTGTTGAGTCTCCCTGTTGATCCAAAAATGAAAGTGCTCTCCTATAACAGAGCCAAGGTAGACAGGTGGTATGGATTTCATTCATCAGTGGTGTCATCTGGCTCCTGGCTTGTTATTCCTGCTGTTATGATGGTTGCAGCTGCTCCTCTGACCACATAAGTACTCCCAGCTCTTTGACTTCTCAGGTGTTTTGATTTTTTTTAGAAATGTGGAGTCCTGATAGCCTTGGTTTAGATAGCATTGGTATGCATATTTAATATTATCCAAGGCTTTTTACCTCTTTATAAAACCAGAGGATCCTTTCATTTGTAGTCTATGTGCCAGTATAGCTGTGAAAATATTAGTATCAACATTTAAGAAGAAAAATTAAGTAGTACATTACATAACCCAAAGAAGTTTATCTACTCTTCAAAGTCACTGTAATATAAGCTTCATGGAAGAAAGTTAAAAAAAAATAACAAAATGATCATCATGATTAATTTTTAAATAATCTTTGACTCAGAATTACAAGTTAAATTTTAGAAATGTTTTTATATGAATGACTTTTAAGATTAGAATCATAGTATGATTTTCCCTGAGCATCTTTAATAATAGAAATAATAAAACTTATATACATTACCTTTTCTTATTCTTTCCCAATATCTCGTAAATATTCTTCATCAAGCACATAGAAGAAATTAAGTTCCAATTTAGGTAACGTTAATTCTTTATATACTTCTGGAATGGCTTTTCTTCCAGATATATTTAAAAATTCCTTGACTTTATTTTCCAAATGTTTTTCAAATGTCCTTTTAAGTTTTTGATTCTTCTTTTTTTCATGAAGTGTAAGCAATAATGCAACCATATTTGCATTAAAAGTATCCCAAACCACCATTAAATTCATAGTCTATTTATTTGTATGAAAAAATCTTCCTAATCTAGTTCCATATGTTTTCTAAACTATGGCTTTATTAAGAATGATTTTTTATACTATCTTGAAAAACTAGGAATACTTTTTCTTACAGCAATTGATCATTTATTTCCCTTTATATTTTTAAATAGTTGATTGATTTGATTTTCTATTTATCCATGTTATATCATCCCTAGTTAAGACCAAATCATCAAATTTTAATAGAAAGAAAATCCTTTAAATATAATAAGGAAAGGATCTCTGAAAGATTGCATATGGATAAAAAACACTCCTACTCTCAATCTCTTATTGTTTTCATAAATCTCATAGTTTATGTACTGATGTAATTCAAGAATCTCATCTAAAGAAATATAAATGTGAAGATCATAATTTTCCTAAGATTAACTTTAATAAGCTATGGATTATAGAAGAACTTCATGGCCAATAAACTACTACTGGCTGATATTGCATAAGCTAGAATTTTCAGGAAATAACTTTTTCTCCTTATTCTCTATCCATTTTAAAAACTCCTTCCTTTTTCTACATAAAGACTATGGATAATGCTGTTTTATGTCAGGAAATAAGACAGCTTGGTCAGGAATTTAATAAGCCTTGTATGGTTTATGAAAGAGCAGAGAAATATTGTAAAGGGAGATAAAAATAACATTTTTCTTCATGTAATTCTAAGGTCTTCTGTGCAACCTTATGGGGAAAACATTTCAATTTTATTTACAGGGAGGAAAATTATAACATGATGTGTTACAAGTAATAAAATTTATAGGAATTATCTATGGTTTAAAATAAAATATTTATTTTGGGAGCTCCTTGAAACAATTGTGGCACCATTAATTCCATTTTTCTGGAATTGTCTTTGAGGCAGACGTTTGTGTAAAGAAGACCTGGAAGAAGCATCAAAGTGGCTCCAACTTGAGCTGTCAGGAGGAGCTCTATTCTACTCAACATTTGCAAGCTGCCATCCCTGCCGACTGCCAGCAGTTCAATTCTGATCGGCTCAGGGTTGACTCAGTCTTCCACCCTTCCGAGGTTGGTAAAATAAGGACCCAGATTGTTGGGGGAGCAATACGCTGACTCTGTAAACCATTTAGAGAATGCTGTAAAGCATCATAAAGTGGTATGTAAGTCTAAGTGCTATTGCTATTGCTACCTAAGCTGAGCACTCCATTCAGTGATTTGCACACTGACAAATTAAAAAAACAACAAATAAATTGATTATGTTCACCAAACAGCACTGATCTCACAAAATAATGGGATGATTGATGGTGAAAGGAATGATGAGAAATGACTCTGGTGTATATAGCATATTAAAAAAGGAGTAAATATTTTTCTGGGATACATTTCGGTGTGAAATTCTGTTATATTAACACCCCTATTTACTGGCTGGAGAGTTGCTGGAAAGAGAACTACTTGGTCCTTTAGCAGAAAAGAACAAATAGGAGATAGTTTCACAGTATATTTTTCTTCTATTATATTTGCTTCCAGCCATAATATCTAGTTATTTGCTCCGCATGGAAAATCATGTGCAGATGTGTGTACAGAGACATATCTCCCAAGCATCTGACTCAGAAAGAATGATAATGATGTCAGATGTTCTAAATCAGATTTCATATATTTGCACAGCAAGAGAAAATTATTAGACAGGGTCTTCTCATTTTGAAATTTCTTCCCTAGTGACATAGTTCTGTGATCTTATACACCTCCTTCTTTTAGCTATTTTTTCTTTTATTTCTGTGGTTTCACCTTGTTCAAGTGAAAGAAAAAAAGAAGGTAAAAGTTACAAATCAATTCCTCACAGTACCTTGTCTTTTTAAAAAAGGCTAGTTCATTCCATTAATTTGCAATGGCCCTTTTGCTTCTAAGGGAGTTCCTACAGACTCAGCTTTTGGATTATGGCCTGAGTCTATCAAGAATTGCAAGTGTTTAATAATAGATGAATCTACAGCCCATCATAGCAATATATAACTTCAGATTGGTGGCATACTCTGTCTGTTGATTTGGTGTCTATGCAAATACAAATTCACTTATGGCAATGAAAGATGCCCCATAGGTTTCAAAGTGATTCATGAAACTATTCTTCTTAAAACAGAAGCAGTTACTAAAAGTATTTTATACTACTTCTCAGTACAAATAATCCCAAAGTAGGAAGGAAAGGAGATTGAGTTTGAAATCAGCTCCAGATCCCTCATAATACCAGCAATTTATCATTTCTTTGTGATTTATTTTTACTCAGTTGTAATGTAGTTTAAACTTCTTGGTAGCTATATTTTTAGACATAATGATTCTGTCTTCCTTCTGTGTTTCTCCTCCTCCTCCTCCTCCTCCTCCCCTCCTCCTCCTCCTCCTCCTCCTCCTCCTCCTCCTCCTCCTCCTCCTCCTCCTCCTCCTCCTCCTCCTCCTCCTATGACATGTAAAGTCCAGCAGGAGGAGGAGGAGGAGGAGGAGGAGGAGGATTGATAAAGCTTTGGTTAGTACTACTTGTTTTATGTTGTATGGAATTTAGGTCACAGAATGGAGAACTGAAACCTGATCTGCCTTTCTGTCAGGAGACATACAGTTTATACCAGTGATGGTGAACTTTTTAGAGACCAAGTGCCCAAACTGCAACCCATGTGAGCGTGGCCCACTGGGTGGGCATGGCTGTGGTGGTCATGGCAGATTGGGTTTGTATGGCCAAGGTGAGCGTGATCATCTTGATGTTGCTCGTGGGGAGGGACACCTGTGGGGGCCAGGCAGGATTGGGGAGATCTAGGGGGTCTCTGGCAGGTGGGGCGGTGGGCAGGAGGCTCATCCTGCAGGGTGAGCAAGGCAAGGCGAGGCAGGGCAGGGGTGCCATTGTCACAGGGCAAGGTGAGGTAGGGGCCGGGGCAGCTGCTGCCTGACACCATCAGCTCCTGCACACAGAGGCCAGCGAGCGCATGAGTGCTGGGATACATCCGGCCATTGGGACCTCAGCAAGTTAGCGGGTAGCTGGTTGAAGAGCGACGGTTGCCATCTCAGGGGCATGGCTTGTGTGCCCACAGAGAGGGCTCTGAGTGCTGCCTCTGGCACGTGTGCCATAGGTTCGCCACCACTGGTCTAATACTGTACCTAATAATCTAGCATAGGAAAAAAAAAATAGGGAGAAAGCAGGGTTCCCCCCCCCCACCTCACATGTGGCATTCCTGAGGGGAGAAAAGTTGAAATGGACAAAGGAGCTGGCAGGAAGAGAATTATTGATGGACTCCAAGAAGGAGGGGGGAAATGATTAGCAAACAAAAGTGATATTCAACACTTTCAGGCCTCTGAAGAGATGCAAGTCCTAGGGTGATTCAAGATACAGTCAGTATAGAGGCTGTTACAAAGAGAGAGAGATCACTTGGTGTTGAGACAACAGTTTGCTTGGCACAGATGCCCAAAGAAAAAACGATCCAAAAATCAAAGAAGACCGAAAGGCAGTCAGCCATGAAGGATTCCCCACTAAGTTTTTTTTATTGAAACCTTGATTAACTCTGTGGACAATTTAGTTACAGTTACATGCATAGCAATATTTTAGACAGTCACATACTATTAGCATTGCTCGAAGCAGTTGTGTTCCAGGGATGGAGATAGTTAATCAAAGAATGGTAAACCTTAAATTTAAGAAGTTAAATCAATTTGTTACATTCTAGTCTCTTCTGAAGTTAGTACCAGCTGAGTGCCATTTGTATACTTAATCCTGATGGTTGAAAAAGAAGCCTTTTCTATCTTTGAACGGTTATAAAGAAAGAAAACATTTAAACTGATTTGGCAGAAGCTCTTTCTGTGCTGTGTTTTTTCTGTTTGATCCTACAGATACTCCTCACAGAGACAGATCTCAGCATTTCAAGTGGCAGGCATATAAACAATCAAAGGCCACCTTCAAAACGCTTCTGATACTTTGAGAGTACGAACAGTGGGTGGTATGGAGATGTCTTAAGAATAAAGTTTACAAAATGGCAAGACCTTATTATGGTGGATTATAAAAGTGTGGACTTCTGTTTTTGATCACAAGGAATTGAACTTTTTCTTGCATTGCTAAGCACCCATTGGTTTTGCAAAGCAATAGTGTTATAGAATCTGAGAATTAAAAAGAAATATGTGTTTAATTATCAGTGGTACTGAAATTAAGAAAGGAAGTTTTATATACTAATTTAGTTTTTCCCATGAAAGTTAGTGAGTAGAATTTGCTATCTCAACACCGCATTACATATTATGTATGCGGCTAGAAATATTAATTGAAAATGGAAAGATGGTGATGATGATAAGAATGCATTTTTCACTTTTTCTGTTGCAATTCTAACTCGGAGTTATATCAGATCTAAAGAAAAGGAAGACAGGCAGATTTTATAGGTTGATACTCTTATTATTTATTATACAGTGAGGAACACTATTCTTTTTGGCAAAGCTGAATTAAAATAAGATATGTTTTTAATGTGTCTGTAATGAATGGGGATTAATTTGACGTTATTTCATGAGATGAAGTGAGATTCATACATAAGTTTGTTCTACCTTATTTTGTACATAGTGTATATTCGTGTTGTGATAAGATTTATCAAATTCAGTGCAATACCTGCTCATTTTTCTTTGTTCCCTCCCCCATACACACTTTTGCTCTCTCTAGTTCTTTAAATAACTAAAGGGTTATTTAAACTGAATCTTAAACTGAAATAAAGAGTTGAATTGTTAGAGAATTTTAATTTCTCTGTTGGTGAAAAAGCTCTCACAATTGACTGCATTTAGCTGATTCAAATAAATTTCTTTATATTCACATCAAAATATTTACAATGCCATACATTCTTCTTTACAGTAACATAGCACAAATGAAGACTTCTTACAGAGAGATACAGAGACAAACCTGAGACTGAAAATTCAGCTTCTAACTCAATATCTTTTTGCACAGACTCAGTAGCACTTTCTTCACATTGGCTGACTGAGTTACCACATGACTCTTCCTGCTCATGAATATTCCAACCCTCCTCCCTTCATGACAGGAAGAGACATCAGACCTATTGACTTAATACATTCTACATAGTGAACACCACCCAATGGTTTAGTCATCATGTCTGCCAAATTATCCTCAGAAGAACAATGATGTAAACTAATCAATTTTCATTTTACAGCTTCCCTGACATTACAATACTTAATGTCTACATGTTTACTTCTGTTCTTCACCCTGTCACCAGTTGCCATTTTTATACAAGCAGCATTGTCTTCAAATGCCTTTATAGATTCTTTTACATTAATATTTAAATCTTGCAACAACTGTACATACCATGTTACTTCAGAACACAATTCAGATAAAGCAATAAACTCTGCTTCCGCTGTTGAAATAGCAATAGTTGTTTGTTTTCTGGACTTCCATCCAATCAGAGTCCCTCCAAAGAATATTATAATCCCAGAATTTGATTTCCTTGTGTTTATGTCATTTAGATTGTCACTATCAACATAACACTTTAATTTCAATTCCTCAGTAATCTGTATTTGAAGACCCAAATTTATAGTTCCCTTTAAATATCTGAGAACCCTTTTTACAACCCATCCAATGTAACTTTGTAGGTGCAGCAGTAAAACAACTCAAAATGCTTACTGGGCAAGCTATGTCTGGTCTGGACCACTGTGACAGATATAACAAACTCCCTATTGCTGAGTGATATATCTCTTGATCACAGGTTTCACCTTTGTCCACACTTAAACTATTATAAAAGTCCGTACTCATGGGTGTGGGAGCAGTATTGCAATCTTTCATATTATATTTTTCCAATAACTGCTCAATTTTTCTCCTTTGACTGAGAATATAACCACCTTTTTCATTTTTCTGTATCTCTACACTGAGATAATTTTTTATTTCTCCCAAATTCTTGAATTGTGGAAAAACCTTGTGCCACTAACCTGGCCTTATACTGTACATCATTATTTGGCAATACCTTTTTCTTATATACCCACTTACAACCCACAGCTTTGGTTCCCTGTGGCAAAGTCACTGATTTAAATACTTCATGTTCTCCCATGGATTTCATCTCTTTATCCATGGCCTCCTTCCATCTTTCTTGTTCAGTTTTTGGTAATGCCAACACCTCTTTATAACTTCTTGGCTCATACCACACATTGCAAACCTTTACCTTGCTGGCAGAATACCTGTCAGGCGGAATTCCTTTATTACATCGCTCTGACCTACGTGGTATTAACTGCTCCTGTGTCTCAAGTCTATCTGGCTTCATGTCTTGTTCAGCCTCTCCTTCCTGAACATTGACATCTTCAATAATCATTTTCCCATCATTAGATGTGTTATTGTCATTAAGTAGATCACCGCCATTAAGTGAGACATACCCAGAATTTGCATTAATTCTGTCCCAATTTTGTTCTGCAAAATTAGCAGACCTTGAAATTACAATTCTTTTACTTCCATTGGTAAAGCGATATTCTTTTGACCCTGGCTCATAGCCCACAAACCTGAGCTTTCTTGCTGTCCCTTTCTTCTGATTGCTTTCGGAATATGTACCCATGCAGTACTTCCAAAAATTCTCAAATTTGCCAGTGATGGCTTTCTCCCATATAGAATGGCATATGGAGTATTATTAATGGAGGAACTCCACAGCCTGTTAACTATATAATTGGCAGTCAATATGGCTTCTCCCCAATATGACCTGCTCATACCAGAATCCTCTAATAATGAATCTTTCATTGTTTGCAAAACACCATTCCTTCTTTCAGCTATACCGTTCTCTGCTGCTGTGTAAGGATTTGTACGTCTGTGTCTTATCCCCAACTGCCCCAACCATTGTTGGAATTTAGTTGACATAAATTCAGTACCTCTGTCAGTTTGCAACTGACACACTTGTTGTCTGTACCTTCTCTCTATAAAACTTACCCACTGTTTGAATTATTGTAGCACCTCTGTCTTACCTCTAAGGAAGTAGCAAAACGAATACCTGCTATAATCATCAACAATTACGAGTGCATATTTTGCTCCTCCCAAACTGGCTTGCATAGGTCCCACCAGATCTGCTTGGACCAGCTCTAGAGCTCTTTTTGTTTGTCTTGTGCTATATTTACTAACTGGGAATGCCTTTGACTTCGATGCTTTGCATACTGCACAGTCCAAATATGCATCCCTTCAAATTTAGCCCTTCTGCAAACTCTTGCATTTGCTGCAAAACCTTAAAGCTTGCATGGCCAAGTCTTCTATGTAGAAGATGAACACACGAATCGTGCTCTGCAACATTCTTAAATATATGAGAACATTGAACCTTTTGTCCCTGCAATACATATAGATTATCTTCCTTTATGCCTTCTGCACAAATATTCCCATTCCTTTTGATGAGACACTTCCCATTTACAAAAATGATCTCAAAACCTTGTTTGTCTAAATTAGACACACTTAACAAATTATGTTCCATCTCAGGTACACAAAGCACATTGGTAAACTTTGATTCCAAATATGGAATTTTTACATCGCCTCTTCCGATGACTTTTGCTTTCTGGCCATTTGCCAAAGCCACAGCTTCTTGTGCTACTGGAACAAACCTGCAAAATAATTCAGAGTCATTAACAATTGTTTGACTTGCCCCACTATCTATTAGCCACTTGTCTCTGTTGTTGCTATAACAAACTTTTGCAACACCAAAATGTTCCTTTTGCAAATCAGTCCTTTTTGTTTGCACAAATGTCCTTCACTGCAAATTGTTCCTCTGCAAACAGATCCTTTTCAGATGTGTGTTTGCTCCACAAATGTAGCAATTCTTTTCTTGCTGAGCCCTCTGCTTGCAAAATCTCTCTTTTGATGCAACTTGGTCCCATCTGCTTGTTTCTTCTACGGCAGTGGTTCTCAACCTTTTTAATGCCACGACCTCCAACCGGTCGTAAGTCGAGGACTTCCCAACCGGTTGTAAGTCAAGGACTTCCCAACTGGTCGTACGTTGAGGACTTCCCAACCGGTCATAAGTCGAGGACTGTTTCCTTGCCCGGGAGTGCCGCGCATGCGTGGTGCCACCCCCTGCGCCGGCCGAGGCATAGCTGGCAAGGGGCAGCGACGGCGCAGGGTGACCACCGGCTGGGCCACCAGCTGGCCCAGCCCAAGGGAGGTAAGGCACCTGCTGGGCCACAGGCGCAGCAGCAACCCTCCCTGCGCCCACCGGCCTCCCACCTCCCACCCTGGCCTTCTTTTACTTACATTTTTAGTAGTTGCTCAGCAGGGAGGGGTGGAAACTTGCAGACAGCTCGCCTTCGCTGCAGACAACTTGCAGCACCGTTTGCAGACTGGGACTTTTGGCAGGCTCAGCAGGGCAGAGACAGCCTGGACAATTCCTATTGGCTTTCAAAAGCCAATAGATTAAGAGGAAGTAGCACAGCTAAGGAAAAGGGGGAAAATGGTGGACTGTGTTGTTTGGCGACCCCAATGAAATGGTCGTTCGACCCCAAATGGGGTCGTGACCCACAGGTTGAGAACCGCTGTTCTGCGGAGACTTGCAGTCTGGACCCCCTCCTCAGGAATTTCTCCTCCTCGTGGCTGCTCCTAAAATGTTGCTTTTCTTCTTCATTAAGCAAACATGCCTTTAAAGCCTCAAAATTTAAGTCTTGCTCTTCTTTACACTCAAATATCGCAGAAACTGTATCCCAGGTTTTATCTAAACTGTTCAACACCAATAAAACATTCTGGGACTCAAGGAATTTAATCTCACATTGTTCTAAGTCCAAAAATAAACTTTGCATTTTATTTAAATGCTGTTCCACAGATTCACCTGGTTGCAAACAGGCCCTGTAAAGTTTTCTTTTTTTTATTATAAATATTTTATTAGTTTTATAATTAAACAAAAAAGAAAAATTCAAATTAAATATAACTCAACTCAATTTAATACAATCTTTTTCAACTCTCTGCCACCCAAAACAAAACATACATTCTTTTAAAAACTTACATAAAATACTTAAAATACCTATGGGTGTTGCTTGGCAGCTCCCCCTCCACCACATCCCCCTCTTATTTCCTCCCTATCTCCTACTTCCCTCCCCCTCCCCTCTCTCCCTCCCTCACTCTCCACCCTCCTCCTACAACCTTTAAACTTCCCTCCGCTCCTTCACTCCTCACTCTCGACCCCCTCCAGATGTGGTCCAGAGGTGCTGCCCGAGCAATCCCTCTTATATCAACAATTATATCATTCTTATATATTGCAAATATTACAGTTGAGTATATTATTAAACGCCCCCCAACCCACCCACCCCCCCGACTTTCCAAAGTGAATACAGGGTAATACAAAAGAAAACCCACTAAATTAAACAAAATTATTACCAACATGTAAAAATTTAACTATAAGCTAAATACAATTTCTTAGATTGATATTTCCCTTGAATATAGTCTATCCATTTTTTACAGTCCAACATATATTTTTCATTTGAATGATCTTTCAAATATGCTGATATTTTAGCCATTTCCGCCAAGTTTATAACTTTCAAAGTCCATTCTTCAATGGATGGTAATTCTAGTTTCTTCCAATATTGTCCCACCAACAATCTCGCTGCTGTAATCAAGTTCAAAATTAAGTTCGTCTCTATGGTGGTGCAATCTTTTGTAATACCTAATAAAAACAGCTGTGGTGAAAATTCGATACGTTTTTTCAAAATATTTTGAAGTATCCACCATATTTTTATCCAAAAGGCCTTAATTTTTCTACAAGTCCACCATACATGAAAATAAGTAGCATCCATACATTCACATCTCCAGCACTTAGGTTGTAAATTGGGATACATACATGATAATTTTTTCGGATCCAAATGCCATCTATAAAACATTTTATAAAAATTTTCTCTTAAATGTTGCGCTTGTGTAAATTTTACATTTTTCACCCAGATCCTCTCCCAAATTTCCATCATGATTGGTTGCCCAAAATTTTGTCCCCACTTTATCATACAATCTTTTACTAATTCAGTTTCAGAATCAATTTCTATCAATACATTATACAATCTTTTAATATGCATTGACATTTAATCTCTAATTTGTTTAATTAAATTTTCATCTATTTGAGATAAACCCATCTTCAAATCTTTTTTCCATCTAGTCTGCAATTGTAAATATTGAAACCAAGGAAGAATTATTCCTTCCTCTCTTAAAATATCCAAGGACTTCAATAATAGAAGATTCCCTTCTTTGATTAGGAGTTTCTCATAAGGCACCACATCTTGTAATTGTACTCTATTTATATTCTCTATTGCGTGTCTGGGAACCGTCCAAACGGGAATCTTATCATTTAATTTATACTGATACTTTTTCCAAACACGCAGCAGAGCATTTCTTAATAGGTGCTCTTTGAAACTCCTATCCACCTTTTTATCATAAACTAGATATGCATGCCAACCATATAATAAACCGTACTCTTCAATATTCAATATTCTATCATTAGTTAAATTAACCCAATCACTTATCGCTACTAAAACAGCAGCGTGATAATATAACTTAAAATTAGGCATTTTCAGACCACCTCTTTCCCTGGTATCCTGAATAATTTTTAATTTGACCCTCGGTTTCTTACCATTCCAGATAAATCTATTAATACCCTTCTGCCACTCCTCCAAATTCGCATTCTTTTTAAGTATAGGTAACATTTGAAAAATAAATAAAAATTTAGGCAATACATTCATTTTAACTGCTGCTATCCTACCCAACATAGATAATTGTAATTTCTTCCATTTCTCCAGTTCTGTTTGTGTCTTATTCCATAAAACTTCATAATTATTTTTATATAACTTCCCATTGGAGGCTTCAATATCAATTCCTAAATATTTAATTTTCTTAACTATCTCACATCCCGTTATTCTTTCCAGTTCCTGTTTTAAATTAATATTCAAATTTTTAACTAACATCTTTGTCTTAGATATATTTAATTTAAACCCTGATACCCTACCATAATTTTTAATTATCTCCATCAATCCCATAACTGACTGTAATGGTTGACTCAGTGTCGCAACCAAATCATCAGTAAAAGCACGTAATCTATAATCTTGTTGTCTAATCTATATACCTTTTAAATCATCTGCAGCTCTTATCCTATTCAATAAAACCTCTAAAGTTAAAACAAACAACAAAGGGGATAATGGACATCCCTGTCTGGTACCTTTCTCTATATTAAATGAATCTTTATAATTATTATTATTATTATTATTATTACTATTATTATTATTATTATTATTATTATTATTATTATTATTATTATTATTATTATTATTATTATTATTATTATTATTATTATTTCTATGCCACCCTATTCCTGGAACTCAGGGCGGCTCACAGCATAAATAGAAATCTAAATCTGTTAAAACCCCATTCACAATAATCTGTCCTGTTTGTTTCTGATAAATCGACAATGTAGAATTAATGAACTGATCCCCCATTTCCATCCTAGCAATCAATTTTTTCAAAAACAACCAATTCAGTCTATCAACTGCTTTTTCCGCATCCAAGAACATAAGAACTGCAGGCACCTGAATATGCTTGTCCAAATATTCTAATATATTAATAAGTTGTCTAACATTAGTTTTCATCTGCCTCCCTTGTAAAAAACCGGTTTGATCAGTATGAATTGTTTGTTGTAGAACTGTCATTAATCTATTAGCCATGACTTTTGCAAAAATCTTATAATCTGTATTCAACAATGAAATAGGTCTAAAATTTTCTGGTTGAACATTATCTTTTCCCTCTTTGGGAATTAGAGAAACATAGGCAGTTTTCCATGAAGGTGGAACCTGACCCCCCATTTGTATATTAACAAACAAGTCTCTAAGAGGTTCCACCATTTCCATTTGAAAATACTTATAATAAACCGCCATTAACCCATCAGTCCCCGGAGATTTTCCCATTTTCAATTGTTTAATCACTGACATTATTTCTTCTGATGTAATCAATGTATTTAATTTATCTCTTTGTTCATTGTTGAGTACTGATACATTTTCTTTTTGCAAAAAAATATCTATTTCGTTCTCTTGTATCTTATCTTCAGCATATAATCTGGAATAAAATTCTAGAAAAGCTTTCTTAATAATTTCTTGTTGAAACACCTCTTTCCCTTTATACTCTATTTTTTCAATTATTCGGGATTTTTGTTTTTTCCTTAATATATAGGCCAACCATCTGCCCGGCTTATTAGAATTAAAAAACGTGTTATGTTTTGCATATTGTATATTCCTAGCAACTTGGTCAGCCATCAACAAATCAAATTGTTTCTGTAGGATCTTAATCCCCTCTTTAGTATTTTTATCATCTGGTCTCTTTATTAATAACTGTTCCTTCTTTCTTATTTCCTCTTCTAGCTCTTTCCGTTTTTCCTCTTGTTTACGTCTATACCTTTTATTCAAATCAATTAAAATCCCACGCATATATGCTTTACTTGCATCCCACACCATTTCTATAGATGTACCCTTGTGCATATTTAACATAAAAATTTCCTTCATTACATTTTTACATTCATTGACATTTATATCATATTTAACCAAATTTTCATTTAATCTCCAAGATCTTTTAGGTCGATGACCTTCAGTTAATTCCATCCAAACCGGATTATGATCTGTTAACACTTTAGGTAGGATCTTCACCTTCTTTAAACAAAGAAGAAAGTCACTTGAAGTTAATATAAAATCAATTCTTGAAAATGACTGATGCCTATCAGAAAAGAAGGTAAATTCTTGCTCTTTACCATTTCTTTCCCTCCATATATCTATCAGATCAAAATCATCCTTTATGTCAAAAAAAGATTTAGGCAGCTTAGAACGTGTTTGAGGAATTGGTGATATCTTCTTTTTATCTAAGCCAATATCTATCACACCGTTCCAATCACCCATTATAATACAAGACCTATAATCAAATTGTATTAACTTTTTATGTATTAACTTGTAAAATTTTCCTTGTTGTTGATTTGGTGCATATATACCCATCAAAAGTACTTTCTTCCCGTCTTTTAAAATTTCAATTGCTAAATATCTACCTTGTGTATCTGATTCTATTAATTTAGCTCTTAGATGATTTTTAACATAGATAACAATTCCATTCTTCTTCTCAACAGCCGCTGCAACAAAATGTGTACCTAATTTATTATTTATCAAATATTTCTGATCAGTATTTCTAATATGAGTTTCTTGTAGACAAGTTACATCATTTTTACATTGAATCAAATAATGAAATATCTTCTTCCTTTTCTGTAGAGAATTTAGACCATCGACATTCCATGTCAAATATTTATTTGACATGACCAATTCGAGAAAGCCTTTGCATGACCGATTCAAAATTTTCATCTTTCTTCTTTGGTCGTGCTCCCATGGCTTCCAGACTTGTAGATACTACTGTTTGAGTTTTACGTTCTGGTTGTTCCTTTTTTTCTTGTTGTTCCTTACGTTTAATAGTTGCCCGAGTTTGCCTTTGATCTTTAGGTATCTCTACTTCCAATGGCTGAAATATATCAATGCTCCGTGAAGGCAGCTCCAATAAATCTCCTTTATCAACTCCTGTTGCACCAAGAGGTTGTGACTCTAAAAGCAATAATTGTTCTTTTGGCTCCTTGTCTCCTTCTTTTGGTAGTTCTGTGCTTTTCGGTGTTGGAGATGGGGGTTTGCCAGCCTTCATCACATTCTCAAAGAAATCTTTTGCTTTCCCAATAGAGTTCAAGCGGTATCTGTTACCCTGATAGGATAATGATAATCCAGCTGGGACCTCCCACCTATATTGTAAACCACGTCTTTTAAGTTCAGCCACCAAAAATGCATAATCTTTTCTTGCTCTTAACATCTTTGGAGGAATCTCCTTCAAAATCACAACCTCTTGACCAGCAACATTTAATTTCTTATTGTAAGATATTGTAAGGACATGATTTCTAAATCTCCTTGTAACAAAATAAATCAAAATATCTCTGGGTAAATTTCTTTGTCTTGCAATCCAAGAATTAACTCTATAGATCCTGTCTATCTGCCAAGAAACATCTTGTGCTCCCTCATCTAGAAATTGTGCCAAGGCTTCTCCAAAAATTCTTCTCAAATCCTCCTGATTCTGATTTGCTACCTCTTTCAGGCCTCTAATTCTAAGAGCCCACATCATTTGATTATATTGTACCATGACAGCTTGGTCTTGCATGTCACTTTTAATTTCTTCCAACTTTCCCTCAATTTGTTGCTCCACCACTTCCACCTTTTCTTCCACCCTCAAAGTATAGTCCCAAACCCCCCTGAAAGCTTCCACAATATCTTCTCTTATCAAAGTATTATGAGTCTCAATTGTTTCTTTAATTTTCTCCAATTCATCAGTTACTCCTTTAATTTGTTCCTCAGCGTGACTTACAAGCTTTTTCTCCAAATTTTCCATATTTATCTCCATACTTCTCTGTAGATTGTCAGTCATTGTTGCTAATGCAGCCTGCAAGTCTTTCATAGTCAGCATATCTGGAGGGGATTGAATAAGCAAGGGGGCTTGAGGCTGTGTAGATGTTGAAACAGCCAGGGGAGCTGAAAAACTGCCTGTTTGAGATTTAGAGGACTGAACTGGTGAGGGTACTGCAACCTTCGCAGATGTTAATTTAGTTTGTCTGGTAGCCATTTTATAATCAATTTTTATAAAAAAAGAACTCTCAAAAAGTTTTTAAATAAAAAGTTTTTTACACATGTATTGCCAAAATTCCCCCCCCTCTTCTTCTTTTCCTTCTTATCTTCTTTCAAATCCTAGATTTAGTTGGAATTTATAGGATTTTATTTATTTATTTATTTAATTAATTTGACTTCTATGCCGCCCTATTACGGAGAACTCAGGGCGGCTCACAACATAATAGAAATCACCAGTAAAATGCATGCATATAAAAACCCCTACGTTAAAAAATCATTCCACAAACATACACACAAACATACACTGGCTAGGGGCAAGATGTTAGCTGCCCCAAGCCTGCCGGCAAAGGTATGTTTTAAGCAGTTTACGAAAGGCGGAGAGGGTGGGGGTGACACGGATCTCCGGGGGAAGTTGGTTCCAGAGGGCCGGGCCACAACAGAGAAGGCTCTTCCCCTAGGCCCCACCAGGCGACACTGTCTGGCTGACAGGACCTGGAGAAGGCCAACTCTGTGGGCCCTAACCGGCCACTGGGATTCATGAGGCAGCAGATGGTCCCGTAAATAACCTGGTCCGATGCCATGTAGGGCTTTATATTTAAACTTTAAATCTGAACGATCACTATGCCTTTGTTCTAAAAAATCACTTTCACTTTACAGTCACTTTCTCTTTTGTGGTTAAAGAACAGTCGCCATCTTAAGCGTTATGTTGATTGTAAAAATAGTTGTGGTCAGAAGTAAAATGTAAAAAGTTAGTTACAATGTGGCTCTCCTGCATTCACTCCGCCTGCATGTAGGTCTCTCTTGGATACTTATCTTGCGCAGGGGTGGTCGCGGCGTCTTTTTCTGTCTGCTGACAGAAGCGTCCCGGGCTGGAGCGTCTTCGAGCGCCTGGGGAGCTCTCACTCTTTCCCCCTGAAAATTTTTCCAGGGGTTTTTTAGAGGAGCTCAACCCACACCCGATGCTCTTCACCCCTTCTTCGCCCGAAGGGGGGATTTTCACCGCAAAAAACAGCTGATGATCGCTGTTTTGCGGCTTGACAGCTCCCGGGAGAACGGAGCCTCCAAAGGAGGCTATGGCGATGCCGACGGAGCCACTGGAAGTCCCTGTAAAGTTTTCTTGACAATTGCACTATATTGCATGCAGAAGCATTCACGTGCACAGCTCTCAACTTCAACCAAATCTCCTTTGCAGTCTTTAAATTTGCAACATTTAGAAATTGTTCATCATCTAAATTCAAGATGAGATAAACCATTGCATTGCTTGATCATGACTTTTCTGATCAGCAGCTGCAAACACTTGTGGTGGATTTTCTACGATATACCACAGCTCTTTAGCCTTGAGCAAACATTCCATTTTAGCAGCCCACACAATGTAATTCTTCTGGCTCAAATGAGGCACAGAGTTTTTCTTAAATTCCATTGCAGCCATTCTGCTAATTCTGCCTTGTTCTCATACTTTCTAAACACAGGCAATTTCTTCCAGCTTTAAATTACAATGCAATCCTTAGTAAGTTCTGGGCCCATAACCTGTTAGAGAATTTTAATTTCTCTATTGGTGAAAAATAAATCAGAAGCTCTCACAGTTGACTGCATTTAGCTGATTCAAATACATTTCTTTATATTCATATCAAAATATTTACAATACCGTACATTCTTCTTTACAGCAATATAGCACAAATGAAGACTTCTAACAGAGAGATACAGAGACAAATCTGAGACTGGAAATCCAGCTCCTAACTCAATACCTTTTGCACAGACTCAGTAGCACTTTCTTCACATTGGCTGACTGAGTTACCACATGACTCTTCCTGCTCATGAATATTCCAACAAATTCTTAATGAATTAACTCTCATTAACTCTCTGGCTATAGAATATCCTATAGGATAGGCCACTATCAAAAAGATAACAAGATTATCTGTGTGAAAAGGAATTTCTTTGGAGCAAAAAGGAATTTCTTTGGAGCAGAGTGGCTGGTGGAAGTATTTCTGAGCTCACTTTCTGTAGAAATTATGGAAAACTGTAGAGTAGGAGAGTTTAGGGATCTTCTTCATGGGACTAGAAAGTTCAATCCACTACTTTCTATGCATGAATGCCTTCTTATAATAGATAAGCAATTAGTAGACATATTTGAAATTCTTTAAATACCAACTAGAGTGGGACTGGAGCAACAATATATGAAATAGATCTAGTCTTTCAACCCTGAGGCTGATATTCACTCTGGAAACAAATGGAATAATCCTTCTTAGGGAATAGTCAGGGGGCAGGGCGTACTGTCAGGCAAAGAGATTTAATTTCCCTACTCTTCCATTGTGCACTGTGATTTCAGTCCTGCTCCCTTCTACATTATTAGCATTTGAACAATAAATAGATGCACTATCCATGTATGTATTTAACTTCTTGTATACTTTAGCAATACACATTTTATATTTTTATTCCAGTGTATTTAAATGTATCATTTATATATTTAATAATGTATTATTGTACATAGCCTACAATTCATTAAAATTTTAAAAAGTACAAAATTGACAAAAACAGCCAAGAACTGAAACCTGACACTGAAACTTTAAACTAGGGTCAGTAGGAAAGTCAACGGATGGAATCAAAGGCCTGCCTTAAGAGTCATTTTGTCAGTCGGCAAAACTGAAGTGTCGTCCTGATATTCTTCCAACATCCAATAATTTCATATCAAGAATGCAATCGGTGTCATTCAGGTTTTGCCCACTGATGGTACTTCAAGCAAAAGCAGAAGCCCATCAGAGGCCAAGATAGTAGATTTTGCAGGAGTTTTTATTTGTCCAAAGGTAACTTATTTGTAAACAAACCCTTCAGAATACTCCCCCCCAACCCAAATGAGATTGATAGATTGATAGACAACAAATGATACAAAATGCATGATAAACAATACATGATGACAGATAGAAGATAGAAATATAGATAGATATCTATAGATATCTATCTATAGATATAAATAGATAGATAGATAGATAATAGAGATATACTACTACTACTATTACTACTACCACTACTATTACTTCTTCTTCTTCTTCTTCTTCTTCTTCTTCTTCTTCTTCTTCTTCTTCTTCTTCTTCTTCTTCTTCTTCTTCTTCTTCTTCTTCTTCTTCTTCTTCTTATTATTATTATTATTATTATTATTATTATTATTATTATTAAATTTCTATACTGCCCCTCTCCCGAAGGACTCGGGGCGGTGCACAGCCTTAAAATTTAAAAAACATATAAATATACAGAATTAAAATAATTAAAAAATTATTTTTTAATTACTACTACTAAGTTGATCAGTTGAAGTCTGGGGTTCAATTTGTAGTTTCTGGATAGCATCTTTGGCTTTCATTCTGGCATTCATTAGCTTCAAGAATTTTTTCAAGTATGAGTTTATAGTTAAGTTGTGGGTAAGTTTCCTCCATTTCCATAGTGATTAGAGATAGTCTTTTAATGGAGGCTATGTTTAGTAAGAGTCAGCCAATGTCCACCGCCACAATTTCTAAAAGTTATTTTCACCACCCAGCTGTTTCCACTTCTTATCTTTTTCTTAGATAATATGAAGGACAAATCAAGAGAGTCAGCAGGCCTCACAGTTAAAGAAATTCAATTACTATACCAGACTTAGCCACAAGATGTCCCCAGTAGACCATAAAATCTTTTTTCCAGCCGTCAATTAGGCTTTTATCCAGTTAAAAAGCAAAACAAGGATATTTTTCAGACTTTGTAAATAGACAAGATGCTGAGTCTCTGTAATAGGAATTTTTTGGGACCCCCAAGTCTCAAAAAATGGGGGAAAATAAAAATCCAGTTATTTAGTTATTAAAGTTAGATATTCTTTTTTTCTTTTGTTCCAAATCTTAGATTCCCAAGGTATGCAAATGCTGCTGTATTAAGAGTGGGGAAGAGATTTCAGGAGGCTTTCACAGGAAGGTAGTTAGGGTAAAAGAAAGGTAAAGAAGGGTCTCACCCAGATCTTCCATGGTGCTTCATTGTGCTTAGTAGTACTTTTGGCTTTTGGCTGGTACGGCTAGGTGATCGGCCTTGTCAATCCAAAGAAGCTGCCTCAGATCAAACGGAAGGACTGCCGCCCTTCCACAATCAAATGAGGGTCTCCTCAGTGGTGGTCACCCCTCCAGGGTGACTTTCAACCCTTTCCAGGGTCTCTCGATGAAGGGAAACTGGACAGCGGAGAGAGGGCTCTCATCGTAAATCTGCTGGCACCGCGATCTGGAACTGGAAGAATAATTACAGGATACAGTAATTATCTTGTATTGAAATGAGGGAAATTAGGCTTACCTGAAGATTAAATATTATGGTTATCAAAGGCTAAATTGGAATATGGTAACTGAAATTAAGTAAAATTTTAAAACAGTATTTGGATATGTATAAATAAAATGTTATTGATAAATGTATTAATTGACTGAGCTTTATCTAGAAATGTATTAATTTGAACACGATATAACAATTAAAGGAAATAGAGAGGGAACCTCAATGTTGGAGATTTTTAGAGATATTAACTTATTTAATATTTAGGATTTAGATTTATTATGGAAATGACAATTTAATTGTTAGATTATAGTTTGGAATTGTAACATGGAAATGGGTTTGTGACAATGAAAGATATTTTATCAGTAAATGAGGACTTACCAGGACGAGAAATAGAATATCTGTGAAAGAAAGTAAGAATGTAATTTTTGGAATAACTCTATACACAATAATTATTTTGTAATGAAATGAGGGAAATTAGGGTTACTTGAAGTCTAAATATTACGGTAATTAAAGGCTAATTGGAATATGGTGATTGGAATTAAGTAAAACTTAAAAACAGGACTTGGATATGTATAAGTAAAATAATTAAGGGAAATAGAGATATATACCTGACAGATATATGAATGATTTTGTTATTGGATTATTGATTACCCTATCACCATGCTGCTTCCTAATTACCTGGATGTAAAAACTGAAAAATTTAATAAAACTTGTTTTTAAAAAAAGAGATGATATAGATAGAGGATAGATACCAATAGTAATAGCACTTAGACTGATATACCATTTCATAGTGCTTTACAGCCCTTTTAAGCAGTTTACAGAATCAGTATATTGCCCCCAACAATCTAGATCCTCATTTTACCGACCTTGGAAGAATGGAAGGCTGAGTCAACCCTGTGCTGGTCAGGATTGAACTGCTAGCAGTGGGCAAAGTTAGACTGTAATACTGCCTTCCAACCACTGCATCAACCACTGCATCATCACGGTTCTATATTATCTCTCTATATAGATAGACATATGGAACATTATTTGAGTTCATTGTGTCTTTGGAAGAGAATGCACATGGCAGCTTTAATATTTATGGGTAGTTCACAGTATGTTTATTTATTTATTTTTTTAAAAAAAGAAGGTTGACAATAATCTCACCTCTCCATGATTACACTGACTACACTCTGTGAATACAGAAGGGATATATTTGTTATGCTATAAGTTTTGATTTGTTAGCCAGTACAGGTTAATCTGAATTAGAATCTTTAGTAGCAAGATCACTGCAGAACTGTATCAAAAATACACAGCCAGCTTTCTTAAATATACTCCTTCAGGGTTGTGCTCAAAACTGCTTTACCAATTGCTAACCATGCAGCAGGCATCATTTTATATTTGTCCTGGGTGAAAGAACCCAAAAGTTATTTTTACCTCATTTGTTTCCTTTTTTAGCTAATTATAGAAGCGTATATGCTGTATTATTCTTTACTCAATGTATGCACAGTATACAGTGGGGTTTCTTTTCATGGTTGCAAGCAAAAACTACAACAATATAGTAACATTTCCTTCCACTGGTCTTCCATGCATACTCATTTATTACATCACATACATTCTTCGTCTAGCATATGGACAACATATAACCAGGAAATAGACCATAATTTATCTAGTCTTATTTGTTAGCTTATTACATTTCTTTCATGGTGATCCAGCCTTTTCCAAACTAAAATGTATCCTGCTAATAAATACAGAAAGGATCAAAACATTAGCATTAATATGGAAAAACAATTTTTCTTGCCTAAGATACTTTCTCCATAGTTCAGAAAATGAATCATCCACTTGTTTGTTTGTTGCTTTGCAGACTTTGTTTGTTTGTTGCATTGCTTCCCAAATTAACGCTCTTGGCATCTTAAAAAAAAAATCTCAGAGACTTCAGTGGGTTTTCTCTTCGCCCTATCCATGTATACCATGTACAAAGAACACATCACATAGAAAATTGGCGCCTGTGCATATTTTTTTTCATTTCCTTTTGTTTTTTTTCATCCTAAATAAAATGACTTTAGCTCTGAGCATTTTACAATAATTACAGTCTAAATAGAATTGAGACCCACACAGAATTTATGAAATCACTTTGGTTCTTGCTTCAATGTGTACATGAACCTTCCCTCTTCTTGGCCTGCTATTAGAGAGAGTGTGAAGTGACCACATATGGGAAATTCTGGAAAGCAGAGATGACAACATTATGGCATGACCATTTTTTCTTTTATTTATATAAGTGATTCTGGGTGGTGAACAAAATTAAAATAAAAACAATTACAACATTCAAAAATTAAAATACATAGCAGCCAAGACAACACTATGTTCCATAATGACTAGCATAGTCAAGAAACAGATCCCTGCACACATTCAAAGCCTTAGGCCCCAAAAGGACTTTATGGCTTTACAAAGACAAAAATAGCAGTATAGGGAGGGCACTACAACAGAAAAGGCACCCCTTCTAGGACCTGCCAACCAACATTCCTTAGCTGACAGGACTCAAAACATCCCCATCCTGCTTGACCAGATCCGATGAGTAGAAAGAAGCTGGGAGAGATGGCCCCTTAAGTCTGATCCCAAGCCATGAATGCATTAAAGATGACAACCAGCATCTTAAATTGTACACTGGAAGCACACTGGCAATTAATGCAGTTCGTGGAATAATGTTACCTGTGCTGAACAACTGGCACAATTGACTACCTGTGGTACTACATTTCTGTGCCAAGTGAAGTTTCTAAATCCTCTTCAAGGGCAGTCCCACATAAAGTGCCTTGCAGTAAACCAGATAGAAGGTCACGAAGGCATGAATGACAATGAATGGGCTTATTCATTCCCCATCCTTGTTGTCGAGTTGGGAAACTAACTGTTATGGCTGCCATCCCCCAAGCCAAGCTTCGCAAAGCCGACAGCCTGGCATTAGCAACGGGAGAGGGAAGCGGGTTGGAATGCAGGGAGGAGATGGGGGGAATGAGGAATACCTGCTAGCCAAGGTCACCCATCAGAGTGCAAAGAAGAAAAGCCTGCAAAATCAAAGGTCTGTTACCCAAACAATATACCAGTACTTAATTGGACATTTGCTGGTAACGGGGATGTCCAGTGAAAAGAGAACATTAATTGCATCACCAGAATCAGTTTTGCTAAACTTCTGCAACCATTTAAGCTCCAGTAAAATACACTCTTGGCAAAACAATGATCCAAGAGTCTTTCTTTGCTGAGTAAATGAATGGGACGGTTAATATTAACCTACTTTATCTTGTTACAGTTATGGTATTCCGTTTCAAGTACTAAAATAGAATTTCTCATCCAATCATTTTTGTAGGGTTTGAGGGTTTTGTAGGGTTCTGCCTATGAGAAAAAAGATCTTGACAAGTATTTTATTATAGCTTCAGGTTTTTGTGGATAGGTTTTCATTATTTTAAATGTGTGAAGCTTTCACATAAGTTGAAAAATTGTGGGGAAGCAGTGATCTATGTACTAAAGGGCACATTAAAATTAATTCAGTTTCAATTGACATGATCATCCACGCTATCATGCTGAGAAGGTGTTCTAATGTAAAAAATAATAATAATCTGCAACCTAAAGAACAAATAATAACTCTGGATATCCAGCCTGAAAAATGAACACTAAGGCTGGTATTTAATTTTTTCCCCTGAACATCATTATTTGTACATGTAGCAGGGCTGTCTGAGAGTGTTTGCAGGAGCTTGGTTGGGAAGGGAGAGATTGGGACAGCTGCTGCTGGCTTTGGGTGTGGCCGGTGTGGGTGGAAGGAAAAGATAGAAAAGGGAAGGAAAGGAAAGGGCCAGTGTGGCTGTTGCTGTTGCAGTTCATCAGGTGAAGGTAAAGGGATTGGAAGTTTTATTTGCTTTTCTTCGTAACGAGGATATTTTAAACAGAGGCTAGAAGAAGGGGAGTGGAGTTTTATTGCTTTCCTTCATAAGGAGGGTATCTCAAATGGAGGCAAGAGGGAGAGAGTGGAGTTTTATTGCTTCCTTTGTAAGGAGGATATCTCAAACGGAGGCAAGAGGGAGTGTGTAGAAAGGAGTTGGCTGAGACTCCTAGCCTCAGATTTTAACAATAAAGATAAAGGGGGGGGCTTTGACGCTGAAACCTGAAGAAGAAGAAGAAGCAACAGAAGGAAAGGAGAGACTGGTGGTGGCTACTGTTGCTGCAAAGCCTGGAGGCTATTTGGACTGTGACTATTGCTGCTGGTACAGGTTTTGGACATTCTGGGGGAATTGCCCTAGGGGACGAGCTATTGCTACAGCACACTGACTGTTGTTGTTTCTACTACTGTCTGGAGCCAGGATTTTCCTCCATCCCACCTGACTCTGAACGATCACTGAGGAATCTTTTATTCCTGCTGCTACAACGGCCTTGGGCTGTTGGATATCATCATAGCATTGACTATCGTGACTGGTTATTTTCATTCCTGGAAGCCCCTCCTTGACAACAAGAGCCTTCTACCTACTAATTCTGCATGAGCTCTAGCTGGAAGAGATATCTTATCAACCCCTAGAGAACACTACTGCAGGGCTTGACAAGGGGGGGAACGGGGCTGGGAGGACCTGGTTTTTGGTGGCCTCTGAGGAGGTAATGTGGGCTGCTCGTCCGGGATTTCCTGCCCGGGCCCTCCCCTTAGCAAGGAAGTGCTAGTCTTGTGTAGGGATATGAGCCAGGAGAACAATATGGACTCTAATGTGGCCACCAGGTGGTGTGAGGAGCAGAATAGTGAAGTGAGGACAAGCGGAGTAATTAAGGTCCCTGGTGATGTTTGGTCAGAAGAGCGAATTTTACAGACATTAAGGGGCATTGTTCCAGACCAGAGGGTATATGTGATAGATATGAGGGTGGATAAGGATTCCTCCTATTTTTATGTACTGCCGGAATGGAAAAAGAGCGTCCCAGAGTGCTTTCAGGTTCAAAGTCTGCAACTGACAGAAGATGCCAGGGTGGGGGTGATTTTCTCTACTGTATGGGGCATACCTTTGACCAAACCACTAGGCCAGAAGAAAGAGAAGTGCATTTCCCTATCTACAGGGATAGCGGAAGTAGGGGCTGCCCAAGTGGGGGGAAATTTGGTTTCTGTCCAAAATCTGACTGGGGTTACTGTATAGGGGCCGGATATAGGAAATTACGTACTTTTTCAGGGATGCAACCGGTGCCAGAAGGAGAAGAGGAATACAAAGCCTGGATGGAGCAGGCAATACAAACAGTTGAGGAGTGGGATATACCGGACACCCAGAAAAGTCAACAGGTTAGAGAGAGCTTAAAGGGCCCTGCTGCAGAGGCCATTAGAAGTTTAACATTGGGTCAGGGACAGTTTACTGTGTGTGACTACCTCTCTTTGTTGCATGATGAGTTTGAGCCAGTTGAGACGGTATCTAGTTTACTGTTCTAGTTGGAACATATGTATCAAAAGAGCGGTGAGAAGCTGTCCGAATATATAAGACGCCGGAATAGATTATTATATCAGGTAGTGGAGAAGGGGGGATTGGACCCAGCTGGGGTGGAACAGGCCAGAATAGAACAGGCCCAGGGTGCTTTGGCTTTGGACCCTGTCTGGAGCCAAATAAAGGTCAAAGCTAGAGGGAATGCCTGGGGATATCACGAGCTTATAAGGAGGGTACGGGCAACTGAGGTTGTGAAGGAGGCTAAGGAGGTGACAGTTGAATTGCCGGTAGGACAGCCCTTAGGCCCAGGAGTGAGAGAGGTAAGGGAGGAGGATGACTGGATAACCACGATGTAAACCCAGATACAGGAGTTAACCAAGATGATAGCCTCCTGGTCAACAGCAGGTGGCCCACCCCTGAATGGAGATCAGGTTGGAATAACCGATGGGAGGATGGGCCCGCTCGCCTGGGATAATAATCCAATGAGGTCAGTGGTCTGTTATAACTGTGGGGGCGTGGGGCATGATAAGCGTGCATGTCCAAAATCATATAGAAGATCAGGGAACCCAGTGCATTCGGGAAACTGTCAAAGGCCCTGGTGAAGGAGCTAGCTGGGTGCCCGGTGATATCAGTCAGCCCCGACAAGAGAGGGTTCTCTTGGGAATCCTCAGCAGAAATGAGAGTAATGGGGGTATCCTCTCCGATAAGAAACCCCCGTTCCCTTGAATTGATAAAGGCTAAAGCCATGGTTCTTCAGCAGTTGGTGGGCCCCTCCCCAGTGGTGTCGGTGCAGGTGGAAGGTATTTATACTAAGGCTCTTTTGGATTCAGGTGCGCAGGTGATGTTATTATATACAGGAGTTGGGTGATTTGAAGATCTGTGGTATTGGTACAGAAAAATTCCCCTATGATGGATGTTTGCCTATACAGCTGATGTTTGGGCCCTCTGTTGTTGGGCACATGGAGACCTTGGATACCTTGGCTATCATATGTGCTCGACCCCTGGGAGTTAGCCAGGGTTCATTGATTGTGGGGACTAACACCAGTTTAGTTAGGCAGTTGCTTACCCCAGTCATTCCATTAGGGAATGACCTGATAGTGAGGGATGTTCATCGTGCGCTGCAGACAGTATGTCAGGGTATGGTGCGGGAGCAGCAGGCCCCTGCAGAGGGAGTGGGGCGGTTATGGAAATTGGATAGGAAAAAGAGGGTAATACAACCTGGGGAAGTGGTGTGCCTGAGGGCTTCTGTTAAGTTAGATTGGGAACAGCCTGGGCCATATCTCATTCTTGAACCTGACCCAAGGGGACAGAATGGTGGAGTGGAATTGATTCCAGAGATAATCTTCACGTGGGTGTTGAAGCAGGAAAAGGGACGGATCTTGGTTGGAGTTCAGAATATCACAGGCCTCCCGGAGTGGCTGAAGGATCGGATGTTGTTGGGGCAGGTGAGCCCGCTACTCCAATTGAGTCTCTGGATGGTAAAGGAGAGATGGAGGGAGAGGTCTTGATGGATCAGTTTTATCCTAGGAATACCCAGCTTCCTCTTGAGTGGTCAGAGAGAACGAGGGACCAGCTTTGGAAGTGGAGGCATTTATTCTTGAGAGATGATTTTGATGTAGGCTGCGCTAGGAGTGCCAGACATGAAATCCGACTGAGGGAGGATAAACCCTTTAGGGAAAGGTCTCGGCAGATCCCTTTGAGCAACTTAGATGATCTTCGGGAGCACCTAGCAGAGTTAAAAAGGACTGGAGTCATTAGGGAGTCTCGAAGTCCTTATGCTTCCCCTATAGTGGTGGTCCGAAAGAAGAATGGGACCCTAAGGATGTGTATAGATTATCGTACCCTTAACCGGAGGACCATCCCTGACCAGTATACAACTCCTCGGATAGAGGATGCTTTGCAGTGTTTGTCAGGGGCAAAGTGGTTCAATGTGTTAGATTTAAGGAGTGGTTACCATCAGATTCCCATGCACCCAGAGGATAGGGAGAAAACCGCGTTCATCTGCCCATTGGGATTTTACGAATTCAATCGAATGCCGCAAGGTTTGTCGGGCTCCAGCAACCTTTCAAAGGCTTATGGAATGGACAGTGGGGGACATGAACTTGATAGAGGTGTTGGTCTATTTCAGCGGTTCTCAACCTGTGGGTCGCGACCCCATTTGGGGTCAAACGACCATTTCACGGGGGTCGCCAAACAACACAGTCCGCCATTTTCCCCCTTTTCCTTAGCTGTGCTACTCCCTCTTATTCTATTGGCTTTTGAAAGAGTCTAATTGAATAGAGTCTAATTCTATTGGCTTTCAAAAGCCAATAGGAATTGTCCAGGCTGTCTCCATCCTGCTGAGCCTGCCAAAAGTCCCAGTCTGCAAACGGTGCTGCAAGTTGTCCCTGCTGAGCAACTACTAAAACTGTAAGTAAAAGAGGGCCAGGGGTGGGAGGTGGGAGGCTGGCGGTGCAGGGAGGGTTTTTGGCACGCGTGGGGCCCGGCGGGTTTTTTACCTCCCTTGGGCTGGGCCAGCTGGTGTCCCAGCCTGTGGTCGCCCTGCGCCGTCGCTGCTGCGGCTGCCCAGGAGCGCCTGGGCCTGCCTGCCGCCACCCTGAATGGGCGGCAGCGAAGGTAAGGCTAGTGGGGCAGCGGCGGGCGCAGGGAGAGTTTTTGGTGCGCGTGGGACCCGGCGGGTTTTTTACCTCCCTTGGGCTGGGCCAGCTGGTGGCCCACCTGAGCACCTGGGCCTGCCTGCCGCCGCTCCAAACAGGTGGCGGCCTACGCCTCGGCCGGCGCAGGGGGCAGCACCACGCATGCACGGCACAGCACTATGCATGCATGGTGCAGGGGGTAGCACCACACATGCGCGGCACAGGTCGGGGTCGCGGCCTGAAAAAGGTTGAGAACCGCTGGTCTATTTAGATGACATTATTGTCTTTGGGGAGACACTTGAGCAGCATGAAGAGCATTTAGAGAAGGTATTGACAAGGCTCCAGGAGGAGGGGCTGAAATTGTCATTAGAAAAATGCCAATTTTATCAGCCATCTGTCACCTATTTAGGACATGTCGTCTCGACCGAGGGAGTGGCAACGGACCCCGCTAAGCTTGAGGCTGTGGTTTCTTGGCCTAGGCCCCAGAGTGTCGCTGAAATGCGATCATTTCTGGGGTTTTGCTCATACTATCGGAGATTTGTGGAAGGGTTTGCTAAGATAGCTCACCCGCTTAATGAGTTGTTAAAAAATGAGGAGGCAGAGGCTACAGTGGACTGTTCGAATCCAATCCATAAAACTAGGGGGCCCAGGAAGTCGCAAGAATCTATTCAGGCAGAATGGACTGAGTGTTGTGAACAAGCTTTTGATCAGCTGAAGCGGAGGCTTACAAACACCCCAGTCTTAGCTTATGCCAACCCCAATCGACTGTATGAATTACATGTAAATGCCAGTCGGGATGGTCTTGGGGGGGTGCTATATCAGGAGCATGATCAATGTTTGAAGCCCATTGCATATATCAGTAGGGGTTTAACCCTCGGGGAAAAGAATTATCCCACCCATAAGCTGGAATTTTTGGCACTCAAGTGGGTGGTTGTGGATAAGTTGGGGGGCAGAATTTGAAGTTAAAACAGACAATAACCCACTTACGTATTTACTCACCACTGCTAAACTTGATGCCACAGGTGGTTAGCTGCCCTTTCTGGGTTTAGGTTTGGTTTAAGATATCGTCCAGGTGTGGGAAACATCGATGCAGATGCTTTGTCAAGGAGGCCCCAGGGTTCAGGGGCAGGTACTAGGGAGTGGGTACAATTGCCCCCCAAGTGCTGTATTGAGGGGTCGAGCATCGAGCTAGAGGAGCAGTTGGGGCTGAATCAGTGGGGGTTACCATCGCAGGTGTCCCCAAACTATACTGCAATCTATTCAGATCGGGGGGAGGGTAGGTTTGCCCTGACTAAGAAAGATCTGTGGAGGGACCAGGTGGAAGATCCCCTCTGTAGCTTGGTCGGAAGACCTCTAAGAAGTGGTCAGCGGGAGGTTCTACTTACTGATGCACCCAGAAGAGCATGAGTGTTGCACAAGGAGTGGGACCGCCTGCAGTTTCATGATGGAGTAATCTATCGGAGGGGCTTCTCGGATGGGCTTGAAGAAAGGTGGCAACTTTTGCTTCCAGAGAAACATAGAGGAGCAGTACTGATGGTGGTCCACGATGAGCATGGGCATTTGGGGCCAGAAAAGACTTTTAATTTAGTAGTGGATCGGTTCTACTGGCCTTGCATGAAGAAGGAAGTTGGGGATTACTGTAGATCTTGTCTGCGTTGTATCCAGAGAAAAACTCTGCCATTTAGAACTGTGCCAATGGGCCATTTACAGAGTCATGGGCCCTTGGACTTGGTCTGCATCGATTTCCTTTCCTTAGAACCGGATGCAAGTGGACAAGGAAATGTGTTGGTCGTGACCGACCATTTTACCCGTTATTCCCAGGCCTTCCCAACAAAAGATCAGCACGCTGTTACGGTGGCCAAAGTATTAGTGGACAAATTTTTCGTACACTATGGGCTACCTCAGCGCATACATTCTGACCAAGGGTTTTGAAAGTAGGCTGGTCAAACAACTCCTGGGCTTGTTGGGTATTCGGAAATCCCGCACCAACCTGTACCACCCGCAAGGTGATTTGCAGCCCGAGAGATTTAACCGCACTCTCTTGGACATGTTGGGAACCCTCACTGAAGTGCAGAAACAGCATTGGACCCAACATATCTCCACCGTTGTGCACGCCTATAACAGCACAAGGAGTGACGTCACTGGGTATTCCCCATACCGGCTAATGTTTGGCAGGGAAGCCCGCCTGCCGGTGGACCTAGCTTTTGGTACCTCAACAGATGAGACCTCTTTTAAGTCTCACCGTAATTATGTGGACAGGTTGAGGAGGAGCCTAAAGGGGGCTTATGAAAAAACCACAGAGTCCACAGGGGTCCGGGAATGATGGAACAAGAGAAATTACGATCTGAGAGTAAGGGTCCAGGATTTACAGTTTGGGGACCGAGTGCTGTTAAAATATTTGGGCCCCGCTGGGAGGCACAAGTTGGCCGATCGGTGGTGCTCTCAGTTGTATGTGGTTAGCGAAAAACTACTGGGCTTGCTGGTATACCGAGTATGATGTGAGGGAAGCACAGGACCTTCAAAAGCATGGCATCGGAATCATCTATTGCCCTTGCACGAGGCAGTATGAGCTACCCAGCCAGTTCCCGCAGATGAGCCCCATGTAGTGGGAAGGGGAGTGGGAACCAGGGTGAAACCTGCCTCGTCTCTAGAGAAGGAAGCAGAAGATTCTGAAGAAGAAAAGGAGGGCATAGATTGGTTATGGTTATCAGGGGATATGGGGAGCGTGCCCCAGGCTGTGGGTGGTGAGGTGGAGTTAGAACAGCCAGGGCCTGATGGTTTGGAATCTGCACCTAGAATTTGCGAACAGGAGTGGAACCCCCAGAGAGTTGAGGCCAGGGATCAGTCTGGGGAATGGCCAGAACAGGATAGATTGTTGCCCCCAGACATTGTAGAGCCAGGGAAATTGTTGGAGGTGGATCTGGCTACTTCACAGGGTCGGCAATCGCCAGTGTCAGATGTGGAGTTGCCAGTCCCAGGAACCTCCAGGGGTGGGGGGGGTCAACAGAGGACGGCGCCCATGATACTGTTGAGCCTAAGGTGCAGAGACCGAGGCGGGTGATACGCCCGGTGAAGAGGTTAACATATGATGCCCTAGGACACAGTGTAGAGAAAGAGTGACGCCCGCCCCTGATAATATAGACGCTGAGCAGAAAAGCTCCCTATTCTTTGGGGGACCAAAGAAACTGTTAGGTGGGGGGAGTGTGTAGTGGGGCTGTCTGAGAGTGTTTGAAGGAGCTTGGTTGGGAAAGGAGAGATTGGGACAGCTGCTGTTGGCTTTGGGTGTGGCTGGTGTGGGCAGAAGGAAAAGATAGAAAAGGGAAGGAAAGGAAAGGGCTGGTGTGGCTGTTGCTGTTGCAGTTCATCAGGTGAAGGTAAAGGGACTGGAAGTTTTATTTGCTTTTCTTCATAACAAGGATATTTTAAACAGAGGCTAGAGAGAAGGGAAGTGGAGTTTTATTGCTTTCCTTCATAAGGAGGATATCTCAAATGGAGGCAAGAGGGAGTGTGTAGAAAGGAGTTGGCTGAGGCTCCTAGCCTCAGATTTTAACAATAAAGATAAAGGGGGGGAGGGCTTTGATGCTGAAACCTGAAGAAGAAGAAGCAACAGAAGGAGAGGAGAGACTGGTGGTGGCTACTGTTGCTGCAAAGCCTGGAGGCTATTTGGACTGTGACTATTGCTGCTGGTACAGGTTTTGGACATTGTGGGAGAGTTGCCCCGGGGGACGAGCTATTGCTACAGCACACTGACTATTGTTGTTTCTACTACTGTCTGGAGCCGGGGGTTTCCTCCATCCCACTTGACTCTGAACGATCGCTGAGGAATGTTTTATTCCTGCTGCTACAACGGCCTAGGGCTGTTGGATATCATCATAGCATTGACTATCGTGACTGGTTATTTTCATTCCTGGAAGCCCCTCCTTGACAACAAGAGCCTTCTACCTACTAATTCTGCATGAGCTCCGGCTGGAAGAGACATCTTATCAACCCCTAGAGAACACTACTGCAGGGCTTGACAAGGGGGGGAACGGGGCTGGGAGGACCTGGTTTTTGGGGCCTCTGAGGAGGTAACGCTATATAGATTCTTTATATGGTAGAAATTATATCTCTGAGAATTCTATTCCCTTCCTCAGCTGTCATAACTGTTATTTCCATTATTTGTGAAGTTGACATTGAAATAACTAACCACTGCTTACCTGTATCTCACTGGCTGCTTCTAATTATTCCCTCATCCTCTGTTGTATTTTTGCAATTTTTTGAATGAAGTTACTTGGGGAACAAACAGGGCAAACTAGAAGCAATAGTACATGAGGGAGGGTATGACATAGTTGGCATTACAGAAACCTGGTGGGACAAAACCCATGAATGGAATGGACTGATGGATGGATAAAAATTATTCAAAAGAAACAGGTCTACAAAAAGAGAAGGGGAAGTTGCACTATATGTAAGAGAACACTACATATCTACAGAAATACACATGATCCAAAATAAAATCTCTCCAGAATGTACATGGGTCAATGTAAAAGAGAAAAAAAGTGACATTGCCATAGGTGTATATTACAGGCCACCCAACCAATCAGAAGGAATAGATGAACTATTTTCCAACCAGCTAACAAATGTATGTAGGAAGCATTACCACAGTAGTAATGGGAGACTTCAACTATCCAGATATCAACTGGGAGACAAACTCTGCAGGGAGTGGGAGATCAAACAGATTCCTAACCAACCTAGCTGACAACTTTCTCATTCAAAAGGTGGAGGAGGGAACTAAACGTAAAGCCATACTGGACTTAATTCTCACTAATAGAGAAGAAGTGATAGAGGGAATTGAAGTTGCTGGAACCTTGGGCAAAAGTGACCACGTCATACTGGAATTTAATATAATGCAAACATCAGCAACAGAAAACAATCCAACCAGTGTCTTGAACTTCAAAAGAGCTGACTTTAACAGACTTAGAGAAACTAGGAAAGATTCCATGGATGAAAATCCTAAAGGGGAAAACAAACCAAGAAGTGTGGGAAATTCTGAAAAATGTGATCATAAAAGCCCAGACCAGCATAATACCACTGAAAAAGAAAAACAAGAAATTCAAGAAGAAACCAGCATGGCTGCACAAAGAGCTCTCTGACAAACTGAAAGACAAAAAGGACAAATACAAAAAATGGAAAGAGGGGAACATAACTAAGGCTGATTATTAGCAGACAGCCAGAACATGCAAAGATGAAGACAGGAAAGCAAAGGCTCAGAACGAACAAAGACTTGCAACAGAAATCATGGATAATCACAAAAGTTTCTTCCAACATATTAACAACAAGAAAAAAGTCAAGGAAACTGTAGGTTCAACTAAAGAGAGAAGATAGCAAGGAAATAGCAGGCAACAGGGAGAAAGTAGAGCTACTTAACTCATACTTTGCATCAGTTTTCACACAAAAAAAAACTATAGCCCAACATATCAAAAAACCCACTGCAAAAGACAAATTAGAAACAAAAATTAAAATAAGCAAGAAAATGGTAAGAGAACACCTATCTGACCTTGATGAATATAAATCACCAGGGCCTGACATATTACATCCTAGAGTTCTGAAGGAGCTGACAGATGTTATCTCAGAACCATTGCACCACATCTTTCAAAAATCCTGGAGCACCGGGGAAGTACCTGAGGATTGGAAAAGGGCTGATGTGGTTCCCATCTTCAAGAAATCAAGATCACGTGGGGTATTAGTACCGCTTTATAAAACCCTAGTAAGATCACACCTGGAATACTGCAGCCAATTTTGGTCACCAAATCACAAAAAAGATGTTGAGAGTTTGGAAAAAATTCAGAGAAGAGCAAGTAAGATGATCAAAGGCCTGGAGACTAAAACATATGAAGAACAGCTGCAGGACTTGGGTTTGGATAATATAAAGAAAAGAAGAAATAGGGAAGACATGATAGTATTCCAGTATTTGAGGATTTGCCACAAAGAAGAGGGGGTCAGGTTATTCACCAAAGCACCAGGGGGCAGGATAAAAAACAATGGTTGGAAACTGATCAAAAAGAGAAGCAACCAGAAATTAAGGAGAAACTTCCTGACAGTGAGGAAAATTAACCAGTAGAATAGCTTGCCCCAGAAATCGTGGGCGCTCCATCACTGGAGATTTTTTAAAAAGACACTAGACATTCACCTGTATGAAATGGTATAGGTTCTCCTGCTTGAGCAGGGGGTTGGACTAGAAGACCTCCAAGGTCCCTTCCAGCTCTATTCTATTCTATTCTATTCTATTCTATTCTATTCTATTCTATTCTATTCTATTCTATTCTATTCTATTCTATTCTATTCTATTCTATTCTATTCTATTCTATTCTATTCTATTCTTCTATTTTGAAAGGATGTTGATTATGTTATACACCAAGAGTGTCAAACTCAATTTCATTGAGGGCCGCATCAGCATTGCGGTTGCCCTCAGGGGTGTGTGGGGAGCGGCGTGGCCAGCTCTACATTGTTCATGTCAAGGGTGCCTGTGGGGGCCTGGACAGGAGTGGGACAGATCTGAGGGTCTCTAGCAGAAGGGGGTGGGACCAAGGTAAGTGCCAAGGCATGGTCCACTGGAGGAGCCTCACTGTTCCTCTCAGGCCATGGGGGGGCTGAATGGTGGCACGGGCAGCAGAGGTCAATGCCCAGCCTGCACCTCGAGCACCTGCGGCACCAAGCCTAGCCCCACTTCCCCAAGGGGGCGCCCAGCTGCACTTACCTCCTTCTCAAGGTTGCTGCTGCTGTACTTGCTCTCCTTAGACAGGTAGTTCATGATGGATACGAGGGCAAAATTAGAGAGAGGCCCATTCCCTCTCCATGGGAGGAGACCCGGCTTTGTATCCAAAGCTTCCTTAGCAGTAGGACGGGAGACCCCAGGATAGGCCAGGAGGAGGGGGAAAGGGGATGGTGAAAGGGCAGCAGGGCAGGACTAAGGCAGGACTTCCCTCAGACCCTCCCTCTCCTTCTTTCCTTCTTTCTTTCCTTCCTTCCTAAGTACAGAATGGTGGGAAAATATTTGAGATGAGGGAGGGAGAAAAACAGGCAAGAAATGCAGCTGGGGAGGTGTCACCCTTCATGAGGAATAAAGAAATGCACCATTGCCTGGAGTGGCCAGCACATAGCCCTCACCTACTTCACATATCTGGCTTGATGGGCTCTGGGGGAGGGGATGCCATGAGCAACGTGAGAGTCAACGTTACCTGAACAATGCCACCCAGTCCCCAGCCTGCCCAGTTTTAGCAGGCTGCGAGGCGCTCTCCTCACAGCGCTGAGAGGCTGAGCCAGGCGGCATGAATCTGAAAAGAAGCATGACGCCGCCCAGCCCCCAGTCTGCCTGGTCTCAGCAGGCAGCGGGGTGCTCTCCTCACAGCGCTGAGAGGCTGAGCCAAGTGGCACAAATCTGAAAAGAAGCGCAATGCCACCCAGTCCCCAGCCTGCCCGGTCTCGGCAGGCAGCGGGGCACTTTCTTCACAGCACCGAGAGGTTGAGCTGGGAGGTGTGAAGCTCACCAGCTTTGCACCTTGCTCCCTGCTGAAACTGGGCAGGCTGGGGGCTAGGCAGCATTGCACTTCTCATCAGAGTTGTGCCACCCAGCTCAGCTCCTGGTGCTTTGAGGAGAGTGCCCCACTGCCTGCAGAAACCCCTCCCCCAGAGCCCATCAACCCGAATATGTGAAGGAGCTGAGGGCCATTTGCTGGCCACTTCAAAGCGATGGTGCATTTCTTCATTCCTCACAAAGAGTGACACCTCCCCAGCATGCACCCAGGAGGCAGGGCTGGTTTCTCGCTGGTTCCAGACGGCCTTGTGGAGCTAAGATTGAATACGTTTCAACATAGATGGCCACCACAAAATTGTACATTGGCTCCCGGCTGACCTGGGCCAGGGCCAAGGCAGTGGGGTGCGTTCCCTCACTGTTTCCAGGATGGCTTCGTGGGCCATATGAAACCACTTTGCGGGCTGCATCCGGCCCGCGGGCCTTGTGTTTGACATGTCTGTTATATATAGTCAAGTTGTCTTTTTTAAAAAAATAAATGAACTGAGTTTATAACAGTTTATGTAGCATTGCTAGCATCCACAAAAGCATTTCAATTAATAACTATTTGGGGCCTGCTTCATTGCAAAATGGCAGTCTATCCTGATTATCTTATGGTAGAATGGCAACTAACCTGGCTGTATGGGTAATCCTTGACTTTCAACCATTCAAAGTTACAACAGCATCGAAAAAAGCGACTTATGACCTTTTTCACACTTATGACCATTGCTGCATCCCCATAGTTAGGTGATCAGAATTAGAATGCTTGGCAACTGGCTTCTATTTATGATGGTTGCAGCATCCCAGGGTCATGTGTTCACCTTTTGTGACCTTCTGACAAGCAATGTTAATAGGGAAGCCAGATTCAGTCATGTTGCTAACTTAACAACTGCAGTGGTTCACTTAACCACTGTGGCAAGAAAGGTCGCAAATGGGGCAAAACTCACTTAGCAACTGTCTTGTTTAACAACGGAAATTGTGGGGTCAATTGTATTCATAAGACAAAGGCTACCTGTATTCTAAAGAGCCTAAAAGTCTGTGTCTTTTCTCATGTCTTGGATTACATTGAGTGGTTGATTCTGTCTGTCTGTTTCTTTTGGTGTTGGTTTTTTTCCTTCTGATGTTTGAACTCTTGGATCATATTTTACTATTGCTCTTATTGCACACTGCATAGAATCGGGTGGCTGTATGAATTTCTAAAAATATTAAAATGAGAAGAGAAAGTATTCAAATAGTTTTGTTCAGAGTTTGAAATGTAAATTAATACATCTGTCAGCTAGACTCATTTTGAAGAGATAGGGAGGAGGAGAGTCTTAATGGAGGGCTAAGAATATTGGCTGAGAACGATGGAAATTGAAGTTGTTACAGATGTGGAAGGGATTAGACTGCAGCTGGTTGGGCTAATAAGATGGCTAACGCTGATGTTGGATGAACATCTTACTGAAGTCAGCAACAACAAAAAAGGACCAGTTTAAGTAATATGTTACTAAATATGTTCTTTTCTTAACTGAAATATATCTCCTAAATGCATTAGTGATACAGAGCATTTGCAAGAGAATGTTTGGATTTTCATATTGGTTTAGGCATTGTCATATACCAACAATATATAATTGCAATGAAGTAATTAGGCCTGTTTTCATATAGAACAAGCATGTCAAACTGCCGACCCGTGGGCCAGATGCGTCATGCCGAAATCGCACCCACCCCATTGCTGGCAATGGGTGAAAAGTCCCAATACGTTGTGCGATGTCACGTGATGTCCTGAGTTTGACTGCCTGATACAGAAGCATACTTTTAATCCCAAAGATAAGCAGTCACATAATAATAATAATAATAATAATAATAATAATAATAATAATAATAATAATAATAATAATAATAATAATAATAATAATAATGGTGGTGGTGGTAAATTGGCTTGGATTAATTTTATTTTGTGAAAGCCCATAATGCATTATTTAAAGATGCAAGAATTCATGCAAGTGGGAAGAACTGCATTTTCTGAGTATTTTTTTGGAGGGTTATTTTCTTTTTCCTATTCTTCACACTCTTTTTACATTGAAAAATAAGAGAAAATGTGTAGCATCATTTTGGGTTTGGCCACTGATTTTCAGTGGAGTAATTTCAGGAATATTTGGGCTGTCAAAAGTTGGTAAGAAAGCTGCATGCCCAAAGTTGAACTGCTGCATTATATGGTTGCAGAAACCTTAAGGGTCTCAAATACTGAGGTAGCAGTAGGAGATGTACCATACAATCTATGCCTAAGAAAGATACCTTGAGGATGTCTAGTGTGAATGCCTTTTATGGGGAGAGGTTGTGGTGCTAGAGGTTGAGCTGAGGGGCAGGAAATCCCAAAATATCTGTAGCATCACATGAATACCATCAGCACTGAAAAAAAGTCACAGTCAATTGCAAAAGGCCACTTGACTTGGAACAGCTTACATCCCGCGATGATACCTTTAAGGCCATCAAACATCTGCATATCCCAGATCTTTGGGAAGGACTCGATAGCTGGATAAAAATGTCAAATCTAGCCTAGATATGTGGCAACCAATCATAATCATACATACATTTTTATGCCACTCAACTCCTAGCAACTCTGATTGGTTTAAAATAGTTGTTAAAAATGTTTTTTAAAAAAACTATAGCAAAAGACTAAAGAACAATGAGGAAGGAAGGAAGGAAGGAAGGAAGGAAGGAAGGAAGGAAGGAAGGAAGGAAGGAAGGAAGGAAGGAAGGAAGGAAGGAAGGAAGGAAGGGAAAGGTCATCTTTTGAAAAGCCTGGATGAATAGCCAAGTCTTAGAGGCCATTTGAACCTCAGGGGAACCTCATTCTAGAAGGCAAGCTACAAAGAAAGCACACTCCCAGTGCCCAAACTGATGGCATTGTTTAACTGACGGAACCCAGAACATGCCAAACCTGTTAGATTAAACTGATCAGGCAGATACTGTGGGACATCAAAGACATCTTGGGGATGAAGAACTTGTTTACCATATTCTGTCTTTTAATTTTTAATTTTTTACTTACAGTTTTGCTAAGACATGAACAACAGGAAAGTTTTTCACAATTTACTGAGCTCATTACCCTGGCTGTATTAGCGATCACTACAAAACCCATGGTTCCAATATTTTTTCTTCAGTTTAAATATGCATGGATTATAAGAACGTTGCTTTATTTATAGACCAAACCAGCAGAGACACCCATAGGTAGTGATTTAGATTATTCTTTGTTAGAATTGGATATTTAACACCCATCTTTTTTTCTCTTTGTGGCTAAATTAGAACCCTGGGTTTCTGTTTTTTTTTTTTTTTGGAAAAAAAAGGTTGGAGTCAACAAATGTAATTTCTACTCAATATCAGTTCTCCTATTATTATCAAGAATAGTTTGATTTGTGCCTATAATAATTTGAGGGAAGATTTATTGTTCAGGAGCTATTGTGATTAAACAACTGTTGTAGTGGATATCTCAGTTCCTGATTTATTCTCACAGTTTGGGCTTTTTTATTGTCAACGTTTACCAACTGGGTTCTATGAATTCTGATTCATTAAGACAAAAGGGTTGTTGCTCTTGGACTTCTTTGCTGTTGTTTCTTTTTTCTTTTTCCCCTTCTTTTTATGACATGCTAAATGGACTTTTCTTATTGTTCATGTTTTCTCTTGACTTGGGTTATTATTAATTACCATGACTGTGATGGGCTTTGATTCATTTAAATCAAAGCAAGGCTATCTGGCTCTAGTTACTCTTAGCTAAACTTCGCATAGATGTTCTTAGAAGTCTTCCTGATACAAAGCACATCTGGCTTTGATAAATGACAGCTGCGGATGCATGGCACCAGTCTGCTTGGAAAACATCCGCAGTTTAACATGCATCATTAGATGCATGCATATTTTGTCTATGGCACTAATAACACTGAACTGATGAAGGGAATGGAAAGGGCAGAGTACAGGAAACTTCCCATAGCCGAATGCTTCCAAAGCCTTTTTAAAGTTCATAATATCATAAAGAGGCCCAAACAAGTCTGGAGCCAAGTTAAAGTGACTACTATAAAGAGGTTTTTATACCCCTCTAACACTTAATTATAAGAAGAATCCAGCAGGAGCTCTTGGGAGAGAATACACTCCAGAACTTAAGCAGAGCAATGAAAAAAATACTGAGTAATTAATTTATAGGACAGGGGTCTTCAAACTTGGCTCTTTTATGACTTGTGGACTTCAACTCCCAGAATTCCTCAGCCAGTTGAAGTCCACAGGTCATAAAAGGGCCAAGTTTGAAGACCCCTGTTGTAGGATATCTCAATTTTAAAAAAAACACAGTTCATAATATAGTTACTTCAAATACAGAGTGTGGACTTAACCTAGCTGTCAGTGAATGCTAATTGGCATCCATTGTCTCTGAAGTAAGGGCTAGATTTCTTAAGAAATACAGGAAAGTAGAAATATCTTACTTCTGTGATCCAAACTATATCCTGAAAACTACATCTCCAACATTAATAATCCTAAAAACATTCTGTAAAATTAACAGGACCTGATCTTTTGCAATTTTTGACCAAGATTACATTGCTGTTCTCATAAGAGAAGGAGATATGGAGCCTAGGGGTGTCAAACTGCTGGCCCGCGGGCCGGTTGCATGAGATGGAGGCCGCACCCACCCCAGCTCTGGCAATGCAAAAACAGTCACGATACATCGCGACATGTCACGTGATGTGGCGAGTTTGACACCCGTGCTATAGTCCCTCAGATGTTGCTAAACAACTCTATTGGCCCCGGACTTGCATTTGGAACTGAGAGTCAGCAACATTTTGAATACAAGTTCCTCATTATTGTCTTAAGGGGTCCTTAGGCTGTAGGGCTGGTATTTCCATAATTTCCCACAAATCTGTTGCTACAGATACCTCTCAATTACATGTAGCCAATCAGGCTTTCTGTTATTTACCAGTTTTTTTTTCTGAGATGGGAATATCAGTTTACAATTGAGGATGTTTGATCTATGTTCTGCTACTGTCTCCTATAATGAGCGACTTCAGGACAAATCAGTCTGTACATACCCCCAACATAAATGCTCCAATCATTCTAATCCATGAGATGATTAAAGCTTAAGTTCTTCGAACTCATCCTGATCAATGCTGGATCGGTGGCATTTCTGGGGAGGGGATAATGTCATGGGCATTGCACACATGTGCAAAAGAGGTGGGGCTTGCATCACAACACCGTGTCCACTACCTTGCCTTTTTTAAAAAATTCCTCCTCCTCTATATGGACTTATTGGGCATTTGCAATAATATTCTTGGCTAAATATCACCAAATACCATCTTTGCCTAAATTTCTTACCTTTTATCTATTGGTTTATCTTTTAGTTGTGCCTAGGTATGTTGGAAGTTTGCAGTTTGTTGCATCCTCTAGTTCTATTGCACCATCTTTTAAGTTTCACTATCATATGTGCTGAGCTGCCTATGGAATTAGCTAGCATTCATGGAAAATTTAGCTGCATCTGATGCCTTTTGGTAGCTTCTCTGTGGTTTGCCCAAAGTAAAAGAGCAATCTTTGCTGTCTTCATACCGACTCAAAATTTACGTGCCACACTGTCTGATGAATCTCTGTACAGTTTATTCATATGGATCCCATGTGATCCTAGGTTTAAGGATGAGAACAAGAGATATTGTAACTTCTAACATGTTTTAATGTGTCCATAGATAACATACGAAAAAATTCAGGGAAGAAAGGGAAGGGGGAATATATATGTTTCTGTATTTGTATCTGTGTGTTCATATGTCTGTGTATCTGTGTGCGTGTGCTTCTGATTTTTATTCATGCCATTGCATCAAAATCATTGGGACAGTTACTGCTGGAGGATTTTAGTTAATGATGTTTTTTTTAATGGATTGACTTAAGAATGTAATTTGGATTCTCTAAATAAGATTTAAAACCAAAAAGTAATACTGTCATGACAGTTTTTAGAAAAAGATCAACGGAAAACTGATATTCTTGGGACTTAAAAAATCATCAAAGAAGATACAGGAATGAGAAATGGAGCCTGATATATAAAATGATGTCATTAAAGTGTTATGTCATTTGCTCAGTTTTGAAACTCTGGGTTCATCAGAATTAAAAGATAGTAAGAACTCCATAAAATTATGACAGCACAATCAACAAAAAAACAAAGAAATAAATAAATAAAATCATATTTCTATTTTCCTTTTCTGGGTTGATATTTCTAGCAGTCCTTCCATTCCTACCACCTCATTGGGGTAATTTTTGGAGAAGAATTCATTAAAGATGCAGGAAGAAAACTAGCATGCTTTGACTTGTTATTGTTTTTTAAAAAAGAAAAAGGATTCATAATCACTGAATAATAGCAAGATAACCCTTGGAAAGAGTCAAGGTTGTGATTTATACTTTATAACAAAATAAAAAAATAACAATGTCCTGATTCCAGGAGCTTAATCAGTCTAGTTTGCTCAGTGCTGTATGGATTTAATGGATAACCAAAATTTACTGTAAGTTGAAAGGTGAGTCAACCTGACAAGAGAAAAGCTTCCAAATGCAAAATACAAGCAATACTTTCCTCTGTCTAATAGAAATGTCTCTTTAATCTTAGAGGGTGCAATAAACATTCAGAACACACAAGACACTGGACCCCCTGGCTTATCTTCTGCAAATTCATAAAGCAAAAGACCCAAGAAGGGAATAAAACACTGTGCAGTACTTGCTGTTAATCATCCTATCCACTTTTAAGTTGGAGCCTCGGGTAATCAGTTGGTCAAATCGCTTCCTGAAAAAGGCTATTTTCAGTTTTTCCAGGATGTCTTTCTGTTTGTTTTTTCCTCCCTTGAGCTCACTAATTGGTGATCAAATTGTTTTGTATGTATACTAAAATAACCAAGTTCCAAACTGGATGGAAAGATGCCATTCTCAGATCAGTGCAATGACCTGATGCAGGGCAGACTATTGAGTCAATGTTTATGGGAACGGAGTTATAAAGTCAAACAGATCAGTTGATATAATTTGGTAATAATGTTCATCATGGTATTTGTTGTGTCCTGAGCCTGCAAAAGCAGGCTCGGGACGTTACATTAGTCCCGGGGATTCCAAGGCTGCCTGGGGCCAGACTGAGCAGTCTGTGCGCATGCGCAAAGCGCTGGCTGCCTGGGACCAGACTGAGTGGCGCCAGCCTTGTGTGCATGAGCAAGGCAAGAAGCGCTAAGATACATTGTTTGCCATTGTCCGGGTCTCTGGTCTTAAAAAGAAGCCTGTTTTGCTTTTGCTGTTGTTGTGAGAGAGATTGAGAAGAATAAAGAGCTGTTAAATTCGCCATGTGTCTTCATCATTTGCACACGAACCAAGAACTTAACACTGGCGACGAGGGTGGGATCCTTTGCAAATGAAAGAGAAAATTTTGAGGACTTACCCAAGAAGTCCTGAAGAAGGAAGATGGCATCTGAATCAGCATCCCAGCCTGCCAGTACAGAGTCGCTGGAAGGTGAGTTCAGCTACAGGACCTTTTCCCTTAGAGCAGTTTGCAGAGGAGCAAGTGGTGAAGTTTGTAACTAAGAATGGCGAAGATTGGGCGTTTGTCTGATTTTGATGTCTCACACCCAGAGAGATGGAATTCTTACATAGCAAGGGTGGAGAATTACTTCAGAGTAAGTCAAATTAGAGAAGATGGCTTGAAGGCTGCAATTCTGTTGTGTGTTTGTGGACAGGAAGCTTTTGAAATTGCAGAAAACCTGGTGGCCCCTGCACCTCTGGAGTCAGTCACATATACTGACTTGAAGAAGCTGTTGAAGGAACACTTTCTGCCAAAGTTGTCTGTTATTGCTTGGAGGCACCCATTTGAACAGAGGGACCAGAAGCAGGGTGAATCTGCTACAGATTTTATTGTGGCCTTAAGGAGAGCAGCCAGGCCTTGTGAGTTCAAAGATCTGGAAGAGGCTGTGAGATCGATTCATTTGTGGGCTAAGGAACAGAAACTTGCAGCAGAAGATTTTTGCTAAGGAAGAATTCTCCTTCCAAGATGCGCTACGAGAGGTGACAGCTGAGGAAGCAGCAGGTGGGGCTGTGAAGACCTTACAGCTCACCAGAAGCTCTCCAGAGACAGCTACCATCCATCAAGAGGACGCTCGAGAAGGATCGGACGCGGATCCTGAAGAAGAGGTGAATAGGCTTTACCAGCTAGCTGAAAGGAGGCAGAAGGAATGTCTGGACAAGGCCCCAGCATCTCTTCAATGCATCGGGTGTGGAGGTCGCCACAAGTGAGCTGACTGCAGGTTTCGTTCCGCCATCTGCAGAGCATGTGGCAGGCAAGGCCACATAGCATCCATCTGTTTGGGTCGCCAGAAGATCCAAACTCGTGAAGAATTGCGTTTGAAAGGTACCAGGGTCTCCAGCCAACATAGGGTGAGTTTCTGCGCATCTCGCAGGAGTATTTTGTGGACAGGGACACATATTCCTTTAAGAAGAAACTGTCCATTAACATAAGGTTGCAAGGGCTTCCCATATCAATGGAGTTGGACACTGGGTCCGCTCTCTCCATTATTTCCATTAATACCTTCAAAAGGATATGCAGCAACAGTGGCCTTCGAGTTAAACTCAGGCCACCCAATCTAATACTTACAGATTTTCAGAATTCTATGGTGTGTGTTAAGGGGGAGGCCACCCTTAGAGTACAGCATAAGGATTTTGAGGGTCCCCTAGATGTGGTGGTTGTTGGGGGTGAACGTACGAGTCTTATTGGACTTGATTGGTTTGAGGCTCTAGGAGTCCAGGTAACTGGGCTGCACCATTTGCAAACATTGAGCCTTGCAGAAGTCTGCAGGGAGTTTGCAGATGTGTTTAGTTCCGAGTTAGGATCCTACAAGGGGCCTCCCATTTCGCTATGGTTTGACCCAACCATCACGCCCATCAGGGTTAAACCTATGAGGGTACCTTTTGCCCTCAAGGGTAAGATTGATGCTGAGCTGGACAAATTGCTCCAGCAGGGCATTCTGGAACCTGTGGACTCAAGTCCATGGGAAACCCCCAAAGTAACGCCTCTAAAGACTAATGGGGACATACGTATATGTGCAGATTATAAGTGCACACTGAATAAGGTGCTGCAACAGCACGATTATCCAGTATCTGTGGTAAGTCACATTCTGGCCTCCCTCAAGGGGGGGGGCGTATTTTTGCGAAGCTTGACCTGGCAGAAGCCTATCAACAGCTACCTGTTGATGAGACAGCTGCAGAGACCCAGACTATTGTAACTCACAGAGGGGCATTTAAGGTCAAGAGACTGCAATTTGGGGTAAATGTAGCACCTGGCATATTTCAAATTATTCAAGGTATTCCTGGGGTCTGTCCATACTTTGATGATGTCCTCATTGCTGGCGAGTCATCTCAAAATTTAGCAGAGAGATTAAGGGCTGTCTTGCTTCGTTTTCGAAAAGCAGGCCTTAAACTAAAGAAAGATAAATGTAAGATAGGAGTCACTTCTACTGACTTCTTAGGATTCAGGATAGATGTTCAAGGTATTCACCCTGCTGAAACTAAATTGCAAGCTATCCAGCAGGCCCCAAGCCCTAAGTCTAAGAGTGAGTTGCAAGCCTTTTTGGGGCTATTAAATTTTTACCATGCATTCCTCCCACATAAAGCTGCTGTGGCAGAGTCATTACATAGGCTCTTAGACAAGCAGGCCCCTTGGCAGTGAACTAAAGTCCATGACAAGAGTTTCAATGAGGTTAAGGCCTTGCTCACGTCTAATGCTGTTTTAGAGCATTTCAATGAGCAACTGCCTGTTTGCATTGCATGCGATGCATCTCCTTATGGAGTGGGAGCGGTACTTAGCTATCTGAAGGCTGATGGGACACAGGTCCCTGTGGCCTACTATTCAAGGACTCTGTCTTCTGCAGAGCGGAATTACGCTCAGATTGACAGGGAAGCTTTGGCCATAGTGGCTGGCATTAAGAAATTTCATGATTTCTTATATGGTCGCCATTTCAAGGTCTATACTGACCATCAGCCTCTTCTGGGTTTGTTTACCACTAACAAACAGACCCCACATATCATTTCTCCTCGTATGCTGAGATGGTCCATTTTCCTGTCAGCATGTTGTGAGCCGCCCTGAATTCTCCGGAATAGGGTGGCATAGAAATTAAATAAATAAATAAATAATAATAATAATAATAATAATAATAATAATAATAATAATAATAATAATAATAATAATAATACATTAGTTCACAAACCTGGGAAAGAAATGGGCCATGCAAATGGCCTGAGCAGATTACCCCTGAAACAATTAGAGCCAGATCCTGCTCCAGCCATTAATATTCTGTCCATTCAGGAGTTGCCTGAGTTTCCCCTCAATGCTAGGGTTGTGGCTGCAGAAACTGCCACTGATCACACACTTACACGCATGCTGACATGGGTATTGTCAGGATGGCCTGACAAGTGCCCTGATACTGAGTTCCAAAGCTTCTGGCACAAGAAGCATGAGTTGTCCACTTTTAAGGGTTGCCTGTTATGGGGTAGCAGGGTAGTGATCCCAGCCTCATTGAGGTCTAGAATCTTGATCTCTCTGCATGAGGGACATCCTGGTATAGTCAGGATGAAAGCATTTGTGCGTAGCCATCTTTGGTAGCCTGGACTTGATAAAGACATCGAGGCCCAGGTGCACGGGTGTCAAGTGTGCCAACAGTCTCGGCCTGAAATGCCTCAGGCCCCAGTACATAGGTTGGAGGAAACTCAAACCCCATGGTCTAGGGTGCATATAGATTATGCTGGGCCCTTTCAAGGGCAATTCTTCCTGGTTGTTGTTGACAGCCATTCCAAGTGGCTAGAGGTGTTGAGAGGAATTTTTGCATCACATGGTCTTCCAGATGTTCTGGTGTCAGATAATGGGCCTCAATTTACTTCTTCTGAGTTCCAGGCTTTTCTTCAGGCCAACCTGATCCGCCATGCAACTTCGTCTCCCTTCCATCCATCCACCAACGGACTGGCAGAGAGGATGGTGCGAACTACCAAAGATGCTCTCAAGAAACTGACTTATGGTAACTGGCATCACAGGTTAGCAGATTTCCTTTTTGCACACTGCACCACGCTATGCACTGCCACAGGGAAGAGCCCTGCTGAACTCCGCTGGGGTCACCGCCTCATCACTAAATTGGACAGGCTGCACCCTGACCGGGTGGCTTCACAGGTGTCACAACCGCGGGCACCTAGGAGACTCCAGGTGGGCGATCCGGTTTGGGCAAGAAACTATGGGCCTGGTCATCTCTGGGTCACAGTTGTGATCTGCAAGGTCTCTGGGCCGTTGTCATATGAAGTTGCCTTGGGAGACAGCCGCATTCTTTGCAGACATGTAGACCAACTGTGTTGGAGAGTGGACTCTCACCCTTCCACTCCTGGCTCCGTTCTGGGGGGGGGGAGGACCATAACATGCATTCTGAGGATCAGTTTCACAGGCCATCACTAGCCACTGCTGAGGCTATTGGGGAGTCATCCCAAGGTTCCACAAGTGCTCCTAACAGGAATTCAATGGATAGGGGGTCATCCCACACATCCATAATTACTCCAGACAGGGAGTCACACCGGGGGTATCCACAGTATTCATATTTGTTCCAGACAGGGAGACTGACCAGGGGTATCCACACAAATCACAAGCAGCAAGAGAAAAAGAATTCCCTCAGGGGCACTTGCCAAATTCCGCAATTGCTCCCAAAAGGAGGTCACCAGCAAGGGGGGTTGCCAGGGAGGCGATTCCTGACTCAGGCACCTTGGGCATGTGCTTGGGGGCCACTGAGTACTGGGGCACTTCCGCTACCCAGCACTCTCCATCTGCTGGCCTTGGGTTTGAGGGACAGTGTTCCCAAGAAGGATCCATTGTGGACCTGGGGACTTCCACCCCTCCAAGGTATGCTGGTCTGGACTTAGAGGGTCCAGCCAGCCAGCAGATGGGCAGGTCAGCTGGGTATTTGGGGCAGCAAGGTCCTGGCCTGCCTAGCCTGGTAGGCGAGCAGGTAGGCCAGGCACCCTCACTAGGGTCACTGGGGATTTAAGGCAGCAATGTCCTGGCCTGCCTTGCCTGGTAGGTGAGCAGGTGGGCCAGGCAATCTCTTCTGGTCTTAGAAGGTCACAGTGGGCCAAGTGCCCATCCAAACATCTTAGGGAATTTGTGAAGTTGCTGTCAAGTCACTAGGGCTCTTTTCAGGAGGACCCTGAATAAAGGGAGTATTCGGAATAGAATGTTGTAATATTTTTTGATTTCGGAAACATTCAGGTATTACTGAAAGTGAAGGGGGTTTGTTTGAGGGCAGATACTCATTGCATTTGATTATTGGGACTTCCAATGAATGGTGCACCTGTGTGTGTACAAGGTATGTTCCATCTAGGGGGGAGGGGTGTTGTGTCCTGAGCCTGCAAAAGCAGGCTCGGGACGTTGCATTGGTCCCGGGGATTCCAAGGCTGCCCAGGACCAGACTGAGCGGTGCCAGATTTGTGTGCATGCGCAAGGCAAGAAGAGCTAAGATACATTGTTTGCTATTGTCCGGGTCTCTGGTCTTAAAAAGAAGCCTGTTTTGCTTTTGCTGTTGTTGTTGTGAGAGAGATTGAGAAGAATAAAGAGCTGTTAAATTTGCCATGTGTCTTCATCATTTGCACACGAACCAAGAACTTAACAGTATCTGCTCCACTGTTTTAGACTGCTCATGCAAGAGCTGAATCAAGGCACAGTCCTGCCAATACATGAATTTGGTTATGATGTTAAAAGCTAATACTATATTATTTTACATTACTATAATTGGCTGAATAAGTTCTGATTCTACAGTTATTGTACTATGTTCTAAGCATTGTATGTATGTAATAAGTTATTGTAGTATTGTATGATTAATAATTCTAGTTGCAGGTAATTCTTGACCATAACTGAACTCAGAATTATGATGTAAGTTCTGGCAGTTGTTACGTAGGTCACTACGTGACCACACCCGATTTTATGATATTTTTTGTGGCAGTCGTTAAGTGAACACTATGCTTGTTAAGTAGAACATGGTGGTCATTAAGCAAACCCATTTTTAAGAGGTTGGATTTTTTGCAAGAAACTAGAAGTAAGCACCAGAAACTGTCAAAAATGATGAAAATCATGGTTATATAATATCTGCCTGCTGGAAAGAGAAGCAAAGAGAAGGGAAGGGATGGGATGAGAAGGGTAGGGAAGAGATGGGAAGGGAAGGGATAGATGGGATGGGATGGGAAGAGAAGGGAAGGGAAGAGATGGAATGGGAAGGGGAGGGAAGAGATGGAAAGGGAAGGGAAGGGATGGAAAGAGAAGGGAAGGGATGGGAAAGGAAGGGATGGGATGGGATGGGATGGGAAAGGAAGGGAAGGGAAAGGAAAGGACGGGAAGGAAGGGAAGGGAAGGGAAGGGAAGAGATGGAAAGGGAAGGGAAGGGATGGGAAGGGAAGGGAAGGGAAGGGATGGGAAAGGAAGGGATGGGATGGGATGGGATGGGATGGGATGGGAAAGGAAGGGATGGGATGGGAAAGGAAGGGAAGGGAAAGGACGGGAAGGGAAGGGAAGGGAAGGGAAAGGAAAGGAAAGGAAAGGAAAGGAAAGGAAAGGAAAGGAAAGGAAAGGAAAGGAAAGGAAAGGAAAGGAAAGGAAAGGAAGGGAAGGGATGGGATGGGATGGGTAGGGATGGAAAAGGAAGGGAAGGAAGGAGATTTCAATGCAGCCTGCACACCATCTTCACATACATAGCTAATATCCAAAGGTGGCTGTGTTTCAGATATCTCCAGATGATAGATTACAGTGCCTTTTTGGTGGTAGGACCATACATTTATAACTTCCTTACCAGGATTACTTTAAAGCCCTTTTTCAAGTGTCCTTTTTCAAGTAGCTACCAGTTAGAGGACTGATTGTCTATCCTTCCCATCCCTAAAATTATGAATTATTTTAGTTTTTAGAGTAGAGTATTTTCATATTTTAGAAAAGGTTAACCCAATGGTTAAGGGTTTTCTGTTAGCCAAATTATTTTGAAGCTATTTTTATTACCATTTTTGTTTCTAAATTTATTTTTCATTGCTAATTTTTTTGCTGGATTTTAAATTTAATTTTGTTATCTTGGCTCAGAGTTTATTTGGAGTTTGCCTTGTTTTTCATCAGTTGCATTTTTATCTTTAAATATTATTTATACTTTTAGTGTTATTTGAGGTTTATGTTTTAGTGCCCATTTGTGGCAATGCTCATTATGCTGCACTGCTAATGTTTGCAGGTGTCTCATAACCTAGTCCAGAGATTGGCAACCTTGGCTCTTTTATGACTCCTGGACTTCAACTCCCAGAATTCCTGAGGCAGCCATGCTGAGGGGAAAGGAAGAGTTTCCAAGCTAAGCCATGCTGGCTCAGGAATTCTGGGAGTTGAAGTCCACAAGTCATAAAAGAGCCAAGGTTGCCTACCCCTGACCTAGTAACTGTGCCATGATGGTGCAGTGGTTAGGATGCAGTATTGCAGGCTGACTCAGCCCACTGCCAGGAATTAATCCTGACCAGCTCAAGGTTGACTCAGCTTTCCATCCTTCTGAGACCGGTAAAATGGGGACCATTTGCTGGGAGCAACATGAAACTGTAAACTGTTTAGAGTGGGCTGTAAAGCACTATGAAGCAATATGTAAGTTTATTGCTATTGCTATAAATGCAACTGAGAAAACAATAATTTTTGGGATATCATTTTAAGTGAAACATACTTGCTTCTGATTAGCTGGCTCAGTAGCCATTAGCCATAAAGCAGTATATACATATGAATTCATATTTTGTAGTTTCCAAAATTATAGAGCAGAATTCTGAATTCCAGCAGCCATCATTTTGATCAAACCTCAGTTTTAAGATTTTCATATCTAAAACCCACTGATTTTCTCTTTAAATATTGATAATCTTGATTCTAAACAAAATGGGTTAGTCTTAAATATGTTCAATAACTAGACAATTCCCATGTAATATTCTGCATTCTCTATATTTTGTACTTTTAGAATTGTATGTAAGCCACCTAAAATCCTTAATAATTTCTACATGGAAATGGAGAATAGGAAAGTTGTTAGTACAGAAGTTGAACTAATGTGGAATAATGAACAATCATTAGAATAATGATGTGTCTGCATAATGACTGGAACAGTGCTGTGTTAATAGTATGTGACTAACCCAGGGGTAGGCAACGCAAAACACTCAAAGAGCCACTTGGACCTGTTTCCCACCGAAAACAAAACACTGGGAGCCGCAAAACCCTTTTGATATCTAAAATGAAGATAACAATGCATATATCCTTTTTTACCTTTAATATGTGTGTGTGTGTGTGTTTGTTTGTGTGTGTATATATAAAATAAAGGTAAAAAAGGATATATGCAGTGTTATCTTCATTTTAGATGTCAAAAGGGTCTCTCTGTCACTTTCCTCTCTCTCTCTTTTTCTTTCCCCTCTTTCTCTTTCTTCTTTCCCTCTTTCCTCTAACTTTCTCTCTCTTTCTGTCTCTTTTATCCTCTTTCCTCTCTCTTTCTTTCCTCTCTCTTTCTCTTTCCTCTCTCTTTCTCTTCTTTCTTTCCTCTTTCCTATCTTTCTCTTCTCTTTCTCTTTACTTTCTCTCTTTTCTCAATCTTTTTTCTCTTTCCTCTCCCCTTTCTCTTTCTCTTTCTTCTTTCTCTCTCTTTCCTCTCCCTTTCTCTCTCTCCCTCTTTCCTCTTTCTCTCTCTCTTTCCTCTCTCTCCTCTCTTTCTCTTTCCTCGTTCTCTTTTCTCTAACTTTCTCTCTCTTTCCTCTCTCTTTTCCTCTCTTTCTCTTTCCTTTCTCTTTTCTCTTTCTCTTATTTCTCTTTCTCTCTTTCCTCTAACTTTCTCTCTCTTTCCTCTCTTTCTTTCCTCTCTTTCTCTTTCCTCTCTTTTCTCAATCTTTTTTCTTTCCTCTTTTTCTCTTTCCTCTCCCCCTCTCTCTTTTTCTTTCCTCTCCCTCTTTCTCTCTCCCTTTTTCCTCTTTCTCTCTCTTTCCTCTCTCTCTTCTCTCTTTCTCTCTCTTTCCTCTCTTTCTCTTTCCTCTCTTTCTCTTTCCTCTAACTTTCTCTCTTTCTCTTCTCTTTCATCTTTTTTCCTCTCTTTCTTTTTGCTCTTTCTCTTATTTCTCTTTCTCTTTCTCTCTTTCCTAACTTTCTCTTTCCTCTCTCTTTCTTTCCTCTCTTTCTCTTTTCTCTCTCTTTTCTCAATCTTTTTTCTCTTTCCTCTTTTTCTCTTTCCTCTCCCCCTCTCTCTTTCTTTCTCTCTCTCCTCTCCCTCTTTCTCTTTCTCTCTCTCCCTCTTTCCTCTTTTTCTCTTTCCTCTCCCCTCTCTCTTTCTCCTTCCTCTTTCTATTTCTTTCTCTCTTTCCTCTCTCTTTCTCTCTCTTTCCTCTCTTTCTCTTATCTCTTTCTCTCTTTCCTCTAACTTTCTCTCTCTTTCCTCTCTCTCTCTCCTCTTTCTCTTTCCTCTCTCTTTCTCTTCTCTTCCTTTCCTCTTTCTCTCTTTCCTATCTCTCTCTTTCTCTCTCTCTCCCTCTTCCTCCAGGTGAAGAGAGGGAGAGAGCAAAAGGCAGACGGCGCCAAACGGATGGGGAGAGGGAACAGGACGGGAGGCAGCAGCTCCCAGCTGCCCCCCACCGCATCCTCAGCTGAACGGGTGGGGAGGGGGAGCAGGATGAGAGGCAGAAGCTACCAGCGCCCCCCACATCCTCAGCCAAACAGGTGGGGAGGGGGAGCAGGATGGGAGGCAGCAGCTCCCAGCTGCCCCCCGACGCATCCTCAGCTGAATGGGCGGGGAGGGGGAGGAGGAAGGGAGGCAGCGGCTCCCAGCCGCTCCCCCACTGCATCTTCAGCCGAACAGGAGGGGAAAGGGAGGGTGAGAGGCAGCGGCTCCCAGCGCCCACCCACGTCCTCAGCCAAAGAGGTGGGGAGGGGGAGCAGGACGGGAGGCAGCAGCTCCCAGCCGCACCCCTGCACATCCTCAGCCGAACGGGCAGGGAGGGGGAGGATGAGAGGCAGCAGCTCCCAGCCGCCACCCCTGCCGCGTCCTCAGCCGAACAGGCAGGGAAAGGGAGGACGAGAGGCAGCAGCTCTGGCAGCGGCCACTGCAGCATGGTTGGGGTCCCCGTCGCCCCCGGCCCAGCCCCCGCCGCATCCTCAGCCACTTCGCCATTGCAAAAGGAGGGCACCAAGGCCAGATGCACCATGGGCGGCCACGCCAGCAACAAGGAGTGCTGCCGCAGGGATGAGGGGGGTCCTGATCGCTGCCCAAGGTCTCCTCCTGCAGCACCGAGGGCAGCGGAGGCAGCAGCTCCCCGAAAGCAGCCGAGAAAGGCTTCACCAATGGGGCTGAGGTGGGGCCGGGTGGTGGAGAGCCCTGCGGCAGCCAGGCAAGCTTCATGCCTGATTGCCGCCCGGCCCAGCCTGGGTAGACACGTGGCTGGCTCAGCTTCCCGGGGAGCAATGCCCACGCTGGCCGCTGCCCCAGCCATGACTGCCGCCTGGCCTGGCCTGGGGAGATATGTGGCCGGCTCAGCTTCCCAGGGTGTGATGCCCCCGCTAGCCGCTGCACCAGCCATGACTGCCACCCGGCTCGGGGCGACATGTGGCTGGCTCGGCTGCCCAGGGAGCGGCCTGGGGATGGCCCAGGAAGCGATGCCCCAGCTGAGACTGCTGCCTGGAACAAGTAAGCTGGGGGCACCACCTGCCCTGCGGCCGCTTCGCAGCAGTACTCCATGGACTCAGAGCCCCATCCCTCCCCCCGCCACTGACCCTCTGTCTCCGGCTCTGCTGCTGCTTGGCCAACGTTCACACCAGCTGGGCATCAGAGGAGCTGCTCTCCCTCGGGGCTGCGGTTTGTGGAAGGGCTGGTTCGCTCAGCAGAGGCTCAGGCGGCCTGCTCCCAGAGGGGATCTTGGGGCTTCCCCGCATGGCTCCCCAGCCACATGCACCTCAGTTGGGGCCAGCCCGGGAAAGGGACTTCCTGGCCGCCCTTCTACCAGGGGTGGGGCACCCAGGTGCAGGGCCAATCAGGAGCCCTGCGAGGGGGCAAGTCCACATGAGAGAGAGAATGAGAGAGAGAGAGAAAGTGCCTCTTTCTCTCTCCTTGTCTATCTCTGAAAATGGCAGGCGGAGGCTCCAGAGTCGCGGGTTGCCGACCCGTGGACTAACCTAATGCGCATTGCACTTGGATACAATGTATGTAGCAAACTCTCCATTGTATACCCATGAGAAACGAACCTAATGTATTACAATGTGTATTTTAATGAGTATTCCTTTGTTCTTGAGAAAAGAAAAGAAGGTATAAAACTGAAGTCTGAACCTGCCGTCACGGTTCAGAATTGCTTGTTGTTATTGCTTCTGAACCTCCACAATAAATCTCTCTGCTAAAACCCTCTGGAATTCGTAAGAGTCCTTTTGTTTTCCACAAGATTTCTGGTGACTCCACCGGGACTCTTAGGAAGAGGCCGTTGACCTTCCAGATGGACTGACCTGGTGGGTAGCCCCTCTCCTAACGACGACTCCTCCAAGCCTGCTCCGTGGCCTTTGTCTATGGGGAGACCTCGACAGGACGGGAGGGGAACTCACCCGCCTGTGAAGCACTCCAGTCAAGGATCCACCAAGGGTAGCAGACAGGTCTTTAATCCGCAGAAGGGTCTGGAAGCAAGTACTGCAGGCAAGTATTATAAAAGGTGATACCTGATCCCATTTGGATCAGAAGAGGGGATTGATCACCCCCTAGAAGACAAGGCGGCATCCTTAAGTCTTCAATAGGTAGGATTGTGTGGGTGGTTAAACCATCGCATTTCCTGAAGAGTGACCGTTGGAATGTCCAGCATTCCAGGTCGGTGGTAGTCTGTTAGGGAGAAATGGGAGGAAACCAGACTAAGAAGGGCATTGGTCAGACATCACTTCAGTGTATGTTAGGAAATTTCAAAAAGGGTTTTTCTAGGGATTATGGGGACCCACGACCAAATCCAGCCATGTTAAAAAGATTCTGTGAATCTGAATGGACCACCTTTGGCATAGGGTGTCCCAAAGAGGGATCGGCGAATCCCGAACTTGTGGCACGGGTTCATTAAATTGTGACTGGAAGTGGTCATTGGGACCAATATCCCTATATAGACCAATGGCAGATCAATATTGAAGAAAAGCCTCGATGGTTACCAAAGTGTCAGATAGAATGTGCTAAAATATATTTGGCAAACTAAAAAGCCAAACCTCAGACAAAAGCTAAGATTTTGAGCCAAGAAGAAAGGGAGGAAGTTGCCCCCGCCCTATGTTCCTAGAAGAGAAGAAGGGGGGGATACATCAGCAAATTCCACCTGCTCCAGTTGAAAGAAATGAATTCCACCTTCAACCAGAAGCCAGTGTGAAAAGAAAGATAAAAAAAGATAGAACCATTCAGAAGAAAGATCAGGACTTGGATAGCGATGACAGCAAAACATCAGTTTCTAGTCGAACTAGAAGTAAAATGAGGTAAAAACAGAAGAAATGATAGCCCCTCTAAGAGAAGTTTTGGTCCCTGGAGCAAACAACACCAATATTCCAATGCTCCAGTATGTCCCCTTTACAACCACTGACCTACTCAATTGGCATCAGCAATATGGACCATTTTCAGAAAAACCTCAAGAAGTAATAGACCTATTCTCCACCATTATTCAGATGCATAATCCCACGTGGGATGATATGCAACAACTTATTTCTACCTTACTGGATATGGAAGGGAGAGAGAAATATAGGTTAGGAAAATTAAAAGTACTTACCCGCTGACACCCCGATGGGGGAGCGAATTATCAGGCAAACAGAGATACCGAAGCAGTAGAAGAAAGACCAGGCTGAAATGCTAACGATGGACAACACCAAACTTTGTTGCAGAATTATCGGCCTTTGTGTTTAGAAGCCCTGAGAGAAGCCACAATTCATCCAGTTAATTATGCTGCAGACAAGAAAAAATGAATAACCAACCACTTTTCTCAGCCGACTGATAGAAGCTTATAAAATAAACACAGGTCTTGATATGGAGGTGGCACAAAATCGCCCACTCCTAATTGAAAGATTTATTACCCAAAGTGGTCCAGACATAAAGAAAAAGTTATATCGCACAGAAGGGGCATTAGGGAAGAATATAGCAGAGATCATGGAAATAGCTCAGAAAGTGTTCCATAACCGTGAAAAGGAAGAAGAACGTAAGTCAGATCAGAAAGAAAAAAGAAGGTTGAAATGTTAGCAGTGGCCTTGGGGGGGGATGTGTATTGGACCCAACCAATGTGCCATCTGTAAACAGGAAGTGCACTGGCAAAGGGAGTGCCCCCAGAGGAATGGCCAACCTAAGGGACAATCTTGCCAGCATGGAAGAAGACAAGGAAGAGGATTTAGAGGGACTTTCCAAGGAAGTTGTAGGGGAAGCTTCAGGGGAAGAGGGCGTCCAGACGGAAGAAAGAAAAGAAAACATGATTGGCTTAGCCAACATGGAATGGGGAGACTGAAGAGAACCGGGTTCTATGGTCCCACCCCTGGAGCCCATTGTTAAAATACAGGTGGGAGGACAGATTGTCCCAATGTTAGTTGACACGGGAGCCACCAGATCAGTCCTAAATAAATCTATTGGCAAGCCATCAAACCAGACCATCCAAATTCAGGGAGTATCTGAAGAAACTCAATTTTGACCACTCCTGGAACCCCTAACATGCCAAGTGGGACAAGTAATCATTAAACATTAATTTTTATATGTCCCAGAATGTCCAGTCCCATTATTGGGAAGAGACTTGCTAAATAAGTTAAAAGCAACTATTTCCTTTGACAATGGGAAGCAATTAATTCAATTGCGCCACCCAGTGGAAGAAATATGGCGCTTGATGATAGTGACAGAAGAAAAAGTAGAAGGTACTAAGTGGCAACAATTTAATGTCCCACTTCTGTGGGCAGAGGATAACCCCCCTGGATTTGCAAAATATGCCATACCCGTTATGGTGGAACTAAAATCACAAGCATATCCTGTTAGAGTGCCTCAACGATATTGTACTTGCTATTGCCATTCAAGAATTAATCCAAAAATATTTGATAGCAAAAATCATTAGAAAAATTCAGTCACCCTGGAATACTGCAATTCTACCTGTTCCTAGGCCTGACAGACAGTGGAGATCAGTGCAGGATCTCTGCCCCGTTAATAAATTGACCTTAACCCTACATGCGACTGTTCCTAATCCATATATTCTTTTGAGTACAATACCTGCATCCACTAAATGGTTTTCAGTTGTGGACTTAAAGGATGCGTTTTTCATCATACCTTTAGCTGAGAATTGTCAGCCAATTTTTGCATTTGAATGGGCTAATCCAAAGACACAAGTTAAGACTCAATATACCTGGACTAGACTACCACAAGACTTTAAGAATTCACCTACGTATTTTGGTCAAGCTTAGCCCAAGATCTTGCATATTTGAAGTTAGTCAGACAAGAGGACTGTTGTCTTCAATATGTGGATGATTTTCTGATAACTTGACAAAACAGGGAGGATTGCTTTGAAAACACATCCAGACTGCTCCGAATGTTACAAGACTGTGGCTACAGACTGTCCAAAAGGAAAGCACAATTAGTTCAAATGACTGTAATGTATTTAGGCTATGAACTATCACAAGGACAAAGAACTCTGGGCCCCCAGAGAAAGCAAGCTGTGTTACAGATTCCCATCCCCAAACAAAACAGGAAGTTAGAGCCTTTTTGGGAATTACAGGCTTCTGTAGAATTTGGATTCCTAACGTCGCTCTCACAGCTAAACCATTGTACCATGTTTTAAAAGGACCAGAAAAGGAACCTCTTTTGTGGCAACAAGAGTAGACCCAAGCAATGAAACACCTTCAATAAGCCCTTACTACAGCGCCGGCTCTAGGACTACCTGATATATCTAGGTCATTTTCACTTTATGTCGATGTGAGACAGAATGTGGCTTTAGGAGTCCTTACCCAAAAGCAGGAAAATTGGAATTGCCCAGTTGCTTATCTGTCAAAACAATTAAATATGGCTGCGCAAGGATGGCCACAATGTTTAAAAATTCTAGCAGCGGTTATGCTGTCACTACAGAAGGCAAATAAGCTAACCTTTTCTGCTCCGGTGGCTGTTTGTACTAGTCATGCCCTGCAGACAATTATTGACAATAAAGGACATTTATGGATTAGCAATCAAAGGATGCATAAGATACAGGCCCTTTTATTAGAAAATCCACAAGTTACACTGCAACAGTGCTCTACTCTCAATCCGGCCACTCTTGTGCCAATACCAGATTCAACTATGCCCGTACATAACTGCATGCAAACAATAGAACTACAATATTCTTGCAGACCTGACCTTACAGACCAACCATTGCATAATCCAGACTTTCAGTGGTTTACCGATGGATCCAGCTTTATGGATCAAGGAATTAGATACTCTGGTTACGCAATTGTTTCTCAAACTGCAACTGTAGAATCAGCACAATTACCTAGCCAAGCAAGTGCACAATTTGCAGAATTACATGCCCTAACCCAACCATTAGAAATAGCTGCAGGCTAAGAAATTGTACTTAGCATATAGTTAAATTTTTATATGTTGGTTTGAAAAATATAGTTAAATTTTCAATAGGATTTATATAATAATTTGGTTTAGTTTAGTGGGTTTTCTTGTGTTTTTACCCTGTATTCACTTTGGGAAGTCGGGGTGGGTAGGTGGGGTGTTATAATGTACTCAACTGCAATATCGGCATTATATAAGAATGACATACTTTTTGATAAGAGAGGGGTTGCTCGGGTAGTACCTCGGTACCACATCTGGAGGGGGTGGAGATTGAGGAGTGAAGGTGGAGGGAAGTAGGGAGGTGGTTGGAGGAGGGTGGAGAGAGAGAGGGAGTGATGGTGGGGGGATAGAGTAGGAGATAGGGAGGAAGAGAGGGGGATGTGGGGAGAGGGTGCTGCCGAGCAATACCCATATTTATTTTAACTATTTTATGTAAGTTTTTTTTCTGTCTTGGAAAAAGTTGCAAATGAGTGTATTCAGTTGAGTGGTATTTACTGTTTATATTTATAATTATAAAACTAATAAAATATTTTTTTAAAAAAAGAAATAGCTGCAGGAATGATTTTAAATGTATATACGGACAGTAAGTATGCATTTTTGACAATTCATGCACATGCCGCAATCTACAAAGAAAATAAAAACACAGAGAAACCAGGATTGTCAAAACTGCATCAAGATTACAAAACAAGGAAGCCAGATAACTAAGACTTTGATTTATCATACAATGAAACCAGAAGGGTGCCAAGATAGCACCCCCTAACTCTTGTACATACAATAGAACTACATATAAAGTTTGTAGAAAAGGGGTCCAAGATCAGTGTTATAACCCGAAGTCTAATCCTGATAGTTGGGCCTTACAAATCCGAACACATAGAACAGATAGGAGCTCTAGGGACCAATGGAAATCCAACCCACACTCCAGTTTTAGCGTCACCTTTGATGCTTGCAAGGCAGCTAATTATTGGGCTGCAATAGATGGTTGCAGAGGGATCAGTCAAATCCACAGCTATATCCCAAACCATAAGTATTTGTGCCCACCGGATGGGTGTGCAGTCTCCATGGTCAGATGTAAGTGGTGGTCATGTATTAAGTGGCATACCGAAGACCCAAAGGAGATGGAGCACATCTTGTTTGAAAAGAATAATACAAAAGCAGACTCCTATGGAAGGGATAACTGTAATTTGGTGACTGTCATAGTCAAGAATGGCAGTTGGTTCCTGGAACAAAATAAATGGGAAAGACGAAAGTGGAAAAGTGTTGAAGGACATAACAGACAAAATGGTCAAACTAGCTCATGTTCCGGTGCAAACCTGGAAAAGATTTAATTTGGAAGACATATTTTCAGGATGGTGGCCAAAGTTACCAGGCCTAGAAACCATAGTTATAGCAATCTTGTTAATTCTAGGATGTATTTTGATTCCCTGCTTACTCCCCTGTGTTATAGCAATGATTTAAAGGATCTCAGAAAGTACAGCCCAATTAACTGCAAAACATGAAACAATGTTAGCTTTATGGGAATATAAAATGTTGCCCCCTAAAGATCCTGAATGATGAAAGTTTAAGTAGGAAAACTTCCAAAGGGGGGAATAATTTGGAATAATGAACAATCATTAGAATAATGATGTGTCTGCATAATTACTGAAACAGTGCTGTGTTAATAGTATGTGGCTAACCTAATGCGCATTGCACTTGGATACAATGTATGTAGCAAACTCTCCATTGTATACCCGTGAGAAATGAACCTAATCTATTACAATGTATATTTCAATGAGTATTCCTTTGTTCTTGAGAAAAGAAAAGAAGGTATAAAACTGAAGTCTGAACCCGTCCTCGGGGTTCAGAATTGCTTGTTGTTATTGCTTCTGAACCTGTGCAATAAATCTCTCTGCTAAAACCCTCTGGAATTCGTAAGAGTCCTTTCGTTTTCCACAAGAGAACAAGAATTGATTTCATTCCTTTGACCTGAAAATGTAGTTTATAAAGAAAATAAAAAATTACTTTGCTTGTTTGCTCATACATAGTGTAGATAAGTTCTTCACCTACATTATCTATAATATAGGCCAGCATTTTGACATTAAATACTATTTATATACCCCTTATCAGACCTATGCTTATGATAAAGAAACTTAATGGTAGCTTCGGGACCTATAATTGCTCAGGATACCATAACACTTGGTAGACAACTATCATTATCAATTCTCTGAAGGAGACAGTCTTGAAGACCAAGGGACTGAAATATGTAGTAGCTAAACTGCTTAAATATAGACCTCAGCCACCCATTCATGGTTGATCTCTTACAATAGATGACATTAGTTTTATTACTTTCCTTTCTTTCTATTTATTTATTACACTGCTTGAATTTCTAGAGAGACCTCTCATTCAGTAAATTCTTTAAGAGCTAAACATATGTTGTATAGATATTACGGCGTACATGATTTTAGCTGTACCACAATTATTTCTTCCAGTTAATTTGATGTGGCCTTGTGGCTCTAGGCTGCTTAAAACACTAAATTTTGGGGCTTGCCTGAAAGAGGCAGGAGTAGTTTTGTTTATTGGCTAAAGATCTTGGTTTTTAACAGCCAGAGACGAATGAAATCTTGAAGAAAATCTGGCATCTGGAATAATATTGTTTCCTGGTTCATTTCCCAGATAAAATAGAAACTATAAATAATAATAGGAACACAAGAACATTCTAATATGGCTTCACAGAAGCTGGAATTCAAAAGCAAAAATGGTGCTTTGGAGCATATGGGGACATGTTGGCAAGCACCAACTTTAAACTTTTAAACCATATCTGTCTTTTCCTGGAATCACACTGCATTCATAGGAGGCAGTTATGCAATTCCAGAAAAGTGCAGCTGCTTTCAAGGGTTGAAAGCATACACCCTGAAATCCTTTTTTTGTTTTTGAGTTTGGAGCACTCCACATGCTAATTATTTATTTTATTGTTTTTTACTAATCAACTGCATTTTTTTAAAAAGACATTTTAGGATAAATCGATCCCCCCAGAATAGGTTTTTAATGTCAGTAAAATAAGAATATGCAAAACTAGCAAAAAAAACATTAATGCATTGAAATCGTTGCAGCATCCTTTGGTAACAACTACTATAGGAGCCCATCCAGACTCAGAGCTGCTAAACATATATACCGGTATGAGAGATGTAGCTCTAGTTTTCTTTTTAATCTCAGGTATCAGTCTAATTTCTCCCATGTTGCAGTGGCAGGATGAATAAAGACCCTTCTGTCCAATCAAAAAATACATTGGTCCAGTGGATGGAGTCTTCCTTCAATAGAAAGTGTTCTTTCAGCAGAAAAAGGTCTAATAAAAGGATGAAACATTCTGAATCCAACCCAATTTATCTTCAGACTTTCACTTCTCTTTCCACATTTCAGTAGGAAATGAAAAGTCCTAACTCCTTGAATGCCAGTCACACATACATGCACTGTACTCAGTGATAATATACCAAATATCCCAAACTTAAAATGAAATAACTCAAAATGAGAATTTGTCTGAGACCTCCTTGCTAATCTTTGTATTTTTCTTCTTTGATAGACTGCCATGAGAAAATTGTTTTTCATGGCATTTCCCACTACAAGCACATGGCTTTCATCTGGGTTTTAACCGCAAAAAGAGAACCACGTGTTTATGGCTTGAGAACACCAAGGAGAGAAGCTATGCTCATTGAATTTTCAGTCAGAGGAGAGACACACTGAAAAAGTCTAGATTCCCTTGCATCATTGAGTTCTCACTACTATTAAACTAGATCAAACAGGACCAGCCAAGATTAACATGAAAGCAACACATATGTCAGATAGATTTATTCTGTATTTTTTTTAAAAGAGCCCTGAAAGGAAGTATGGAAGGTATAGAGAAGATGTGGATGAAATAATCTCTCATCTTGCCTTGTATTGTATTTCTAAAATATATCTGGGGGATGTTTAAAATCTCAGTGAGATGCACATTCCCATATTGACTCATTTTACAGAGTTCCATGGAACTGTTTCAAATCTACTCATGAGAAGGACACTAAAAGTGTAACAGGAAGTCTCTTTAATCATCAACTCTGAGTAAGAGACTTAGAAGATTTGGTTGTTCCTAAATGGGTGTTGGATGGAATTCTATAACCACTTATTCATGTGGTCATCCTCATTCTGCAATCTTAAGAAAGATGTCAATATTTCCTTTTAAAAAAAAACCCACCACTTAAATGATCAAAATTTTGTTTTCATCCTACATTTTATAGAATGGCAATATTTTCTCCTAAAATCACATAAAATTGTGAGGAAAGAAAGTGTAAATGCCCAAGGTTTTGTAAACATGTGAGATTTCAGCTGTTATTTTTTTATTTTTTAAAAAAACAAAATTCCATGGAGACTATTTGGGAGTTTCCCACCCTCCCACTTGTCTCCATTCCCCACAATTGTTGCCTTGGTTCTTTTATTTTCTCACCTTAGATTTACAGTCACTTTCCTTCCCATTTATGCCCACATGGAATGGATTATAAAGCAATATCGGCCCACAATATTTTTGCAGTTTTATATACTATGAGTTGCTTCAGAATAACAACACTGGGTTATTTTGACCAGGTTAGTTGTAAGACTGACTTGGACATAGTAACCTGTCTAAATATAATATGAATGTCATAGGAGACTTTACTTGAATGGAGAGGATATTATAAAAAAGGCAAGTACTGTGCTGTATATAAACTGAGTTACCATTTTGGCATGAAATAACCCAAGCTAAAAATAGCTTAAATCAGGAGTAGGCAATCCAAAACACTCAAAGAGCCACTTGGACCCATTTCCCACCCAAAACAAAACACCGGGAGCCGCAAAACCTTTTTGATATCTAAAATGAAGATAACACTGCATATATCCTTTTTTACCTTTATTATAGGTGTGTGTGTGTGTGTGTGTTTGTGTATGTATGTGTGTGTGCATGTATATATATATATATATATACATACACACACAGGTAAAAAAGGATATATGCAGTGTTATCTTCATTTTAGATGTCAAAAGGGTCTCTCTCTCCCTCCCCCTTCCCTCTCTCTCTCTCTCTCTCTCTCTCTCTCTCTCTCTCTCTCTCTCTCTCTCTCTCTCTCTCTCTCCCTCTCTATCTGCCCTTGGTCTGCCAGTCCTCTTCCCCCCCTCTCCCTCCCTCCCTCTCTCTCTCCCTCCCTCTCCCTCTCTCTTTCTCTCTCTCTCTTTCTTTCCCCCCTGTCTCCCTCTCTCCTATCTGCTGCTCACCTAGCAAGCTGGCTTCAAGCTGTTCTCCAACAAGCTCAGGGGTAGGCAACCTCGGCTTTTTTATGACTCATGGACTTCAACTCCCAGAATTCCTGAGTCAGCATAGCTGGGCTAGCTAGCTCTCTCCTGCCCTTCCTGCTTCCTGTTGAGATGCAGCAAAGGGAGGAGCTCCGCCCAATAAGCTTTTCAGCTCCTCTTTTTACACACACACACACACACACACACACACACACACACAGAGAGAGAGAGAGAGAGAGAGAGAGAGAGAGACAGACAGACAGACAGACAGACAGACAGAGAGAGAGAGACAGAGAGAGAGAGAGAGAGAGAGAGAGAGAGAGAGAGAGAGAGAGAGAGAGAGAGAGAGAGAGAGAGAGAGAGAGAGAGAGAGAGAGAGAGAGAAGCAGGGAAGTGCAATTGCCTCTCTCTGTCTCTGTCTCTCTCTGCAAATGGCAGAGGAGGCTGGGAGCCACAGGGGAAGGCTCAAAGAGCCACATGCAGCTCCAGAGCCACAGGTTGCAAACCTGTGGCTTAAATCTATGTGCTCCTACTTTAAAAATATTTAATTTAAAATTTAATATTATCCCTACAATTCAGGATTTCTTCATTATGTCATATAAAGAATGCTTTGAGGGAAATATTCCTTATTGAGGTAGCTTGAGGACAATAGACCACAATGTAAGTTAAATTACTTATTTTATTTGCTTATCACATTTCCTACTCTCCCATGTCACCTATGTGACTCTTTGTGAGAATAAAAAAAAATGAACTGGAAGTTGCTGCAGTAAAAGAAAAAGGAGGGGGGGAATTAGAATTTATTTCTATGGTTGGCTCTGGAAGAAATTGTTAGGCAAGGCTATGACTTTATCTTAAACAGACAGAAAGATGAGAACATGGATTTTTTTTTTAGCATGAAATGACTGGATATATTATAGGTTGTACACCTCATTTCTTTTGTTCTCTAAGAACAACAAGTTTGTTCTCTTCTTTTATTAGAAAGCTGGTAATCTTGGCTCCTAATTAGTAGCTAAAGATCTGTATTGGAAGCAGCTTACATTGATACTTATAATAACCTAAAATTACTGTTAATACTATCCATGGAAAGTCAAAAACTTTTTATATGAAATCTTATCAAATGTTGTCACCCATTTAGATTTATCTTGTGGCTTTAATTTTCACATATTTTACTTTGGATCAAAGCAGCATATATTCATCCATAACTCATTCCAATACATCAACCATTAAATGATTTTGTTTATAATTCATTTTCTATAAATCAAACTAAATTGCTTAATGTAAGAGGAAGCTTCCACCCTGGAGGAACACTTGAAAATCTTGTCAAGTGCAAGATGTTGATAGAATGTTTGTTTGTTTCTACCAAAAATCAAACCATCAAGAGATGAATGGTTTGCTGTTTGGAAGAAACCACAGCTGGCAGCACACACTTAATGATCTATCCTAATCACTAGCTAGAAAATTAAAAGATTGAGGTTGAATATAAAAGACATCCTCCCACCCATTGAAAATATCTTTTACAGCAATAAGAATTGCTACAAACTTTCCAGGCAGATATCAGACAAGGTAGCTTTGTGCCACCAAGCTGTAAAATGGAAGTGGTGCATTTCATGAGCAGGCAGCATTCTGCAAATCTCATCTGATACATTTTTATAGAGTGGAATTACAGTTCTTTTAAAAATCCCTGCTATGCTACACTGCTGGAGGCTAGCAACATGGTCAACCACAAATGGGTGGCTCTTTGGGGCCACACAGCTGCAAAGCCTCAGAGTCTAACTCTGCCAGGCCCAAGTGGTAAAGCAAATGCTGGCTCTACTTACAAGATTTTATGTAGAATAACTTTGGCGGGTTTTTGCTGGGCCAGCTGTAAGATATTCTGTATAAATAAACCTCAGTTCCTGGTTTTCATAACAGGAATACTTAAGTATTTAGTGGAAAAGTCCACCTAGCTGTTTGTCAAAAAGCAAGCAAGCAAGCAAAGCAAATATGGAATTATACAGTTGGAAGGGTCCTCCAATCCAATCTTCCCCAGTATGTAGGAAATACCAGTTAAATTCTCCTTGATAGGTGACTGTCCAATCTCTTCTTAGAAACCTCCAGTGACCAAGTACCTGTAACATTTTATTATATGGATCTTATTAACAGGCATTCCTCACATTCCTTACCCATGAATTAGGGTTATTCATACTATATGAGCAGAAATCTCTCTCTTCTACTTTTTGTTTCACAGACCTATTGCAAATTTCTTTCCTCTGGAACAAAATTAGGCATGAGAAGTTCTAATGGAGATGTAACCTGTTTACAGATTCAGTTATGAACAAGTCTGGGTAGCTTACAGACATCAAAAGAGATACATCTCAGGGGAGGGGAGGGACTGTTTGTGACTGTCCCATTAGGCTGGTGCCATGACAGATGATGCATAGTTGACAGCTCTGAATGGAATTGCTGTATACTGTAGATGGTTTACTCAGAAGACAGGTGAAGAAACATTCCATAGTCTTTGTATATAACTAAGTAGTCAATATAAAGGTGACGGAACTGGCAGCGATGACAAAACTGACAGCTCTTTTTAGATGAAAATCATTGACAAAATTTACTACTAATTGGAAACCTTTTGTGGACTTTTTGCAGGAAACGGAAAGAAACCACATTATGATGTATGGATTCAATGACTAGTAACATTTATTGATTATTTGGAAACATGAAAGCTATAGTTTCATGCTAAAGTAAGGGATGAATTTCAGTTTTAACTATATTTTCTGTAAAAGAAGGCAGAAGTAACTTTTTATCTACAGTTTTGTTTCTATAGTTTTGCTTTTTTGCATTTTTATTTCCTATCTCTTTTTCTTATCTTTTTCTGTCTCTGACCATTTCTCTTTGTTAATTTTTATCTTTGTTTTATGAAAAAAAATAAAGTTATATACCATAAAAAGGAATATAACTAAATATGAGAAGAAGTTTTATTTTAATGTAAAATTATGTTTCTATGCATATGACTAGTCTGCTAGCAAAAATAGCACCTGGATCATTATTATAATTGGAATGAATGTACTGTATACCAATCCATTCTTTGTACATTACAAGGATATTCACCACATTTTGAAATAATTCATCCTTTTTATTCCTTTTGCTTTAATATATTGCTCTCTCAGTTCTTAGCAAGCAAAGCCTTTTTCTTATCACATTTTCCTGTTCAACTATTCTCTTAAAGGTAGTTCACATTATTATCCCCATGATCAAGTAATGCAATTAAATTAACACTTTTTTTCTGTCAAAAATCTTTGCAACCTTTCTTTGTTGCTAATAATGATGGTGAAACCCCTTCTGAAACTGAAAACCTGCAAAGATTTTTTTATTTACTTAAAACATTTCTATGTTGCCCAAATCAAACAACTCTGTTTAGCATTCAAAAGAATCTCCAGCAACATCACCCCAACAGAATAATTCAAAACAATAAATGCAAGACAAGTAGAATAAAATTAAGCACTATCCTTCATTCTTACTAGTTATATATTAAAAATAAATACGTTCAAGCTTACCTAACAAGAAACATTTTAAGAAGTTTTCTAAAGGCCAGAAATGAGCAGACCAAGCCCTTCTCTGAGATCACTTCACCTCACTTCAGGTAAGGGCATAATATGAAGCAGGTCCTCTCTAGGTGCCCTGGCAGAATCTGGAGAAGGTGATCTCTCTGAGGAAACTGACTTTGTGCCATTAGGGTTTTAGAGAGGATCACTATTGCAGTGACTACAAAGTTGGGGCTGTTCTGCAGTGGTGGGACCTGCCCTCTGGCTGTGTATTCTATATCAACTACAGCTCCCAAATCATTGTTAAAGGCAGATCCATATAAAACACATTGCATAGTTCTTTTGTGTATGATGATAAAGGCAGGAGTCAGTACTACAAATGCTTCCAGAAATGGAATTGAATATGCCATGCTATGCTATGCTATGCTACACTCATTAAGGCAGTGTTTCTCAACCTCAGGAACTTCATGGTCTCCTGCCTTGGACCAAAATTGAACTAGAAACCCTCCAAGGTCTCCTCCAACCCAATGGCACTACATTACGGTATGCTATATTACACTATATTATATATACTATACTATCTAATAAAAGCAAAAGTATCAGTATCATCAAGAAAAGTGGAACTTGTTATATAGCTAGTGTAAGGACCCACCCCACTTTGCATCTTAAGAAGACAGAACTCTTGGAATAATTCTTCCAACAGGCATCCTTTATTAAGAGAAAATGGTTGCAGGCATTCTAGACAGGACCTGGGGCCCAAGCCCTACGGTTCAAGGTTTTAAGGGGTCCCCAGCAGCCCCACCCCACCCCACCATCTTTCCTGTGACAATCCTAGGCGCTACATTTCCACCCCCTTTTTCCTCACTGCTGGTGGAAGGGAGATTTCAGAGAGGAGCAGATCAAAACTGATGGCCTCATTCTTATGCTTTAGTCCTTTTGGTGAGATCCACATTCAATTCCCTTTGAAGCTGTATCGAAGGAAGTAAGCGCCATAAAACCCCTTTGTTCACCCCCTTCCCCTTCATCGTATGACAGAATCCAGAGAAGGCAGAAATGGGTTTTCCATAGTCAATAACTAGAGATGAAATATAATTGGATTCTGACATCCTGCCCCCTTAAAAATAAGACAGATCCACCTGAAAGAAAACAAAACAGGTATACAAGTTAGTCAGGCTTGATAGGATACTCTGTGTGAAACTTCTTTAATAGCTTCGGGGCTCTGACATGACGTTTATGGACCCACTCGCTTTGTGAGTCAGGGAGGTGTTTCCATGCAACTAGGTACTGAGTCGCTCCATGATATCTCCTAGAGTCTATGATTTCCTTTATTTCAAAGTGTTGTTCACCCTCCACCATGATTGGAGGTGGTGGGGGGGATTTTTGGCCATAACAATGACTGATGCTCTCTTTTCAGCAAGCTGCAATGAAAAATTGGGTGTATTTGCCTGAGATTTTTTGGTAATTCTAATTCTACTGTTACTGGGTTTATGTTTCTTTTAATTGGAAAAGGCCCTATATACTTTGGTCCAAGTTTTTTACAGGGTTGTAGGGACTTTAGGTATTTTGTAGATAAGTACACCATTTCTCCTATAATGAATGGTGTAGGCTCAACCCTTTTTTTTATCAGCTTGTGCTTTGTATGCCTGTCTAGCTTCATCTAATGCTTTTCTAACTATCGGCCAGGTATTTTGTAATTGTTCCATCCATTCTTTCAGTGATGGGATCGCTGGTTCATTTGGGGTTAATTCTGGCATGGGGTTGAAACTTTGACCGGTGGCTATTTGAAAAGGAGTGTAACTTGTGCGGGAGTGGACTGCATTATTGTAGGCAACTTCTGCAAAAGGGAGTAAGTCCGTCCAATTTGTTTGCTGAAAATCAATAAAGCATCTTAAATATTGCTCAAGTACTGAGTTCAGTTTTTCAGAAAGTCCATTTCCTTGTGGGTGATGGCTAGATGTCAGTCCCTGAGTCGTCCCTAAGAGGGATAAAAATTCCTTCCAAAATGCAGATGTGAATTTCACCCCCTATCGGAGATGATGCGTTGGGGTGCCCCATGCAATCTGTAAATATGCTGGGTGAAAAGTTTTGCTAAGGCTTTTGCGGTGGGAATCTTTTGGCAAGGGATAAAGTGTAACTGTTTGGAAAACAAGTCCATGACCATCCAGACAACAGTATTCCCATTGCTTTCTGGTAATTCCACTATAAAATCCATGGCTATTTCCCTCCAGGGGGCGGAGGGATTTGCCACTGTTTGTAACAGTCCAGGCAATTTCGCTTGCAACCTCTTTGCAGTTGCATAGTTTGGGCCACGTAACTTTCTATGTCCTTTTTAATGGATGGCCACCAAAATTGCCGTTTAATTAAGTGTAATGTTTTTACAAATCCAAAATGCCCTGCTGATTTTGTGTCATGGTAAAGCTGCATGAATGTGACTCTTTGGGTTGTTGGTATATATAACTTTTCCTCCACCCAAGGCAATCCGTCTCTCATTGTACACACATTTTTGTTTTTCTGGAACCATTCATCTGTTTCCAAACTTTTCGGGAATTCAATTCCGGTTTGGCTGCCCAGCTGTGGTTTTAATTTAACTTGGGCTCTGGTGGTTACTGGCACTGCCAGTTGTGATTCTACCATCATCAGTTTAGACTCGGTGGCTCTCATGCTGTTATATTGGGGCATGCGAGATAATGCATCTGCCAGGAAGTTCTTTCCCCCCGGCAAATGCTTTAGCGTAAATTGGAACTGGTGAAAATGCTGGGACCAGCAGGCTTGCTTGGGGTTGAGCTTCCTGGGTGTTTTCAGGGCTTCCAAATTTTTGTGATCAGTCCACACCTGGAAGGGGATTTTATTGCCTTCAAGGAACTGGCATCATGTGAGTATCCTGTATGCCTCTTTCTCCCATACGGGCCAGCGCTGTTCCGTTTCCGTGAGTTTCTTGGATGTATATGCACAGGGTTGCAATACCCCTTCATTGTTTTCTTGTAATAGAACAGCCCCCACTGCCACATCACTTGCATCCGCCTGTATTACGAAGGGCTTATCCATGTCTGGGTGCCTCGGTACTGGTTCTATAGAAAAAAGTCTCTTTAATTTCTCAAATGCTGCTTGGCACTCCATTGTCCAAGTTAGTGGCTGGCTAGGTTTTACTGAGGATGCTTCCTTCATTTTTAGTAAGTTCGTGAGGGGCAGGGTTATCTGGGCAAATGAGGGGATGAATTGGCGGTAAAGGTTTGCGAAGCCCAGGAAACTTTGCAGTTACTTTCGTGTGCGGGGTAGTGCCCATTCTAATACTGTTCTGACCTTCTCTGGGTCTATTTCAATGTCCTGTGGGGATATGCGATAACCTAGGTAGTCTATCCTTTCCTGGTGGAATTCACATTTCGAGAGTTTGGCATATAGGTGGGCGGCTCGCAGTTTCTTTAAAACCGCTCTGACTAGGTTGACATGTTCCTCTTTTGATTCGGTGAAGATAAGAATGTTATCTAAGTAAATCAGGATCCCCTTAAATAGGTGCTCCCTTAGAACGTCATTGATTAATTGCATAAATACTGCAGGGCCCCCTTGTAATCCAAATAGCAAGACTTTGAATTGGTGGCACCCCATGGGGCAGTTAAATGCGGTCTTCCATTCATCCCCTTCCTTAATTCTCATGCGATAGTAAGCTTCCCTTAGGTCTAGTTTAGAAAAAAATTTCCCTTTCGAGAGGTGTGACAACATGTTCTTCATGAGGGGCAGAGGGTATAGGTTCCTTTCACTGATTGTATTCAGGGCCCTATAATCCATGCATAAGCGTAAATAGCCGTCTTTCTTCTCTCTAAAGAGGACCGGGGCAGCCACCTTAGGCTTGGCTGGTTCAATGAACCTCCTTTCTAGGTTTTTCTTTTTGAATCTCTCCATTTCTTCCTTCTCCTTTGGGCTCATGGAGTATAATCTGGGCTTTGGGAGTTTTGCCCCAGGCTTGAATTCAATGGCACAGTCTGTTGGTCGGCGTAGGGGGGGGGAGCTCATCCGCCCTCTCTTCACTGAAAACCTCAGCAAGGTCTCTGTATTCCTCTGGTATTTCTGGTAGTTCCTTTTCCTCTCCCATGGATGCTTTTTCTGTTCTTGATTCTGGTAGGCCCTTTTAGGATTTTAAGTCCATAGGGTCCCCCTTCGGGAATTTGATTTCTGCTGTCCTCCAATTCACCCAGGGGTTCCATTTTTTTAACCATTCCATCCCTAGGATCATTGCGCATTCCATGCGTGGGGTCACCACAAACGTTATGTCTTCCTCATGTTTGCCCAGGGAGAGGTATATTGGTAAGGTGGCTAGGGTATCTGGCACTCCCCCCCTCTATGGCTCCATCTAACTGGCCAAATGAGATTGGTTGTTCCAGTCTCCTTGACGGAATGCCCAGATTCCCCACTAGCGTCAGGCTAATGAGACAGCTGGTGTAGCCAGAGTCTATTAAGGCTTTCACCTTCATGGCTTCTGGCATGGGGGGAATTAATATAGTCACTGTCTTGAGGATGGGTGTGATGCATCCACTTACCAGGGGTTCGCCGTCTGAGCTGTCATCTGAGGTGTCCACCGGCCCTGTGGTGTAGGCTGGAGTTCTTTCCTCCTGATGAGCAGAGGTGGGGGGTTCCACAGCCTCCATTGTTCTCATGGCCGGTTCTTTTGGCTTAGCTGGAGACTTCCCGGATTTGCTGGCTGGTGATTTGTATGGGTTGTGCTGGGGGGCTTTTGAGTGGCATTCTACAGCTCGATGCCCTTCTCTCCCGCACTTGAAACACCCCATTTGCTTTTTGGCCGTAGCCGATGGTTTCACTGGTTCACGTGTCAACTCAGGCGGTGAGCGGCTCCATTGTTTTCCGCGGTGGTGCCTCTTCAATATATCAATCTCTGCTTCCTCTGCCAAGACGTTCCATTCCTCAAGTTGATGTGGGTCCCATCGGGGTAGGCAAGCATCATATAGGTCATAATTTAGTCCGTCTTTGAAGTGACTAAGCAGGATGTCTTCCGGCCAGTTCAGTTTGCTGGCAATGGCCTGGAATTCTTGCGTATATTCAGCTATTGGGCGTTTGCCTTGCCTCATCGTTTTTATCCTTTCGCGGGCTTTGCGATCAGCCAGGGGGTCCTCAAATCGCCTTCTCAGAGAGTCATTGAAGTCGTTGAGCTCTGGGGCATTGGAGTCGTGCAAGTTCACCACCCAATCTGCGGCTGGCCCATCCAGGGCAGATTGCACGATCCTGATACAGGCTTTGTCGCTGGGGATGTGCCACCCATATTCCTCCATGTAGCTGAGGACTTGGATTAGGAAAAACCCCAAGCGTGTTGGCTCCCCCTTGAATTTCACATCCAGCAGCGGGAGTCTTTGAATGGACCGGTGTCCTCATTGTCGGTGGTAGTATCTTCCATCCAGATCACCATCTGTGGGTCGGTGGGGAGTGGGGACTACTGGATCAGCAGATGTCCCTGGGGCTGCAGGTTCCACTTCCCCCCTCGCTGTCTCTCCCTTTGCGGCTCCTAGGGAGCTGAGAGTTCTCTTCATCAGGTCGATAGCTTTTTCTAGGATCCAGTCCGAGTACGGTGCCCAGCTCCCTTCCTCTTCACTTGCGTGCAGGGATTTCTCCATCTCCTGCTTCCATTCTGGTTGGTTAGCCCCCCGTCTCAGGGTCACCTTTCTTGATTTCTTTTCCCATTTGCCTTTCTTTCCAACGCCCATTGACCACCGAGGTTTGTGGTCCCATGTCTCCACCACCTCTTCAACTGAGGAATCTGACCTCTCAGATCCCGACATCTGGCAGGGTTTCAGTTGGGACAGCGGCTTCCTTTCCGGTGCATTTCCTCCCTTCCTTGCTCCGCCGTCTGACATGGTAATTTTTGCAAAGTCCCCCAGAAAGGTTCTCCCTTCCAGGTGGACTAATTCTGCAGGTCCTGTTTAATGTAAGGACCCACACCACTTTGCATCTTAAGAAGACAGACCTCTTGGAATAATTCTTCCAACATCCTTTATTAAGAGAAAATGGTTGCAGGCAGTCTAGACAGGACCTGGGGCCCAAGCCCTACGGTTCAAGGTTTTAAGGGGTCCCCAGCAGCCCCACCCCACCCCACCATCTTTCCTGTGACAATCCTAGGCGTTACATTTCCACCCCCTTTTTCCTCACTGCCGGTGGGAGACTTCAAAGAGGAGCAGATCAAAGCTGATGGCCCCATTCTTATTCTTTAGTCCTTTTGGTGAGATCCACATTCCATCCCCTTTGAAGCTGTATCAAAGGAAGTGAGGGCCATAAAACCCCTTTGTTCACCCCCTTCCCCTTCATCGTATGACAGAATCCAGAGAGGGCAGAAATGGGGTTTTCCATAGTCGATAACTAGAGATGAAATATAATTGGATTCTGACATCTAGTCCTTGACTTGTAACTTTGAACAGTAACCATTCAAAGTTACAACTGCACTGAAAAAAGTGACTTATGATAATTTTCCATCATGTGTTCAAAATTCAGATGATTAGCAACTGACTCATATTTATGACGGTTGCTGTGTCCTATGTGATCACCTTTTACGACCTTCTGACAAGCAAAGTCAATGAGGAAACCAGATTCACTTAACAACCTTGTTATTAACATAACAACTGAGGTGATTCACTTAACAATTGTGGGTCGCAACTCAACAAATGTCTAACCTAACAGCAGAAATTTTGAGCTCAGTTGTGGTTGTAAGTCAAGGACTACCTGTACTTAATCTACAGTTATGTATGAATATGCAGCTGCTAGCTGAGAAAGATCCTTCATCCACTGAGAAATTGACTCTTCAATCATGAAATGTCCATGGTGTATTAAATTGATTCATGTTGAAGTAAAGGCTTATTACCAAAGAGGTCATTGCTTATTTTAAAGTTGAATTAAGGATCTTAATGGAACAATCTTTAATGTGTGACTGCAATTACCCAGAGGAATTTACAAATGAACTTAAATGTTGTATCTCAACAGGATTGCTTATTAAAGTCCAATCTCATTTGCCAGTTTAGAACTTTGAAAGCAGAAGTCTCTAGAGATGAAGGAAATGAAATAAATTTCAAAAATAAATCTGTCTTTTTAAAAATGATTTGGAGAATATGAAGGGTATATTATTCTTAGAGCCTGGAAATAACTACTTTTTAGAAATCTGTTGTCAGCTTTATTTAGTTAATTTGTAGCCTGGGGCTAAATATTTAGGTAGAGTTTTTGAGAAGTATCTCTGTTGTCTATATCTGTGTGCATACTATGAAACTTTATATCATAGTTAGTCAAGAACTATTGAGTGCCTATTGACTGCTTATGATTAGGTTCTCAAATACTTTATTTAGTGATAAATCACAGTTCCTCCAAGGACATTTCAACAGTCTCTTTGATCCCCTTATTTGTGGTCATCTCTCAATTTTGCAATATATAATTCATCACTTTTTGCATTAAATTCTCAAAGCATATGAGTTTCTGCTTTCTGATTATCTTTTTAAAGAAGCAGCCATTTATATTTGGTCCAAGGCTGATTAATTAGTTCTTCTTTCAATCCATAACACTTTTACTATCCAGGCCCATAATTCAAAATATCTTTTCCCATCCTGTCTTTGATGTCTAGCTTTCATGTTGCACATTATATCAGGAAGGCCATTGTGTTAATTACTCTGATCTTTGATGTTATTGAAATGTTCTTATCTTTCAAGAAAGTTGCTTGTTATTACCTTCCTTCCTAGGCAAGCCTTCACTTTATTGCCTTGAACCCCAAGGAAACAAATGTAAATTCAGTAAGCATATTTACTTATATTACTTTTATTATCTTAACAAAATTAATCCAGATTTTAAATGTTGGGCTTCTTAAATCTCACAATGAGCTGGCCTAATTAATAAAGGATATTATTTGCATATCTCAAACCATTTTTTACTTTAATTTCTCTTTTTTAATCCTGAGTTTAGAAAATGCTGTCTACCTTAAAGAGATCTGAGGACATGACTCATCATGCATTGCAGGTAGTCCTCAACTTATGATCACAACTGAGCCCAAAATTTATCTTGTTAAGTGAGAATTTTGTTAAGTAAATTGTCCTCCATTTTACGACCCTTCTTGCTACAGTTGTTAAGTGAATCACTGCTGTTGATAAGTTGGTAACCTGGTTGTCAAGTGAATCTGGCTTCCCCATTGATTTTGCTTGTCAGAAGGTTGCAAAAGAGAATCACGTAACCCGGACAATAACCTCATAACAGGACATAAGTATGACCCAGTTGCCAAGCATCTGAATTTTGATCACATGATTCTGGGGCTACTACAAAGGTTGTAAGTGTGAAAAATGGTCATAAGTCACACATGGTAACTTTCAACAGTCACTAAATGAACTGTTGTAAGCTGAGGACTAACTCTATCTCCTTGTCTTCTTTCTCTGTACCATAGTTTCTTTGAATTTAGTTCTTACAGCAACTTCAGAAGAATAATCAAGATGTCCATTATCCTTAATAAGCTCCACACTGAACTGTAGTCTGTGAAAGGAAGGAAAATCTTCTGGTATTGTTCTCTCCATCATCCATCTTGCATTCACTATGGCCTTCTGTCTTTTCTGAAATTTGTCTTTCTTTATTCATGGCTCATATTTTTTAAGATCTTAAACAAATCTTTGCTTGCGGGAGGACTTAGTGGAGTGATCCTGTAATTTGCACATTCTCTGGCATCTAATTTCTTCAGTGTAGGAATCTGCCCTAATCTTGTCTGATTTCTAAGCTGTATAGTTAACATAGATTTATTATTGTAATTGTCTTATTTTTTACAGCTTTAAATAGTTTGCTGGGCCCACTAGTCTCTTATTTCACAGTTGTCTATGCAATCAGTTTCTGAATATATTCTCTCTATATAAATCTTTTTCTATAATCCCTTTGTCTGGGGATTTCCCCATCATCTTTCATCCTGCTTTAATTCCGTTTGCTTCTATCTTATCTCCTCTGTGATTAGAATGGCCCATTCCTATTTTAGCTGTACATTCCCTATGATTTAAAAAAAAAATCACCTTTAAAAGAGCACATTTTTTAAAAAAAATATCTAGTTATGTACTTCTATTTGCTGCCTTTCTTGATTAAGGTGTCAGGACTGAGAATTTAGTGTTTTGTGTTTTGTTCTTTATCTTTCTCTATTGTAATAATAGTCTGAAATTTACTCTTTTTCTCTTGGAGATTTTAGACTTTTTTTCTTACTTGATTTTCAGTCTCTAGTATCTCTTTTTATGGCTCTTTGGTATAAGTTAAGTGCTGAATTTGTTCCTCAAGTTGTTGAGTATATGACTATATATTTTCCACATAATATTTTACTGGCACACCTATTTTCTATAATTTTCCAAGTGGAACCCATATATCTGACACCAATCATTCATGGTTTCTCACAATGTGTATCTGGCATTTCTCCATCTTCTTCATTTTATTATGTTTTCTGTTGAATTCCACTATTCTTCTGGCAATCTTCATAGGTACAGTCTCGTGTTGAAGCAGCAACATCTGCTGTTTTAACCTGTCCCTGCATTTCAGTCACCCGTTAGTGATAACCCTAGAACCTGCATCTAATAGCTCTTACCATCCATCATAGAATCCCTTAATGTCTTCTGTAGTAAGCTATGTAAACCATAATAAAGAACATCTTGTCCTCCATGCATATTCAAAAATTGCACAATCACAAATCATCACTTTCCAAACCCCATTCTTTTAGTAATTAGCTATTAGACTGGCAAAGTTTGTCCTAATAGGAAACTTTTTCCATTAACACCTTTCCTTGTTTTGATCAAAATAAATGATAGCAGTGTTCCAATATCTCAGGGGCTGCCACAAAGAAGAGGGAGTCAAGCTATTTTCCAAAGCACCTGAAGGCAGGACAAGAAGCAACCGGTGGAAACTAATCAAGGAGAGAAGCAACCTAGAACTAAGGAGAAACTTCCTGACAGTGAGAACAATTAACCAGTGGAACTACCTGCCTCCAGAAGCGGTGAATGCTCCAATACTGAAAGTTTTTAAGAAGAGACTGGACAGCCATTTGTCTGAAATGGTATACGGTTTCCTGCCTGAGCAGGGGGTTGGACTAGATGACCTCCAAGGTCCCTTCCAACTTTACTATTATTATTATTGTTATTATTATTATTATTATTATTATTATTATTATTAGTAAGGTTATCCTCTGGTATCTTATCCATTTTGATTGAATCAAGGCAGACCTTTCTTAGAACTGCTGAAAATAATAATTGATCATTAGCATTCCACAAAAATGTCAACCTCACACAGATCTCTCATTTTTAAATTTAAACTTACCTTTTGACTAGAATAATATTCTGCCTTCCCTGAGTTGTTTATTGTTCAGTCAATGAATTATTCAGTCATTGCTGACCTCCATTCTTCTTTATTCTATGATAGGTATATATGTTTGTGTAACAATATACCTGACATATAACCACTAATAGTAATACAGTAGATAAAATCATGAATTAGATTGAACATGAGCTGAACATGTATCTTTTTTGAGTAACATTTCCATTAATTTAGATGACTACATGATACAATTTTCACAGCATGAGTTCCTATAAAACAGTGGTTCTCAACCTTTCTGAGGTTGAGACCCCACTTGCCCCGCCCATGGCGGCCGGGACGGGCGGATCTGCACATGCGCAGATTGGCCCATTGCAAGCGCCACGCATGCGCGCATCCGCCCATCGCGGGCTGCCATTTTGTTTTTTTTAAAATTTTTTAAATTTTTTTTTAAAAAAAATAAAAAAAATGGTGGCCGCGACGTGCAGATCTGCCCGTCGCACACACCACGCATGCACACATCCGCCCGTCATGGGCCGCCATTTTGTTTTTATTTTTTATTTAAAATAATTTAAAAAAAAATAAAAAAAACAAAATGGCGGCCGCGACGGGCGGATCTGCGCCTGCGTGGATCGGCCCGTCGCACGTACCGCGCATGTGCGGATCCACCCGCTACGGTCCGCCATTTTGTTTTTATTTTATTTTATTTTTTTAATTTTTTAAAAAAAAATTTCCGGCGCAACGGGCGGATCTGAGCGTGCGCGGCATGCGCGCGCCAAAAAAATTCAAAAAAATTAAAAAAAAATTAAAAAAAATTTAAAAAAATTAAAAAAAATAAAAATAAATAAACAAAATGGCGGCCGGCGGTGCCCGGCGACCCCCGCGAAATGGTCTCGCGACCCCAAATGGGGTCGCGACCCCAAGGTTGAGAACTACTGCTATAAAAGAATGGATCTTTTATAGGAACTCATGCTGTGAAAATTGTACCATGTAGTCATCTAAATTAAAAGTGGTCAATTCTGGTCCACCTAAATCCAGTAATTTTTAAAAATGCTGCTCTTCCAGAAAGTGCACCACCCAAATGGACCCTATCTAAGATTAAAAATGGAAAATTGCTGGATAATAACCCCAGCCATTCAGTCTTGGTAGGACTGAATTGGAGTTGATTGTTTCCCATCCGGGCTCACATATCCTATAGGGACTGGGACAGGATCTTCATAGCCTCTCTTGGCCAGCCTGGGAGTTGAAAGCTGTACTTGGGAATCATCAGTGTATTGATAATGCCAGATCCCAAATTAACAGATTACTTCACTTAGAAGTTTTGTGTAGAAGTTAAATAAGAAGGAAGAATCATGTTGCACCCCACAAAAAGAGGCTCCTAGAAGCAAACACACTCCCTCCCTGCCAACATTGACTAGAATTGTTATGGTATATTAGAAAGACCTTGGGAGAGTGGGCAAAGAGATGCTACCAAGGGAATGGTCAGATAAGAAACAGGTAGTCTGCAACTGGAGAGTGGGCAGGAAAAGAGGCTCAGAAAGAACCCTCCTAGTTTCTCAGCCTGTAAAGGATATGGACAGGGGGAAAGATTATACTTTCAGATTTGCAAGATTCTGTCAATGAACTTTACAATTAAATAGAATTAGGCCCCCTGCTTGTGATTTCTATCTATATTTTTATCCCTGGAGACCTACAAGAACTGGCCAAGAAAGAAGGAAGAGAATCATTATAACAGTTCCTCCTATTTCCAATGTCTCAGTCAATCCAGAAAGATAATGCAGTTGATGGCATCAAAAGTCACTGAGAAATCAAGGAGCACAAGGGTGGATAGATGGATGGATAGATAGATCATCTCTATGCCAGCTCAGCCACAGGTCCTGCACAAGTGCAAGCAAGGCTGACTCCAGATTGAATCCCAGCATGAAACCCAACTAAAATGCATCTAGATCAGGGGTGTCAAACTGGCAGCCCACGGGCCAGATGCGTCATATGCAGACCACGCCCGCCCTGGCTCCTCAAAGGTAAAAAACATCATGATAGGTCATGTGACGTGATCTAGATAATCTTCTGGAGTACAACCATGTGTGTTAGATCAATAACAGTATTAATTTTAACTTTAATTAAAGTTATTTTATGAATGAGCCTATGCAAAGTTTAAACAGAAACCTACTTAGGTTCCATTCTTCTTTGGTAATGGATTGCTTCCTCCCTGCTCCCAATTGATATTAAATTATTAAATTTTTATGCCACCCATCTCCCCGACAAGGTGACTCTGGGTTCCCCTTTCCTGCTAAAGCTTTTAGAAGACCAATTTTAATAAAGTTACAGTGTCATTGCCCATTCTCTGTCAACTACTTTCTCCAAGCTTCTTGTTCTCTTTTCTTCCCCTTTGTCTTTGTCTTGAATCCGGTCTCTTTCTCCTTATCTATTTAATCTAGCTGGAGCCAATTTGACAAGATTTTTCCCACACAGCATAACTGGCTGTCCACCCCAATAGCTCTCATTTTAGAAATTGTGTGTCAGCAAGAGCTGCCAAAGTCAGAAGTTGTCAGATCAGTAAGTACCACAAGTGCTAAAAGAAACATTTTATTATTTATCATATACAACTTTAAGATGACAAGTTAGACTTCATTGTCTGTGCAACATCAAAGTGTTCCTGCTTGGAGAATGCATTTCCAGCTTTTGCTAGGCCAAATTACTGGAAAATTGTTCTATGGGGATAGAATAAAGATTAAATTCTTTCATGTGTAACAACATGTTTACTGCTGTTCCCTAGCATTTTGATGAGCTGAATTTACCTTAGCAAGAATGATAGGCTCAAAAGTATACAGCTCTCTTTGTACCTAAAGTAGGATTAGAACTCATCCAGTCTCCCAGTTTCTACCCTAGTGCCTTTAGCCCCTATATCAAATGAACTTTCATAATATGACATATTGCTCATCAAATTAAGTTAATATTTCTCATGCCATAATCTCAGATACTTTTGCTATCTACCACAGATACAGTACATTCTGTATTGCTGTATGGGCACATGGTTGTGTAATGTAATGGAAATAATTTTAATAGAATTCCTAAAAGCAGTTTTTGTTTCATTTGGAGTTAATGAAGCTGAGATTTAAAAAATAAAAACATAAAGCAAGTTTTAGATATAAAAATTGGAATTAAAAACCCTGGAATGCGTATGCACCCTAAGATCACTTCTGAGGCAGAAACCCAGCTTAGTGGAACTGACCACTACTGCATTTGTTTTGTGTGCTTAATGGGTGGAAATTGTAGGGAGAAATAAGATAGGGTAGAAAAGAAATAATGAGTTCGATTCACAGTTTTATGTATGTGAGGCAAGAAAGTTGTAGCCAATTTTAAGAGTCCTTTATGGGGAAGATAGTGTCAAAGCAGAGTCATAGAAATATTATTTTTCCCATATTCCAATTTGCCTAATACTGGACAGAACTACTTTGATAGATGAAAAGCCATGTATCCTCTCTCTCTCTCTCTCTCTCTCTCTCTCTCTCTCTCTCTCTCTCTCTCTCTCTCTCTCTCTCTCTCTCTCTCTCTCTCTCTCTCTCTCTCTCTCTCTCTCAAACTCATTGATAGCCTCACATTGCAATAAACAGGGACATACATTCAATTTTCCAGCTACTCAGATTGTTGGATGAGTAGGCACAAAAACAGCCAGGGAGGTGATTGAAGCCTGGGAAACAGGCCCCTTGTTAATCAACAGGAGTGCTGATTTATCTCCAGCTTATCAAATACTTAGGAGGTGGGAGCTTGGCAGCCCAACAAAACAACAGCCAACAACTTAATAGCCAGCCATCAATACCTTTATCTATATTTAAAAAGCCATGGTGGCACAGTGGTTAGAATGCAGTACTGCAGGCTAACTCACTGCTTATTCCAGGAGTTCAGTTCTGAATGGCTCAAGGTTGACTCAGCCTTCCACCCTTCTGAGGTCAGTAAAATGAGGATCCAGATTGTTGGGGGCAATATGCTGACTCTGTAAAGCACTTACAAATGGCTGTAAAGCACTGTGAAGTGGTATATAAGTCTAAGTGATATTGCTACCGGTATTTCTAAAAAGCTACACACAACAGCCACCATATATATACCACACACAGAACAGCCCAAAGCACACAGAGATGTTCCCTGAGGATGGGGTCCAACATGAGTCTGAAAGCTCAGAAGATTTTGGGCTCAACTGTGGTTGTAAGTCAAGGACTACCTGTACTCATGGTTTGTGCTTGTCTGGGCTACTTCAGAGGGCTCACAACTGCAGAAGCAATTAAAAGGTATTTATTTCCAAAACCTGATGTGTAACAATAAAGAAAAACTATATTTGACAAGGTCAGCTTGATATTTACACCATTCCTTATTTTCTAGCAAAACATTTAAGGGTACACTATTTTTTTTTTAAATTCAGTCTTTCAAAAATTGTTCTTGCAGCTGCTGACTCCTGGTTGTTATATTTAAATGAAAGGATTCATCTACAAGCCATGAAGTTCAGTATTCAGAAGCTAGATGATTTCCTTTCTTGCCTGACTGACTGATAGGTAACATGAACCTTGTGAAGCTGAATTCTCCATTTGCATATTCATGTCAACCTTTCCATGCTGCTAATACCTTTTTCCCTTAACAGTATTTATAAAGAAGTGCTCTCTCTCTCTCTCTCTCTCTCTCTCTCTCTCTCTCTCTCTCTCTCTCTCTCTCTCTCTCTCTCTCTCTCTCTCTCTCTGTGTGTGTGTGTGTGTGTGTGTGTGTGTGTGTGTTTGTGTGTGTGTGTGTGTGTGTGTGTGTGTGTGTGTGAAAGAGAGAGATAAAGTCATGGCAGATGATAATTATTTTAATTTCCTCTCTCCCTCCCTCCCTCCGTCCCCCCTCCCTCCCTTCCTCTTAGCTCTGTTCTACCTTCCCTATTATCTTAATGTACATATCTGAAAGTAAGTTGGGAAAAACTAATTTCAAAAGTTTCAATTACCTTCTGCCATCTCTCTCTCTCTCTCTCTCTCTCTCTCTCTCTCTCTCTCTCTCTCTCTCTCTCTCTCTCTCTCTCTCTCTCTCTCTCTGTGTGTGTGTGTGTGTGTGTGTGTGTGTGATAGAGAGACAGAGAGGAGAGATGGCAGAAGGCAATTGAAACTTTTGAAATTAGTTTTTCCCAACTTGCTTTCAGATACGTGTATAAAGAAAATAGCTGGGAAGATAGAACAGAGCTAAGAGAAAGGAAGGAAAGAAGGGAGGGAGGGAGGGAGGGAGGAAGAGAAGAGATTAAAATAACTATCATCTGCCATGCCTTTTTTTTTTAAAGATATTTACTGAAGAATTAGAAGACTACATTATCAGTATTAGGAAGGAATCTAACTACTTAAAATTAAATTTGGAATGGAGGGAAGCTTAGTTCTGCTCCCAATTTTGTTCTCTTTGTGTCAAGCAATCTATGCCTGTCCTATCAAATTGAACATCTTTCTGTTACCTTACTTCAGATACCTTATATAAGCTGCCTAGGTGCTTTGTTTGTTCTTGGGACAGTAGAATTGCAGAGAAATAATATAACCACTTCTTTCAATGTAAGCTGCTGCCATAATATTGATAGAAGTATTAAACAAATTTGGTTACAGTTCCTTATAAGAAATTGAAACCAAGATTTTTAGCATTGAACAGAGGAGCTGCCAAAAGCTTAAATTAGGAATCAACCACTTAAAATCCTATGCAGGTCAAACAAAAAGGGGACTAGTGAAATCTAAAGATGAGAAGATAGATTTCTGCTTATGGTGGTGAGCAAATATTTAATTTGACTTGAACAATTTAGATGGAACAGAAAAGGCTCACATTAATTAATTAAAATATCAATTAAATCTTGCTCATAGAAAACTGTGTGATAAGGACAGTATGCTTACTCCATCAGGATCATTGAATCATCAGTATACAGAGTGAAGCTAAATTCAACAAGAACTAGGCAACACCCTCACTATGGCCTAGAACCAGTTCATCAGAGATTAAAATCGGGGAAAAGCTTCCTTAGGTTGATGGGAGATTTCAAAGAATTCAAAAGCAGGGAGGATCTATGGAACTCTACAAATAACCAACACTGGATGGAACCAATGAAGGAACTGGTGCCTGGGTCTGGCGAAAGCCGGGAATCATGGAAATTGAATAGTTGAATAGACTGTGTGTCGGTACAGCAAGATCTAGAGAACAACTGGAGAAATCCAGTGGCTTCTGCCTTTTGCAATTGTGGTGACATGAAGAATAACAACACATATATCTACTTGTCCTTTGTCTCCTGATCATTTGAAGACTTCATGGCAATGCAACAGAACACGCTAGTTTCTGGGCAGGATATGTTTGATTTGTGCATATTTTAATCTTGCATTTTATATTTTATATTTTATGTTGTATAATATGCCTTATTTTAATGATGTTTCTGGCACCAATAAACAATCAGAATCATTTACCATGTGCTGAGATTTTTTTTCTTTCTTAAATTTTCATTTCTGGTTTGGAACCCAGCTAGATTTTTAAAAAAGGTTGACTTTTTGTTTGTTTATCTGTTTGGGAAGACAAATGACAACTGAAAATTGAAGATGAAGATGCTCTATATCTTAATCAGATATTAATTTATGTTGCATCTGTATATGCTTATATTTTCCTACTATGTTTATTTGAATTGTATTTATTTACTGCTTTTTTTCCCTTTCCAAAATTCTTAATGGCAGACATAAAAGGCCTTAGAAGAGTGACATCTCTGCTTCCAAAAATCTCTTCAGTCCCAGAGTGGAAACCACACAGAGCTAATGATAATTGAAATCAGATGTTCCTTATCAAAGCTTCCACTTAAAGGCAGCTTAGGGAGAAAATTCATAAATCTATGTCTTGACCTCAGTCCACCAGCCTTCTTCATATCATAGACTTTCATTAATTTGTTGCTTTTATTCCTATAGTTCATACAAATTATTATCAGGCATTGTTTTAATGAGCAGATCATTACTTCAGAATAGATTTAATTCTAAAGCAGAATTAAATCACAGTCAATAGAAGCTCCACATGAGCATTGGAAATAGGAAACCTCTTTTAAAATACCATTATGATATTCTGAAGTTTATTATGAATTATTTTTATCTTAACATTTTATTTTTGTAATAAATTATAGACATTGGGCTGAAGAGTAATTCATGTATCTTTGAAAAGACAAGCCAAGATGCAATTCCTTCCTATAGTTTCATTAATTGCTGGTTGGTAGGGATCTGACAGTGGGTCTCTGGACCATCTGTGGATGGGAATTTTAAAAAAATGGCAGCACCAACTACACGATCAAAGCCCATGTATCTCTTTGTAAGTGCACCATGTATGCAGTACATATTAAAAGGGGCATACTATTTTTGTGATACTCATGGACAAAATCTTCCATTGTTGTCCCTAGGAGTAAAAAATGACTTGAGGGCACATAAGCAATTGGATGGTTCAGTTGGGATTGATTTTTTTGATGCAAATTCATCACTCTTTGATGTGGCTTGTCAGAGCCAATATGCAAATTATAAGATGTAAAAAATGGGAGCTACCTTGTGTTGAAAGAAAAGTCTTCATCCCGGTTCATCCAAGCTGGGGATAAATAAACAACATGGTGACTGCTTTAGAAAGAAGGTTGCAGTTTATTGGAGAGCCAGACAGAAAGATGGTTCTGGCAGGAAAGAGAAGAGAAAAAGGGCTGAGCACATGTGGGTAGTAGGTTTTTACACTGCTCTTCAGCCTTTTGTTTGAAGTAGTTTCCTGTTCCTGTTTCAGGCTTTGTACTTCCTGTGTCACATATTCTGACCTGAGTCTGGGTGTGCCTTTCTGGTATCCTTGGTGGTGGTGGGTTAATCCTATTATATATCCTGCTTCCCTGGTGCTGGGGCTAATGACTCTTAGAGTTTGGGTGGGGTATGCAGATTTTAGGTGTCTTTGTCTTCCTAAGCTTCTAGCTCCAACTTTCCTGATGGTTTACATCTGCATTTGTATAGAGCTGGCTTCTGCTTGGGACAGAGACTTGGGGGCAGGGTTGGTTTCTGCTTTTAAAATCCTTTTGAGGAAATATATTTTTCTGCCCTTTTAATATTTCCTTCTCTGTGGGGCTGACTTCCCACACTTGGCTGTCCCTATTTTAAGTTTTGAAGGGTAAAATCATGTTTCCCTCATGTTTTAATCTGCCTTCTGTGATTATGCACTTTAAATTTTTACTATACTTCAGTGTTGATAATTTAATTATGGGGGAAGAAGGTAGTTTTAATTCAAAAACCTCCTTAGAAACTACATTTTGCTACATTTTCATGGGAATAATATTTTTTTTACCTATCCTAACAAGGTGGAGTTATTAAGTGTGGAAGACATCAATTTGGACACGATAAAATAGCTGTCTTTGCAGAATTAAATGTACAACTTCTTCTATATAATTGCTAGAATGCATTTTGTTTTGTTCCCTAGAAGGTGATTTTCATGCTGCATGAATCATATGTTTTAATTCATGAAGAGAATTTTCTATCAAACACATTTGTGTTCTAGATTATTCTCCACACCCATGCAGAGTTAAAAACAAATAAGGTTTTTGCACTATCCATCCTCTTTGCAATGTATAATATATTATTGTATCTCTGGTCAAGATATACTGGTTTTTCTCTGTTCCCTTTTGTGTTTCACACTGGGTAGAAGATTGAGAGAATGTAGGGTGTATTAGCTTTAAATTTGAGATCTGTAGACCTGCTGGCACCATTAACAATAGTGGAGGCTCAGCACTTTGAACAAATATTATTTATTTTCACTAGCCAACAAAGATTAAATATCAAGCCCCCCTATTATTAGTGCTAGTGAAGCCCAGATTTAATGTATGATTAATCACTGAAGTCAGAATTACGGACAGAGAGTTTTTCCAGAAGTGGTTAAACCCTTCTTTTTAATAGGACTTGTAATTTACCATTTCACTATTATCCAGATCCTTCTTTGCTTTAATATGACTTGCCAACCTCTCAGATCTTCAAAGAGGTGGGAAGTACCATTTTCTGAAATTTTAATGATAATTAAGAACATTCTTTGGATTCTGATTTCCCCAAATGGCATACTTTTGATATGCCATTGAAAAGGCAAGGAAACTTTCCTAAAATTATAATAGCTGACTAAAACTAATTGTCATTTAAATGCTAAAATGGGTAAGATTTGATCCCATTTAAACTAGAGCTCTTTTCTTTGAAATGTGCTACCTTGTGAAGATGTCATTGGGGAATGTTTAAAACAAAAACAAAAAACCCCCACCTCTTGACGTATTAAAGGGACCTTAGGAATTACAATGTGAAAAAATGTGCCTCCCTTCCCCCCCAATTACTCCAGATTTCAAAATGCAATTGCATCCTGGTACGGCTAATTCTACAGCATTAAGAAATCAGTCCATTGATAATGAGCCAACAAATAAAACTTGGATTGCTTCAAAGGCCTGTTTTCAAACTTGCAAAAAGTAGTGAGTCAAAGCAACAACATTCTCCCCCTCCTGTCAGCTCCAATCCTTTAGCAATGCTGGCTGGGTAGGGATATATCCTGCTCACTTAAGCAGAGACAACACCTCTGCTGAGTTTCTCTTGTAGTGCGATTAATAACCAGATAGAGGAATCACATCCACCACTTTTGACTTTGATGCTAGGAAAGCAGGACTGTCTCCTCATTGGCGTCAAACAGTCCTCCTAAAGCATGCACACAATTTCAATTATTACAAGGCAACGTTACACGGATGAAGCCTGGTATAAAATAAAGTAATTACTTTAATTAGGCAGCCAAAAAGGGACTAGAGAGCCACTGGCTGCCTAAATGCTTTGCCTTTTGTTGACTTATCATCAGGAAAGGTCCTGAATAGAAACTTCAAAGTGTAAGGGCTAAACTGCTCCTTAATTAGCGGAGGCAAAGTTAGGAAACACAGCAAAACAACAACAAAAATCCTTCATTTTCTTTCACCAGGGAGTTCAAGTAAAGATTGTTTGGTTTCCTTTGTGGATGACCCTGCATTAGGGTGATTTGTCTGTTAAGAACTTGAGGAGGCACTTACGTACAAAAGGGAAGATTTTCATTTTAATTAAGAGTAATCCTTCCGAATGGTACAAGATTGACAGTCAAGATGCGAGGGATTTCTGACTATTTTGCACAAGCATTAAAATCAGTATTCACAGCAGCAACCACAAATATTAATACATTTCACTGGGAAGCGGAAATAAGCATAAGAATTCCTTTAACCTGGACTCACAGGTTGCCAGATTCTAAGTGGGAAGCTCAGCAGAACATGATATCTAGAGGCTACTGCTGACTGCCAGCATTTCATTTTATTATTTTTGTTGTGTTTGCAGGTTAGAGACATTAAGAGGTTACATGGTGTAACAAACAAGCTTCTTTTATTGTTATTTTCTTACAACCAGCAATAGCAAAAAGGCACGCAGGCCTTTTATAGTGCCCAAAACCCGGACAGTATCAGCCAATAGAAATCCGGCTGTTTTTGCGCCTTGCAACATTTCTGAGCCTGCTGAATGCTTCAGCAGGCTCAGGACACAACGCCCCTCTCCCCTAGATAAAACAATATACCTTATGATGTAACAGCACAGGTACATGTGTTCAAGGGACTGGGGGTTAATGGAAATCACAATCGCCTGCACACAGGCAAGCACTCTTACATATACAATCATTCAGAAAGAAAATAGAACAAATAATAAGCTGAAGATAACACCCCTTCACTGAGTGTTTGCTCTGCATCTTGTTTAAGGACTAATAAGGTTCCCTTGACTTGACAGAAACCTCACATAGTCCTCAAGATGTTTGGGTGGGCCCTTGGCCCGTTGTGACCATCTGATGGCCGATGAGTGTGCCTGGCCTGCCAGCTCGCCTGCCAGGCTAGGCAGACCAGGACTTTGATACCCCAAAGACCTAGGTGACCCACCCAGCTGCTGACTAGCTAGACCCTCTAAGCCAGGGGTGTCAAACACAATTTCATCGAGGGCCGCATCAGCATTGCGGTTGCCCTCGGGGGGCTGGGGGTGTCTGGCCAGGGTGGGTCCGGCCTACTGGGTGGGCGTGGATGGAGCGGGAGTAGCCTACTGGGTGGGCATGTCAAGGGTGCCTGTGGGGGCCTGGGCAGGAGTGGGACAGATCTGAGGGTCTTTGGCAGAAGGGGGTGGAACTGGGGCAAGCGCCAAGGCATGATCCATTTTTTCATTCCTCACAAAGGGTGACACCTCCCCAGCATGCACCCAGGGGCCAGGGGCCAACGAGGCAGGGGCTGGTTCCTCGCTGTTTCCATACGGCCTTGTGGAGCTAAGACTGAATGCGTTTCAGCATAGATGGCCACCACAAAATTGTACATTGGCTCCCAGCCAGCCTGGGCCAGGGCCAAGGCAGCGGGGGCTGTTCCCTCACTGTTTCCAGGATGGCTTCATGGGCCACATGAAACTACTTCACGGGCTGTATCCGGCCCCCGGGCCTTGTGTTGACATGTCTGCTCTAAGCCCAAGCCAGAGTTCCTTGGGGGGGGGTGGAATTCCCCAAGTCCACAATGGACTCCTCTTGGGAGCACTGTCCCTCGAGCCCAAGACCAACAGCTTGAGTGGCCTGAGTGGCTGATATGCCCCAATAACCCATGACCCCCGTGTATGAGTCGAAGGTGCCAGACTCAGCAGCTGCCTCCATGGCAAACCCCCTTTCTTGGGACTCCCTGTTTGGAGCAATAACTGATGTGCAGGATGACCCCCTTTCAGAGACTCCCTGTTTGGAGCAATAGCTGAATTATGAGAATGCCCCCGTTCTGCCACTGGAACATGTGCAGTAGCATGTGAGAAACCGCTGGAGCTGGGAGACTGTGGTCCAGAATGAAAATCATGGTCCTCCTCCCCCCCCCGAGAGCAGAGCCAGGAGCAGAAGTGTTGCTGCACAGCCGCCAGTGCAGTTGGTCTATGTGTTGTCAAATGACGTGCCCATTGTCCAAGGCCACTTCGTATGACAGTGTCCCGAGACATTGCATACCACGGCTGTGTGACCCATAGATGTCCAGGACCATAGTTCCTTTCCCAGACCGGATCGCCCACCTGTAGTCTCCTAGGTGCCTGTGGCTGTGATACCTGTGAAGCCACCCGGTCAGGGTGCAACCTGTCAAGTTTGGTGATGAGGCGGTGACCCCTGCGGAGTTCTGCTGGGCTCTTTCTTGTGGCTGTACAAGGTGTGATGCATTGTGCAAGAAAGAAAACAGCTAACCTGTGATGCCAGCTGCCGTAAGTGAGTCTCTTGAGCACATCTTTGGTAGTACGCACCATCCTCTCTGCCTGGCCGTTTGAAGAAGGGTGGAAGGGAGCTGAAGTTGCATGCCGAATCAAGTTGGCCTGAAGAAAAGCCTGGAACTCAAAACAGGTAAATTGGGGGCCATTATCTGAAACCAGGACATCTGGAAGTCCATGTGAGGCAAAGATCCCTCTCAACACCTGGATGGTCCTGGCAGTAGTAGTGAAGGAAACAGGAACAACCTCTAGCCACTTGGAATGGCTGTCAATGAGGAGAAGGAAGAATTGCCCCTGAAAGGGCCCAGCGTAATCTATATGTACCCTTGACCAAGGGGCTTGTGTTTCCTCCCACCTATGTACTGGGGCCTGAGGCATTTCAGGCCTTGACTGTTGGCACACTTGGCACCCGTGCACCTGGGCATCGATGGCTTTATTGAGCCCAGGCCACCAGAGATGGCTGCACGCAAGCGCTTTCATCTGGACTATACCCGGATGTCCCTCATGCAGAGAGAGCAAGATTCTAGACCTCAGTGAGGCTGACTACCCTACTACCCCATACAGGCACCCTTTAAAAGTGGAAAACTCGTGCTTCCTTTGCCAGAAGCTTTGAAACTCAGTATCTGGACACGTGTCAGGCCAACCTGACAACACCCATGTCAGCACGTGTGTAAGCGTGTGATCAGTGGCAGTTTCTGCAGCCACGTCCCTAGCATTGAGGGGAGATTCTGGCAACTCCTGAATGGAGGGAATATTAGTAGCAGGAGCAGGATCTGCCTCTGTCTGTTTTAGAGGTAATTTGCAGAGGCTATCTGCATGGCCCATTTCCTTTCCAGGTTTGTGAATTAGAATGTAGTCATATGCTGACAAGAAGATAGACCATCTCAGCATACGTGGGGAAATCATATGTGGTGTTTGTTTGTTAGCAGTAAACAAATCCAGCAAAGGCTTATGGTCTGTGTAGACCGTGAAGTGGCGGCCATATAGGAAATCATGAAATTTCTTTATGCCAGCCGCTATGGCCAAGGCTTCTCTGTCAATCTGAGCGTAATTACGCTCTGCAGATGACAGAGTCCTTGAATAATAAGCCACAGGGACTTGTGTCCCATCAGCCTTCAGGTGATTAAGAACTGCCCCCACCCCATAAGGGGATGCATCACATGCGATGCACACTGGCAATTGCTCATTGAAATGCGCTAAGACAGCATTTGAAGAGAGCAAGGCCTTTACCTCATTGAAACTCCTTTCATGGACCTGGGTCCACTGCCATGGAGCCTGCTTATACAAGAGCCAGTGTAACGGCTCAGCCACTGCAGTCTTGTGGAGAAGGAAGGCATGATAAAAATTTAAGAGTCCCAAGAAAGCTTGCAGCTCGGTTTTGGACTTGGGACTTGAGGCCTGCTGAATAGCTTGGAGCTTAGATTCAGCAGGATGGATGCCTTGAGCATCAATTCTGAAACCCAAGAATTCAGTGGAAGTGACTCCAATTTTGCATTTATCTGGCTTCAGTTTTAGGCTTGCTTGGCAAAAATGAAGCAAGACAGTCCTTAATCTTTCAGCTAAGTTTAGAGATGACTCCCCAGCAATGAGGACATCATCAAAAAAGGGCCAGACCCCAGGAATACTGCGAACTGTGCGCTCCACTACACTTTGGAATATGCCAGGAGCCACATTAACCCCAAACTGCAGTCTTTTGACCTTAAAGGCTCCCCTGTGTGTTACAATTGTTTGAGCCTCAGCTGTTGCCTCATTAATAGGTAATTGTTTTTTTTTAATTTTATTGGTTTTTTAATTTTTACAGAAAAAAAATGCTGAAGGCACACCAAACATCCAAAACCAAAACATTTATACATATTTCAATCAATACATCTAGTATTCCCTCTCTTATTCCCTTAGATAGCATAACTTATTAAAAGTAGTTCAGTCTAGCTTAAATTTAATCAACCTATACCTATTTTTAAAACTTTTAGAAATTTATACTACCATAGTCAAATTAACTTTAAATGTAAACCTTATCAATTAGGGTATCCCTTCCAAATATATTCTAGTTCCTTGATTTTTTCATAAATTTCATTTAATTCTTCCACTAATATCCCTTAATTAAAATAAAGTATTAGTCTATCTTATATGTATCTAGTCTATCAATTAATCAATTTCTTTTTACTAACAAGAGAAAATCAAACCTTAAGTCCTTTCGATCCATTAAACAGAATTCAAATTACATCCAATTAATTATCATAACTAATAACATCCATCTTATCAAACAAACAAATCATCTTATTTGATTAACTCAAATTTACATAATAAATTTCTTGCAAGTAACCCTATTGTCCTAAAGAAAAACAAACAAACAAACATATTCTTAATCCATTTAATGTATATTTCATTGATCGCCCCCTTTTCTCTTACTTCTAACTCACAATCTTAATCCTAAAATCAATTCATAATTCTGAATTACCTTTAATCCATTACCTAAAATATCTCCTTTTTAAGTTGAAATGATAATCTATCATAACTAATAACATCCATATTATCAAACAAACAAATCATCTTATTAGATTAACTTAAGATTACATTAAAAATTTCTTGCAAGTAACCCTATTATCCTAAAGAAAAAAAAACAAAAACAAAAACATAATCTTAATCCATTTAATATATATTTCATTAATCACCCCTTTTTCTCTTACTTCTAACTCACCATCTTAATCTTAAAATCAATCCATAATTCTAAATTACCTTTAATCCATTACCAAAAATATCTCCTTTTAAGTTAAAATAACAATCTATTCTAACGCTGTCTAATCCATCAATCAATCTCTTTAAACTGACCACACAGCATCAAATTTTAGATTATTTCAATTCGTTAGTCATCAAACAAATAAATCATCAGTAATTTTCATATAGGTAAGTCTTATATATCTTCCATTAATTGCACATCTGACTCGTAATCTTAGTCCTTAAATCAGTCCATAATTCTAGATTGCCTTTAGTCCATTACATAACACTTTAATTTTCACTCTTTTTTTAAAGTCTTATTCTAGGTTTTTTCAAATGCCAAGTGGGTTTTCATAGCAAAGCTTCCCTTCCAGCTGATAAGTCTTTTTTTATTGCTTGTAGTAGTATTTGGATCAGTAAGAGCCATCTTGACCTTTGCATTGGCCCTCTGATTTTCTTAACCATGAAAACTTGTTGCTTTAAGATTTGAAGTCCCAGTCTTTGCTTTTTCTGGTTCTCAGCATCATAAGTAAATTGTTTATAAGGCAAAATCAAGTTCTCTTTATTTTTAGTTAAGTCCTCTCCTTGTGTAATCTGTTTTATAGAAGAATCAGGTATAGTCTGAAAGTCAATTTTGGAGTTTGAAGAAGAAATTCTAGTTCTTAATTCTGTAGTAAGTTCTTTCATTGTAACACATATTTCCACTTTGGTCTCATAGATCTTTTCCAAAATAAGTTTGCAGTTTAAATGTGAGTGTAGCTCCATTTTATAAAAATTGTTCAACTTCATCAAATTAACTTTCTCATAAAGAAATCATCTCCTCTCCAATTGCCATATTAGCTTTTAACCAGTAGATGTCCTTAGTAAGCTAAAAAAAAATTTTCAAATGTCATTCATTTCAATTTTTTTCTTTTTTCCTCCCTCATCCCTTTTCTTCTATTTTTTCAGGGAAAAATAGAGGAAGAAATATTAAAAAAAAGACACACCAACATAGGCTGATAATAAAGTTCTTAGGAAAAAAAATTGTTCCAGTACCCCAAAATATACTTATATAAAGAAAACATAGTTTTTAAGGCTTCGTTCTATTCTTTTTGTTTGCCTTTCTTCCCAGACACGTAGAAGCTGCCTTTCCAAGCCAGGGAAATAGTTCCAACAGGGCTCTTACAGGCAAAAAAGATAGAAAGCAAAAAGAGAGGGAAAAAAAGAAAGATCTCACCTGGATTCACCACGTTGGGTTCAAAGCTTAACTGTTCTGTGACTTGCGGTTTCTTGTGGCTAGGTGATCGGCCATTTTACTGGATGATCTTCTTCTCCGTTGGCCCTCAGGGTCTGGCCCAGACAGCTGGAGGAGCCACTGCTCCTCCGCAGCCGAGCAAAGCCTCCTCGACAGAAGTCGCACTCTCCAGGGCGACTTTAGACCCGCATAAGGGTCTACCAACGGAGGGAGGCTAGCCGACAAGGAGATGAGTCTCCTTGTATGACTAGAGGCATCGCGACCCGGAACTGGAAGTCTTTAACAGGTAATTGTTGATAGGCCTGTGCCAAATCGAGTTTTGCAAAAATTCGCCCCCCCCCCTTGAGGGAGGCCAGAATGTGGATATGCATGCTGATGCAGCGCTTTGTTCAGTGTACATTTATAGTCTGTGCAAATTCGGACTTCTCCATTAGCCTTAGAGGCATTACAATGGGGGTTTCCCATGGACTAGAGTCCACAGGTTCTAAGATGCCCTGCTGGAGCAGCTTGTCCAGCTCTGCATCAGTCTTGCTTTTGAGAGTAAAAGGCACCCTTCTAGGCTTAATCCTAATAGGTGTGATAGCTGGGTCTAAGCGTAAGGCAATGGGAAGTCCCTTGTAAGAGCCAAGCACTGAGCTAAACACATCAGCAAACTCCTTGCAGACTTCTGCAAGGCCTGGCGTTTGCAGGCTGTGCAGCCCAGTCACTTGGATTCCAAGGGCCTCAAACCAATCAAGTCCAATGAGACTTGTGCGATCACCCCCAACTACCATCACATCCAGTAGGCCTTCAAAAGCCTTACGCTGCACTTTGAGCGTAGCCTCTCCTTTCATGCTGACTCTGGAATTCTGGAAGTCAGTGAGAATTAAGTTCGATGGCCTGAGTTTGATTCAAAGGCCACTACTGCTGCAAATCCTTTTGAAGGTGAAATGATCGATAGAGCAGACCCTGTGTCCAAGTCCATTGACAAGGGAACCCCTTGCAACTTCATGTCAATGCGAAGCTTTTTCTTAAGGGGCTTGTGTGTCCCTGTCCTCAAAATGCTTCTGCGCGATGCACAGAAACCCACACTGTGTTGGCTGGGGACCCTGGTACCTGTCGCACCCCGTGAGGCTGACCTGTCCGGGCTGATGAGTGGCGGGCTGCAAGGCCCCAGCGTTTGGCTCTCTGCTGAAACCCCACATGTAACCCCCTGTGAATTGGACGAATTGCAGCATTACATTGATAAGAATCTCGCCCGAGGGTTCATACAGCCGGCCCGATCCCGGATAGCAGTACCGGTTCTCTTCCAGGAGAAAAAAGACGGTGGTTTAAGGCTATGTGTGGACTTTTGTATTATCAATGCAGTATGTGTTGAGCACATGTACCCCCTTCCTCTGATGAAGGACCTACTAGCGCACATGGCCCAAGGCCAAGTGTTTACAAAACTGGACCTTCGGGAAGCATACTACTGGGTTCAGATAAAGAGGGGTAATGAGTGGAAAACCGCCTTTAACTGCCCTTTGGGCAGTTATCAATTCTGAGTAATGCCCTTCGGGTTGCAAGGGGCCCCCGTGATGTTAATGCAACTGATTAATGAACACTTATACTGATTAATGAACACTTATGTCGTCCGTTTACCTGGACGACATCCTGATATACACTAACACTATGGAGGAGCACGTTAGGTTAGTGTGCGATGTGCTGCAAAAGCTGTTTCAAGCTCGATTGTATGTTAAACTATCAAAATGTGAGTTCAATCGGTCACGTCTGGATTATCTGGACTATCGGATTTCAGCAGAGGGGATCAAGATGGACCCCAATAAGGTCCGGAGTGTACTGGAGTGGCAAGCACTGAAAACACGCCACCAACTACAGAGTTTCCTGGAGTTTGCCAATTTCTATAGACTCTTTATTCCTTCCTTTGCCACGGTGACATTACCCCTAATGGACCTGTTGGGCACTTGAAAGGCCAATATGAAACCACGTCCCGGACAACTGTTGGCCTGGACAACGGAGTGCCAATGTGCCTTTGAGGCTTTGAAACTCTTGTTTGCAAGGGAGCTCATATTGCTACATCCAGACCCAGCAAAGCTGTTTGTGGTGCAGGCTGATGCCAGCGATGTGGCCGTAGGGGCGGTCCTACTCCAGCAAAACAGCCAGGGGACACTGCAGCCATGCGCGTACACCTTCTGAAAGTTAATGGAAACCAAACAAACATGGGCTATTTGGGAGAAGGAAGCGTTTGCGGTAAAGTGGGCCTTGCCGATGTGGCAACATCTGTTGGAAGGGGCGAGAGAGCCTTTTGAGGTCTGGACCGATCATAAATACCTGGAGGTATTGCAGACCCTTGGAGGTTATCTCCCAAGCATGTCAGGTGGGCACAGTATTTCCGCCGGTTCCAATTTCAACTCAAATATGTCCCGAGGGGAAGGAACCTCCTGGCAGATGCATTGTCCCACTTACCGCAATATGCCAGTAGGAGGGAGGTGGTGATACAGGTGATCATGCCCCCGTATAGCCAGGAGGAGGTGAAAGCAGTGTCCCATTCAGTAACAACCGGGTTTGACAAAGATCTCAAAGCGGTCCTCTTAGGCGACCAGTGATTATGGGACAATCAGGGAGTTCTCACCGAGTGAGATGACCTAGCTTGGCATGGTAGTAAGTTGTATGTTCCTGCAGCCATGTGGTCCTGTATCCTCCACCATTGCCACTACGTGATGCAGGCCGGACACTTTGGATTCTTAAAAACTTTGCATTTGGCTCGACGGCAGTTCTGGTGGCCCCAGATGCGGACAGACATATGTCAAGAGCTGCCCAGTGTGTACTACCTCAAAACCCCACATAGGGAAGTCGCCAGGACTGCTACAAATGGTAGCCGACCCAACAGACCATGACAAGAAATGCAATGGATTTCATCATGGACCTGCCCGAGAGCCGGGGCTATACTGTAATTTGGACTGTGGTGGACCTGTTTTCAAAGCAGGCCCACTTCATACCATGTAAGGGGTTACTGTCAGCCTGGAAGTTAGCCCGTATGTTTCTAACACATATCTACCATCTACATGGGACACCCATGGGATCATTTCGGACCGGGGGGTCCAATTTACAGCTCGCTTCTGACGGGAGTTCATTCAGTTCGTCGGATCCTCCCAAGGGCTCAGCTCTGCCTACTACCCTTGTACAAACAGAGCAGCAGAACAGGCAAACACTGCAGTGGAGTGCTATCTCCGGAGCTACATATCTCACCAACAAACGGATTGGGTTGAGTTGGTGGTATTCGCCGAAGTGGCATATAACAATGCAGTACACAGCAGTATGGGGTTCACCCCCTTCCAGGTGGTGTATGGTAGGGACTTCCCTCCCATTCCAGAGTGTAGCATAGAAGACCTCCCGCCTTGCGGACCTAGTGAATGGTCAACCCAAGTGAGCAGGCTGTGGGGAGTCATCTAGAAAGTGCTGACCAAAGCCAGAGACATTTGTAAAACACAGGCAGACAAGAAGCGGAGGGCACAGAAACTGTTTCACGTTGGGGAGTTAGTGTATCTGTCAACCAAAATACATAAAACTCTGGGTGCCAAGTAAGAAATTGGCAGCAAAATACATAGGGCCGTTCTGGTTGCAAAGGTAATTAACCCAGTGGCTGTGCATTTATACTTGCCTCGGTGGTTAGACAAGATCCACCCAGTATTCACAGTAGCCTGCTGTGGGGGTGGGGGAGGTTTCCTGTGACTGTATGCCCAAAGCCCCAGGGCTCGTTAGACAAGATTATTATGTAGGTCCAAGAAATCTTTGATTTACAGTCCAGACGGAGTGGGATCTACTACCTCATTCACTGGAAAGGGTACCCTATGTCAGAAGCATCCTGGGTAAAGGACTCAGATGTCCAGGCTCCTTGCTTCATTAGGAAATACCGTCTGAAGTACCCTGGGAGACCAGGTGGGCAGGCAGTAAGTGTGATGTAACCTTTATTTCACTACTTACCCTGTTCCACTTACCTTCCAGGAGGTAGAGGGAGCCGCATGTCGCATCCCACGAGGCCGACCTGTCGGGGCTGACGAGGTGGCAGGCTGCAAGGCCCCAGTGTTTGGCTTTCTTACTACCCAGATGCCTTCCCCGTGTCCCAACC